>OY978448.1:1253332-1879998 GCA_963854805.1 Plagodis dolabraria
GACTGCCCTTGAAATTAAAAAGGTGAACGGCCGTCCGCGTCGTGTCTCACCTCACATACTGACACAGATCCATCACGTCATCGCTGGATGACATGCATAACAAGATTCGCGTCCACGCGAATATAACATTAAACGCTCCGCGATAGGGTTCAAAACCGATTGTATAGTTTACCTTTGTTTACCGAACAGATAACATTTTTAGTAGATCATATTTATAAGTATAATATACATATATTCATGTATATAGTATAGTAGGGCAAGGTTGCAGAGGTGCACTGACCCGACATGCTTGTGGCTGGCGACGAGCAGTTCGAAGTCGGGCCCGTACGTCTGCAGCGCGTCGACGAGCAGCAGCGAGTGCACGCTGAGCGAGAGCGACGCGTCGCGGGCGCGGCGCGACGCACACACGCGCACGCCGCACACCTGCACCTCCGCTATGCTGCGTCCGCGGGACTGCACCTGTGTGGGAACAGGACATTTTCTCCAGAATCCCCGTAGACCCAAACTGCACCACGGACGTCGTGGTGTATTCGGCTGGGTTCCTGGAAGTCACAGGTTACACCAGCCGATCTATGTACGAGTATGTGAATCCGGGGGAACAATTATATATAGCAGGAATCCAATTACCAATAGCGGCTCGCTGAGCGTTCCGCCGAAGCGATTATTATCCTAAAACACCTAACTTATTCTAACTGCAGTTAAATAAAACTAGGGATTTTATGTGCATAAACATCCCTTGGTCCAGAAGTCGACGTCGATGGTATCCCGCAGAGGGGTCCACCTTTGTTAACCACGAAATTCACAACAGCACTGATAGTTCCAATATATAAAATGTTACCGAAGTGGAAGAAAAATTTATTATATACAGCGCCGCCTCAGAATTACATTGATAACAGTATCCGCGTCCCCGCGAATATGAATTTAGAGATAAGATTCAACCGGAATACATTGTTTACCGAACAGCACCTGTGTGTGTGTGTGTTTACACTCACTTACCAACTGTACTGTGACGCACAACTCTGTCACTGTACTATGTCAATACGAGATAATGACGGGTGGTACAGGACAACTGAACACTAAAACATGCTGTACCGATCCCACTTAATGCGATACACGCTATTAGATGATAAATATCATAAGTATCGCATAATATTCAGTATTAGACTAAACATATAAATTTTAGTCATTATCAACACCCATAAGGCCTCCTTCGAACAAATCCTCTTCTATTTGGGGGGTTTGTCATAGACCCCACACTTAGCAGTCGTGTTTGGGATTGTAGTATATTATATTAATAACTAATGGAGGTGAAATTCTAGCCTAGCCGGCATGAAAAAAATATAATATACTTATTTCTATTTTTTATAGCTTATTGGCTATCCTCAGACTATTATCTGGATCCACTCTCCTGACGGTAAGTGATGACGTGGTTGATGGTGCTAAACGGACTGGTACTGACTCTCAAGGACAGCTGCCGGAACAACCCGTTAGGTGCTTGGCAATAACTTTTTTACTTGAAGGAGGTAGCTAGTCAGACGAGTATTCGCAAAATGGCCTTCCACGATGCGGGTATTCTCAAGATAGCGGTGGAGATCGAACCATTGACCTGCGGCACGGCAGTACATTGAAAGTAGTATTACTCGTATTACATTAATAGCATCAGTAGTCCCAAAGCTGCCGATGCTGAGCAGGGTTACCTCGAGCGACATCTGGTCCACCGCAAACTGCAGCATCAGCAGGGTGGAGTTGTGATGCGCGGAGATATCCGAGCGCTCCGTCTCCGAGCTGGTGCTGGCCTCCTCGTCAGCCGTCTCTCCGTCACCACTAGCCGGGGGGCTGCTCCTTCCGATATAAACATTATACTAAGGGCCTGATTCAGAATGTTCGTGTAAGTTCCGGTTAAACTGACCAGAACATATTTATTAAAAAAAACACTATCTTTGCGTTTCGCAGTCATCGATTTAGCCTATCCATCGTTTATAGTTCGGCCGTTCAGAGAATGCGTTCCTGACACGTCGCGATTGAACTGACGACGTAACTATGCAATGGCGTTGCAGTTACGATAAAAATATTTTTGCAGGTTGTTTACCGTTTTAACAATTGATGAGAATTAAAACAACATTATTATATCAATAATTCAATGAATGTTATAATTTTGTGCCAAACTGAGTGTCAAATAACTTGGTAAACAATATTTTTCTAAATCTATACTGCGTTATTACAAGGTTATGTCAGCGCTTTATATTTGTAGTGCTGTGCTAGCACTACAAATATAAAGCGCTGACAATAACAGGCAATAATAGTATCGTAATCTGTTCTTATACAGTTATACTTTATAAAATAATACGTTTTGCTTTTCTTTTTAAGAATTTGAAAATAATGGACTATAAGATAACTTTTATGTAATATAAAAATAAAACTACGATCAAACCGAACGCGCGAAAGAAAGTAGCATTTTTATATTTAGGTTGAAAATGGTAACCCCAAATGGCGTTATGGGCCGCCATTTTGTGACGCTAAAACAGTCGTCTGTTGTCGTTTCGTGCGCATAGACCACGTTCTTCAAGTGTTTTCCATCTGTTTTTATTTGATTACCCGGCTCGGTTGTGTTTTGTATTGCGTTCTTTTTACTTTTGGTGCATAATAATGCCTAAACGTGGACAAACATTGAAAAGTGGAGCCCGTGAGTTAATCATCAAGCTGCAAGATTACTTTGAGCGGGAGCGGCAAATTTGCGGACCCCTGGTACCTTTCGAACAAGTACAAGAACTCTCAGGCGCTTGGAGTTAGCAAACGAACTTTGACGCCGATGCAATCAGAAATCATATATATGGTTACTATTCCAGAAATGAATATCTCAACAGGAAGAAGCTTTTGGCATCGTTAAGAGAAGCTGGACTGTTTAGCGGGGGTAAAACTGCTTTAACCAAAATCTTAAAAGATATTGGTTTTTGGTATAAAAAAACAGACAAAAGAAAATTTTTATTAGAACGATACGACATAATTTTAAAACGGATAAGTTTTTGAGTAGCAAAAAAAATTTATAACTGGGATAATGTCGTGTTCATTGACGAGACATGGCTAAACGCCAATCACACGGTTTCCCGTACTTGGACGGATGATACACAAGCGTCGACATCGACAGTACCAATGGGTAAGGGGGCCCGTCTGATAATACGCCACGCAGGTTCTGCAAAATACGGCTTTGTGGAGAACGCGTTACTGGCATTTCAATCAAAAACCACAAATGACTACCACGAGGAAATGAATACCACTACATTTAAAGAGTGGTTCCAGAACGTGCTTTTGCCCAGCCTACCAGAGCCGTCTGTAATATTCATGGATAGTGCCTCTTATCACTCGGTTCAAATACAGAAACCACCTACCCAAGCTAATAAAAAAGAAGAAATGGTGGTTTGGTAAATATAATAATAAATATAAGCAAAAGGCATTGACGCAAATATGCAGATGCTAAAAGCAGAGCTAATTAAATTAATTAAAGAAAATAAAGCGGCAAATGTGCGATACGAAATCGATGAACTGGCTCTGGAGTACGGTCATCGCGTTCTAAGAGTTCCACCGTATCATTGCCAATATAACGCGATCGAGCTAATCGCGATTTTCAACTTGAGGGTGGTCGCTAGCCAGGCGGGCATTCGCAAAAATGCCCTTCCACCATGCGGTGAAGCTCAAGCCCGCGGCGGGATTCAAACCATGGACCTGCTGCGCGGCAGTCCGTAGCCAAAGCCACTGGGCTATCACTGCTTCGAAACGTTGGTAAATGATAACGGGATGGAAGAATTTATACGGCTAAGCGTAGAGTGGGAACAATCAGTTTAGAAAACAGCTGGTTCTCCAGGTAGAGTAGATGTTGAGAGTACTAACTGGTAGTGTTGTGTGGGCAGGGGCAGGCTGGCGAGCACCGCCCGGAGCGCCTTGAGCTTGTGCTCGGAGAGGTGCGCGACGAGCTTGGGCAGGTGAGCGCGCAGCGTGGCGTGCGGGTAGCGCGGGTCCTGTGTGGGCACCGCGCGCCGCTCCGCCCACGCCGCGATCGAGAACCGCTCCACCAGGTGCAGCGCCGACGCCGCGCGCCGCTGCCCCACGCAGAACTGCCACTTGTCGCGCCCCACGCCCACCAGGATCTGCAGCGACGACAGCTCCATCTTGTACCTGCACACACATCACGTACCATCCATCATCAGCTTCGTGTCGCTGCGCTGTGCCCGCACGGTCATGCCACGATAATAAATCTATACAGTATTTCAACTTCACGAAAACGGACGGAACGCGAGTTATACCTACGCGCCTCGATCTCGGCCTGCGCTCGGCACGCAGACAGTCTCGAGTGTCGCGACTGTGCCGCAGAGACGAGCGAATGGTTTGTTATTCTTTTAACAATAACCGCGCGATGTTTTCACCAAAAATAAGTTCAAGTATATATATACATATTAAAAATGACGAGTATATAAATATAATATATTGTGCTGTTTTTGCTTACATTAATTCGTCAATCCAGAGATAACTTTTTTTAGATTACCTGGAAACTGAAAGGTAATACTAAAACATAATTTTACTTACTTAAAGTAAGTACCATTATTTTATAGTTTACATAGTTGACGGTACATAATGTGTGTATTTTTTATGAACAAGTATTTCCTTTTATGCCCCGAAAAAAGTCTCAATTAATAAAAAAAAGTGAATAGAGTAAAGAAAAGTGATTGACACGAGTGAAATAAATAAATAAAAGATCATTTATTGCCACTAAAAATTAACAAAATTTTTACACTATCCATTTTCTTAGATATTACAAATTAACATACTAAAATTAATTAAACAATTATATCTTAGGGCAATAGGGGTATACTCAGCATAATAGAAATAGGTAGTTATCAGTACTAATATTATACATGCGAAAGTAACTCTGTCTGTCTGTTACGCTTTCACGTCAAAACTGCTGGACCGATTTGAATAAAATTTGGTATGGAAATATTTTGAGACCCGGGAAAAAACATGGGATATTTTTTATTCAACTGCGCAAAAAGAGGTTAATGTTTTTGCACGATAACCGACATACGCGCGGGCGGAGCCGCGCCCGGAAAGCTAGTAAGCTATATATTAGAATGTGGATATTTAATACTTAAAAATTTAATAATAAAGCATTTCGGACCGATTTGAAGACCGATTTTTTATTCAAACATGTTTTTTTTATTAATCTACCAACTAGTCACAAAACAACACGCATTTTTAGTGAACACTTCCTGTTCAATTCACAAAGTATTTCATTTGTTTATATAAATAAAAACAAGTATATTTACAATCACAAAACTAAATGGAAACACAAAGTAAGCAAATGTATTATTACAAATTACAATTGCTGGAGGCGGGGAGCCTCGCATGTTTACGTACAGTGTGGCTGTAAGTAATTATTTCAAGGACAGAGCCAAGTTAAATAACTGTATAGATAATATTACCGTGGTATTGGTTAGGGTAGTTACCTGTCGTATACCCGGTCGTGCAGATCCTGCGCGTCGAGGGGCGGCGGGTGGTGGGCGGGCGGCTGCAGTGGGGGGGAGGCGGGGGACAGCAGGCTGCCGGGCGGCGTAGAGCACGGCGTCATGAACGTCTCCTCGTCCTCCTCCTCCGCCCCGCCCTCCGCCCCACCCGCCGCCGGGGGGGGCGCCGCCCGAGCGCAGTTCGTGAGCCGCAGCCGTCCGAAGTCGACGAGCAGCATGGCGGAGGAGCGCGATGAGAGCAGTTCCGCGAACAGTATCTGCGGCGCTGAGATGTCCAGCTCTACCTGCCACGAGCGCCGCTCGCCCTAACCACACACAACATCATAACAATTATAAATACGAATATAGAAAAATATTTTATAATATACTAGAAGTAGAACACCCAATACCCACTTAAAAACTTTGTACCGAGAATTTTTACAATCTGCGTACAATTTACTACATCAGCGATCACTTGTACATCTAGGACAATGCACTGGACGACAATGTGCTGCGTTGGTTTTATCTAACTAGTTACTTGATCACGCAAGATTCGGAGTTACTTACCTATATTTATTATATTTTGTAATACTTATGAATTCATATGTTCGATATGGATAAACAATATTTATATTTATTTTTTACATGATGGTAGGGCATTTTGAGAATGCTCGTCTAACTAGCTACAACCCTCAAGTAGAAAATCTGACGCCGAACACCTAACGTGTTCCGGCTGTTGTCTTTGAGAATCAGCAATTCTAAGCTGTCCTGAAAAATATCTTCGACCACATCATCCGCTCACTAGTCTTTAGATAAGGCGTATTTTCAACTGTTATAAATTGGCTTATTAAGCGTTTCAATTGGGTAAAAATGGGACTAATCAGGGAATCGGATTGTTTGTTGTGAACAATAAAGATGTAATGTCACGTATCATTTACATGTGTTGAACTGGCTACGCTCGTTTTCTAAGGAAACTGACATGGCTGCCACTCTAAATAGTATTTGTATCTCTATGATAAAAACTGACAGCATATAAGAACAAGTCTATTGGTAAATCCAATCGAAGTATCATGATCAAGAACATTGGGTATTTACACGTAATTTTAACAACGGTTACTTATAAAAGTCGTAAGTCCTGTTTGAAGTGCGAATGCAAACCCCGCAATAATCGTTGGTATATCTGTAACATCTTATCGCACTTCAGAGAGCCCTGACATAAAAACGGACTCAATATAATACAACCCAGTTAGCACGTAATTAACGTATTGATAGTACACACCCGTTCGCTAGCCCGCATGATGTGCTCCCACTGCGTCATGAGCCGCGCTCGCGTCGAGTCCCGCATGTTCTGGTACGCGTGAAAGGCCCCGCCTCCCTCCGCAGGCCCCGCCCACGCCTGCCCCGGCCCTGGCCCCGCCCCGCCCGGCCCCTCCCATGGGGCGCATACAAACGCTCGCGCCCAACGGGCGACCTCGGGGCAGTACACCACCTCTATTGATTCCGATTTTACCCACAATCTGTAAAAAATAGTATTCAAATCATTTAATTATGACATTTAAACCTCCTAGGAAGTAGGTTAATCTTGTATCCAGAGATAATATGAAGCAATGTACCAAGCGGGATATGTACGCCGTCAATGCACTCGGAGAGTAGCATGGGTAACAGTTATCTTTCATGAAATAATAACTATTTTTTTTCTAATATTTTTCTTGATATATGCTGCAAATTCTTACATTATAGAAACGACAGCAATGATCAATTCATGTACTAATAATATTTATTGTTCAGAAAACATAACTTATGTTAATATATTATTTATTATAATATCATGTTTTATAAAATAATAATAATACATATATTTTCATCAAAGTCAAAATTAAAAACAAAATTATAAGTTAAGAATCACATTTGAAATTTAAATCCAAATCAATGTCAAAATAAAAAATCTAATAAAAATAAAAATCCACATTACGACATATTAAAATTAAATAAAACATTAAAATTCTGTGATTGACTACAATAGGACAAAGCACATGTGCCCTGAGGCTTCACCCTGGCCTAGATAATACAAGGATATTTATTGGATCACAACTCGAACGTAATGCCTCATAATAGGTGCGCGTAAATCCTCACGTTCGTCAGGGACATACACATCCAAAATTGCCTGTCCGGTGATTGTGGTGGTATGCGGGTATGCGACCCCGACGTCCTAGCTGCTACTACCTCTACCATACCCTTCCAAGGTAGTAGTATCCTACATACCTATTTCCTACCCGAACTCATAGATATCCTTTCCTCGGTCCCAATCCTTTCTATTTCCCTTTTCCTTCCCTTTCCGCCAATCCGGGGTCTGCCGTGCCTATGGATGCGTGGCTAGGGGCGTGACTAGTCGTAAGCGTGCCTAACTGCCCTGGGACCTGGCGACCCCAGAACACGGCTAGCCTTATCCTGGCATGCGGGGCTCTGTCAGGGTGGACTTATTTTTTCCCTAGCTACTCGTGGGAACCGCATGGATTCAAATTTTTCAAACCAAATCCCAAATGGCGGCGATGTGGTTCGCCACCCATTACGTCACGTTCCTCGCGGGGGCGGAAAGCGGCCCACGGAGAGCCGCTTTGCTACGTTGAATGTAAGAGGAGGTATGGACGGTAAAATAGATGAAGTATGCCAGATGATGCATAAAAGATATATAGATGTTTTGTGGGTAAATGAAACGAAGCGGAAAGGATGTAACACCACCAAACATAGCTCTTATACGGCACTGTGGTAAGGAGTACCGGTATCTAACAGAGCCTGCCAGGGTGTTGGTGTGATCCTTTCTGCACGAATAAGAGAATGTATGATCGAGTATGAATGCGTGAGCCCAAGGCTTCTCTGTGTTAGGCTCAAAGTTGGGCTTACTCGTCTTTTTGTGGTGGGTGCATATGCACCGACTGACATGGGTTCGAGGAAGTCCCCAAAAGCCCAAAAAGAAAGAGAGGAGTTTTGGGACAGTATACACGATATTTTAAATATGTGTAAAGATAATGAAAGGATTGTATTGATAGGAGATTTTAATGGATGGGTAGGAACAAAGCGAGAAGGATATGAAAGGGTACTTGGTGCTTTTGGGCATGAACGAGTGAATGAGAATGGCCTAAGTTTGCTTGATTTGTGTCTGGAATGGAGTCTCTGCGTAACAAACACAATGTTTGATCACAAAAAGATCCATTTGTTTACAAGGGAAGAAGGTGATTCAAGAAGTATGATTGACTTTGTGATTGTGGATGAAAGGTTGAGGACGAAAGTATTAGATACTCGGGCGTACCGCGGAGTTGGCATCGATACAGACCACTACCTGGTGGTAACACGCATAAGTGGTCTTTTTAAACGATGGCGACACCGAACGCGTGCACCTACAAGTGTGAATTGTTTGGGAAGAGTGAAAGTTGAAAATTTGCAAGAGAAGGATGTATGTAGTGAGTATATTAATAAGCTGCACAAAAGGCTTGATGGCTTGGAAGAGATAAGTGAAGTTGAAGAAATGTGGATGAAATTTAAGGAAGGGGTGGTAGACGTTGCCATCAATGTGTGCGGAATTTTTAAAAGACGAAAAGGAAAAATGCAAAAGAATGTGTGGATGGATCAAGATGTACAAAAGGCTGTGAAAGAAAAGAGAAAAGCATGGTTGGTTTGGTTAGCGACAAAAGCTAACCAAAAAATACAAATGGCAACGCATGATGATGTAGGGGAAGCAAGAAAGGAGTATAAGAGATTGAAAAAGATAGTTAAGGAAGTTGTAAGCAGAAAGAAAGATTAACGAAAGGATATGTTTGACAGAAGGCTTTCTGAAGATTTCCAGTCAAATGTAAAGTTTTTCTGGAAATCCATAAGAACAGCTCGAGGCAAATCAATGACCTCAGAGCTGAATCAAATCAGAAGTCATGATGGACGCATTATAAAAGGAGAAGAATGTGTGTTGAAAAGATGGCAGGAGTATTTTGAAAGTTTATTTGAAAGAGAGGGTACACTGGACCAGGTTCCAGGACCTTATGTAAATACGAGTGATGATGAAAATGACATAAGCATGGATGAGATTTTGAAAGCGTTAAATAGTATGAAATTAGGTAAGGCTGCAGGATATGATAGAGTGTCAGTCGAGATGCTGAAAGCTGGACGAGGCATAGTAGCTAGTCTGTTGCACCGCCTTTTCAATTTGTGCTGGAGGAGCGGCCGAGTACCAGGTGACTGGTGCAAGGCTGTGATCGTGCCGCTATATAAAGGAAAAGGGTCGCAACAAGACTGCAAGAATTACTGCGGAATCAGCCTCCTCAGCGTCGTCGTTAAACTATATGCGAAAGTATTGATCGAACGAGTGATAAAAGAGACAGATGAGAAAGTATGGGATGCACAAGCAGGGTTTAGAAAGGGAATGGGATGTACGGATCAGGTCTTTTCTTTACGATGCATAGCCGAAAAATGCTAGGCGAGAAGCCAAAAGGTCTATTGCGCTTTCGTAGATTTAGAAAAGGCTTATGATAGGGTGAGTAGGCATGAATTGTGGTCAGCGTTGTCTATGCATGGGTTGAATGGTAACCTGATCCAAGCGCTGAAATCCTTATATGAGGATTCCAGTGCTTGTGTTAGGATAAACGGGACATACACTGATTGGTTTAACATCGAAAAAGGTGTTAGGCAAGGATGTGTAGCGTCAGCGTGGCTGTTCAACTTATTCATGGATAATTGCTTGACAAACCTGAAAGACAGTGAATGTGGATTAAGAATGAACGAGTTACTCATCAAATGTCTTCTCTATGCTGATGACCAAGTGATACTTGCGTCGTCAGTAAAAGAGCTGCAGGAGATGGTAAATATTATGCATGAGGCTTTAGAAAGAAAGGGAATGAAAATAAACGTAAATAAGACGAAAGTTATGGTGCTTGAACGAGATGATGGAGTGACCGAGTGCAATATTGTGATTGGAGGTGAAAAAGTGGAATAAGTGAAAGAGTTTGTATATTTGGGATCCATGTTTCCAAAAGATTGAGAGTGTGAAAGTGATATAGAAAGGAGAGTGAATGCTGGAAACATGGTTAACGGAGCATTGCACGCGTTTATGAACAGTCAGAAGGTGTCTAAGAAGGCTCGTCTGGCTGTTCATGGGGGAGTGTTGGTAGTGAAAGTTGGGTATGGCAGAAAAAGCATGAAAGTAGAATAAATGCAGTGGAGATGAGAGCATTGAGAAGCATGATTGGAGTCAAACGGAGTGACAGGATAAGGAATAGTGTGATAAGGGAACGATGTGGTGTGAATGAGGATGTAGTGACAAAAATTGAGAAAGGTATGTTAAGATGGTTTGGACATGTAGAGAGAATGAATGAAATGAGATTGACTAAACAGGTATACATGGGACAAGTGAACGGAAGTGTTGGAAGGGGAAGACCTAGACGAACGTTTCGAAATCAAATTGAAGACGTTTTGAAAAAAGGACAGGTCAAGAGTACCCTAAACCGACGCTCATGTATGAAAGGATTGATGAATGTAGATGAAGCGAAAGAGAGTATAGTTTTAAGTGAATTAAAACACAAACCGACTATCACTATCGCTGGTGACCTGAACATTAATTTGTGTGACACATCAGAGGAACAATCTGACTTACTGTGCCTCATGGCCTCGCATGGCCTACTTCCCGCTATTACCAAACCGACAAGACTACGTTCATGCTTAGATCACATTTTCATTAAATCATCAACGGCAAGCACAGGGCTGATTTTCCATTCTTCAATTACTGATCATGCTATCGTTATAGCTGGTATCTCTCGACAGTCTAGTATACAGTCGGTTAAGGCTAAAATGCGAAATAAAACGAATGTTGACGCAGTTCTAACAGAATTAAATAATACTGAATGGTCTAACGTTTTGACGAAACCTTGTGTTAATTCTGCTTTGAACACGTTTAACGAGATCATTACTAGTTCTATCAATAGGCATACACAACAAATTAGAATAGGAAGAAAAACGGTGAACATAAAGCCCTGGATCACTCCAGGACTCATTAGATGTATGCATCATCGTGACAAATTACACCGCGATTGTAGAGCTTTTCCTGGTGACATTAATCGGCATAGGATTTACACTAGGTACAGGAACTTCTGCAATAAACTTCTCCGTAAAATTAAAGCTCAATATAATAGTCAGCTACTCGACCAGAACAAAGATGACACAAAAAAGCTCTGGAGGACAATAAAAACCATTTGCTATAACTCAAACTGCAACGTGCCATCTGAACTGTTTAACTACTCAGTAAATTCAAATAACCCACTAAATCACTGTAATGAGCATTTTGTTGCCGTGGGTAAACTACTTACTGACAATATTTTGAAAAAGTTAGCTGTTACCGAGACATCTCTTATTGATTCATACATGCCCCACTCATCCACTCCGTACTCGTTGTTTCTCTACCCCACCGACCCTAATGAAATAGCCAAAATTATTAGCAAGCTTAAAATCGACAGTGCCTCTGGTCCCGACCTTATTTCTGCTGCTCTCATCAAAAAATGTGCTCAAGCTATACTAATTCCATTAACTTTTATATGTAATCTTAGTATTGAGTCTGGTGTATTTCCAGAGTACTGGAAGATAGCTGCCATAACTCCAATACACAAAAATGGTCCAAAAAGTACCCCTGATAACTACAGGCCTATTGCACTTCTCAGCGTTTTCTCTAAGATTCTGGAAAAAATCGTAAATGACAGACTCATCAAATATCTGGAGAAATATAGCCTTATCTCTGAAAAACAGTATGGTTTCCGCAGGGGTAAGTCGACTGAAGACGCTGTCACACTGCTAGCTAACCTGGTCTCATCATATGTTGAACAAGGAAGCAAATGTATCGGTGTATTTCTTGATTTAGCGAAAGCTTTTGACACGGTCTCGGTTGGCTTGCTTCTGAGGAAACTAGAATCGATTGGTGTCATAGGGATTCCGTTGCGCTGGTTCTCAAGTTATCTAAAAAATCGCGAACAGTTTGTAAAAGTGCTAAACCACTCTAGCGACCACCAACTAACAAACTGTGGTGTTCCTCAGGGTAGCATCCTCGGTCCTACGCTTTTCCTAATTTATATCAACGATATCCTTAACATACAGCTGAACAATACTGAAATAATTGCATATGCTGACGACACTGCGATTTTGATTAATGGTGAAGCGTGGGACCTTGTGTACAATCTTGCAGAAAACAGTCTTTCCCAAATTGCCAAAGCTCTGGACAGGAATTTACTCACCCTTAACCTGAAAAAAACTAAATATATTGCTTTTGCAAAGACCGTCATCTCTATGCCACCACCTGAATTTGTCCTGAAAATTCATCACTGTTCAAAGGATGATAGAAGCTTAGATCATTCTACGTGCACTTGTAATTTCATAGACCGCGTTCCCGTCATAAAATATCTAGGTGTATCAATTGATGAAAATTTATCCTACAGACACCATATAGCTGATTTGTCATCAAAGACACGTAAATTAATCCATGTAATGAAAAACCTTCGCGACTGTGCTCCGGTTCCACTGTTACGTCAAGTGTATTTTGCCTTATGTCAGTCTATCATCCAGTACTGTGTAACGGTGTGGGGTGCTGCAGGAATAACTTATTTTATGAAAATCGAAAGATCACAACGTGCGCTAATAAAAGTCACACTCCGGAAGCCTTTCCGTTATCCAACAGATGCTCTTTACAATGAATTTCAAGTTTTACGTGTTCGCCAGCTCTTTATTTTCAGGGCTACAATAAAAACTCACATTGACCTAAGAAGTCATTCAGACAATGAAAAAATCATGACAAGACGTGCTTTTAGAATTCCAAAACCGTTTGTTACATCTTTATTAGCTAAACGCTGCCCTTCTTTTTCACACCCCCATACGTACAACAAAGTGGCAAAAAGGTGTAATATAAAAAATCTCCCAGTCAATGCCTGCAAAAGAACTGTTAAGGATTGGCTGCTCAAACTTTCCCACAAAGAAACAGAAGAATTAATATGAAACCGCTACTGCTCAGCACACTCGCTCAATATATTTCACACGCAAAGAACGTATGAAACCAATTAATGGACGAGTGAACGAGTATACATGAGTCCACTCACTTCAGGCACATACGCGCACAGCGTCTCACTCTCTCATACACACTCTTACACACATCCTACGACACACATATACACACACATTCTACACTTTACATCTATATTATAAGTACTTAGTTAAATTAAAATTATTACTTGTAAACTGCTTCAAGGAAACTCCTATTCACCTAATTGAAGATAAAGGCCACATATTATGCAGTCTCATTTAAAAAATAATATATATATATACATATTTAAACTTTTACTTTGGTATTGCAACGCATTGTACTTAAATTTAAATTCAATTTTACATTGCCACTGTATCAATTTTTTATTCTGTCGTGAACAACACAATGAACCTTTTGAAATTACGCACTCGATTCCCAAGATACAGGCTTAGTGCTTAGTTTGGGGCTCGCTGTCAATCTATTAGGCAATAAGAATTTTAGTTATTGTAGAATCTAAGTTTACCATTGTATTTACTTATAAATCTTTTTAGCAATAAAAATTATCTTATCTTATCTTATCTAGATATGCAAGGATCGTAGCAAGTGGAAATCTGTGGTCTCTGCCTTCCCCTACGGGAAAGAGGCGTGATGTTATGTATGTATGTAAATCCTCAGCAATCATTTTCAGGATGTTATTTTGACTCCCTCGCACTCTCCTCATTAGATACGCAACTTTTTGCGGAGACGGCGTGAAACTCGTCAGTATGACACTGCGCAAGCATTTCTGAGGCACTGCAAAAACGAGGGAGTCCCAACATCATCCTAAAAATGTTATTATATTGGATGCGAAGGGTTTCTATAGATATTTTGGTGTAACTAGCCTATAGACCACCCGTGTACCGTGGCCTTGGCAGTATGCCTTAAAGAGCGTTATTTTAACCTGGTCTGAACATCGGGCGAACCTACGGGCCCGCGTGTTACCTCGGATCGCAAGAGCCCTTCGCTCCCGCTCTATGTCAACATCGTCTCTAAGGTCGTCGATAAGATAATGTCCAAGATATTTAAATTGAAACACACGATTAACGTTCATTCCACTTAAGGTAATGGGTGGGAATGACTCAGGGCACTTACCGGCGGCCTTAAAGACCATGAACTCACTCTTTTTCACATTATGAACAAGCCCATGCAAATCGGCATATGCCTCACATTTTCTCAACAATCTATCATCCAGTACTGTGTAACGGTGTGGGGTGCTGCAGGTATAACTTATTTTATGAAAATCGAAAGATCACAACGTGCGCTAATAAAAGTCACACTCCGGAAGCCTTTCCGTTATCCAACAGATGCTCTTTACAATGAATTTCAAGTTTTACGTGTTCGCCAGCTCTTTATTTTCAGGGCTACAATAAAAACTCACATTGACCTAAGAAGTCATTCAGACAATGAAAAAATCATGACAAGACGTGCTTTTAGAATTCCAAAACCGTTTGTTACATCTTTATTAGCTAAACGCTGCCCTTCTTTTTCACACCCCCATACGTACAACAAAGTGGCAAAAAGGTGTAATATAAAAAATCTCCCAGTCAATGCCTGCAAAAGAACTGTTAAGGATTGGCTGCTCAAACTTTCCCACAAAGAAACAGAAGAATTAATATGAAACCGCTACTGCTCAGCACACTCGCTCAATATATTTCACACGCAAAGAACGTATGAAACCAATTAATGGACGAGTGAACGAGTATACATGAGTCCACTCACTTCAGGCACATACGCGCACAGCGTCTCACTCTCTCATACACACTCTTACACACATCCTACGACACACATATACACACACATTCTACACTTTACATCTATATTATAAGTACTTAGTTAAATTAAAATTATTACTTGTAAACTGCTTCATGGAAACTCCTATTCACCTAATTGAAGATAAAGGCCACATATTATGCAGTCTCATTTAAAAAATAATATATATATATACATATTTAAACTTTTACTTTGGTATTGCAACGCATTTTACTTAAATTTAAATTCAATTTTACATTGCCACTGTATCAATTTTTAATTCTGTCGTGAACAACACAATGAACCTTTTGAAATTACGCACTCGATTCCCAAGATACAGGCTTAGTGCTTAGTTTGGGGCTCGCTGTCAATCTATTAGGCAATAAGAATTTTAGTTATTGTAGAATCTAAGTTTACCATTGTATTTACTTATAAATCTTTTTAGCAATAAAAATTATCTTATCTTATCTTATCTAGATATGCAAGGATCGTAGCAAGTGGAAATCTGTGGTCTCTGCCTTCCCCTACGGGAAAGAGGCGTGATGTTATGTATGTATGTAAATCCTCAGCAATCATTTTCAGGATGTTATTTTGACTCCCTCGCACTCTCCTCATTAGATACGCAACTTTTTGCGGAGACGGCGTGAAACTCGTCAGTATGACACTGCGCAAGCATTTCTGAGGCACTGCAAAAACGAGGGAGTCCCAACATCATCCTAAAAATGTTATTATATTGGATGCGAAGGGTTTCTATAGATATTTTGGTGTAACTAGCCTATAGACCACCCGTGTACCGTGGCCTTGGCAGTATGCCTTAAAGAGCGTTATTTTAACCTGGTCTGAACATCGGGCGAACCTACGGGCCCGCGTGTTACCTCGGATCGCAAGAGCCCTTCGCTCCCGCTCTATGTCAACATCGTCTCTAAGGTCGTCGATAAGATAATGTCCAAGATATTTAAATTGAAACACACGATTAACGTTCATTCCACTTAAGGTAATGGGTGGGAATGACTCAGGGCACTTACCGGCGGCCTTAAAGACCATGAACTCACTCTTTTTCACATTATGAACAAGCCCATGCAAATCGGCATATGCCTCACATTTTCTCAACAACTTTCCGAGCCCATCCGCAGTCGGACTCAGCGGCACCATGTCATCTGCGTAATTTATATTATTTACAGTAATATCACCCCCCGGCATCCAACACGCTGATGAGCTCCTCTATAAGGTCATTTATGTAAAGATTTAAGAGTTTCGGAGACGTAAGCCCACCCTGCCTCACACCGCACTCCAACCTATACGACTCGGACTTACACTTCGACCATTTAATGCAATTTGTCTGATTTGCATACCAATACTTAAAAATATTTAGCATTTCACCCGGCACACCGCTGTCCCCTAGCTTTCTCCAAAGCACATCATATGACACGAGATCGAAGGCTTTGGAGAGATCCAGGAAACAGGCGTATACTGGTGTCTTGCGGGCCGTATAGTAATGGACAGTATGCTTGAGGCTCAGAATTGCGTCTTCAGTAGATAGTCCGGGCCGGAACCCGAACTGCGCGTCATGTATTTTTAAATGCTTTTTTAAGCATGAGTCAAGCAAACTGCCTAGGTATTGGCTATTGTAGTCGCAGAGAGATTGGGCGGTAGTTGCACGTATCCGAAGTATCTCCTGCTCTTTTCTTCACCAAAGGCATAACTATTGTTTTCATTGCTTCAGAAGGAAGATAATGGCTAATGCACATGCTGAATAACACAGAAGAAGAGGACTCGGAATATGGACGCCAGCATATTTGAGATGTTTAATACTGAGCCCATCATGACCGGGAGATTTGCCTCTGATCATTCCATTGATAACAGCTTTAATCTGGTTTGGGGAAAAACTCAGCAGTGGCTTCTCACCCCGACCGTGGCTGGGCCCAGCGTCGAGCCTCGACTGTGAAGAGCCAAGAAGAGGAGACTGCACTTTGAAGTGGTTCATAAACATTTTAGCAATCTCCCCTGGACTACTCAAGCCTACCACGCTCGCCGAAAAACCAGGCCCAATATCTATCTTTTCAAAATTGACCACAGTTTTTATCAGCTTGGTGTTTCATTATTAAATCCATTTTAATTTGGTCTTGGTACATCTGACACCACTTTAGCCTTCCTTTAAAAACTTTTCACGACTCAAGCATTTGATCATATACCTACTGTTCCTACAGTGGGTCGATTATGTCACCCATGTACTATGCATAAGCCTGACGTTTCGGTGAGCTTCTTTCACGTGGCAGTTCGAACCGCACAAAACTATGTTCCTAAAATTATTATTGGGCCTATTACGTTTTTTTATTGTTTGGGTGGCCGCGTCCTTCAAGACATTTACTATTTTATCAAAAAAAAGATCAAGCGTAATTCTATGTTCAGGTCAGTTACACGTCCCGTGACTACAATCCTGGAACTCAGGATGGAAATCTATATCACGCAAACGCTGGTGGGATATGTAACGGTAATAACTGATCTGTGCTTAATCTCTCTCCTCCCATATGACTGTATTTCTGGGTACATAATTTTTAAATAACTTAGGACGAACTGCATCAAAATTACCCTCGACATATATAGGTATGTGATCAGATACGTACACGTCCTCTAATATGCCAACATTTACAATAGTTTCCCAGGCTGATGTTGAAACCACAACGTGATCTAGCCATCTCTTACTCCTGTGATATAGATCGACGTATGTATAGCTAAGCTTAATACTCGAAAATAATGATTCAATGAATAAAACTCAGCATTTTACCATTACTACAATAGCAATACCAGTGAAAATTCGTGGTCTCTGACTAGCTCTCTGGGAAACAGGCGTGACGTTATAGATGTACTGTTACGTACGGTTACGTCATTGAACAATCGTGTTGAATAATGAAACATACATGAGCACGTTAAAACGAAACAAAATTAAAAATATAAGTATGTACTAACTTGTAATCACAGTTGGAATCTCTTGGCTTCTTCTCGTAGGAGAGTTGGAAGAGCGGCTCCTGCTGTTGGGGCGGGGACGCCGCTTGGGCGGCGCCCCACGGCAGCCCCGCCCCCGGGGCGGGCGTCGCCGACAGACCCTCGCGGATCACGCCCTACACAGGGAAATTGTACTTATATAATTAATTTTTCAAAGGAAGGCTGGCTTTTTATTGAAATATTTTTTATATCTGTAAATCTTAACCATCCGCACATTGTGAATGTAATTTGAATACAATCGCATGCTTTTTGGTATGAAAGAGGTTCCTACATTTGCAAAAGGAAATAGTTTTACATAGAAAAGAGATTAAATGCCTCCATGTCTATTTTTTCCACGCAAATGAGCGAGTCAGTATCGTATTCGATCACCAGCATTGCGAGCTCGAGCGCCCCGCTAGCACAGAAGCGGTGTGAGAGCGAGAGAGACAGCGACACTAACCTGCGGCGCACAGATGTAGGGGAAGAGCGTGTGGGGCGTGACGCGGTCCCGCAGGCAGAGCGCGCCCAGCGACACGGCCAGCGCGTGCGCCGCAGCACGCGGCCGCGACTCCACCTCCACGCGCACCAGCGAGAACTGCAGCTCCACCTGCCCACCTCCACCTCCACCTGTCTCTCTACCTCCACCCGTCGCACCCGCGCTGGGGCTCGACGCGCCGCTCCTGGACATTATAACTCTAGTCACGTTCGTGCATCACCTTTCTATTCATTACCTAAGATAAGATCTTTATGTTTTAGTATATTACGAGTCAAATATGTAAGTAAAGACAGTCTTAATACACGATGGAACCTTAAAAGATACTCTCTTGTTTCATTAACTGCTCACATAGCTACCGACGTTTAATAGCCATCCAATCAGGAATAAAAACAAAGTTACGGCTGTTAATTGATATTTGCATCTTACTTCTACATTTTAATTTTCAAGTATAATTCATTATACTTTAGAAACACAATGAAATAAATCATTATCATCGTCATAGTCCATATAATATACTCGTGGACGCATTTGAATACAAAACTTACTTGTGTTCGTCATCGCCGTCGTCCATACTCAAGTTGAGCGATCCTTTGTTCAAGACGAACTCAAACTTTCCGAAAACTGTGTCTCGCTTGAGCAGCGTGTTGTTGTCCAGGCTGTCGGCGATCACGTCCAGGATCTCCTCCTCTAGATCAGGCGGGGCGGCGGCGGGGGCGGATGCAGGGGCAGGATCAACGGCGGGGGCGGTATCGGCAGGCGGCGGGCTGTACCAGCCCCACCACTGCGGGAACCAGTGCACCAGCATGCTGCGTCCCGAAGACGGCTTATCGGGAGTCGACACGGGGGTCGATTTTGGCACCTTTCGCATCGCCACCTAGAACAAATGTGATTAAAACATGTTTCGTGACTCACTTAGATAACAACTTTAATTAATACATGTTATGTGAGTAACGACGCATGTATTAGCGAAGACAAAATATACTTTTTAGGGTTTCGTACCCAACAGGGACCCTATTACTGAGACTTCGCCTTCCGTCTGTCACCAGGCTATATCTTAAGAATGGTGATAGCTAGACAGCTGAAATTTTCACGGATGATGTATTTCTGTTGCCGCTATAACAAACAAATTCAAAAAGTTGGCCAAGTGCGAGTCTGGCTCGCGCACGTTAAAACAAAAAAAGGTTAAAATATGAAGTCTAATGTTGTATAGCTAATGGTACGGAACCCTTCGTGCGCGAGTCTGACTCGCACTTGGCCGATTTTTTTTTAAACTTCAAGGAAACGAAGTTGCGCATCTGAGCCAGATACATTAAAATATGAATATACTGCAGGAAAAGGCTGGCTAGTGTCGTTACCTCCCTGAGCGCCTTGAGTACGTGCAGCGGCGTGCGCCACTCGAACTCATCCTTGGCCGCCTTGAGGTCGGGCGGCAACGTGGCCGCGGGGTTGGTGAGCGTGGCGAGGCACGTGGCCACGTACGCCACGCTGGCACGCGCCGCGGCCACGCAACTCTCCCACGTCGGCCGCGGCTCCGTCCCTGCATCACACACTTCGTACATAATAGTACATTACTGCAGCGGCCAGCAAAGGAGGCATTGATGGACGAACGTGTAAATGTGGGCCGAGGCGAAGCCGAGGCACACATACGTAAGTCCATCAATGCCTTGTTGTGGCCAAAGCTTGTATAGTGCTTTTCTCAAATAATGCGCGGAAATTAAAACAAAGTAGTACCTAGGCAATTTTTTTTATTTGAAAATACAGTTGTTAAATGTACAATTTATGAATTTTAAAGTGGACTTTCCGGGGATTTTTATGGTTTGGGATAATTCTAAAGAGGTGAAAAAAGAGGTGAAGAATTTCAGGTGGCGTTGAATTAAGTTCATCACTCATTGTCTTCACTTGAACTCTTTTTGTCGTAACAATTGCTTTTCAAAATCAATGACTATCAACAAACAACAATAAAATTGCCCGCGTTAAAGTGTTCATTTGTTTTTTTTTTTCAATAAACAGCGTTCTATTTGCAAGCCTGATCGAAATTTAAATAAAGAATTTGATAAGTTACCTCCTTGGTTGCCATGCTTCGAAGTAAAAGATCGTTCCATTTTTAAATTACACGACAGATATATGAGTTTACTGTGCAATTTATTTGGCCGCTAGACACGGCAGGTACAGATTTTCATACATTTTTTGCCAGCCGCTGCGCGCATGTATTTGGCCAGTACAGCAATTTCGATTTATCTCGAAGAAAGTTGTCAAAATAATGCTCACATTTCCAAGCATGTTTGAGAAATAAACAATTATCTAAAATTAATACTTCAGGAATCTTCTTTAATAACACAAAGAAAAATATAAAAAATATAAACTCTGGTTAAAGATATTTATTCTGTCTGTACTTGAAGAATCCTTGATTATATCCTTGGGGAAATAGAGACGCAAGCAGACTGCATAAATTATTTGTACGGAATAATAAATATCGACCTAACGCGCTTCGTACGTATTTACGAGGACGCGGAATTATAAACAAAAACTTGTGAGTTCGTTTTTATAAAAAAAACATTTGGATACATTCAAAAACATATGGTTTTGCTCACACCATTTGCTTAAGGAATTTCAACTCCTCCACGTCTCCTTTGTTATTAATTTTCTTGTAAGTTTAAGTCATCGGCATATAACTTAACATTGGATTTTAATAACTGGGGTAAGTAAATCAGTAAGTCGTCGATGTGGAGAAGGAATAGTAAGGGACCTAGATGGGAGCCCTGCCTGGCTAGCATGCGCAAATAAGACATATGTCACGCATGACACGAGAAGAGTATTTTTCTCGCGCCTAGAGAGAGTGGTGGACGATAGCAGCGGGCGCACCACGATAAGATCCGTTCATTGAGATTATCTATGGACGATTCTCCATTGCGCTATTTGTTGGTTGAATTGCGAACAGTTCTAGGAAATAAGCAGTGATGGACTTTGTACTAATAAAATACCATACTATTATAAACGATTAAACATTTTTACCGTTCTCGACACTTCATTAGGAATTATGATGGTTTTATGATTAAAACTGCTCCCGTTGATGTAATTTTCAAACGAATGATGAAGATGTAAATAGAATTGGCGATTTTTCTGTATATTGTAGGTAGGTATTTTATTTTTATTTCTGTTGACGATGGCTGCTTATCTGTTTTTCTTGTTGATGAATGCTAAGTAGCGATACAAAGTTTTTAATTTTTATCATAGCTACTTAACTAGTTTTCAGTGCCCCATTTTTTTTTATTAAACAATATAATAATATTTTATAGCAATAGTGCGATAGAGTCCGGAACCCTAAAATGAATTTATTCATTTAGATTACCTTAAATGTTTACTGTTGCAAATTTCATGAAATTTTTATAAATTTTTAATACTCATTTATTTACTCCTACTCATTTATTTACATATAACAGTTATTTTGAGTAAATTAGCTAAGTACCTATAACACCATTACTTTAAAAATAGTTGAAAAAAACATCCTACACTACCTACAGCATTATTCAAAGATATTGTATTTAAGCTACGCACACAGAGTTCATGAGTTGTGTTCAAATTACGTTATTGTATAGATTACACACACATAATATATCAATGGTCTGCTAATACTGGACGGCAAGTAAATTTGTACTAAATCGTCGATCGCCCCCATTATACTTAGACGCGCGAGAAACACTCGATTTATCTCGCCCTCAAAACTGAGGTAGAGAAAATACACGCAAATACTCGCAGATATGTGTCAAAAATCGATTAAACGGAGGGCGCGCATGTTAGTATTGGTCGACAAGTTGCCACTGCGATAGCACAATGTATGTAAACACGGACGAGTTCTTCTCTGCCATGTTAGCATTCGTAGTCATATGTCAATATGTCTATTTTACACGAGATAAAGGGTAGAGAAAATTTACTCGCGGCGTGCATGCTAGCCGGACTGAAGTACCCTCGAAGGAACTACTGATTTCAGGGACTTAAAACCTTTTACCACAATCAGCTAAGATCGATTCGGTAAGTAAGATTTTAAACTAAGAATGGATCCGTACTGTAGATACGGTAGTTTAGCTAATAATAGAAAAGTGCTTTGCCATCTTGTTGTTATATAGTCATAGACAGTGAATGACAATCAATCCCGTAAGTAGTAAGGATAAAAGAGATAAAATAAGATTTTTAACAAAAAAAAATTGAGCCATTAACAAGTAATTTCAAACTTTTGAGTGTTGAAGATGGTTTCACTTTTTGTTAAAAAAAATGTATTTGTGTGGTAGAGGACACTTTATTTTTTTTGCAATTTACCATTTGAAAAAGATTCCTCCAAAATTATGCTTACATAAATTTACAAATTATTGGAATACAAAATGTTTGTTTTGCCCCGGGCGGGAATTGAACCCGCGTTCTTCCGATTTCGCGCCGGATGCTTTATCTATTAAGCTACCGGGGGTACGGCTGTGTCGCCGAAATTTCGTACTCCAATCGTATTTCTTAAACCGTCATAGGGGACGGTGCGCGGCCATCAACCAGACTACTAGACTTCATCTGACCGAAAGAAGTGTTTTTTCAAACACTTAACTCTTGGAATGAATGAATGAATGACGGGTTCAATTCCCGCCCGGGGCAAAACATTTTGTATTCCAATAATTTGTAAATTTATGATTTTCGCTTAGTACGCGGTAGTGCTTGTAATCATAATATATAGAAATATTATGCTTACATGTTAGAGGCTTTGGGCTCAAGCTTCCCTAAACTATAAGCCTCTTTATTCGATTATCTAAAATGGTTTTCTACCTGTAAAGTAAAAAGCAGGTTTGGGCCCTAATTAGCTAATATGAACAAAGCACACTCTTTTTATAGCGTATAGTTTTCGAGTGAATGCCATCTGTGTTTGATAGGATAGGACAACTTCTCCATCTTTTGTCACCGAGCAGAGACATGAACGTGAAGCTAATCATGTATGGTACAATAGTGTACTCACAGGGGTGCGAAGGCAGATGGTGCGAGAGCGCGTATATCCACCAGTCCCTCGCGTGGCCACGCACGGGCGCGGCGGGGCGGCGCGCGCGGAGCTCACGCAGTCGGGAGATGCGCTCCAACCCAGACACGCATCGCACCGCCTCGCAGTACTGACGCTGCAACACACAACGACATGTTCTATCGACACGCAATTATAGCCTATGTACTGTATCAAAAGATAATATTAATTGCAACTGTATTAATAAATACACCTTACCAACAATAAAAAAACTTAAGTAGAAATTAACAGGACGCACATTAAGATGCGCAGAGACAAAGAGCAAGTGTATCTTACACTGGTATTTAAGGGACATGAAACGTAAAATATTTAAGAGATATGATTATGAGATAGACAAAGACGAAAGAAGAAGAAAAAAAGAAAGATAATGAGAAAAGAGAGAACAAAAATGAGAAAGAAGAAGTAAAGCAGGTGGTATTTGGCCTAGATCAGCTTCGAACAGAGTTATGAAAACATTTAGAGGAGAACTTAGTTACACCTAGATAGCGAATAGATAAGCGTTGCTAAAGCCAATAAATAAAATATTATTATTATTTTTAAGTTGTTATATGTTAACAAGTACAGGCCTATAGCCAAGTACGTGTAGATACCATAAGTCGACCTACCTTGCGGGTCATGAGCATAGTCTGTGTACGCTACGTGCGTGCGGCGCCGTCGCTCGGCTGCGGAGCGAGAGTACTGTATCAGCCGGATCGTCCACTGCTGAACACAGCCTCCCCCATTTAGTGTATTTTGCCATAATTCCCACGCTTGCCAGACGGCTTGAGGATCGCAAAGTACGAAGGAAGTTCTTCAGAAGGCTCTGCTGCCATAGTATGTACGAATGTAATATTGTACATACTTTGATACAGTTTGTAGGACTTGTGCTATCTACTTAGACGTAGATTTGTGTTGATAACAATATATAATATTATGTATTATTTGTTATCTGAATAAGATGAATGATTATAAGTGTATGTATGTATGTATGTTGAGTGAGACCTTTGTGAGGTTGAGCAGCACGGTGTCGAGCGTGAGGCGCGCGGCGAGGCGCGGGCGCGCGCGCGAGCGGAGCGGCTGCTCGGTCCGCTCGCGCCGCACCCGCGCGTGCGCGCTCACCGCCGGCAACACGAGCCGGTGCCGCCCGCCTACAGACAACGTCCCGCCCATGCGCTCCTGCAACGTAGCCATCGGTTACACGCTGTGCTAGCGACTAGCGACGGATATTACCTACCACATTTCCTTTGGTTTTTAATAGTTCAAAACTTGTCGCTCTTCTGCTAACTCGTAAATCTGCTCTGCCTTTCGAACTATAGTGCGCGCGGAACTAGTTGGTCGCGCTTTTGGTATGTGAGCGGTGGGACGGAGGAGCGCTTCTCAGTGTACGTATATTACTTCAGTGTGTGTGTGTACGCATCGTTGCGAGCAGTGGGCAACCCGCCTCTCGCCCCTGTCGCCACCTAAGGCGCGGCCAACTAGTTCCACGCGCACTATAGTAGGCGCGGAGGTGTTTTGGTCTGCAGTATCTAAATTTAAGCATTAATGGCCGACCGGTAATAGGTATCTATGGACTGCCATGACGCAAGTCCATGGTTCGATCCCCACAGCCGGCTTAAGCTTCGCAGCATGGTGGAAGGGCATTTCGCTAATGCTAGTCTGGCTAGCTACCACCCTCAAGTAGAAAATCTGTCACCGACCACCTTACAATGTGTTCCGGCAGCAGTCCAGTACAGCTTGTAAATGATTAACAACGGTATGTCTCAGTGTGACGGGCGCAGAGCATTCGTCACTTGTAGAAAGGCAGAGGTTACACCACTTAACAACAGGTGGGACTCGCGCTAATTCCGTCGCATAAACAAATATATGAAGATGCCCTAAAAAAGCCCTGCCCTTCCTTTTTAGCAGTGTGAGCTGTTGGATTTCGACAAAGTAGACGATTTCTGTTTGCTGCTCTTTGGGGAAAGTTAAAAGTTAGAGACAAATACATAGTCAATAGTTTTAACTGTTTATCTGTGTGTCCGTCTGGGACATCATCGTACCGATTTTGGTAAGGTTTTTTTCTTTGTTTGGAAGGTGACTTGATCGAGTGTTTTAGCTATGTTTCTAGAAATACTGTTCAAACGTTTTAAGATCCCAAACCGTTTTCTAGTTAATGAAGGAATTTCAACAAATTCCGGAGGGATGATAAATTCGAAATTGTTGGGCTTGGAAGCTTGGACTTGATGTTGGAGCAACACCTGGAATCTGCAAAATACCTAACTCCTCATATAACAAAATTATCGTATTTGGGAAAGCTCGAATGTGACAATTCCTAACAGTCGTCCAACATTTTGAATGATGGATTGGAATGGACTCAATTAATGAGTTTTAGATAAATGGTGATAATCGGTGGTTAAGGTCGGGAGTTATTTGCTTTTTAATTTAATATTATGGATTAGAATCGCGTGCTCCCGCTTCGTAGAATCTCTATGGAAAAAAGAAAACTGTATTAGTGATGTGGACAAATTAATAAGGGAATATACTGGAACTGTGTATGCATATACCGCGAACTACTTCTATGACATTTTTTATGACTATTATTGCTCTGGTGATTGTTTGACTAAAAATGTTGGCAAGTAGTATTCAGACACTTAAAATCCCTACTCTCTATTTCTTAATGATCATTTGTATATGTATTCTTCAATAAATGTTGACTAATCTCTTTTTAAGTATAATATGCAATATTTATAATTATATATCGTTTTTTGAAGACTCAGCACATCGGTAGTTTGTAGGCCAATATGATGGTTAAAGAACGATAAGAAAATTTTTAGTGATGAGTCCTGGTCAGAGCATACCCCGGCTAAATGGGTGGATGGACGCGGGTATGACTCCCGCAAATGACTTAAATTTTTCGTCTCGTAAATTTGTATAGTTAGTAGGTATGCTTCTGACCGTGAGCTCCTGTATATTGCAGTGCGCCAGCATCCCGTTGGGCACGGGCATGGGGTCCCAGTAGATGGCCAGCTTGTGCAGCTCGAGCAGCTTGTAGGAGCAGCCGGCCGGGTCCGCCAGCAGCGTGAACCCGCGCCGCCACTCGCAGTCGCAGGACTCCGCCCCCAGCGCCTCCACGGTGAGGCCGCACGCGAACGCGCTGCCGTCGCCGCTCGTCACGTTGTCCTCGTAACGGATGTGCACGTCGTTCAGCTTTAACTGGATTTACATGACAAATATTTCGAAAAGATTCCTCACATAAATTAAATACAAGATTACGTCGGTTTTCGAGATGATTTATGACAGTTGCTGATTCGAACAATACCGAGGATGCGAGCTGTATATAACATTGTTCTTGTACCTAGCTAATATCGGAATTTTGAAAATCTTTCACCAAGCACATAATCCAGCAACCTTTCTTTAGATACAGTTCTCATTCTAGACTTAGTTTGCCAACATATTCGACCACATCTTGTTCGTGGTATGCAACTAAAGATAGTGATTAAAGACTACCCCTCATCGATGATCGTTAGCTGGTAATGAGCGCGTCCGACGGCGCCCTCTCAGTTGAGTGTCAGTCGCTGTAGGTTACCTGCAGGTTCTCGACGATGTTGGCGAGCAGGCCAGTGCCGTAGCTGAGCCAGGAGGAGTAGGAGGAGGCGTAGTACCCGGCCGGGTCGGAGGCCTCCAGCTCCGCGCGCCACTGCGCCTCCATCGCGTCCAGCAGCGCCACCTTGCGCTCGTGCGCGAACTGCGCCTCCGTCGCGCCATCCCACTACATTACAATTAACTACGTTATACCTTACATAACAACACTTAGTAACTACTATTGGTTAAATATCTAACCGACCACATGAATAATTTCATGTCACAGTGACCGAATGTGTAAAATTACCTCATGTTTTACATATACATGACATTTTTTTTCAAGTCATTTAGTCCTCTTTGTGTTTTTTGAATAGTCACACGAATGAATATGATTACTCACTTCAAGTGTCGAGATTATCAATAAAGTGATACTCTTGACACTAAATGATTTTATTGAAGTTATGAAAATAGGATTTGAAGAAAAGTTAATTTAATTAATACGGTGCTACCACAAGATCTCTACCGTTATTGACAAAAAACTAAATCACACGATTTTTACGAGTAATTAAATACCTTTCAGGGTTGAACAAACTATATAATATTTATTTTATAAGCTCTTATACACTCACTAAACAACCTTTATTTCCTCTTTCATGTTTTAATGGCCAAGTGTCGTACAATGCACTGGTGCAATTGTACGACACTATTATCTAATTAAGTTTCAAAAAATGCTGAACTTTAACTGTACTTACATTGATCTGTTACTGTATTTATATTGAATTCATAAAAAAAACTAAATACAATTATTTATAATAATGCTTTGTTGAGGTTATAAATTAGGATATAACGTATAAGTTGAGAAATATTGATGTACAGACACGGGTCTGTTCGTCAACGGCATGGTCGGGTACAACCAGCTGGAGGTAGGTACCGTTTTCGCAAACTTGCTTCAATAAATTTGCTCCCTTATCGCGAGCTATACGTGTTCTAAATGTCATGTCAATAGATGTTGAGGTCTAAACTTGTAGCCAGGCGAAGTTCACAGAAGTCTGCGCAAGCTATATGAGAATATTATTTATAAATAAAATAATTGTTTATATATTATTATGCAGGTAAATATTTCATTATACTTTGTATACTAAGTACTATTTTATTTTACAGCGTCGTATTGGTTTATACTCTAATGATGTTGTAATTGATTTTCTAAATAAATAAAATAAAAACAATATAAAAAAATAATTAACAAAGATTTACTAGTCCATATCATATCTGGAGAAGCGTAAACTAAGCATGTTTTGAAAATGACCTTTGATTTTATTATAACAAGTGGCTAAACTGTAACGATGTGGTATATTTACACGACTGCCCAAAATAGGAGTGTTATGTTTTCTGGGTTCATGCATGTATATTTGTGAGTTCTACCATAACTTCTAAACGGCTAAACCGATTTTGATGCATGATATATCATTAGATTCGTCTCGATAACCCAAGTGACACTAGGAACATTAAAATAATAAAAAAAAGCTAGCAGATTTGAGACGACATATCCAGAGAAAAAAAAATGTCGATTACTCGCACCACTCGCTGGATGTGACCTACTCGTACTTAGTAATCACCAAGTTACCACCAAGCGAAATCGCTATGCGAGTGTAACTCTTGTCGCTACGACAAACTAATGGAAAGAGAGTTCTCGACGGCGGCAGTAGGAACATTAAGCAATCAACTATTCATGTATCTCTTTTCTTGACAAGGGATCTACATCTTTACGTTTCTTGAGCGAGAAAATAGTCGCATACTCGCCAACGGCGACGGTGCGGCGCGGCGGCTGGGACTTATTGACCCGAGATCTATACCAAGTGCATTTCTTGAGAAAATAATCTATAGTTATTGGCTGCCTCGCGGTAGGAACTGCGCCTGAGAACATCCTACTTACTTTAAAGAAAAAAATTAAGAAAAATGTAGCCAACTTCCAACACTGACGAGTATAAAATAACTTATTGAAGGCTGTAGTCTGTACTATGCTGAATCAAAACACTTAAATTTTCATGGTACTTCCAAAAGTTATTTCATAGGTACTTTTCAGTATTGGAAGTGAGTTATATTTTTTTAAGTATATTTTTCTCTTTTCTGTGATGCATATTGCTAACAAGATCGATTGTCACTCACCTACAATATTGGTCACCATTCACAAGATACCAGTTACCATTTGATTAAATGGTAACTAACTACTTATTAATTTAATACCTGGCTTTAGATCTGTAGGCCTAGCCTTATTGGCAAATACATTTTTCAGTTAATTGAGTGTAACATTGAAAGTACTGGACTAATGTTGATGAAATTTAAATGGGTGGTACAATCTACCCGAAAAACAGAGAATAATCAAGATTGGATGATTCAAATAATAAAAAAAATGTGTATATATCAACTTGAGACCATTTTTTAATCCACTTCAAAAAAAGGAGGAGGTTCTCAATTCATCGGTATTTTTAGGGTTCCGTACCCAAAGGGTAAAAACGGGACCCTACTACTGAGACTTCGCTGTCCGTCCGTCCGTCTGTCACCAGGCTGTATCTCAAGATAGGTGATAGCTAGACAGGTGAAATTTTCACAGATGATGTATTTCTGTTGCCGCTATAACAACAAATACAAAAAGTTGGCCAAGTGCGAGTCGGACACGTTTAAACAAAAAAAGGTTAAGATATGAAGTCTACTGTTGTATAGCTAATGGTATGGAACCCTTCGTGCGCGAGTCCAACTCACATTTGGCCGATTTTTTTTTGTATTGAGGTAACTACCTCAGAACTTTTGACTGGGTGAACTGATTTTGATATTTATTTTTTATTTGAAAGCTGATGCTTGTAGTTCGATCCCATTTAAATTTCCTCAAAATCGGTCAAGCTGTTTTTAAGTTACACTCCAATAACTGAAAGATATTTTCCTATATTGATAATATATTCCTACACTGGCCACACAGACAGGACATTGGCAGTATATCGTCAAAGCAACGATAAGAGCCATTTATGAAGAAGAAGAAGAAGAATAAATTCGTTGAAAGTGAATGACAATCGATCCCGTAAGTACAAGGGTGAAAAAAAAGTTTAACCAAAAAATGGAACCGACTTCAACAGTCAAAAGTGCGAAATAAGTTGTCTTGTGCCATGTGTACAATATTGTGATAATAGGTACTTTTGAACTGTCATGGTACCAACTTCAAATAGTTATTTCACACTTTTAAGTGTTGAAGTCGGTACCAATTTTAGATATAAAAAAAATATCCAAAAGAACAAATAAAAGTCAATTAAAAAGAGGTTTTATGTAAAAATTTATGTAGAAAACATTAGGTAAGTGATTTCGTTATTTCCATTAGTGTAGAGTGTTCATAGCTCATTAATATTTAATATATCATAAGTCATTAAACTCACTTGTATAAATAAACACTATGTCATTATCTAGAAATAGATAAATGAGTCACATTTTATCTAATATCAGATATTTAACCAGTTTAAAGGTTAATTGATAGAAATTATAGAACTAATTATTAGTTCATTGCTCGCCATTATATATATCTGGGATATAAGATTACGATGTGCCTCTTATCTTATTAAAGTCAGAGTTCTGTGTTCATGTTTCAATTTGACATAATGTTATATATTGACTTCAATGAGACAGAGATTTATGTGGAGATAAGGAAAGCGATAAGTATTGAAGTAAAATGGTTATCTTTAAATACCCACCTCATCTAAGTTAACAGGTGTAGCAACAAGATATAGCTTCTCAATGGCAATAAGCCAGGGGGCAGAGCGGATTTGGCGCACTGGGACCTGCAGCTGCACCTTGCCAATAAACCCTGCTTTGATTTCCACCGGCAGCCCCAGGTGGCGGAGAGCATCTTTTTTTAGAGGTAGGTTCTCTAATTCTACTTTACCTGAAAGGGTGACATGCATTGAAGGACTACTCTGTATGCTGTAAGGTTGTCATTTATAGAATTACTGTAAACTGTGAATTTTTCAGTGAAAAGTTCATTAAAACTCATTACACAAGTCTGTGCTAAAAAAAATAGTATAGGTGAATAGATTTGTTCAGAGTTAGTACATTCTACATATATTCTATTGTCAACTGCATCGCCACATAACATCAGGTAGTAGCACAAACAAATCTATTCACTTATACTACCATAGTGTGCATGTAAAAACTACAATGTGTAAAAGTTAAGCTCACTATGTGTGATACAGACACAGAGGTGTTGATGTGATCCAACTCAAACTTGGCTGATTTTAGGGTACAGTATGCAATGGGCAAAATGGAGTCTAATTAATGACTCTCCTTTCTGTCTGTACCTACATATGTCATAGCTTTCTAGTTTGTAATATTTTTTTTATATTTGATGTAGAATGTTGACCCGCAGCTGAATATTGGACTATAAATTGAATTAAATTAATTTTCAGAGGGTCTGTTATAGATGAGAAGATAGCCAAGCTTTCAATAATAAGTATTAATATATAATAATAAAACAATTGAATTTCATTTGTAAATGGCCTTTGGGTGCTTGGGATGCTAGCGGGTTAAGTAGAGTAATATTGTATTTTTATCTTAAAAAGCCACCATCTTTCAAAGTTAGAATTTTAGAGAAATATGCCAACTAAGTACCAAATAATAAATAAAAAATAGTGCCTTTTGGCAAAAACCAAACTGGCTAAGAATTTAAAATTTCAATATTTTATGCACCACATCCCTTTTTTGACCAACAAATACAAAAAATTATAATTTCAGATGTGGTTTTGAAGATGCAAGCAAAACCAATAAACTTTTTTAAGGCTTGATGCATAGTTGAGCCCTAAAAGAGTCAAGGCCAACTCACACTTGGCATATTTTGAAATTTTTTATAAAACTTAATTTCCACTGCCTTTACAACTATACAAAAATGCCTTTGTTTCATACATTAACTTACTTTGAAACCATCACTAAAAACTGTACTTTTTTGATATAATTTTCTTCTGTCATTTCATTGTTTTGATTTCCAACAAAACAGCTCTAATAAGTTTACATATGGTATAATGTAAGTTTAATCATTCAATATTTTGGAAGTTTTAGTGATCATATAAAAGTAATATTATACAGTGTGAACATGTTTTATCGTTATATTTAGATTTTGTATTGTTTGTTTTATAAGAATGGTTCATATATACAAGAGACATTAACGGTTTTAAAAACTTTTACTTATCGGCTACTTATCATGCAGAGCCCATATTGTCCATTTATTAATGATATTCAGTTGTTATCATAATCAATGATGCGCATGTATTAACATAGACTGGCATCCAGGTTGCATCAGGTACCAACCAAACCAGGATCCCAGTTGTAGTAGGTATGGTTAACTATGTGCTTTAAATGATTTCAACTGGCTACCTATTACAAATCGAAAGCCATAGGAATGGCAACATATTACACTCTTATATAAAGATGGTATGAGTAAGTATTTATTTTTATGCTATTTATCTAATGTGATGTAGAAGTATGCATTTATAGAAATACAGAATAAATTTACCTGACAGTAAAGCAACACTGAGTTGGTCTGTGTTTAAGTTCTCGACGTATTTTCCGAGATAATTGTTCAAAACCCAAGCCACCAGACCTTCCAACATCATGCATGATGCTCATAAGCAACTGCTTCAGCTATCTTACGTCTTCCGGTAACGCACTTTGGCCTAAAACAAACAGATATCATTGCAACGACAATTGCACTAGCAGTGCAATAGAATGTATGCCTATATTTTTTCAATATTTTTAGTGTACTCAAGCGTTATAGAATAAGTTGTAATCTCTACTATGTCTAGAAATTACTTACTAGACTCACACTACCAATATTCTTATTATAATTAATTTATTCCTACAATATTTATATTTTCCAATGACCTCATAATAAATAGAGGACTAGGTAATCTGTGTAATAAATGTCAAACTACCAGCTGGCCGCCTGCCTGACTTCTGTCTGACAGATGATTGACGGAGCGATGTATTGACCATAGGTAAGTAAGCCTATTTCAGCGAAGGGCTAGCTAGACCATAGACAAATAATTATGGACTTGAATATGGGAAATATCGATAAAAAAAAACCTATAAAATAAACATGTATAACCAATGAGGATTCAATACTACGTGTCTCATTTCATCAGTACACCAAGTACCCTGTGTCTACGGATAACTTGTGAACCTTATTCATCTGTGCACGGGACTAGTGTTTAAATTATCATTGGATTATACCTATACATATATTTACTCTCACTACGGTTTAAATCACGCAAACACTACTGTCACTGCATACACTGCAAAAGCTTAGTTCACAACTGAAATACGAGAATATGCACTGTTTGCGCGCAAACGATGTGAACCGATATGTAGCCGCGCTTATAACATCTGCTAACTGTCAATTTGCTTTTTCGCAATTGACCCAAATTAACCTTCACATCAATAATTGATAATAGAAGTATTGCATTTCAAGGCATTATTTTGTGAACAGATGTTTGTACTGTTACACCTAATATATTGCTGACCTAGGCCCGAATCCCTCACAAACCTATTTACGCGGTGTCAGCAGTATTTTTCTCTATATAAACGGTGGCTTCCAAAATTAAGTGCTCAGATTTATTGTGATAACTCCAGGAGTCACCAGACTCAGTACCAGTATACCCTTCAGGTGGAACCTCTGCCCAAATTAGTAGTTAAAAGTGAGTTGCGGGAACTTCAAAGTCAAGTGTATATAAATAATTTTATATTTTTTTAATAAAATAAATGTGTGTGTGTCCATAAGTTGTTTTTTTTTAAGACAACTGAATAGGTCCACACAACATTTTGGTGTCAGAATTAAATGGGATCTAGTCCCTTGGCCGCCCTACCTGACGAGGTCGTCCTACTGCACGAGAGTGGCTGAGACCAATTTCTTTGGTTTCGCCGCGCTGGTCATCGCCTGCATACTGCCGCCCTGCCCTTCACGAGGACCGGTTGCACCCTGCTGCGCTGGCCATATTGACTAAAAGAAGACGAAGTGCTGCCCGTGCTGAGGCTCTCTGCCTGGCACTGCACCTCTACCTGCACCACCACTACTGCCGGAGTTCCACCATACCCAGGGTTTACCACCCGAGTACCATACTGAACCAACATTTACTGCTGCCAGGTTCTACAAAGTCTGGTTCTCAACCAGACGCTGAGCCAAGCTGCCTGCTGTCGAGCTGAAACACTTGGTTCACTACCAAGTACCAAGCCGATAGCTTAGTTGAAGACCCAGGAGTCGCAGCCGAGCCAAGGTGAATAACCGCTAGCGCCGGCCGCACGCGCCACAAAACGCTGACGCGCAGGAACGTGTTGAATGTCGACCTACATACTGCCGCTGACTTTCCTGTAAGTGCTAAATTCTAATACAATATCTTATTATTATTTCATTGCTATTTCGTGTACTTATTGTGTATTATCATTGCAAATATGGCTCTTCCTAACAACTCTAACAAACCTTACAAAGCAGAGATGTCGGAAGAAATTCAGTTTAATATTTTAATGAAATTTATTAAACCATTTAACGGAGACCGACATAAGCTATCACCGTTCATTAAAAACTGCGATAATGCGATTAATTTAGCATCATCTTCGCAAACGGATTTGCTTTTTAAATTTATTATATCTCAATTAGAAGGCAAAGCCGAGTTGGCATGTTCGCTTAAAGTCTTTGAAAATTGGTCAGAATTGAAACTGTTTTTGAAGTCTACCTTTGGAGAAACCAAACACAGGGACCACCTGTTATTGGATCTCCAAAACTGTAAGCCCAAGTCTTCAGAAACCGTTTCGCAGTACAGCCTGCGATTAGAAACTTGTCTGACTCGTTTACAAACTGACATTGCCCATTCAACCCGAGATCCGAGCGAAATGAAAGGTCGCATTGCCAACACTGAAGACCTAGCCTTACACACCTTTCTGTTAAGTCTTCCGAGCCATATCTCCACCATCGTAAGATGTCGTAACCCTTCGAATTTACACGAAGCTATAGATCTAGCCATCCAAGAAGAAAAGTTACATAACTATATGCAATCTTCGTCAAGGACTACTGAACCAAGGTCTCATAAATGCAGGACTTGTGGTAAAACAGGACATTCCGAAAGGAGTTGCTTCCTGAACAGGCGTCCTATTCATTCTATACCTGAACCACAGCAAAAGCCGTCGACTTCTACTATACCACAAGCTCCGCATTCTAACACTGTTATTTGTAGATATTGTAAAAATATTGGCCACGATATATCTCAGTGTCGTAAGCGCCAATATAACAATAATGCACGCCTACAAGGCAAACCAAACATTCCTAAGTCTAATAATAGGGTTCATTTTTACGATGAAATGTCTGACTCCGAATCTGATCATAATTTAAACTTAATATGATTCCGGTTCAACGTCGTACGGAATCTTCTACACAAACCGACGTTATTTTCGATAAGTTACATGGTTTTATTTCTATGTCCTCTGTGTCTGCTAAAACTAATAAACATGTTTCTTTCAGAGATGATTATTTTAATCAATCTTTTGCTAAGCCGACTCAATCCTTTGCTAAGCCGACTCAATCTTTTGCTAAGCCGACTCAATCTTATTCTAGCCTGACTCAATCCTTGACCAAACCGACTCAATCCTATACTAATGTGTCTCAATCCTATACTAAACCGACTCTATCTTATGGTTCGACCACTACTAAGTTGACCCCATCTACTAAATCGTCTCTATCGTCTCAATCTCTGTCTCTATCGACTCAATCCCTGTCTCAATCGCCTCTATCGACTCAACCGACTCAATCGACTCAATCGCCTCAATCCTTAAACCAATTGTCTCTATCAAACCAATCGTCTCTATTGTCTCAATCTCTGTCTCTATCGTCTCAATCCCTGCCTCAATCGTCTCTATCGACTCAATCGACTCAATCGACTCAATCGCCTCAATCCTTAAACCAGTTGTCTCTATCAAATCAATCGTCTCTATCGACTCAATCGTGTCCATCGACTCAATCGCCTCAATCCTTAACTCAATCGTCTCTACCGATTCAATTGTCACCATCGACTCAATCGCCTCCATCGGCTCAATCCCTGAATCACTCGACTCTATCGACTCAATCGCCTCTATTGACTCAATCTCAGACTCCATCGTCTCAACCAACTCAATCTCCAGTTCAATTGTCTCAATCCCTAACTCAACCACTTCAATCGTCTCACAGAACTCAAACAACTCAATCACTACGAAAATCTTCAAATAAATCAAAGGCAAAGTATTCGAAATCACGTTCAAAGCGTCAACATTCTAAAAAATCAGACGCAACTCCTAAGCCCGAATGTGAAAATCACTACCAAACTGTTTATGAAATTAACTATAATAATAAAATTCATTTGCCTCATGTTTATGTCAAATCTTGCTATGCAGATAAGCAACTAGTGCTCCTTGTTGACTCTGGTGCTGCTATATCACTGCTAAAAGAATCTTCTCTACAAACTATGCCTGAACTAGAATCAAAGAAGATCAAGTTCAAAGGCATCGATAAGAACTCCGAATATACCGAAAGCTTTGGTCAATTTAAATTTGATATTGCCTTCTCAGATCACACTATGCTTGCTGATTTTAATCTTATACCAGACTCTGTTGAAATAAACTTCGATGGAATCATTGGCAATGACTTTTTAAAATCGAAAAATGCTACCATCGACTATGAATCAAGTCTTCTCAAAATAGGAGAATATAGTCTACCCATTCATTTTACTAAACCAGAATATAACATACCTGCACGTTCTGAAACGATTATTGAATGCAACGTTGCTAACCCTAAAGTCTCAATCGGTTTTATAGATAAATTTGAAATACAAACAGGCGTCTTTGTATCGAGTTGCCTTGTCTCTGTTAAACCCAATAATCATGTAAATGTCTCTATTCTCAACACTACTGACTCTGACGTAAATATTAAATCATTGTGTGTTGAACTTAATCCATGTGATTTCCCTGACGAAACTCAGATCAATCATATTTCACCGCCATCTCAGACTCCTGACAGACTCAGAAGAGTTAAAGAACAGATCAGATCTTCTCACCTTAATGACGAAGAAACACGAGAATTACATAATCTATGCACCGAATACTCTGATCTCTTCCATCTTGACGGTGACCTCTTGACTCATACTAACACTGGAACATTCAATCAAAACTACTAGTTCACAACCAATCCAGACTAAGACTTATAGATACCCTGAAGTTCATAAAGACGAAGTTAACAAGCAAATATCTAAAATGCTTGAACAGAAAATTATCCAGCCTTCTAATTCTCCCTGGTCTTCTCCCATTTGGGTAGTTCCAAAGAAGCAAGATGCTTCTGGCCAAAAGAAATGGCGTATTGTCATTGACTATAGGAAGCTCAATGACATTACAATAGGTGATGCATATCCTATCCCGAATATAACTGAAATCCTTGACCAACTGGGACACAGCAAGTACTTCTCAACCCTCGATTTAGCTTCTGGCTTCCACCAAATTAAAATGAGTGACGCTGACTCTGCTAAAACTGCTTTTTCTGTACCAAACGGACATTTTCAATATACCCGGATGCCTTTTGGATTAAAAAATGCCCCTGCAACCTTCCAAAGACTGATGAATACAGTCTTATCAGGTCTACAAGGCCTGCACTGCTTTATTTATCTTGATGACGTCATAATTTATAGCCACGATCTGTCCTCTCACATAGAAAAACTCAGACTAGTCTTCAAAGCTCTCAAAGAGCATAATCTCAAATTGCAACCTGATAAGTGCGAGTTTTTACGTCGCGAAGTTGCTTATCTTGGTCATATCATCACTGATAAAGGTGTCTCTCCCAATCCAGACAAAGTCAAAGCTGTTGTCTCTTATCCTACTCCCAAGAATCCAAAAAATATTAAAGCTTTCCTCGGCCTAGTCGGCTATTATCGAAAATTCATTAAAGACTTTTCGAAAATTACAAAACCTTTAACTTCTCTTCTAAAGAAAGACGCTGAATTCATTTGGTCTGACGCTCAAACGCAAGCGTTTGAGACACTCAAATCCTTATTAACTAATGCTCCTATCCTACAATACCCTGACTTTTCCAAGGAATTCATCCTTACTACCGATGCATCAAATTACGCTTTAGGCTGCGTCCTTTCGCAAGGCGAAATAGGAAAAGACCTTCCTATCGCATACGCATCTCGCACTCTAAATAGTGCTGAAGGAAACTACAGCACCACAGAAAAAGAACTATTAGGTATTATCTTCGGTGTCAAGACTTTCAGACCTTATCTCTATGGCAGAAAGTTTAAAATTGTAACTGACCATCGTCCTCTCGTCTGGTTATTTAATTGCAAGGATCCCAGTAGTAAACTCGTCCGCTGGCGATTGAAACTGGAAGAATTCGATTATGAAATAATCTACAAACCAGGCAAAATAAACTCCAATGCCGATGGACTATCTCGCCCTCCTATTAACGCTATTGACGATCTTGACATTGACCTTACTGTAAACTTAACCTATGACTCTTTCCTCAAGTCCCGTTCTAGTCCGGTATTTTTAATCAATTTTGACACTCAAATCGTGGAACATAACCAAAGTCTTCTAAAGACTACATGTCCCACTATTGCTTACCCAAGCTCTATTGATCTTGATGAATCCAACTTTTATTGTGAAGACATTCTATCCTTCATAGATGACAAAGAAAGTTTTATGCAGTCGGAAAAAGAATTACATCATATTAAAGTTTCGACGGCCAAAAACAAAACATTTTTCCATCTCTTTACAAAGGTTCACCACTTTGAATCTGCCTCTTACAAAGATGTGTTTGCAGTTCTGAAAGAATTACGCAATCAACTCATTATCTACTACCCTGACGTTAAAGAATTTGCAATATCTGACTTCGAAAACCCATTTGACAAACTGAAATTCCCTCTAATATATGAAATGATTGCCTACCTCTTTAATAAGACACAGATCAAAATAAATATTTACCATAACCAGATACTATACCCTACACCAACTGAAGTCCCAATCATACTTAAAGACAATCATGACACTCCAGTAGGTGGTCACGTTGGTACTGCTCGAATGTACAACAAATTAAAAGAACTCTATTTCTGGAAAAACATGAGATCTGAAATAGAATCTTATGTTAAGCATTGCTCCTACTGTCAACAGAACAAAGCTCTCCGATTAGCAAATCGAGCTCCAATGGAAATAACTTCTACATCCTATGAGCCTCTACAGCGGATAGCCACAGACATCGTAGGTCCTCTACCTGAATCTGGTCCGGAAAATTATAGATATATTGTTACTTTCCAAGACGACCTGACAAAATATTCAATGGCCTATCCCATCACACAATCGACAGCTGAACAGACATCTAACTGTCTCATCAAATTCATTTCTCACTTCGGTATTCCCAAAACGTTACTCTCCGACCAAGGTGTTCATTTCATAGCCGAAGTCTACAAACAAATTACTACTTTATTTAAGATCAAACATCTCTTTTCTACTCCATACCATCCCCAAACGAATGGTGCTCTTGAAAGAAGCCATTCTACTCTCAAAGAGTATCTCAAATCCTATGTCAACGAGAGTCAAAACGATTGGCACAAGTATCTTCCCACAGCATTAGTCTCATATAATTCATGTGTCCATTCATCGACTAACTTCACTCCTCATGAGTTACTCTTCGGCTGTAAGCCCCACATTCCAAGTTCTATCTATGACATCTCCCCTGACGTTACATACCCTGACTACATAAGAAATCTCAAACATAAGCTTACCATGACGCATAAACTAGCTCGTGAAAATCTTCTTCGTAGTAAAGAAAGGTCAAAAGTATATTATGACAAACGGTCTCGAACCGTATCTTACGATGTTGGAGAAATGGTTTACGTGAAATGCCATCACAGATTGCGTAAGGCATTGTCACCCATCTGGAAAGGTCCATATCAAATAATCAAAGTTCACAGCAATCATAATGTCACAGTCTTAATTAATAGAAAACATGTTCGCTACCATTTCGACGAAGTCAAACTTGCTCATCATTCTGTTCCAGGGCCATCGTGCCAGGAATAACAGTCATGGCCCTCTCCATACCAAATCTTACCACACCAATCATCAACAGTCCCGGTATCTACTATGATCCTATTGGCACAGTCAAGTTCTACAATGATTTCTACAATATCTTAACATTTTCTGATATATCATATTTCAATCCGCACATCAACAATCTTAAACTAATCCTAGATCATTCTAAAACTATTTGCTCTAACTATCCTTCTTACCAAATGCGCATAGACTGTAACAATGTCCTAGCTCCTCTAGAAATCATGCTTACCAATGTCAATAACAACTTCCATTCACTATCTCATTTAACATCAACTAACACTTCTAGATTTAAAAGAGCCGCCTGGTTTGGCTTCGGCGGTCCTATTTTAAAGCAACTGTTTGGATCCTTGGACGAAGACGACGCCAAGGCATTCACAGACGCAATAAATAATGTCCAAGATGACCAACGACATTTAGCTGGTCTTATGAAAAATAATATCCATGTCATATCTTCTACCATTTCTACATTTAACCAAACCATAAAGCGACTTAATGATAATGAAATGCATCTTAACGAAAACATGGAAAAACTTAATAAAATCCTAGAAACTATATCCGATAGTACTAACCGTCTAGAGGTAAATACTCACCTAGCTATAACTTTCAGCGCTCTTGAAAGTTCTCTGATGATTCTTAACTCTAATATTAAAGATCTAATTGACTCTATCTTATTTGGTAAAATTAATATCGTTCATCCTTCTATTCTAAGTCCCATTCAACTTTTTCATGAACTATCTTCTAACGTCTATGTTCATCCTAACTTTCCAATCCCAATTTCCATTAATAATATTCACACGCTTTTAGACATCGCAGACGTCGCATCTTTTGTGAACGATGATAAATTAGTATTTGTAATTAAAATTCCTTTAGTTTCATTAACTGAATACAATCTTCTTCACATTTATGCTCTACCAACTCCTCATGACATAAATAAGCCGAACTCATTTGCAATGATAACACCAAGTACTAAATATTTAGCAATAACTAATGATAAGCTATTGTATTCTCCGCTGGACAACCTAAGTGAGTGCAAAGTGATACCAAACGAATACTATTTGTGCATAATGAAAAATATATATTCAAGTGTGTCTAATGAAATGTGCGAAGTGACAATTTTAACGGAACACATAAATACTATTCCTAGTTCGTGTAATTTTAAGATAGTAATAGGTAACATTGATATCTGGCAGGAGATAAGTAATAACAGATGGCTCTATGTTCAGTCAGATATCACCAAAATAACTTCTAAATGTACAGATTCCATTAATGATTATGATATCGTTGGTTCTGGAATCCTTTCAATTCCTAAAAACTGTAAAGTTTATCATAAACTATTACAGTTTATTCCATCACGCGAATACGAAGTCCAAATTCATTTACCGACACCTAATTTTAACATAATAGAAGATGACTGCTGCTCAAAAGAAAAACTCAATAAGAGCATCCATCTACTAACTCCTATTAAGCTATCCCAGATCAACCTTGATTCATTACAATATGCCTCTCATAACCTTGAGCAAAGTGTCGATGAATTAAATAAAATAGAGAACCAACCATACCATATTACTTATGGCTACTATTTTAGCATTTTAACAACTCTTCTTTCCGTCTCAGTATTTTCTTTTTTAATGTATAAGATGTATCGCTGTTTCTGTAATACTAGTGCCAAAAGTGGCTGTTGTGTTCAAATATACAACCACTGTCATACTAAATCTAACACTCGGGTTAAAAGCAAAACGAGCATCGAGATGTCAGATCTCGAACTAACTTCCGAATCATCATCTTCACCAAGAACTCTGAGGAGAAACCTTGATTTTAATTGATGTTTTATATTCCTATCTTTACGTTATTTTCTATATCTAATAAAGTTTCTAAATCCTAATGCTATGTCGTATTTCTATAATGTGCTACTTTATACACTAATATACTATACCTAATACTTAATAATTGTTAGTTATGATAATACTAATTCTTTATACAATAACTTACTATTTTCTTAAGTAAAAAAAATTCTAAATCTTTGCAAACTTGAAATATTTTCCAAGTTCCTATTCTATGCAACTTTCTTAGTTTTAAATGTATAAGTTCTAACTTTATACAGTCACTTGTGTTTAAAATGATAACGTGTAATTTGATATTATTGTTTTATTTCTGCTAATGTGTGTTTTGATTATTGTTGTAGTTAAGTATAAGTACCTAATGATAATTACTATGTTAATGACTCAATTGTTTTTAATGCTATTCTTATTTCCTAAATCTAATTCCTTTAAATATAAATTCTATTGTAAAGTCCTTGCATCTCACAAGTCCCTTACTATAACGTCTTAATGATTTCTTTATAACTATTTCTATAACTTATTTTCTACTCACATCCTATCCTTAATTTCGGATGTTCCGTTCTAAAGGAGGAAGGTGTTACACCTAATATATTGCTGACCTAGGCCCGAATCCCTCACAAACCTATTTACGCGGTGTCAGCAGTATTTTTCTCTATATAAACGGTGGCTTCCAAAATTAAGTGCTCAGATTTATTGTGATAACTCCAGGAGTCACCAGACTCAGTACCAGTATACCCTTCAGGTGGAACCTCTGCCCAAATTAGTAGTTAAAAGTGAGTTGCGGGAACTTCAAAGTCAAGTGTATATAAATAATTTTATATTTTTTTAATAAAATAAATGTGTGTGTGTCCATAAGTTGTTTTTTTTTAAGACAACTGAATAGGTCCACACAACAGTACGTTCAACATTCTAACCACAACAATAAAAATCTCCTCATCTATCTGTCAAGATTTGAGTTTGACGTTTGTGCATACATTTAGGTCGTTCGGATAGCCTATCAGTTCCAAAAATAACACTCACAAACGCTAAAAATGATCACATATGGCGTTCGTATAGGGACTTCGTGAGCATAAATATCGTTTTCGCTCACCGTTCGGATAGCTTTGAAAACGCTACAAATGACAGAGAAAAGTGCTATTTTTGACCCACGTCTTACCGTGGGATCGTTGTGATCGTTTTTTGACAACTAACATTTTATGAGAAATATTGTGGTTCCTATCATAATGAATAGAACTGGCGATGCCTCCGGCAGATTTAATTACAGACCTATATCTTTGGCTTCAGTTGTTGCACCTATATTTTTAGCTGCAGTTCCAGAAAACGTTATTTTAGGTTTCAGCGGTTGTCAAAATATGAAAATAAGTTTAAGACGTTCGGATAGCATACAGTCGTTGGTGATCAAAAATAGCAGAAGCTTCTTTCCGAACGCTAAGATACAAATGCCACTTTTGAAACAGCTACAAACGCAACCGAGCCAAAACGAACGCACCTATTGCACTACCACTTTTCTGTGAGCGTTGTTTGCGGACGGAGGTGACGTCAAAGATGACGTCATTATGCTATCGTGGTGTCTGTTTAGCAAGTTATGAACCGACCGTTTGCGTGCATATAGTGCAAATAGCGCATATTTGCGTGAATTGAACCGTAGGATCTATCTGATGCTCTTTGCTCTATGTTATTATTTCTATTCTCTATCACTACGGTTTAAATCACGCAAACACTGCTGTCACTGCATACACTGCAAAAGCTTGGTTCACAACTGAAATACGAGAATATGCACTGTTTGCGCGCAAACGATGTGAACCGATATGTAGCCGCGCTTATAACATCTGCTAACTGTCAATTTGCTTTTTCGCAATTGACCCAAAATAACCTTCACATCAATAATTGATAATAGAAGTATTGCATTTCAAGGCATTATTTTGTGAACAGATGTTTGTACGTTCAATATTATAACCACAACAATAAAAATCTCCTCATCTATTTTTCCGGTTCAATTCACGCAAATATGCGCTATTTGCACTGTATGCACGCAAACGGTCGGTTCATTACTTGCTAAATGGACACCACGATAGCATTATGACGTCATCTTTGACCTCACTTCCGGCCGCAAACAACGCTCACAGAAAAGTGGTAGTGCAATGTGTGTACAAACGTCGAACTCAATCAAATCTTGACAGGTGGATGAGGAGGTTTTTATTATTTATTGTGGTTAGAATGTAAACGTACAAAGAATGCCTTGAAATGCAATACTTCTATTATCAATAATTGACGTGAAGATTATTTCGGTTCAATTGCGAAAATGCTAATTGACAGTTAGCAGATGTTATAAGCGCGGGTTCACATCGTTTGCGCACAAACAGTGCATATTCTCGTATTTCAGTTATGAACCAAGCTTTTGCAATGTATGCAGTGACAGCAGTGTTTGCGTGATTTAAACCGTAGTGTATCTGTCAAGATTTGAGTTGACGTTTGTGCATACATTGCACTACCACTTTTCTGTGAGCGTTGTTTGCGGCCGGAGGTGACGTCAAAGATGACGTCATTACGCTATCGTGGTGTCTGTTTAGCAAGTTATGAACCGACCGTTTGCGTGCATATAGTGCAAATAGCGCATATTTGCGTGAATTGAACCGTAGGGTATATTTATTCTGAATCTGGACCAAAATATTGAATTCGGTTTTATTTTTATTTGAAAATAATCAAATATGAGACCGGCTTGTCTCCTAAGGCTTAGTGGTTTATCTTCATCAAATTTGTATACATGTTGCCATATAAATCTCCCAGAGATGCATGTGCGACACAGTGCTACAATAGGGCACTCTAATTTCAAAATATTTCCACCTGTTGGTGTAAAATTTCGCAATTTAGGGCTGGGACCAACCTCGAAAGACTTCGAGGAACCTGCCCAGTTTACAGGACCTATGACGAAGGTGCACGCCACAGAGCTGGTGCTGCACCTGACCGATGATGAAAGAAAAATGCTACACAAAGCTTTACAAGAATATGAGTCAAACAGAATCAAGGAAGAATTTGAAGGTATGTGTTCACTTGCATGTAACAATATATCGACACCTATAGGCAGTGGTAAAAATTGCATATGCTTTCAGACAAATTGGCCGGCCAGAGATGGAGAAGCAAGTTAGGAAGGCCTAGTAAAGTGCCCACTTTAGGGGATGTTGACCCCACCGGCTCATACTGTCCAGTCCCAGAAGATTGGCTTAAGAAGAAATATGGTAAGGAAGAATTTAAAAAAGTGTGTTCAGTTATATCTAGCTCCTACCAGTAATGTTTATAGTATAATGTCATTGACTTATTTAGACAGAGTAGTCATTACTTCCACAAATACTTATCTGAATGTTTATGCATGTAATTCAATTGCGAAAGTTTATGTATGAACAAATTATGATTTCTCATGTTTGGGTGTATAAAATTCACACATTGAATAAGTATTGTAAGAATCATTTTTCCTAAAGAGTCCTTTTGCATATCACAGCTTTCTCTCTTGCACAGTTCAACATCTTTATAGTTAAGAGGTATAAATATACAGTGGTCAGCCACTCAGATTGCTGTCGTATTTGTAGAACTAAATAAAATAGACTAGAGGTAAAGACAGACAGAATTTATCTAAATTAACACTTTTGTGATTAGATTTCAATGGATTAGATAATATTGCTTTGATTATATATTATCCTTCTTTACTCCATGTAAATTCTTAGTTTTAATCAAACACTTCAGGTTCCAGATGCCACCACTAAATATAGACAGAATTCATTCTTTGTGCAGGCCAGTGGAACTTTTAATCGATACACTCATTTATTGGATATCAATCCATTCATTACTAGTATTTGAAAGGCAAGGAGGTGCATAACCTTTAGCTACTTTCATCTTAGGTAGGTTTTATATGTGTATTTCTCTTAGAATAGTGTTCACTCTTTTTTTTGTAATATTGTTATTGTGCAGGTTTTAGGTTAACATGGTGACTTCAGTGTTCCCATATACCAATTAATTAAGTTTCTATCAGTGAAAACCTGTAATTGGCTTTCTGTTGTATTCACTCATTGTTATAGATAGTAGTATAGCTGTTGGTTTTCCAAATGTTAAAAAAAAAATACATACCTTTGATACTTCAACAACACATATTTTTGTTGAGTTCAAGATAATGTGTAACTGAATGTACACATCTAAAACTTAGTAACCTTGATAGAACCACGGTAACCATAAGAGAATGATGGGTGTACTATCTATACTACTACTTAGTTACTTGTGTTTCATATTATTATATTCTATGTAAATTTCTGATGCTATGACATTTATCTGTGATTTGAAAATTAACCACAAATTCATAATTTCAGCTTTGCTTTTATAAATGTCAGTTTGCACTGTGCACTAAAGTGCTTTGTGCAACAATAAATTTATGATGTTTATTAACCCTTGAGGATTGGCTGTCAATATATTCATAGGATAACAATAAATTTCTACTGTTTAGAATTTTTACTTTTCTGTTTAGGTAACAGATATACAATGGGGTAAATAAATATATAAGTTAGTTACTTTTCAAATTGTGTATATAAAATATTGAGTGATGGAGTAATAGATTATTACAAGTAATAACTATGAATTTATTTTTCATTTCAGCTGCTACAGTTCCAAAACCCTCGACTAAGGAGTTATTCCACTGTGAGTATTAAAATTTTCTATATTGTATGCATTATTAGTAGTAAGTTGTTAGCATATTACCAATGTCCCTGTATATATATAAATATATTCCTAATATTATGCAAAAATCTATTTGTCGTTTTGATTTAATACCTTAATTTATGTCAAACACAAGAAACTAACACAAAATTATATATGTTTTGTGTTCAGGTATGTGTAAATACTTCCTTAATCAAATTAAATTATTTTTTTCAGTGTCGTTAGCAAATTCAATACCTTTCATTGGATTCGGATTTTTGGACAACTTCATAATGTTATTAGCTGTAAGTAATATCAATTGGATAAAGAATGTACAGAATGAAAATTTTACTACTACATATGCAGCTATTTGTGCATAACTATGGCAAAACATGTGGTGGTTGCAGCGGCCACGGCGGTGCCCGCTCAGGTGCAGAACCGTTTGAACCAGCTCAGTGAGCAGACAAAGTATGACTTTCATTGTGGTCCTTTCTTTATTCATGTGGTAATATTATGATTTTATATTAGAACAGAAGCTTGCGTTTTCTTTTAATTGAGAATAAACAATCATTGTTATTTTTGTTAACAGACAAAAGTTTGCAAAGATATAAAATCCTTCCAATTTTTATTTCTTGTTTTAAATAAAAAATGTCATAATCGAAAAAAGTCATGGCCCTGGAGTCTGTGGAATGTAGATTAATAAAAAAAACTAAATAAAGAATCTGCTACCTAGCTGTAGAACTCTGTGTGAGTTAGTATAGTGAGATAGTCCGGGAAAGTACTGCCAACATACATATTTATGCCGCCAAGCTGCAATGTTTGCATTACTGCGCTTTGGTTGGTAAGGTATGGGTGCTATTGAAATTACAGACACATGAGACTTAACAACTTTATGTCTGAGGGTGATGGGCGCAGTACAGTTCGCCACTTGCGACAAACTGCATCTGTTATAGGCAGAGGTTAACACCCAACACAAGCTTGTTCCAACACAACTATAAATCTAAGGTATCTCTAAGGCCAAAGCTTATCTATATTTATTTGTATTGCATCATTGTAAGAATAAATTCATGAACAGTACATACTTAACACATACTTATATTTTACAAAATCTTTACCACATGTTTGCAGTAAAACTCCTAAGATTTATACACAAGTTGATAGAAAGATAGGTAAATAAGATACCATATTATTAGGTGTTAAAGTAGGTATGAAGATAAAATGTGTTGTTTCTATGCATTTCAAAATGTCTGTAGACACAGTATTTATTTACACCAGACATTCTTTTTTCCCTTGATTAACAACAAAATTTCACTTTTAGTGCATGCATACATACTTGCAGTGCGAATACGTGACCACGTTTACTGAAGTGTTTGACACATTGGGACAAAAGTAATGATAAATATACGCGATTTAACCGTATTAAGTTATTTAATTACTACGTGGACACAAAGTTTATACTAGCCCTGGGGGCGTAGGGATTTGTAGGCATAACTCTGTTTTGTGGGAGAGTGTACTGTGGCGGTAATACCCCATTCAGTAACATTTAGCCTCCTAACAATATCAATTCAATGTTTTGTTATGGTTTGTGTTGAGGCTGATTATGTTGTATTGTAGGGCGACAGGATCGAGAGCGGCATGAGCGCATACATAACGCTGTCGACGATGGCGGCGGCGGCGCTCGGCAACACGTTCAGTGACGTGATCGGCATCGGCTCCTCGTACTACGTGGAACGTGCCGCCGCGTGGGTGGGGCTCGGCGGACCCTCGCTGTCGCCCGTGCAGCTCGACATGCCAGTCAGCAGGCGGTTCGCTAACATGGTGAGTACTCTACTGCTGCTGTCGGCACAACGCAACACTACAGGCTATCGGCAACGGCTCATCGTACTAAGTAGATCGCGCCGCCGAGCCGTGTGGGTGCAGTGTTTGACCACGATAAAATAAGAGATAAATTGGGAAAATATATGAAAAAAAATTATGATACAACAAGTATTTGGAAAAAAAAATGAAATATCAAACTCCTCAGGCACTCTACCGAGAGAATTTGTTTTTTTGTAACAAAGAAATAAATAAATTTGAATTTGAATTGAATTTTCTCGTATGCTCGAAAAGTTAGATAGTGCTCCGTTTACGTCATAAATACTTCCGGTTAGGCTACGTAGCGTTTCTAACGTCACGTCGGCTCAGCGGGAAATTAGGCGCAGCTCTATACATATTTATTTATTTATAATATTTTTCTAAAATATTGCTTAGTAACACCCGCATCTGTAAAAATATTTTATGTTTATTTACCTATGGAAGCAGATAATGCTTTAACTCACGCGGCCAAAGTCACGCCAAAGTGACGCCAAGGCCATAGTTTGCACACATATAAAGATAAACTATAATGTTTGCTTCAGTCTTATTGTTGTAGTGTAAGCCTTGGATTTTGTAGCATAGTTTACATTCTGAATTTAGTCAAATGTAAGAACTTAATAAAAAAATAAGAGTAATACGATAAATAGATATCAAGATTCATACATTCATACAATTCGTACTCGTTCCAGGGGCGAGTGCTAGGCATCACCCTGGGCTGCTTCCTTGGCATGACACCGCTGCTCTTCAGAGACGACGAGAAGAAATCAGAAAAACCAGTCAAACCAGAAGCTGCCAAATCATAGGTCACCGGTCACTCATCATATGCCTAAAGATAATGCCATACGTCACAGTTATAGAACGCGCGTGGACTGCCAGACATCGCCTTTGGTATGATCGGGTGGGCGGGGGTTAGTGCCCCGCCATAGTTAAATAATAGTGTCTTTGACTTGTATGTCGTCAGAATAACTAAAAGTGCAGGTGTTGCATAATATGTCTCCTCTAGGGCTCTCCAAGCATACCAGATGTTACATTTTCGCAAAGATCTGGTAAGCATAGTATCCTAGTGTTCCTGAGGCAGCTTCTTGAAATGTAATAAGTGTACTGGATCACATTAATTATGCGAAATTGAAGCTTATCACTGCCTATTATTGTTTTGTTTCACGAATGTGTAATCCACTATAGAGAACACTAGCGCAAAACTACCTTCTATTAGACAAAGTTCTATTTCAATACCAAACTGCCTATCAGACTATTCTTTGTAAGCTTTTCTAAGATAAAGGGGTATCTAAGCTATATAAGCGTCCGTCGCTATTTTACCGTTAAAAGCCACAATGTACTTGTGTACCACTAGGACAACAAGGAGTGCAAATACAATCAGGTTTTATTGAATGAAATAATCATGTAATTAGAATTGAATAAATATTTTATATATTCCGTGTAGATAGTTTTAAACTTTATAATTAACAATGTACATATATGTTTTTATTACAAATCGAATACATAAAATTGACTCTCGATTAAAAGGGGATCTGTATGCCATACAATTCAATAAAGGTGTATAATCGCCAAACTGCGGAGGAATCCTGAAACATATGTGTAATAAAACTACTATGTCACGGTGCACAATGTCAACAGGCATCTACACATTGAAAGTATGCAAGGATATGCACATGAGATTATTCGTATCGTCAGACAAACATACAGAGTACCAACACGCCACACAAGCCGAGCGGTACACCCGCAGGTTCGCGGACAGGAGCGTGACGCCGCCGCGCCGCCTTCCTTCATACCACATAGCATCGTTGCCCTGTCGGCCGTCCGAGTTGAGTCACTCGTATTTATTACGCATATGCCTAAATCCGCACAATCGTATGTGAGGGCACTTACGGCTTACTAAGAATACACAGAATCTCAATGCGCTGCGTTAAAAAGAAAATATAGGGAAAAACACCGTTGCAGCTGTAATATTGATACATAAATAGTAATTTCTGGTGCGTCCTTATTGTATATAATAATAGTATCTAGGAACATAGTACATTATAGTTTGCACGCTCACTCATTTTCTACGGCACAAAAAGTAAATAATGGAACATGTAGAATTGTATAAAAAATAGATAGAATTTATTGGAGTGTACATACATTAGGCGTATAGATATCTTTGTTTTAGAAATCAGTTCCTATGGGCACAACTTAAACGAAACGTGTTAATTAATTAGTATCACAAGCAATTATGTAAATTGTATATAATATTTTTAAATTAGTTTGACTATGACTAGCACTAATACTATGTTTACATAGAAAATACTTGTTAAGTGTATCATATCTGTCTTTTGTGTTTTAAAATGATTACGGTATGAATTTACTTACTTGAATATTTTTTAAATTAATGTATTACACATTAGCAAGCTAATGCGAATTGGTAAATGAATCATTTTTTTAAATATTTGGTTTGTAATAGTAGGTTCTACGACGGGTGCTTAAAACAAGTCTTTTTAGTCCAGATGTTCCACATGGTAGCTGGTGTTTAAATATAGGCTACTAGGTATACACTCGGATTTTCACTTCTTAAGGGAAATTAAACAATGATATTGTATGTAAATGATACCGGTCTTAAATTAAACGGTTTAACTGATTTCTTTATTAAAACTTGCCAAAACGCTGCTCTCTCTTACTAAAAAATCAATTTACTGCCATATGTTTCTTGTTTTAAATAAGGTGTTATGCTATCCTAAAGGATCACATTTGTGTCTAAGCAATATAGTTACCGCACGATTGTAGGTACAGCATTGTTATTTATCTGCCTAAAATGGTCTGCCCAATAATATATATATATATATATATATATATAGATGGCGTTATTCTTTAGAAACATTAGTGACGTTAAAAGCCATTAAAATAAATGACTAACATTTTGACTCTTCGTTTATAAGTAGCAATTTTTTATATTAATATAACAAAATTAATTTTTGGAAACAAAAATTTTGCGTCTAGTCAATGCACAGTGAAAAATGTGTTATATTATACATCATATTTTATCAATTTGCAAATGTACGAGTTAGTATAATGTTATGCAATATTTGAAAAAGAAACATACTTACCTTAGTTATTATCGCAAGTTCCTCTGAAAGGCCTTTTTAAAACAAAGCTATATAACTAATATGAAATGTAGGATAGGTAAATATGAATATAAATTAAAATAATTATAACTCTGTAAAATGTAAAAAATTACTAGTGGATTGAACATTTATTAGGTATTACATTGACATAGCAATAAATATTGCGAGAGTGCGCCGCCGGCACTCTTCGGCATCGGTGCTTACATTTTATTATGGGTACGGTCCGAATTCCGCCAACAGTACTTACGGGCTAACAGTAGAAGGAAGAATTAATAGATGCAAAACAACTGTCTAAAGTGTCAAGTTTTTTACTTTTCATTTATTGTGTCAGTTGAATAATATAAGCAAGCCAATGCTTTTCCCGAATTACTCTTGGCACGGAGTGCTCACGGTGCCTATTCGCTGGGCCGCCGACCATGAGTACTGTTAGCGCTGTGTGGTGACGTCAGCGATGTCGTCACTCCATTCAGCCGTGCAAACGTTTAGTGCCATTCGGAGCAGCAGCGTGCTATTGGTACCAGTTGCGCAATTCGGAGCGCACCCTATATGAGCTAAAATGAATGGTTACACAGCCGGTAATCTATACCTGTTCATTTACGGTATAAGTAAAATAGTTAATTTTGCTTAGTGAACTATAATGTTTATTTTATACGTTGAAATTTAAAGGATTAACACAGTCAATAGCTGTGAATGCCAAATTTATTTTACACTTATAGCCTAATAAATAGGTATTTACTTAACATAATAGGCAAACTTTGAAAGCACAAATAATGTACGATGCTTTGTTAAGAAAATTGTAATGTAAGACATTATTTAATTTTTAAAGGTTACAGCGATCAAAAGAAGGTTCAAGAGACAGAGCATCGGCCAAAAGTACTTATGTGACCACGAGTAATTTGCCGGTAACCTTGATAGTATCAAACACGGTAGAAATGGTTGCTGATTCTACCCTCGTTTCGTTTCTTCCATCAAATACTCATTTCATCATACTGCCATTGAGAGGGTATCTCCTCTATGCATTTCACCAACTCTGATTAGGATAAAGGAAGGAAATAGATGTATCTATTGGGGTTGGTGGCAATAGGCTCGTGTGACACTGCCATTATTATTCATTTCTCTTAATTAATGTTTATCTCATCTATAAAATAAAGCACTTACGTAGATAAATTATTTAGAATTTAAGAGTACACGTCGTTGTGGATTAACAAAAGGTTTTGTGTGTTAATATTTTATGATTATTGTTGTATGGTTATAGTCATTACTGATTATAGAAGAAATGTGAGATATCTATATGTTTGTTTTTGTTTATATGTATGAGAATTATATTAAGAAAACAATAAATTCGTATTTTAGATAAAAATCTCCGAAAATATATTTAGTGTCAATAATTGACTCTTAGAGCGCAAGTCAAGATCTGCTGATGATGGCTCGTGGAGCTTAGAATAGAAACGCGATGGAAATATTTCCGATTCAGCCACGTGACGTGGCGTTTATGACGTCATATCATTTTGCGAATGCTTGCCTGGCTAGCTACTACCCTCAAATAAAAAATCTGTCATTGACCCCAGAAACATTAAAGGCACATGAGACTTAAAAAATGCCTGTCTCAGTGAGACGGTTCGACGAAATGCGTCTGTTGTAGGCAGAGATTAGTCCGCTTAACATCAGGCGGGCCTCGTGCTAATTCCGTCACAATCACTTAATTTTTCTGAGGGTGCTCACTCAATGCACACGCACACTAAATACGTATATATATATTTATGTATTATATACAAAATATAGATTTCCTAAAATTAACGTCTGAATATGTTAATTAGCATGGCAAAAATAAATCTTGATAGTTTCGTAGTTTATAAAGATTTAATTTAGTAACAATTATTGTAGTTGTGAGTTGCAACTGCCGAGCGAGGCTCGTAGGTTCAAGCAGGCAGACAGGAGCTTCACAGCAATGCATGGCTAACCTGGGTAGTTACCACCTTCAAGTAGGGTCTCTTTATTGCTTTTAGGTCAAGTGTTTGACCACTTGTTGACGAATGATGAATAGATGTTGTGCAAACCAAACGTGAATGGAAATGGGATCTAGCTCTCAAAGACAGCTGCTAGAACACGCCATAGGTTACGGTTCTACTTTTGACACTAGTCACTTAGCTAAGGGCACCGAGTCTGACCGACCTTCCACTTCAAATGTACCGCATGACCGGTATTCTTGGAGGTACCGCCTGACGCAGCTTATATCCTAAGAACCTATGGGTAAGTCTATAAATTACTAAGGAGAATAAAACAAATTATAAGGTTTCGAATCGTTATGATCGTTTAATAAATAACTCTCACTTGTCGATATAGATATGCGTATAGAAGCCGCGATTCACAATGTCTTCAGATATTGGAGGTCGTTACCACAAATACAACTTAATTTATAATGCGAAGTATCTACTTATCCATTAATAGTAATGTATAATAATTACAGAACCATTTATAATGAAGGTTTCTTCATTTTAATTCAGTTAAAAGCTGCTCAAAGGCGGTTTTTTTTTTTACTTGAAGCAATGTCGTCTTATGCACGGATTCTCAAAATTCGTAAAACGTCCTTCACATTATCATTATGAAGAATTGAATACTAATGCAAATAATTTCCATTTCAGTATAAGTTAAAACATTTTCAGACAATTGAGGGGCAACTATCGTATTTATTATGTAGTGTTCAGAAGATAAATATTATGAGCAATAATTTATTTGTCACGAATATAATAAATATATACAAGTTACCACAAAAGCGAAGGATAACTATTTCAAATTTTATTTTCCATTACAGACTTATCTATCTCAATAAACTGTTTATTGCATTACAAAATTTGTTATAATAAGCTATTTATTTCTAAGCATTAATAATACATTAAGGGTCCATTTCAGAATGTCCTAATAAAGTTTCGGGTTGCTAACCAACACATAAAATAACTGAATGATTAAAATAACAGTTAACATGCAGTGGGTTCCAAGCTTTAATCTTTTTTTTCATCGATCGGGATAGGCTAAATTGATGACTGTGAAACGCAAAGATAGTGTTTATTTAACAAATAAGTTCTGGGTAGTATAACCGGCAGTTACTCGAACATTCTGAAACAGGCCCTAAATTACACAATTTGATAAATAAGAGTAGGTATGTGGTTGTTCATATCGCAGGCCGAAATCTATAAACTGAGCATACACTTATCTCTGGTTTTGCCTTTTTTTACTTTTTATAACAAGTTGTAGGCAACAAAGCGGTTTTGTACAATCCAAATTTTATGTCACATATCAAATGAAATATTTTTTGTTAATACAAGTTTATATTTGCTTTTTTAAAGTTTATCTTTGCACACACAGTACTTCTAAAATACAACTGTCATGTTCTCAATAATTTAAGGGTAGCAAACATATGTAGGTGGCTAGAACAATAATAGAACAAGCAAGCTTACATAGATAGGTACTAGATTTTCCAAATTTCCGGAATTTTAAATTATATATTCAAATTCCAAACTTATAGAAATCATTATAATATATGTAAACAATTTTGTTAGTTTGTAAGTAACTTTCTGTAAAAGGTGAAATTTTGAAAGTAAACTTGTTTTCAGGAATGGTATGGAGTGCTGTATACCCACATGCATAAAACAGCTAACTACGCAGTAACAAAAAGCACCGTCTATATATCAAATATGCAAAATTACAGCATTCTCGGTTTATTACTGAGGAAGTAGTTACAAGATTTTTTGAGTTTTAATGACGGGATATTATGGCGCCAATATATAATTTGACATGGTTTTGTAAAACTATTAAATATATATATATATTTACTTACAAATTATTGCAGTACAAAATATGTAAATGTGAATTCCCTCAGCACACGATATGATATGATGCTTATATTCCTATTTGGAAATAAATTAAAAACACTTTCCGTTATCTTAGAAAATTTATGGGCTTTTTCTCGTACAGCCAAGGATGCATCCTTTCGAAAACTCACACAGATTTTAGGATAATTCTGTAAATACTACTATCGACCGCCAGCCGGCCGGGATCCCGGTTTGTATAGATGATGGAAAATCCGGTAGGGGTCCTGTCATTTCACCTAGGACCAAAAGTTCCTTACAAATAACACTAATCCTATTTGGTACAACAACGACTAGAGACTTTTTTTTTATACAACACATTGTGCTGTGCACCTTACACCTATTGCAGAGACTGCCATGCGCCAAGGTCAACAAAACAACGACATACATTCAGGAATACATACGACGACCTCTACATCCATCAACAACTGCAAACAACATTTTTAGGTCGAGTGTCAATAAGCATATAAAAACATAAAATATGTATAATACCTAATAAGAAGTTATATGTGTAAAGAAATTTGGAATGTGTTATACTTCTATACTATAAGAGTAGGACATACAGACAAACCAAAATATACAATTTATTAGTTCAAGGTAAATTTAAAAAAAATTATAATATTAATACATATATGTGCACAAATGCAACTCTAACATTGGATTTTTTATGTAACCTATGGTTTAATTAAAATACTTAACTTTATAAGACACAATACTAATTGTTTACCAACCCTCAACCTTAAATGTCTCATACAACTCAGCACAAGTCTTACGAAATGCAAGCCTATAATTATATAATTTGGTTGTTACATTATAAACATTAGCTTAGTATGGGAGATCCCTAAATGCGTACCGAATCTGCTCATGTTCTCACAATAAGGTACACATGCTATGGCAGTATGTTTGTATACAGGTTATATATTTATAGAAGTGCTACATAAGCTATATAACTATATAAATTAAATATTATTATGCGTGCACAATATCAGCATAACCACTATAATACAACTCAACTGAATGACAGTTTCCATTGTTCCTTTGGGTCATATGGAAACTTCGTGCTCGGCTGGGTTCACAGATAATATGAAGTAGAACTTCACTTCTACTTATGTCTAGTTAAAACAAAGTATAGCTCAATCTACACCGAAGTGGCAGTGTCGCTATACAGTTTGGGGTGAAAGAATTGACAGTGATGGGCCGCGAAAGATCGCGCGGCCGCCAGCAGGGCGCCTTGCCGCGGGAATGCGCACGACCTTTCGCGCATATGTTTCAACCGATACTCATTGTAGTGATAGAGAAAAATTCGAAAGTGGATTGACAGTAAAACTGCCGTCTGCTGCCACTTCAGCGTGAATTGACGTCTCAGGACCTAATCGCATTATAGGACAGGCAGATATTACATGCGAACCTTTGTTGAGAGCAAACCTTCAGTTGACATGATTGCAAGTGAGTCGTAACTAAAGTAGTGGTCAGACCTCTTTTTTGAAGTAATTATATCCAATATATACATATGTACAAATGTGCATATGCATTAATAAAATACATTTAAGTTATAAAGCATTTTATAATAAGTTTGATCTAAGTTGAATTTTATATATATTCTCCGGGTCGTATTTACTAACAATGGTTTAAAATGGTTCCAAGATCAATAGGCATATCAAATTAAATATATCAAAACAATTCTACAAATTTGATAATAAACCTACATCTTGCTTTAGTCAAACTGTTGTCACCCAATTCAAAATCTTTTTACAGGATAAGGTTGCGTTAATTTTATTTATTTATTAAGGTTTAATAATAGTTGATTTAAAACTTAAAAATTCTACTATGGTATTAAGCTGTTAGACCACATGTGCAGGCAAAAGACCTTGTGTGAACAAATCTTCTGGATGAAGTCCCATAATACTATTGAAGAAGTGCAAGATTAAGTTTACTTAGTACCCGACAATACGACTGGAGACATTGTTCTTGTACTTTGCGTGCCACAAGACCCGCTGAGGCTATCAGCTACCACACACACAAATACACACATCCACTCACACATAATCACATTTGAATCTACACTCTTAAGTATATCACATTGTACTTTACAAACTAAACTGACAATTTACTAAACAGCTCCATCCCAAAGTGATATATGATTCACAACCTTGCAGGTGACGTATACAATAACTTATAAAGCAATTGCTAAAAGGTACTCAAAATTCAGTCTAATAAATAATACACATATACACAATATAAAAGCTCAATCAATTTTTAAATAAGGCGTAGGCGAAATATAGAAAGAGGTCTGTAAATCATTATCACACAAGTACAGGCTAATATTGGATCAACTTATGCCACTGACTCAATTCGACAGAAGGGACATAGAGAATGAATGAAGCAAGGACAGGCCAGCCGCCTAGAAGTTAATTTATCATACAGTAAAATTTGTATGGGACTTGGAAGCCGTATTGAAATTCCAATAGGCATATACTTGCGTAAGTTGAAGCTTACATATAATTTTCAGTTGGTAAAACTTTAATTATATTTTGACAGTTTACAATACAGGATAGTTAATTCAAAATAGCTCAACTTTCACCGCATTAGTTAAAAATAAGCCTTCTTGTGAATGCCTTCAAAAGTAAACTTATATGTAAGTCATTTGAAAGATAACACTTTGCCATGCACCTACATATAATGCGCACAGCCTTACAAACCTATTGAGTATCGAGAGCTTAAATGCCGAAGCACAAGTGTAATTTACATTTATGTGAATTTTACAACTACAATAATAAATACTACATCGTCTCTATTCACAAAATTAAGTCTTACTTTACTTTCATAATGTAGCTAGGCTTAACAGGAAAATACTGATAATTTAAAAACATATCCAAGTTCTAACAAATTTAGTAAAACTAAATTCTTTCGAAATAATGTCTTTAGTTTGTGGCCCCAAATACTCAAGGGCGATATAGAAGGTACGCGTTTACCTATATGTATACAAGCTACAACTTTATACATCAACTATTAAAAACTGGGGCGTTTACATTTCATTCAAGCATCATATTGATAATATTTCTATATATAACAAATAACAATACAAAATAACCTTTGCTACCTAGGCTTATTGGAATACAAAATAACATTTTGTATTCCAATAATTTGTAAATTTATGATTTTCGCTTAGTACGCGGTAGTGCTTGTAATCATAATATATAGAAATATAGAAGGGAAGCGACATCATTCCGAGAGTTAAGTGTTTGAAAAAACACTTCTTTCGGTCAGATGAAGTCTAGTAGTCTGGTTGATGGCCGCGTACCGTCCCCTATGACGGTTTAAGAAATACGATTGGAGTACGAAATTTCGGCGACACAGCCGTACCCCCGGTAGCTTAATAGATAAAGCATCCGGCGCGAAATCGGAAGGACGCGGGTTCAATTCCCGCCCGGGGCAAAACATTTTGTATTCCAATAATTTGTAAAATCATATTGATAACTCAGTGTTATTACACAGGTGTAGATTTGATTCAAAGCGAATGGTAAAACGCTTAATGATCGAATATATGCATCAAAGAAGTAACGCATTGTCACATTCTAGTTTCGTGGTCACTTCGCTTTGACTCTCTGCGAGGGCACTAGCACTGTACTAAGTGTAACAAGTATTATAGTAGAGTGAGCTGTTTAAAGTGTTTGAATTTTTTCAAGAACACTAAAAGGCAGGGATAGCCTGTTTATTTATGAGGCAGACAATTGTATGTAATGATGAGGCTGTTCATAACAGTTGTAGTCACATTTCTCATTATGCATGACACTGCCCTGCATATGTCACTCGGAGACGTGAACTCTGATGTGACATTTGCTCTTCACTCCTAAATACAGTAGTGCTTGCACACTTCTGCTTCAAGACAGAATACCTGACACTGGGGTGGTACCCACCAAGACAGAATCCTGCTAAAGAGACCTACTACTTGACAAAATATGAAGATATCATGGTGTACAACAATAGATTTATGTCTGTTACTTTACTACACTCAATCCCCACTTGAGGAAGATTTGAAGCTCATTAAAGAGTTTTCAACCTAGACGATGAAATTGAAGTATTAATATAGTACCATACCCAACAACTGGTACAATAATTTATTGATAAATATTAACATTTTGCAGGTATGGTATGAATTAGGATGATAGGTGCAATTCTCTTCAGATGAAATAATTTTGTTCTGTTATAGGTAGAGATTATCGCTTAACATCAGGTGCGCCTCGTGCTCATTCCATCACAAAAGTATATATTACTCAATGTGACTTCATATGGATAATCATTAACACTTCAAATTTTAATAATCAATGTATACAACTTCAATAATTTAGCCTATGATCACTCACATGCTAACATCTATATAAGAGTAGCTGCCATTATGCTATGTCGACAATATTTATTTACAATTTAATAATCAGTAGGAATAATATTGCAATTTCATACATATAATCAAAATGTCCACAAATAGAGTTTCATATCAATTTGTATAAATATAAGAAAGCTAAGCTCACACTTGTTCACAAATGTTAAGTTGTTCTACAACAGGTTTATCAGGTTTTTGTTGTGTAAAATGATTCTGTACATTTGTCCTAATGCAGACAGAAGAGATCATCGTTAAAAAAATCACATTTGTTTACAAAACAAGTAACATTTATAAAGTACTGTATGTAGTCATGAAGTAATTTACATATTATTATATTTAAGTGTAACGTACAGGACGCAAGTAATTACGCTACGTACAAACGAGAAGGTAATTTCAACTATAATCTCATTCGGCCACTGTTACACAACCATCACTGTGAACCCACTGTCACACACTTTAGTCCAACCGCACCACTCACTATAATTATTTCTAAACGGGTATTCTATTATTCATGAAGCACACTTTTTGTTCACTTCACTGGTTTGTGGTGAGATGTGTGGTGTCTCTTGGGAGAGGGGGTCGAGGTCGGGGTCGGGGTCAGGTATCGGGCGCGTGCGGCGTGATCGGTTCAGGCGTGCGGTCGGTGCGCAGGTCGTCGGTCACGTTCCGCAGCAGCGCAGCGAGCGCCGCCCGAGCATCCCCCTCCGCCGCCCGTACCCACTCCCCCGCCCCCGCCCCGGCCTCCCCCCGCGCCGCGTACTGCGACTCCTCGAACCCCGACCGCAGCCCTAGGATGATGCTCAGCGCCGACGCGTCCTGCTCGTGGCACCCCGAGTACCGGTACTGCGGCTTCTTGTCGAACCGACAACCGCCAGACTGGGCACCTGAAACCGAACCACGACAACGATCAGAATGGTCAAATGGTAAAATGGGGAGAAAGCGGGAGTCACCGGCTAGAAAATAAACGAATGACATTCCACTGGCACCTGACTTAAGGCTGTTCTCTTATATAAATACACCGCATGGTGGAAGGGCATTATGGGAATGGCCGCCTGACTTCACCTTCTAGTGGGCCTCGAGCCAGTTCCATCAAAATAACACAAAAAAAAGCTATTATAGAGCTACGCGGTGTCAAACTTACACACAGACATCTGCATAATATGGAAGTATTCATTATTATCGTGAGTAATAGTTTCATGCATGCACTAACCTAATAAAAACAAGACCAATTTTATGCAATTAAAAACTCGAATCAGTACTAATATTATAAATGCGAAAGTAACTCTGTCTGTCTGTCTGTCTGTCTGTTACGCTTTCACGCCAAAACTACTGGACCGATTTGAATGAAATTTGGTATGGAGATAGTTTGAGACCCGGGAAAAAACATAGGATAGTTTTTATCCGACTGCGCAAAAAGAGGTTAATGTTTTCGCGCGATAACCGACATACGCGCGGGCGGAGCCGCGCCCGGAAAGCTAGTATCTTATAAACGAATGATTTTGACTACTTTATGTCATCCATATTAATATACAACATCTACTATACATTAATATACAATATCTGAGGCCTTGGTCAAATGTCAATGCGACGCGTGATCAAAATGCTGGCACATATTTGGCTCAACAAATAAGCTTTGCAATTCAACGGGGCAATGCTGCCAGCATGCTGGGCATGCTGCCAACTGGGAGTGGGCTGGAGCATTTGGACTGCCTATGTGTCTGCTATGACTTATAGGTTGTCTAAATGCTTTTATTGTAGTAGCTGTAGTGTTATATACTTCATAGTATTTTGTTTACATCTACCTATAATTTTCCCATTGTAAAGTAATAAGTACTTTTTAGGTAGGCAATATTAAAAACGTTAATCTTGATGTTCTGTGATTGCTATTCTGTGATTGTGGGAGCGCGACGACTTCACTAGTCTAATACACGGCCGTGCCGCAGCGCACCCGTGATGTTTGGTTCGGGCGAGTGGCATGCTTGCGCGGAGATAATTAGCTCGCTCCGCCTAGATCTTCAAGGTCTTTGGCGTGATCCTAAGTCTTAAACACAACTGCTATATGACGTAACAACATATTATCACGACTGTATAACGTCATACATCGTGGTTCGTGGTAAGAAGCGACGAAAAAAAACCCAAGTGGGGAGCAACGCCTTCTGAAGAACACCAATCTTACAAGGCAATGCTCGGGACTCCTGCCAAGTGTGGGGTCTTTGGCAAACTTAATAAAATGATGGGGGAGGTTTTGTTCAACAGGGGACGTTATGGCCCTTGATGTGATGTGATATCCCATTGGTGCCCTTAGGGGTGTAGGCAAAACATTTTGGCGATATGTTTTGACGAACATTTTGGTCCCATGTGAAAATGTATTTGTCAAAAATATCAAACACTAGGTCGAGCCCAAAGCCTCGGACAGGGCCTTAGATATCTGCGCGATACGCTGGTACTAACCTATTGGCATGATGCAGTCGAGCGTGAGCGCGCACTGTATCCAGAGACGCATGAGGTCGGCGGATTGGGGCGTGGCGGCGACCACCAGCCTTGTCGCCTCCACCATCTGCACGAAGAGGAAGTCGTCGAGGCTGGCGTGCAGGTAGTGGAACATGCGCGGGTGCGTCAGCGACGTGACGGCGGCGCGCCGGGGCCACGCGACCACCCCCGGCCCCCCCTTAGCCGCCCTCGCCCACTGCGCGCCCAGCGCCGCCGCACCGCCCACCCATCGCAGCCACAACTCGCAGAATATCACGCCGCCCACGCGAGACAATGCGTGCTGCTCAAACAACATACAATATGTACATAATTTCGTGAAAACTTCTATTTCATAGTCCTATTCCTCGTGAAATATCTCTTAAGAGCCTGACTCTTCGTCTTAATTGCCATGTTGTTCGACGACAAACTCAGTTGCTAGCAACCCTGTGCAACAAAATTAGTTAGACGAACAAATACGACGTTACCACGGTAATGTTTGACGTTGCTTCACCGTGCTTGTTGTCAGTTGGGACGGCTCCGGTAGAAGTACTTTGTTTGAATTTTGTCGCATAAGACGGTAGGTCAGACAACATAATTATTGTGTTGTGTGTCGTTTTGCGACGGCTGATTAGGTCATAGCGTATATGATTCTTTTAAAAATCACGATCAGCTATATGGAACTGTTACGGACACTTAATATACTTGTACGCAAGAAAAAAATATAATGTCAACTATGACGAATTATCAATGTTATATTTAATTAAGATGGTTTGGACATGTAGAGAGAATGAATGAAATGAGATTGACTAAACAGGTATACATGGGACAAGTGAACGGAAGTGTTGGAAGGGGAAGACCTAGACGAACGTTTCGAAATCAAATTGAAGACGTTTTGAAAAAAGGACAGGTACCCTAAACCGACGCTCATGTGTGAAAGGATTGATGAATGTAGATGAAGCGAAAGAGATATGCAAGGATCGTAGCAAGTGGAAATCTGTGGTCTCTGCCTACCCCTACGGGAAAGAGGCGTGATGTTATGTATGTATGTATGTATATTTAATTATTTAGCTACAGGACACAGTACTGTGATGTGACCAGTGCCAGATAAAAGGCACATACAATAGCATTTTCGCAGGCCCTTGAGAACCTCAATCAGATACTAAACTGATACAGATACATTCCTTAGGCCACAATAGATAATAAGGCACAATTTTTTTATACTGAACTGGGTATCACTTGACCACTATCTCACCTGATGTTAAGTGATGATGCGGTCGATGATGGAGCGAGCTTACCCAGAAGGTATCACGATAAAGGTATCTATTCACTCGTGTTTTGAAGACCCCCATATTGTACTTAACCGGAAACACATACTCGGGCAGGGTGTTCCATTCCCTGGCGAAGAAGCAAATCGCTTCGTTCGGGTAAATGGAATATCAACCATGTAGCGATGGCGCTTCTGAGTATTCCTGGATGTCCGATTAAAGAGTGGGGATCGACATCAAACTAATACACAATATTCAATACAGAAAAACAAACAATTGTAGTAAGTAAAATCATTTTATTGAAGAATATCTAATAAAAGTAAATAAAAATGCTAACGAGGTATTTAAGACACGGTTAGGTCTGTAACATGGGCTTCAATCTAAATACCGTGCTAGTGTCTGCAGGGCACGAATGGAGGAAAAGACGAAGATATACTAAGAATTGTAGTAATGAGAGATGTAGTGCGGTCGAGGTGGGAATAACTATGTATTATATATGTGTAAGATTGTTACCATGATACCAGTCCCATACTACCAGTTTAACGTCGCATTTCAGTTCGTTTGGGAGACCCTGCCTTTAGGCTGTGTATGCACCACAGATATGAGACAAAGATGAGTATCATGCGAGGAATAAACCAGTAGGATCCAATAGGAACCACCAATAGGATCGCTCCCAGCGACGCTAAGACAATACAGCTTTCATGGATTTATTCCTCTTACACCGCTCATCTACCTCGCCTAATTGACATGCGACATTGCGAAAACCAATGGTACGGGAGTAAACACATCAAATATAAATAGCTGAACATTTCCAATTAGATAGATAATAATAAGGTGTAATACACAGCTTGTCCTTCTAACCAACCTACTTCTAAATAGAGATAATAATGACAAAGCCGCACCGAAAAATAACGACGCAGACAATTAACTAATTTGGACAAAGTTTCGTGTCGTAGTCCGACGCGGGTCTAGTTTTCTGTTAATTATCCCCCATGGTATAATTGAGGTAATTTGAGTTGACCTCAGTCTATTGGACACATTCACTTCGTATAGAGACGAAAGTTTTTTATTTTATTCACAGCTGATAGGCACCAGTGAAATATATTCCTCTATGTAGGTACAGGTATCGGGGCTATCCTCTTCACGAGCGTATAAACCAACAGGTATACAAAGTTGTATATAATACTTATCTGTATGACAACTTTTAATGAAATATGGTACACTAGCTTTCCGGCCGCGGCTCCGCCCGCGCGTATGTCGGTTATCGCGCGAAAACATTAACCTCTTTTTGCGCAGTCGGATAAAAACTATCCTATGTTTTTTCCCGGGTTTCAAACTATCTCCATACCAAATTTCATTCAAATCGGTCCAGTAGTTTTGGCGTGAAAGTGTAACAGACAGACAGACAGACAGAGTTACTTTCGCATTTATAATATTAGTACTGATTAGTACTGATGGGTTACTCAGATCCTAGATTAGGATAAAGGTATTTGTTATCTTTCTGGTTTACTTATCGATCGCATCCAAGAGCAAAATAAATGAACAATTTACACGCAGGTGAAAGCAGTCTATACTAATATTATTACTCGTATAAAGAGGAAAGAATTGTATTTTTATTTTTTTGTATGTAACGAATAAACTTAAAAACTACTGGATCAATTCGAAAAGTTCTTTCACCATTACAATCCTACACTATTCCTGATGAACATAGGCTATAGAATATTTTCAAAAAATTAGGGATCCGCACAAAAACTTCGATAATGTAAAAAAAATACGAAAAAAATCATATCGCATACGCTGCGTTGTTGATAATAGAGCAAAGTGATGTTGTACAAATTTATAGAAGACATCAATATCTACAAAAAAAGTCCGCAATGCTATATGTCTAACTATTGAAGTTATGTCACATTTAATGTGTTCCAATCATATTTTTTGTTAAATACCCGTGCGATGCCGGGGCGGGCCGCTATAGTAATAAATAATTAGCACCTGGACAAGATAATGTGTTATCATAATTATCACAATTTAAGGCCTAAATATCAGCGTGAACGTGTGAGTTTTCAATGAGCGATAGATTCAGCTAATTACTGATATTTGTTCTAATTTCACGGATAAGGGAGTATTTTTTATCAGTATAATAATAGTAAAACATTATGATAGCTATTTCATGTGTTATACGTCACAATATCTATATAATAATTTTGGAAAGCGAATCGCGCCTGGCTTTTTTATCAATCCGAAAAAAAAGTTGTTGGTTGTGAACACAACTTGAAGTACATTATCATATCGCTTTCAGTAATGGAGGATATTATGTTATACATTAACTGAATATATACCTTGAGGTTCTTAACTAACTGAGATTCTGAGTTTAGGGGATCTCTAAAAAAATATCTAAAATTTACAACTTTTACGGTCCTCTAATAATTGATTTCTATAGATAAAGATTTTTTAAAAAAATATATATTTTATCCAATTTCTAGTCCAATATATTTGGTCAATGTTTTACACAAAATATGTAAATTTCAGTATTGGTAACTCATTTTTTTACGAGTAAGAGACCCGTGACATACGTACGGACGGACAGACAGCGGAGTCTCATCCATAGTTTCCGTATTGCCCTTTCGGTATGGAAACCTAAAAATCTGTGTACGGAGATTATGTGCTATGGTAGTAAATGTGAAGAGTCTCGTATCGGATATTCTCGAAACAGAAGAGGACACTCTTGTGTGTATAAGCTGTATAATTTAATTGATAATATAGCTGATGTTCTAATACACGTACCGCGGTCGGTCCGAAAACTGTTCTAGAACAGCAGTTGCTTCAGTTGTCGATTTTTTAGGTAATTATGTGCGGTTTTATAATAAAGTTCCCAAACATATTACAATGCTCACAGAAGGAAAATTCAAGTAGCACGTGAAAAAAATTTGGTTAAGAAATCCTACTTTACAGTTTGTGATTACTTAAACGACAATAATGCTTGGAAAGTTCCGCCTCTGCCACCTGTCCTGTCACCTACGTAATTTTAACATATATTGTAATAATTTTATTATATTGTATGATTTGTATGTAACACATTGTTATAAGAAGTTTAAAAGAATGGCCCCGAGTTTCTTGCCAGTTCTTCTCGCAGTGGCTATTATATTTTTTTGCTGAACGTGGCAATACAATGTAGAATATTTCAATATTAAAATTTATACTTTTTTGTACCCTGCATCCAGATTATTCCAGATGCTATGTGCAAAAAAGTGTTATATTTACGATACGATTGGATGACATCACAGGGTTCTAGAGCTCATTGATGCAATGTAAAAATATGTAAAATTTTAGGTATATGTAGAGATAAAAAATATATAAATTATAATTGCCTAAATGTTTTCTTTGTAGTAGCTGTAGTGTTGTATTTAGTTTGTAGTAAGTAGTTAATAAAGGTTTACAATTATATATTACATGACATATAAAACCCATATTTTTTTATAAAAAATATAGATTATAAAAATAAATCATTGGAATATATCAAAATTAGCAATTTTCGATCATTTTTGTTACGGGATATTATATCACAACAACTAAATTAGTTATGGATTTGAATATCCGCATATTATTTGTATTATATCCTCCATATAACCTACAAATATTCCAAAACAATTATAATTTATTTTTGAAGCTGTGAATAAAACAAACCTTTCCTTTAATATTAATTCCTGTTCAGTTGCAGTACATACATCTAAAAGAGCGAGTCCAGACTCGCACTTGGCCTGTTTTTTTAACTCTCACGAGTACATATTTGGTTGCGACGCTATCTTATCTGTGTATTATCGATGAATCATCAGACCGCGCCACAGTGGGCTGGGATTACAAGGTTGGGTCTTAAGAACTAAAATGTTTTTTTAGTATCTAGACATAAATTTAAAAAGTTTTTACTCCTTGACTTTTTTTAATTGGACTCGTACTTTCGGAGATATAGCCATATCAAATTTGTATGAAGAGTCATGAAATTTTAGTTTAGCAATTTATTCCAATTAATTTGAAATTGAAAATAATGTACACTAAACGGCCTGAAGTACTTCAATACTTACTTAATACTTTAAATAAAAAAAAATTGTTCGACATTTTCCACCACCATAGGTAATATTATAGAGGTAGGTATGACGTAATTTGTTTTGACACTTATTTCCGGGAATCAAGAGATAGGAATGCGCGACTGCAACATCAAGTTATGACACGTGTCGTTGCGTTACCTGATTGGTGCAACGATAATAGGGCACAAAATTTACTATTGCATCCAAACGTACTTCAGTGTTACTTCTATTACCCACCATAATAGACGCACTACCCTCACATATTTATTACATAAACAAATAAGTGAAGTGAGTGTGAGTTATTTTGTGTTTGTGAAAATGTTTGAAGATTTGGTGACCAACCTTGACCTTTTTATTATTTAAAAAAACAATGGCAGTATTAAAAATAATGACAGTTTGTGTGGTGAGATAAGGTCTACATTTTTAGTCGAATTAAGTGATCAACATGAAAAGACCTTAAAGTTATTTTGTGCAAAATTTTGTTATAATTTAAATAGAAGAAGGGAAAACGCTCATCGTAAAGAGACTATATTCAGAACTAAAAATATCGAATGGTTACAAGAATAATGTGGCCAGACTTTACTAAGTGTTTAATAACCAGTAATGAAGATCAACCAGCACAGAGTACATTAACTCAGTATGTATCACCAGCAAAAGTTTCTGGCGGTGTCTCCACCGAGCAAAGCCCTAAAAAACCGTTTTGTGAATTAGCGCCTAAACAGAAAAAAAGACGAGCAGAAAACTTTCATTTATCTTCGGACGAAATAAAATATGCATATTTTAAGCAGTTGCAAGCGGATGGGAATGATGAGATTGCTAAAATACTAGAACATTTACTGAATTCCCAAGATGTAAAAGTAAAAAGTTAAGAAGTGCATATCTGTTAAAGAAACAAAATCTGTATTTTCTCCGGATGAGGCTTTAGGATTATTTTTATCACTTAAGCTAACCAAGTGGCAATACAATACTTTAAGAAAAAGTGTTAACGAGAATGACGGTAATATATTTCCATCTTATTATCAAGTGTAACATGCGAAACAGGAATGCTATCTACCAAAAGATGTTATTACAGTGACGGACACCTCAGCCAAAATAAAGTTACAAGCTCTATTGGATATAACGACAAGAAGTATAATGACGTCACTCGTCATAGATAGTGGTTGTAAAGAATTTACACTAATAGTTGGTGGGGATTTGACGGTGCCTCAAATCAAGCCAATTACAAACAAAAAGTGCAAACAAACGATGAACAAGAAAGTGAACTAGACGATTCAAGCATATTTATGGGAAGTTTAGTGCCAATAAATCTTTTTTTGAATTTGTGAAAGAAAATAAAATAACAATTTTGCGTGAAAAAAGTGCTATTGAGGAAGAAATTGTTAATTTAGCAAAAACAGAAGTTGGAGAAATAAAGATTTCACACTCTTTATTAATGACAATGATAGACGGAAAAGTAACATCAATTTTATGTGATACTTCATCTCAGAGATGCGACATTTGTAAAGCCACTCCAACTGAGATGAATAATTTGCCCTTAGTTACATCAAAACCGACTGATCTAGATCTCTGTTAATACGGATTGTCATCATTGCATATCTGGATACGAATGATGGAATGCATTCTGCATATAGCTTACAGATTAACGATAAAGACATGGACAGTAAAGGGAGACAACAAGTGCATCATGGAAAGCAGAAATATACGAGATGCTTTTAAAAATAGAATGGGATTTCTGATAGATGTTGTCAAACAAGGGCACGGCTCCACGATTGACGGATATACTGCTAGAAGATTTTTTGCAAACCCAAACGTGACTACTGAGATAACTGGTGTTAGTGAAGACTTAATTAGGCGGTTTGCAACCATTTTAGAGGCAATTTCATCAGGGAATATTCTGTGCATTGACTGGGTCAATGTTTACCACATTGACCCAGTCAATGCACAGAATATTCTCAATTGACCATGCGACTGTATTTGGAATTATATGGCTGGTATTATATGCCTTCAAGTGTTCATAAAGTTCTTATGCATGGTGCAGCTATTATTGAAAGTTTTGGTCTAATACCAATTGGACAGCTATCTGAAGAAGCTGCTGAAGCTAGAAATAAGGACTTTCGTAGGTACCGCCAACACTATTCCAGGTAATGCAGTAGAAAAACTACAAATGAAGACATTTTAAATAATTTGTTGACCAGCTCTGATCCACTCATTTTAGCGAAACGCCACAAACTTCGCAGAAAACATAAAACTTCAGTCAGATGACGCACAAAGTTTATTAATAATTGAACAAACGGAAACATTTGATGATGATGATGACGCATACGAAAATTTTGCATTCGTTAATATGGATTAATATGGAGTCTTGATAGTGATTAAATTAAAAAAGTGCAGTGACCAGTACCTGATTGTGATTTTTACTTATTTTATTAGTCCTTAGTGGATTAGGCCTAACGGGGAGACCACTACATAAAAAAACGCGCCTGGTTCTTAACCTTTATGGTGGTGTGGAATAGAGAACAAAATTTGAAATTGCGAGCAAATCGCAGAAAATCGCAACCCGAGAATAGGTGCTAAAATAGGACAAAAATACGTACTATACATACGTAAAGTCAGTTCTTTGGGAAAATTTGAGAATTTCTAGATTAAGAAACTTTTTTTTTTAAAACGCTACCTCCTCTACCGGCCCATTTCAGCCCACTGCGCCCGCGCCCGCGTCGCGCTGCTACGGATTGCAGCTTCGTCGTTACTTCTCCTACAGTAAGTAGGTACACACAGCGTATACCAACGTAGAACAGGAAGTCCAAAAAGTTGAGTAGACTTTTGTTTATGTACCTTTGTCCTTTTTAAACCGATTTCAAAAAATGCAGGAGGTTCTCAATTCGACTAATTTTTTATGTTTGATACCTCAGAACTTTGAAAGGGTGAACCGATTTTGATAATTATTTTTTTATTTGAAAGCTGATGCCTGTCGTTTAGTCCCATTGTAATTCCATCTAAATCTGTCAAGCCATTTTTGAGTTACACTCCAAGTTATTTTCCTTGATTATTATATTGTTTATCTTGATGATATAGGCGTTGACAATGAATGACAGTCGATCCTGTTCACTCTTTATAGTGACCCTTGCTACTTACAAGAGTCACTATAAGAGTGAAAAAAATTTAACTACTTCAACATTCAAGTGTGAAATAACTTATCAAGGTTGGTACCATGCGCAAAATATTTTGATAATAGGTACTTTTGAACTATTATGGTACCGACTTCAGTAAGTTATGTAAAGGGTAGTGGCGGTGGTGCAGGTGGGGTATGTCAGGCACATACTTCGTAGAGTTTCAATGGAGTTTCTGTCTGGGGTGGGTTACACTGTGGTCCGTGAGAATCGCGGGGAGCCGATGAATGCAAATGAGTAACAGTGTTCGAAAGGCAGGGTTTTGTTCAATAATAGAAGACTTCCGGCCGGTAATGATAAGCGTAATATAACAAACCTTTAGTGAACTTGAAGGCCAATTCTAACTAGAATTACTTACTGATATAGTACCCACATTTTGCATGGTGGTAGGGCATTTTGCAAAAGCCCGCCTGGCTAGCTACCACCTTCAAGCAGAAAATCTGTCGCTAAGCACCAAACGGTGTGTTCCAGCAGCTGTCCTTGAGAGCCAGTAATTCTAGGTTATCCTGATCAACATCTTCGACCACATCATCACTAACTATCAGGTGAGATAGTGGTCAAAGCCTATGTTCATAATAATGTAGGATCTTAATGGTGAAACAATTTTGCAAATCAGTCCAGTAATTTTTAAGTTTATTCGTTTCATACAAAAATACAAATATTTCCTATTTATAATATTAGTGTAGAAATAAAGAAAGTATATAATATTCAGTACATCTTAGTATTGGCAACAAAACTAAACAAAACATGTACCTATCTGTACTTATCTACATTTCAGATTTCTTTTGTTCCATAGCAGAACAGATTATTTTACGACAACAAATGCAGTGAAAGAGCACGTGGAGTGGATTACATATCTCCTATATGTATATATGAAAATAATGATGTTGTATTTTTGACATCCTTTTAATTATAGTGTCTATCAAAAAAATTAAACTAGTTCGGAATTTAGAATTTCAGTAATTGTAATAAAGAATATAGGCCAATAAAAGAACCCAGAAGTGTTTATGAAAGTTGTGATGGAACAAGCACGAGGCCCACCTGATGTTAAGTGGTAAACCCCTGCCTATAACATATACATTTCGTTAAGAGATGAACTGCAGTGCCGCCCGTCACCCTGAGACATGCAGTAGTTAAGTGCGTGTAATTTTACTAGCTCTCAAGGACTGCTGCTGGAACACATTTTAGGTGCTTGGCGACATATTTTCTACTTGAGGGCGGTAGCTAGTCAAGCAAGCATTCGCAAAACGCCATTCCACCATGCGGTGAAGCTCAAGCCAGCGGTGGGGATCGATCCATGGACCCTCGGTTCGGCAGTCCTCAGATATTACCACTCGGCCATCATTGCTTAAAAGAATATACTGTAAAATATAATTAGTTGGTACAAGCTTTAAAGTACCGCTATTCTAACAAAAAATAATGATTGAAATCGGACGACACGTTAATAAATTACAACTAATTGTACATTTTAACTTTCATCCCCTTTCCCAAGGGAACCGTACTGCATTTGGGGATAAAAGTATATCATGTCCTTCTTCGTAGTATGAACTCAAATCGTGCTAAGTTTCATTGAAACTATGACTACTGAATGAATTTTCATTCAGTAGTTTTGGAGTGATACGCGGCCATGATACAGACAGACAGACAAAAATCAGTACTAATATTATAAATGCGAAAGTAACTCTGTCTGTCTGTTACGCATTCACGCCAAAACTACTGGACCGATTTGAATGAAATTTGGTATGGAAATAGTTTGAGACCCGGGAAAAAACATAGGATAGTTTTTATCCAACTGCGCAAAAAGAGGTCAATTTTTTGCGCGATAACCGACATACGCGCGGGCGGAGCCGTGCCCGTAAAGCTAGTAAAAAATAAACTATAGTTTTGGCATCAGCATCAGCTACAGAGTGCACTCAAAAAATATTTTCAAAATATCTGCAATGTACAGATTTGGTCCTGTTACAGTTTTATTATAAGTATATATATGATTGTACCTGTATGATGAGCGGGCGCACGGCGTGGATGCTCTCGTCACTGACGTGCGAGGGGAACGCGCTCAGGTCGAAATCGATGATGGCGCACCTCGACGAGTTGCAGAAGTTGGACACCTACACAGCGGAAACCTAGCTATACCATCACAGATGTATTGTAAATAATCATTTAACATAGTATACCCAATTTTAGATGGTCATTTTGCGAATGCCCACCACCCTCAAGCAGAAAATCTGTCACCAAGCACCTAACAGTGTGTTCCGGCAGCTGTCCTTGATTACCAGTAATTCTAGGTTTAGCCTGTTTACACTGACCACATAATAAATTACCATCAAATAAGATTGTTCTATAAAAATGAAATAAAGTTACAAAATGTAACACTAAAAGATTCTATAAGTACATGATAGTACCACTATAAATACTATACCGAACCACATCGCCGCCATTTGGGATTAGGTTTGAAAAATTTGAAACCATGCGGTTCCCATGAGTAGCTAGGGGAAAAATAAGTCCACCCTGACAGAGCCCCGCATGCCAGGATAAGGCTAGCCGTGTTCTGGGGTCGCCAGGTCCCAGGGCAGTTAGGCACGCTTACGACTAGGCACGCCCCTAGCCACGCATCCATAGGCACGGCAGACCCCGGATTGGCGGAAAGGGAAGGAAAAGGGAAATAGAAAGGATTAGGAACGAGGAAAGGATATCTATGAGTTCGGGTAGGAAATAGGTATGTAGGATACTACTACCTTGGAAGGGTATGGTAGAGGTAGTAGCAGCTAGGACGTCGGGGTCGCATACCCGCATACCACCACAATCACCGGACCCATTTACATGAGCATAATATATTGAATGAGAATCAGTTTGGTTTCACAAAGAGCAGATCCACAACAGATGCAGGTGCTCAATTGATGTCACATATACTTGAAGCCTGGGAGAGTTCACAGGATGCTATTGCCGTATTCTGTGACCTTTCTAAGGCATTTGACTGTGTAGAGCACCGCACTCTAATTCGAAAACTTTCACATTATGGTATTCGTGAAAAAGCTCTGGATCTTATACAGTCATATCTGTCAGACAGGCTACAGAAGGTAAGAATAAATAGCAATACTTCTTCTGGGTCTTAGGTTTTTTTTTTTTTTTTATGCTTGATAGGTTAGCCTTTGACCACTATCTCACCTGATGGTAAGTGATGATGTGGTCGAAGATGTTGTTCAGGCTAACCTAGAATTACTGGCTCTCAAGGACAGCTGCCGGAACACACCGTTAGGTGTTTGGCGACAGATTTTCAACTTGAGGGTGGTAGCTAGCCAGGCGGGCATCCGCAAAGTGCCCTACCACCATGCTATAACGACTGCCATCCTAAGATAACAACCGGGACCGACGGCTTAACGTGCCCTCCGAAGCACGGAAGCGCTCAGTAGTAATGTCACCAGCGGTCACCCATCCAACTCATGACCGCGGCGGACGTTGCTTAACTTTGCTGATCGATTCAGAATGGTTAAGCAAACTTCGCTACGAGCGCTTCGAAAAGTAAGAATAGGAGTACCGCAAGGATCAATTTTAGGACCCTTTCTGTTTCTAGCGTATATAAGGATCTGCCTTGCATGGTTAAAAATTTCTGCGATATAGTTTTATTCGCAGATGATACCTCCCTGATTTTTAAAGAAGATAGGAAAGATAGTGAACTTACACAGTTCGCGGCTAATAATCTTCTCTTAAATTCAAAGAAGCCCAAATGTTTAAAATTTTCTTTACCAAATGTTACTTATGTTGAACCAAACATTAAGCTTGGCCTAGATAAATTCTCCTTTGACAATGCGACAGTCTTCCTGCGAATCACACATGATCTATCCGGAAGACTTAGTTCTGCTGCATATGCAGTCCGTAAGATAAGACAGCTAACAGACGTAGTTACTGCTAGGCTCGTTTATTTCGCGTACTTCCACAGTATTATGTCATATGGTGTATTGCTGTGGGGAGCTGCTGCTGAGATGAATTTGACACTAGAAGCAGTCTGCGAATGGGGTGACGCTAACTTAGTCAAATTCAATGCTTCAAAGACCCAGGCGTGTCTCTTGCTAAACAGAGTCAGTTCACTCTCACTCCTGTCCTCTGAAGTGTGCCTGTTCCGATAACCGACCAACTAGACTCTAGTTACTAGAGCTACTAGGCTCTTACACCGAAACTCAATTTCCAGTCATACATTGAGTCCAGGGCTAAATTAGCAGCAAAAAAGCTGGGTTTCAGTCAAAAGTCAGGTCTTGTATGGAATACTGCAGCCATCTCTGGGACGGTTCAGCTAAGTACCAGCTCGAAGCCTTGGACTCGATAGATAACCGAGCAAAGAAGCTCTGGTGATATAGCGTTGGTGGAGGCTAGACTCCAAAGCCTCGAGCACAGGCGCAAAGTTGCCAGTTTATCGGTATTTTACAGGCTTCACTTCGGAGAATGTGCGATCGATTTACACAACCTCATTCCTTCTTCTCTTTTCTTTAATCGGACAACAAGACGCACAGGAACACGGCAACCATCCATTGTCAATATTCCAAAAATACGCACAAAACTTTTTAAATCAAGTTTTATAATGCGTACGACCGATGTATGCCTTTCCAGCGTCTATATTTCCCGATAAGTACAATCTGGAAGTCTTCAAGTACAGAGTTAATAGGTATCTGCTGGGCAAGCATGTTACACCGTCGACCGCGTCGTCACATTCCATCAGGTGAGACTGCGGTCAAATGCTTGCTTGTAAAATATAAAAAAATAAATAAGATATAGACAATCTTTATCTTATAAAAGCGTGCAATTCGATCCATATATGAAATGGATCCTAGGGAATCTCTAAGAGATCTTTTTAAAGAAATTGATATTTTTACTTTACCAAGTCTGTATATATTTGAAAATATTATGTATGTTCGTAAAAATTTGAGCAAATTTATATCAAACAGTGACAATCACGATTATAACACTAGGAATAAAGATAAAATAGCGGTGCCAGGTTTTAGATTAGCAAAGACAAATAAAAGGTCCTTCTTAGGCAATTGTGTGCGGTTTTATAATAAATTGCTCAACAATATTACAACGCTCACAGAAAGAAAATTCAAGTTACAAGTGAAGAACATTTTGATAAAGAAATCTTACTACACAGTTTGTGATTACTTAAACGACAAAAATGCTTGGACTGGTTCGCCTCTGCCAAGCTAGCGCCTGTCACCTACGTAATGTAATTAAATATTTTAATAATTTTACTATATACTATGTACTTAACACATTGTTAAAAAACGTTTTAAAGAATGGCCCCGAGTTTCATGCCCGTTCTTCTCGCAGTGGCTGTATAATTTTTGTTTGCTGAACGTGGCAGTACAATGTAGTATATTTCAATATTAAATAATATTTATGGAAAATATGTAAAAATAATTTTGGCAAAACTTATACTTTGTAGCAACAGCCAATTTAATCTTGATGCTATATTCTTCTGTGGTTCTTCTCACACCTGTTGCACATACATCTACCACGAAAGCTCGATGTTTAGAGGTTGAGTCCAGTCCGTTTACAAAACATGTTCCTCTAAAATTTTCTAACAACAATGGTGGCGCGTTGTTGAAATGCAAAATTTCAAATAGTGGACGGTATAGATAAACTCAAGAAACATTGACGTAATAATGGGGAATACTGGAAAGAAAACTGGATAGGTACTTACAGGAGTAACGTCGCATCAATGTCACTTTCTTCCAATTTATATCTCGGCACAGCACAAATTTCGTTGTTGCACACGCGGATTATATTTTGTAGGAACCGGGCTTTATCGATGATGATGCCACTTAGTAGTTTTAAGTTTTTATGATAGATAGGGCGCGGGTGTTGATTAGATGCTGCTGCGCAGCGCGGCGTGCGGGAGTTCAACTTCACTTCGTGGCTCGATGACGAAGACGTGTGAAGGAACAATGGCGACTGATTTGCAAAGATAAAAATGGCGGAGTGGATGAGGGTGCGGGGTAGGGGGGTGAAAAAAGGGATGGGACACTATTACGTCAACGCACTAAACAAGTCTATCGTAGAAAGCTGTAATGTGGCGCAACCAACAAAAATATCTTTATTATTTACGTAAAATAATAAAAATGTAATAGCTAAACCTTAGAGGCTTAGAGGGACAGTTGAGTCTGTATGAATAAGCTTTTTTAATTTTGCACGCAAACGCATCGAGGTTTCTCCATCGCTTCCTTTCTTTCACTATTACACAGTCCTATAGTGATGGAATTTAGATAGATAGATAATCTTTTATTGTTACACCAGTGAGTAATGAGTATACAAAAATAACATAACAGTAAAAGAAAAGCCTTTTTTTAATTCTTGATAGGTTAGCTTTTGACCACTATCTCACCTGATGGTAAGTGATGATGTGGTCAAAGATGTTGTTCAGGCTAATCTAGAATTACTGGCTCTCAAGGACTGTTGCCGAACACACCGTTAGATGCGAATATAAGCTGTAGCCAGTGCCTAAAGATGTTTATATAACGCACGCACCAGATAATTTAGCGAATTCCCGCCTGACTAGCTACAATTCACAAAAGTAAAGTCGCCAAGAACCTTACCGTGTGTACATCAGCTGGCCTCAAGTGCCAGTTCTCATGCTGGGTTAACCACAACAAATGTATCGGATATAACATACATGAAAAAGATGAGTAGACAAGAAAGACTCACGATAGCCAAGGAAGCTGGTTTGAGCCCTATGTCGTAGAGCAGTACGGTGTAGGGCAGCCGTGCGGCGGCGACGTCCCGCACGAAGGCGACGGCCATGGCATGCGCGTCGCCACGCGCGTACGTCACCAGCGCTGGCGTGCTCGCGTTGTGCCACCGCTCCGCCCCCTCCAGCCCCAGCAGTCGCACGTACCGCTCTTCCGCCACCAGGTGGCTCTCCTCCACATCGCGCAGCTTCTCCTGCACCGACACAGACGCCTGAACATCAACATTCGCTACGTTAGTTAACCACTCTCGTAACGTTCCATCCCCTGCCTGAGGAATGACATACACCAGTGGTAAACTGGACCCCACGCCTTCTATTTCTTTTTAAAATTACATAACATAATGGCAAAATGACTAAGTGTCTCTACTTTTTTAATATATTAACAGGTCAGATTGTGTAGACATACTTCACAGCGCTAATTGATTTTTTCGCCCAAAGATGATGAAAGTTCATTTATAATCTCCTATGGGTATAATTTCTCACTGACTCTAACAGCCAATGCAAAAACTTTTGGGGTCTTTGCACTGGCTAGACTTTTGGGAGCACCTTTGCACTGCCTTCATCGTCTGTGGGGAAACCTTCAACACATCAACATTGTTTAAATATCATAAATTAAACCGGCAAAAACACTCACTTTGGGGATCGAATATGTCGACCTTATAGACCTTATAAATATTATATCTTTAAATATGTGTGAAACTCACGAGAATTTCTCATCAGCATTGCCTAGAAGTTTACAACCATTGCAAAAAAAGTATTAGTTAAAGTAGTATAAGAATAATAATTGTATGCTCTATATTTTCCGCATTTGCTACATTGTAGACCTGAAGCACTAAGGCATTGGTTCCTAACCTTTTCAGAATTGTTACCCCTATGGTCTGTTAGAGAAACTGATTTAGGCCCTACTTCAAAATTATTTAAAGCAAACAATACAAGCAAGTAAAAATATCTTCAATCATATAAAATACCACTTTTATATATTTAGTTTATTTTTCAAATCACAGTCTACATTTAGTTAGTGTGAAGGCTCCGACAAACTAAGAAGTATTGCTCTGAGTGTTAAGGTAGATTTTTTTTTTAAATTCGCAAGTTTTTAATATAAGGTTTAGTTACACTCAACGCGTATCTCATATTATGCTCCACGTTCAGACGGTTTCGGGCCTTTGTTTTTAATCTTTTCAGAGTTGAGAAGCTTCTGCAAACTCTTTGTGAACTTTCTCGAGATGTTCTTTTAATTTGTTCAGTGTCATGCTCTCTGGATTAAGTACTTTATTGCATATAAAAATCTGAGGTTTTTCTATATTGCTGTCTACAATACTTGTAAAACCCCATTACAGAAATGGTTCTTTATAGGAGCGTATTTTGCTGGATGTAGAAACCATTTCATAAATCATATTCTCTTTCTGTATATTATCTATTTTAGGTACCACTTCTGTTACCCCCCTAGAATAGCTATTTTACCCCCGTGGGGGTAATTACCCCCAGGTTCGGAACCACTGCACTAAGGGGTCTAAGAACTTGAAACTTGTCTTCATTTAACCGTGTTGTAGCTCACTAATAGGAGGTGGTCTTACTGGAACGTCGCCGTGAGATTGGGTTTCCTCTTGGCGAAGATTTAAAAAATAACATGCAGTCAAGGAGAGACACATGGTGTAACTGGAGCGGCTGAACTAGGTGCATCACTGAGAGACTGGGTTCTCTGCTTTCCTACCTGAGTTATGAAAGAAACCATTCTGTCGACGAGTGGTAGAACATGGTCTAACTGAAGTGTTTGTGCTAGCTGCATCACTGTGAGACTGGCCTAGCAGAGTTTTGAAAGAAACCATCCTGTCTAGGAGTGGTGGCATATGGTCTAACTGAAATGTTGATTGATTAACAATGTTTTATAAAAGATGGTCAGCCAAAGTGAAACACAATATCATCAGGAAAGCTACAGGAGCTCAAAACATTCTGGTACAGATAAGGAGGCTGAAGTGGCAGTGGGCTGGACACACAATGAGAGGAAAGACAAATGAAGCAATGCAGTAACCATTTGGTATGCCAGAAATGGAAAAAGAAAAAAGGGAAGACAAATCTAAAAGATGGAATGATGAGATTAGGGAAATCGCACGATAAACTTGGTTTTGACTTGCTAGAGAGAGTGAGAACAGTGGAAGATGTTGGAGGAGGCCTTTGCCAAGAGGCAAGCAGTTAGTGATGAACAGTAGTAAAGTCAGTATCAAGATAATTTATAAAATATGCTGCTATCTGAAATAAAGGCTGTAAATAAATATACTATACTGGAGTCGGATAAACACCAGGGATAATTTTTTTCACATTCGATAGGGAACATTATTCCAGATTTTGGACATACTGTATTTAGAGCGATTATTGTGCTACTGTGAATGTGGCTATCCATACGGTGAAGCTCAAGCCCGCAGCGGGATTCAAACCATATACTTATAGTCGAATTTTTAATCAGACGGAGTAAACTGACAGATCGAAATCTCAAACTTCAAAATAAAGTTGCCAACTTCAAATCATAGTGTTGATTCTCATTTGAAATGTTTAAAGTGAAAATGGATGGTCTAATGTTGGATATGTTTGAAAATTTAAAAAAAATGGAAAAAAATGTTATATTAATATTTTTATGGCTGTAATCAGTTGAAAAGTGCCTACAAGCGTGTTGACTGTGTATTGGTTAGTGTATCGGTCGCTAAATATTGCATATTTTTTAAATTGGTTTAGATTTATTTTGCCGTGTTTTTTTTTTATAAACAAGTGAACGCCCGTTTGAATAAAACTCATTTTTCTTCGGAAAAATGAGCGTTAGTTCGGATTTGTGGAGTGATCCTCCGGACGAACCTCCTGAGATCCTCATGGATCTTCAATCTTCTGGGGAGTCTCGTAAAAGACCCCGAGACAATATAATAGAAGACAGTTCCATCTCAAAAAAACAATAGTGAATTCTGCATCTTCTACACAACATGTATACACTGTACCACAATGTCAACACCCTAAAGACTAACGACTCGACGAAACGGACTTAGGCCAGGTTGTGGTTTATTTTACGAGGTTGGTTTCTGACCCTATTTCAGGCTCATCTATGAGACTATTAAAATTAGCCCAAATGTTATACAAAAATAAAGTATGTGGTATTACTAGTGAGGGAATTAAGTCTATTGGCCGCAATAATGCGTCAATTGAATTTAAAACTGCTAATGATAGTAATCACTTTTTAAAGGGATCATTCTTGTCCAGTAACAAATTTGAGGCAAAAATTCCTGCGTTTCAAGTAACTCGGATGGGAATTATAAAAGGAATTCCAACTGAATGGTCCATGGAAGAGTTGGTAAACGCCTTACATTGCCCTCCTGGATGTGGTCCAATCCTCAAAGCGGGAAGACTTAACCGAAAAACGTATGTAGACAACAAGCCTGTTTGGGTTCCCTCCCAGACAGTCTGCATAACATGAAAGGCAGACTTATCCCCAAAAAAATATACTGCTTTAATGCCGCAATAGCCGTAGAGTCTTATCAACTCCCATCCATACAATGTTTGGCTTGCTGCAGATTTGGACATATCCAAATTGACTGTCATTCCAAAGTATGTTGCTTTAAATGTTCTCAACTTAATTTAAGATCCTTATGTCCAATTATAGAAGCTGAAGCAACTTGTGTTTTCTGTTACTGCAGTCACTTCGCTATCGACAAAAAATGTCCTGAACACGGGAGACAAAAAATTAAGACATTGGTTTCCGACGAAAATATTTCTTACAATGAGGCAGCTGCTCGAGTTCCAACTGTGAATCGCCGCTTATATGCTGATATAGTCAGTTCCAATCCAGCTCCATCTCCCCAAAAATATCAGAATGTATCTTATAGAAAAACAGTTCAAATTCAAATTCATTTATTTGCTTGAACATGGGTATTTGTATTGATATTACATAAAACAGGTAGCCCTCCACATTCCACCATAATGATATGCAAAATTATAAATTACAATTATAAAGGTGACTGGATCAATTACGAAAATAATGTCAAATATTACATTTGAGAATAACTGAATTAGAAGTATACAAGATCTAATAATAATACTCTAATAAATTTACATTCTAAACTTCAATTATACATAGCAAATATTAAATTATATTACATTATTAATACCTAGTTACACCTTTTTTATATTACATTAAATTATTATTTATTTTTCATTATAGCTTACACAAATTTGTCATTTAAATATTCTTCAGTAGTGTAATAACATTTAGATACCAAAAATTTAAACAATTTTCGCTACAACATGACGCACTCCGATTCCAGTATTGATGTTGGTAGATGATTGAACAACCTAGGAGCCATACCAAACACGCTGTTGCTATAAAAAGCAGTTGTGCGGGGAAGTGTCCGGATTCTATTTTTATGCCGTTCATTTCTGAGGTTGATGAACAGATTCAAATTATTTCTTACAAATAATACCACTTCATAAATATATAAAGAGGGAAATGTCAATATATTTAACTCCATAAAATACGGCTTACATGAATCAGTAGTTTGTAATTGGCAGACAGATCTAACACACTTCTTTTGGGCTTTGAATATTACTTCCCTTTCTGAACAATTACCCCAAAATATTACCCCGTAGCGGATCGTAGACGTTACATTAGCGTGATACGACGTAAGCACTGCTGGTCAACCTACAACTTTTGACAGCATGTATAATGCATATGAAAAGCTGCTAAGTTTGGTGCATACTGACTGCGCATGCATTTTCCACTTGAGGTTAGAGTCGATAGTAAGTCCTAAAAATTTTGTCAATGTTACATTCTCAAGGTCCCTATTCAGACAATTAATTTTCAATCTCAAATCTGAATTCGTGCTTATTTTAAATGTCATTATATTAGTCTTGTCCACATTTAATATTAGGTTATTTGACTTTAACCAGTCAGTGATATTACCCAAAGCTGATGTAATGACTTCTTCAAATGGTATCTGTTTTTTATCGACGAATATAATAGTGCTATCATCAGCAAAGAGTACCATGGGGTGGTTTACAACATTAGGTAAATCATTAATGTATAGTATAAAGAGGAGGGGATCAAGAACGCTCCCTTGAGGACACCGAACTTTACAATTTTAGCATCAGATGAATAAATTTCTTCTGTTATAGATTTTAAACTTAATCTACTAACTTGCGTTATCTGATACCTATTTTGCAGATATGTTTTTATTAGATTTAAAATATTTCCCCGAACTCCATACCTCTCTAATTGATCAAGCAACTTGTGATAAACATAATCAAAATCTTTTTTTAGGTCCATGTACATAAAAAAGTATATAAGTCATCTCTGTTTGTTTGTATAGAAAATATTTCTGTAAAAAAATTTTATTTAGCAGTTTGTTCAACCAGACTGTTAATGTTAATTTAATGCACCCCCGTCTTATTAGTCCTATTTCCTCTCCATTCAAAGGTTGCCTGGAAGAGATCGCTATCAGTGATAAGGCCGCCCATTGTAACATTTAACTGTAATCCTTTATATTTTGTTTTGTTATAATGTAGTGGTGTGTACAATAAAGAGTTATCTATCTATCTATCTATCATAGCACACACTGGATTTTTTTTATCACAGCTGGCCATAACTATTTTAAGGAAATTATATATGGCTAAATTTATTGACTTGTTTTTACGAAAACCTATTTGTTCATTCACTAATAATTCATATTTTTCACAGTATGAGTAAAGACTGGCATGAATAAACTTTTCGAAAATCTTAGATAATACTGGAACTAAAGCTACTGGTCTATAGTTATTCATGTTATCTCTATCGTGTTTTTTGAATAATGGTTTTATAATGCCAATGGTTTTGAATAAAATTTTAGCTTCTCAGGAAATACACCACAATCTATTGCAATATTTATAACATGACTAATTACTGGACTTATTATAGTGGCTACATATTTTAAAACTTTTGTGTCTATGTCGTCATATTCCGTGCTGTTAGTATTTTTAAGACTTTTTATGATATTGAGTATGTCACATGGAGTTGACGAGCTCATAAATAATGATTTAGGCATGTTCCAGTTATTGTTGTTTAATGTACTAGATTCAGCTGTATTTGCTTGATTCACAAAGAAATTGTTAAATGCTTGGGCAATATCACTTGGATTAGTCAATATACTATTATTATTTTTTATTTGAGTAATGTCAATTTTTGGGGGTCTTAGTTTTTAAATTATTTATAATACTCCAAGTCGCTTTTGACTTGTTAGTCGCCATTTTAATGGTATGATTGTTTTTACTTTTTTGTGTTAATTTTATGATATTTTTTAATCGTTTTGAATATTATTTTAATGAGTTATAGTTGTTTAAATTTGGATTTTATCTGTATTTCCAGAGCATATTTCTTTTACGTTTTGCGCATAGTTTAATCCCTTTACTTATCCATTTCGGCTTTTTATATAAAGAATTCTTTATCCGTATCACAGGGAAATAGAGATCATAGAGCAATTTAAATATGTCGTAAAAAATTATTGAATGCCTCGTTAGAATCGGAGCTGCTCATGGCTTCACTAAAAGTGAGCTTCATTAGGTTATTTTTTAATTTTTCCATATTATCTTTGCAGTAATCACGTCGGAATGTATACCAAAATTTAATAGGAAAAAAGGTTTTTACATGACATTTGAAATATTGGCCTGTATGGTCCGATATAGCTAGTTCTATAATTTCACAGGAAGAGGCACGAGTATTGTACAAAAAATTGTCTATACATGTACCTTTAGCTAGCCGTCATGGTTTGTGAAGTGCTATTTTTAAATTATAATCTTGAATAATTGATTTAAATTCATCTGAATATTTATTAATTTTCAAAATATCTATGTTAAAATCTCCGCATATAATAACTCTTTTCTTATTCAGACAGTGCCCATGTAATAACTTTTTGAAATTTGTAAAAAATATTTCGAAATACATTTTTCGCTTTTCATTTTTTGGAGGCCTATAAACGCAAATAAGAATAATGTTATGCTCTATTAACTCGACAGCACTGCATTCTATCACATTCTCACAACTAAGGTGTTGGACATCCTTTAGTTCCTTAAATTTATGTGTATTGCGTACCAATATACAAGATCCACCGGCTCGTTTATTTCTATTATAAGATGCTGCAAGTGTGAAATTGGGAATATTATAATAATAATAATAATAAATGGGAAGGGACCGTTCAGCGTGTGATTGACGGGCAACTGCCTGATGCCAGTACCATGAATGATTTCTGGCGTGGCGTCTGGTCGATGCCCGTCGAGCATACAGAGGGTGATTGGATTCGTGTTATCCAGCGGGAATGTGAGTCTATCGAATCCATGGGGTCTGTTAATATAGACCCCGTAGATGTTAGTTGTGCAATTCGTACGGCCCAGAACTGGAAAAGTCCTGGCCCAGACGGATTGCACCATTTCTGGATAAAATGGATTCGATGCTCACACGACCGATTGGCAACACAATTTCAAGAAGCCCTCGAACTTGGTTCTCTTCCCCGTTTCATGACCACCGGTGTCACCTTTCTGCTCCACAAGTCCGGTAGTACCACGGATCCGAAAAACTATAGACCCATCACGTGCTTACCTACCATATACAAGCTCCTTACATCCATTCTGACTACAAAAATTAACACGCACATTATTGCGAACAATGTTTTGGCCCCCGCTCAAAATGGATGTAGGGTTGGGTCCCGTGGTACTAAGGAGCTCCTCCTCATAGACATGACCATTAGCCAACAAGTTCGGCGGAACAGGGGGGGCTCTCTCTGTTGCCTGGATTGACTATAAGAAGGCCTATGATTCGGTGCCTCATTCGTGGCTGGAAAGGATATTAGAGTTGTATAAAATTGATGCAACTCTGAAATCCTTTTAAGCTGCATGTATGAGTCAGTGGACCACAGTCCTTCGTCAACCAGGTGGTAGCGACACCCCCTCTGGCCCACAGGACTTTATAAGGATTGAGCGGGGCATCTTCCAGGGTGACAGTCTGAGTCCATTGTGGTTTTGCCTAGCGCTAAATCCTCTCAGCACTTTGCTGAAGGATTCAGGGCTAGGTTTTCGGCTCCGTAGAGGAGGTGAGGTCATTAGTCATCTGCTGTACATGGACGATCTGAAGCTGTTTACTCCGAAACGCCAAGACTTGATGGAGCTGCTAAAAACTACACAGGTTTTTAGCATTTGGATGGAGTTTGGTGTAGATAAGTGTGCAGTCTTGCATGTACAGCAGGGGAAAGTTGTAAATTCTCCAAATTTACAAGTTTCTGAGACAATGACTTTCAAATCTCTCTCCGAAGTCGAGACCTATAAATACCTCGGTATTTCAGAGTCGTTGGGTATTTCGGTAGAGGACATTAGGAAATCGATAAAGGAGCGCTTCTTTTGCCGCCTGACAAAAGTACTTAAAAGTCTTTTGTCTGGTGGCAACAAGACACGTGCCTTTAATGGTTGGGTGATGCCTTTACTGATATACTCCTTTGGCATACTGAGGTTGACGCAGAGTGAGCTGGACGCCCTGGATAGAAAGGTTCGTCAACTGCTCACTTCGCATCGCATGCTACACCCGCGCTCGTCAGTTATGAGACTGTACATTCCACGGAAATGGGGAGGTCGTGGCTTTTTAAATGCCAAGACCCTTCATAACCGTGAAGTGTGCAATCTCAGGGATTATTTCCGTAACCACGAGTGCGGGATGCATCGCGATGTCGTGGGGGTTGACAAGAGCCTCACACCGCTCTCCTTGGCGAACGATAACTGGCGCAAACCAACGATGCTGAGCACTGATGACCGCAAGGCAGTATGGAAAAGCAAGGAGCTGCACGGGAGGTTCTTCCGGGCCCTAACAGGGCCTGATGTGGACCTACCCGCTTCGGTGAACTGGCTACGTTTCGGAGACCTCTTTGGAGAAACCGAGGGTTTTGCCTGTGCAATTGCAGACGAAGTAATGATGACGAACAACTATCGGAAATATATCCTGAAGGATGGTACGGTCGACATTTGTCGAGCATGCCGCCGTCCCGGAGAGTCACTCAGGCATATCATTTCCGGTTGTTCGCATCTTGCTAACGGCGAGTATTTGCACAGGCACAATCAAGTGGCCAGGATCATCCACCAGCAACTTGCCCTTCAATACGGCCTTGTTGAGTCAGAGGTGCCGTACTACCAGTACGCACCGGCGCCAGTTCTCGAACAATGGTCGTGCATTGCTCTACTGGGACCGCTCTATCATCACGGACAGGACTATTGTTTGCAATAAGCCTGATATCGTGGTGGTCGACCGATCCCAGCGCCGGGCAGTGCTTGTCGACATCACCATTCCACATGACGAGAACCTCGTGAAGGCCGAGAAGGACAAAGTCAGCAAGTACCTTGACTTGGCTCACGAGGTAACCGCCATGTGGGATGTTGACTCGACGATCATTGTCCCGATAGTCGTTTCGGCGAACGGCCTAATAGCGAAGAGCCTCGACCAACACCTCAACAGACTCTCGCTAGACGGTTGGATCAAGGGTCAGATGCAGAAGGCAGTGATACTCGATACCACACGCATTGTCCGAAGGTTCCTCTCTGCAGTCCTAACCTCTGGTAGCTTGGGCCCTGCCCCGCTGCTGGCGGCATCCTAGTTTTAAGTTTTTTATAATATTTATTTTTTATATATGAATGTTGTAAAAAATTTAAAATTATGTAATTAAATAAATGTCGTGATAATAATAATAATCTTTATTTGACTATATTTAAAATACGATTATCATTTTTAGTCATATTGTGCTCTGTTATACATACAGCATCCACAATTTTATTTTTTTGGTGAAGTTTATCAAGATATCTGATTTACCTATCAACCTGTCAATATTTTGATGTAAGACACCTATATGGTAAGCAACGAAAAAGCTCTTGCCCTTTTGATGCGTTGCCTACCTCACACTCGTTTACTTCTAGGCTATTTACAAAGCTGGAATCAGTTTGCGTACTGTTACTAACTGTTATTACCTTTTTTTTACTCATTCTAATCTTTACTAGTAACTAAGAAATGGATATGAGTTCAAAGTTCTAGATAGTATCGTAAAAAAATCAGTTCCCGGCGTGATTGAAGTTGCAGCGATAACGCTCACTTCCCATAAAATTAATATAATCTGTCTGTACAGGCCCTCCAAATCAAAAAAATGTTATAAGGATGCATTTTTAGAAATTCTTAATGAAATCTTTAACCAATTATGTATCAGATCTAATTCAAAGACAGTAATATGCGGTGACTTTAATATCGATATGTTAAAAATCAACAATTCAACCAAACATTTTGACACAATTGTATCCGCTAATAATATGAAATTTCAATTTAAACAGATTACCCGGCCTGAAAGTGGAACTTGTCTTGATAATTTTATACATAATATACATGGTTGTAAAGGAGAAATCGTTGAATTAGTACTTTCAGACCATAGAGCACAAATTTTGCGAGTGCCGGTTAAAAAAACATGTATTATTAAATTTTGGTACATTACAAGACGAGACTACTCTACTGAAAATATGAAAAAGTTTAGAGAACACTTAAGTCAGCTTAGCTTTAACGAAATTTTTGAGACGAATGATCCAGAGGAAGCTTTTAATCTATTTAGCGACTTATTCATATTGCTATATAATCTGTGTTTTCCAAACATAAAGGTTAAAATAACTACTAAGAAAAGTTTAAAGTGGATAACGAAAGGTGTTCGATTATGTTGTCGAAAAAGGAGAGAAATGCTTTGGACATATAGGCGTAACCCTAGTGTACAGAACAAAACTGTATTCAAACAATACTCAAAAAGATATAAAAAAGTCATATTTTTAACGCAAAAATCAATGAATGACCACTTTATAAAAACAGCCAAAATAAAGTCTAAGGCCACCTGGAAAATAATAAATAAGATAAAAAATAATAATCCGAAACAAAATATAACAAAACTCAAAATTGACGATGAAATTATCACAGACCCAAAAAAAATAGCCAATAAATTCAATGACTACTTTGCTGATATTATAAAATTACATCACAAACGTAACTCATCAAATTCCATTCGGCATGACAAATCGAATTCAATATTTTTGACACCTACGGTTCCCGAGGATTTATGTAGAATAATTGATTCTTTGAATAATACAAACAGTTGTGGCTATGATGGTGTAACGACAAAAGTTGTAAAATTTGTTTCTCAAGTTATTTCCCCTGTTCTTAGTCACGTTATTAACTTGTGTATGCAGAGTGGCATTTTTCCCAGCGCGCTTAAGGTGTCTGTAATTAAACCTCTACATAAAAAAGGAGACAAAGAGCTTATGGGAAATTATAGACCCATAGCACTTATTCCTATTTTTGCTAAGGTATTTGAAAAAGTAATATATAAAAAATTTAATTCATATTTTGAAAGTCACAACATTTTTGTCAAAAACCAATATGGATTTCGGAGAAGTAAAAATATTAACATGGCTATTTATGACTTTCTTTTTAATGTATTGATGAACATGAACAGTTGTAGGCCTACAGTAGCAATATTTATGGACATGACCAAGGCTTTCGACCACGTTCACCATGAAATACTCCTTGCTAAGCTAAGTTCATATGGTGTTAGAGGAACTGCTAACCAACTCATTGAGTCGTATCTAAGTAACAGAAAACAGTTAACTTATGTCAGTCGCATCTGTATTAAAACAAAAACTGAAAAGATATACTCATCGGAGATAAGAAAAATTGGTTACGGAGTGCCGCAAGGCAGTGTGCTAGGACCACTGCTTTTTCTTATATATATTAATGACCTTCCCCAAGTAACCCACCACTCCATGACCCTCTTTGCGGATGATAGTACTGTATTGTTTAAGGACTCAAAAAAAATTGATATTAATTTTACTAAAGACATTAATAATACACTGACTTCTATAATCAATTGGATGGACAATAATAATTTGATAATTAATTTGGACAAAACCAATGTTATGTATTTTAGACAAAGAACTGATGGACTGCTCAATAATGACATACACTTTAACGGTAAAATAATTGACGAAGTTGAATCAACAAAATTTTTAGGTTTACATATAGATAACAAAATGACATGGAAAACACATGTGGGTCTCATAACAAAACGAATAAGTCAATATTCATATGCGCTCTACAAACTTAGCAAAGTCTGTAATCAAGCCACCGTACTCACTGCATATCACGGCTATGTTGTTTCCATTTTAAGATACGGTGTAATATTTTGGGGAAATTCCACTGAAAAGCTTGCTGTTTTCAGAGCGCAAAAAAGTTGCATAAGAGCCATGTGTAACCTACAGCCAACCGATTCATGCAAAGAATATTTCATCAAGCTAAAACTACTTACCTTGCCATGCCTCTATATCTTTGAAACTGCTGTTTTTGTAAAGACAAATACACATCTCTTTGAAAAAAATAATCCTGGCAGCAGACGTGAAAAAAATCTACGCCAATTAGGCACAAGAATAAAAACTGCATTATTAAAAAAAAGCATATTTCGTATGGCACCAATTGTTTTTAACAAAATACCGATCTCAATACGTGATACTAATGATCAACACACTTTTAAAAGGCATCTTTCTGATTTTTTAATGAGCAAGGCTTACTATACAATAGACGAATTTTTAAATGATAAAAATATTAAGTAAGTTAGCAATACATATAATGTGCATCAAATTGGTAAACATATTTTTTTTATATTTCATAAAATTTATTATTGTGTCTAGATTATATTATAAAATAATTCTTCACTCTCACGCTTGTATGCTTTGAAGCGGAACCTAGTGATACTTCTTTTTATATTTCAACAACCTGTAACCTAGGACCACAAGCTAATAAAATTTCATTTCATTTCATTTCATTTCATTTCAACTTTTTTTGGTATTCTATTTGTATAATATCTTTCAGTATTGCCCTGCAAATATCATTTTTTAAAATTTGTTTGTTTGTGACGTACCTACTATAATTCATATAAATGTAAGTCACATGATAGTATTTTGAGCACATATCTCATAGTTAAGTTTATTTTCGTTAAGGTACTTGTTGTATGGGACTTCGCTAATTATTAAATTTGTAAAACTACAATAATTTAGTAAACTATTAAGAATAAACTTAAAATTGTGTGGATTGCTGTCATTCATCCCTGCCAAAACAATGATGTAGTCCCTTTTACTTAAATTTATTAATTCATGTTTGGATGAGTCTAATATATTCTCAATAGTCGCATCTGCTTTCCAAAATGATGTCACTTGATAACCGGTTTCTTTCAGACACACAACAATATTTGAAATTATAAAGACATTTAAAAATTTAAATGTTAAGAGCACCGAAGACTTGTGGGGTATGTCAGTTAAAGTGGCAGAGTCTATAATATGCATTATTGCACCATATTTAAAAACAATATTCAATCTTTGTATTGATAAAGGAAACTTCCCCGACTTAATGAAACAAAGTAAAATCACTCCAATTTTGAAGTCGGGGGCTACATCTGACCCTTGCAATTACAGACCTATTTCTATCTTACCTGTTCTGAGTAAAGTATTCGAAAAATTTATGCTCAAACAACTTCTATCCCATTTTAATGAGCATAATATATTGAATGAGAATCAGTTAGGTTTCACAAAGAGCAGATCCACAACAGATGCAGGTGCTCAATTGATGTCACATATACTTGAAGCCTGGGAGAGTTCACAGGATGCTATTGCCGTATTCTGTGACCTTTCTAAGGCATTTGACTGTGTAGAGCACCGCACTCTGATTCGAAAACTTTCACATTATGGTATTCGTGGAAAAGCTCTGGATCTTATAAAGTCATATCTGTCAGACAGGCTACAGAAGGTTAGAATAAATGGCAATACTTCTTCCGGGTCTTTGGTAAGAATAGGCGTACCGCAAGGATCAATTTTAGGACCTTTTCTGTTTCTAGCATATATAAATGATCTGCCTTGCATGGTTAAAAATTTCTGCGATATAGTTTTATTCGCAGATGATACCTCCCTAATTTTTAAAGTAGATAGGAGGGATAGTGAACTTATTCATGTAAATAATGTGTTATCTATGATCTCTAAGTGGTTCGCGGCTAATAATCTTCTCTTAAATTCAAAAAAGACCAAATGTTTAAAGTTTTCTTTACCAAATGTTACTTATGTTGAACCAAAGATTAAGCTTGGCCTAGAAAAACTCTCTTTTGACAATGCGACAGTCTTCCTGGGAATTAAAATGGATTCAACTTTACAGTGGAATCCACATATACATGATCTATCTGGAAGACTTAGTTCTGCTGGATATTCAGTTCGTAAGATAAGACAGCTAACAGACGTAGCTACTGCTAGGCTCGTTTTTTTCGCGTACTTCCACAGTATTATGTCTTATGGTATATTGCTGTGGGGAGCTGCTGCTGAGATAGAGACAATCTTTATCTTACAAAAGCGTGCAATTCGAGCCATATATGAAATGGATCCTAGGGAATCCCTGAGAGATATTTTTAAAGAAATTTATATTTTAACTTTACCAAGTCTGTATATATTTGAAAATATTATGTATGTTCGTAAAAATTTGAGCAAATTTAAATCAAACAGTGACACTCACGATTATAACACTAGGAATAAAGATAAAATAGCGGTGCCAGGTTTTAGATTAGCAAAGACAAATAAAAGGTCCTTCTTAGGAAATTGTGTGCGGTTTTATAATAAATTGCCCAAACATATTACAACGCTCACAGAAAGAAAATTCAAGTTGCATGTGAAGAATATTTTGATAAAGAAGTCTTACTACACAGTTTGTGATTACTTAAACGACAAAAATGCTAGGACTGGTTCGCCTCTGACAAGCTAGCGCCTAACACCTACGTAATGTAAATTAAGTATTGTAATAATTTTATTATATAGTATGTACTTAACACATTTTTAAAAAACGTTTAAAAGAATGGCCCCGAGTTTCTTGCCCGTTCTTCTCGCAGTGGCTCTATAACTTTTGTTTGCTGAACGTGGCAGTACAATGTAGTATATTTCAATATTAAAATTTGTAATTGACCTTCATAAGAGCGTCGTAGACGCCTAAATTGAATAAATGATTTTGACTTTGACCGGGTCCCATTAAGATTTGTAAAGAATGCCTTAATCCAACGCCTCGCTGATCAGCCAAAATTACTATTTTTCTTACTTGGTTATATTCCCTTTCATAAAAAATTTCCTCAGTTACGAACTCGATAAATTAGCTCCTCCATTTGTTCCTTCCCAGGAATTTATTTCTTCCACGCCTGTCAACTTTCCTTTTTCATATATGGATGGTCCCTTTTTATTTGATGAACTTTGTACTACATTAAATCATCTTAAAGATTCTGCTCCAGGTTCAGATAGAATCCCATATTCATTTATATGTCGTTCATCTACTGCTACCAAAATATATTTTCTGAGCTTAGTTAACAAAATTTATGAAAATTGTAACTTTCCTGAAACCTGGAAACATCAAATAATAATTCCAATTTTAAAACCCGGTAAAGATCAATTAAGTCCGTTGTCATATAGACCAATCGCGTTATCATCAGTGATGATAAAAATCTTTGAAAACCTTCTTAAAATTAGGCTGAATGGTTATTGGAAAATCGGGAAATTTTATCGAAGTCTCAATTTGGATTTAGGAAAGGTTTTGGTACAACTCATAGTCTTAGTATATTCATGTCCGATATACGTATAGCTTTTTACAGAAAAGAAAATTTAGTTGCAGTCTTTTTAGACATTACAGGTGCTTATGATAATGTTCTTCTTCATGTCCTTAAAGAAAAAAATATTCAGCTTAATTTGCCAGCGAGGATGACTCATGTTATATGTAGTCTCTTAATAGGTAGACTTATATCTGTCAGGTGCCAAAATACACTTTCTTCACCAACGTTGATTTGGAAGGGTTTACCTCAAGGGTCTGTTTGAGCCCTTTATTACATAATTTGTACATCAAAGTATAGATTCATTTTGTGGAATACTGGAATATGCTGACGATATAGCCCTATATTATGCTTCTGGCTTCTCTTTGTGAATGTGGCCTTGAAGATGGAACCTTAGATCATATTTTCTTTTGCTGTCCTAAGTTATCTTATTCTCTGTATGATGTTTTCTGATATCCCTAGACCTGTTAGCTTCAAATGTCTTCTCTCAATGTCTTTACACCGTTTATATATATTTTATGTAATTTTATTAAGTCCAATAATATTCGTTTATAAATAATATAATTTTATTAAGTCCAATAATAGCTGTTATTATTAATTTTTAAATACTTCTAAACCTTTATTTTTGCTTTATTATAACTAACCCATAATTAACCGCGCATTCTTTATTTAAACCGTACATTGGCCACACTCTGACACTGGCAAAAAAACGCTAAGCAGCGTTTAAAAGCCATCTAAAGAAGAAGAAGAAGAAATCATGGTGTTGTGCACCATAAAAAACTGAGCTAGAAAGCACAGTTTTATGAGCGGCACTATGAGTGTGATGAACGTTAGATAAACAAATAAAACAAATTGTTCGAACTTGGTCACAAATGTATTAACAAGTTAAAGCATTAAATTATTTAGAACTAGCGACCCGCCCCGGCTTCGCACAGGTGCAATACTGATACTATATTTAAATCTTACTAATATTATAAACGCGAAAATTTGTATGTATGGATGTATGGATGTTTGTTACTCTTTCACGCAAAACCACTGAATGGATTTTAATGAAACTTTACAGTAATATAGCTTAGACATCAGAATAACACATAGGCTATAATTCTTAAAGATATTATGTGAATTGTCGAAAATATAACGATAAGTGTCAAGTAAATAAGAAAAAAATCAGCCATATTAGACCTATTCTTGAGGTAGCGCGGGGATTAATGGTTGAACAGAATACTGTAAAGGAGAGATAATATATGAGCATTCCGGCGACTACGAATAGGGAGCCACTTGAGCTTATTACGAAAATAGCAGACATGATCATATTTTCGTAAGCCATATATAAATCTTATAAAAAAATATGGTATGGAAGTAGATAAGGCACTTGATTAACACATCATACATTTTATCATCATAATCCATCGGGGTGTGATCGCAGGGCGCAGCTAGTCTGTAATATATTCAAAAATATTTATTAAATTTACATGCAGTAAAGGGCCATATTAATCCATATTAAATGCACAATGTGTTTAAGGTATTTAATTGGATAAGGATTAATGGCGTATTGCATAAAATCGCATCGTAAATAAGCTGTTTACGATGCGATTTTAACAAGTAAGGAATAAAGATGGTTATTGTGGGTTATCTCTAAGAGATACATATATCATCGCGGACTTTTTTGTAGCCCTTTTTTAAGGTGTACAATACTGTAGTACATTATTTTAATCTATCTCCTAGGGTTCAGCCAGCGTTTGCAATGTAAGTGCAAAAAAAAATATTTTTATTTACGACATTAAATAAGAAACCTATAAAATTATCAGAGTTGTGAATACATTATTTTGAATTTTGAACATGCAATTTGAATTTTCCTTCTGGGAGCATTGTAATATGTTTGGGAATTTTATTATAAAACCGCACATAATTACCTAAAATGATCTTTTATTTGTCTTTGCTAGTCTAAAACTTGGTACCGTTATTTAATATTTGTTCCTAGTGTTGTAATCGTGGTTGTCACTGTTTTTTCCGAACATACATAATATTTTCAAATATATACAGACTCGGTAAAGTTAATATATCATTTTCTTTAAAAAGATCCCTTAGAGATTCCCTATGATCCAATTCATATATAGCTCGAATTGCACACTTTTGTAAGATAAAGATTGTCTCTATCTCAGCAGCAGCTCCCCACAGCAATACACCATACGACATAACACTGTGGAAGTATGCGAAATAAACTAGCCGTGCTGTAGCTACATCTGTTAACTGTCTTATCTTACAAACTGCATATGCAGCAGAACTAAGTCTTCCCGCTAGATCATGTATATGTGGATCCCACTGTAAAGTTGAATCCATTTTGATTGCCAGGAAGACTGTCGCATTGTATTTTATTATTGGGCCAAGCTTAATGTTTGGTACAACATAAGGAACATTTGGTAACGAAAACTCAACATTTTGTCTTTTTTTAATTTAAGAGAAGATTATTAGCGGCGAACCATTCAGAGATCATAGATAACACATTATTTACATGAATGAGTTCACTATCTTTCCTATCTACTTTAAAAATCAGAGAAGTATCAACTGCCAAAAAAACAATATCGCAGAAATCTTTGACCATGCAAGGCAGATTATTAATATACGCTAGGAACAGAAAAGATCCCAAAATTGATCCCTGCGGTACACCTATTTTTACCAAAAGACCCGGAAGAAGTATTGCCATTTATTCCAACCTTCTGTAACCTGTCTGACAGATATGACTCTATAAGATTCAAAGCTTTTCCACGAATACCATAGTGTAAAAGCTTACGAATCAGAGTGCGGTGCTCTACACAGTTGAATGCCGTGGAAAGATCACAAAATACGCCAATAGCATCATGTGAACTCTCCAAGGCTTCGAGTATATGTGACATCAATTGAACACCTGCATCTGTTGTGGATCTGCTCTATCCCAGTGAAACCAAACTGATTCTCATTCAATATATTATGCTCATTAAAATGGGATAAAAGTGAAACGTGAAAAACATTTTGATTAAGAAATCCTACTACACAGTTTGTGATTACTTAAACGACAAAAATGCTTGGAAAAATCCGCCTCTGCCAAGCCATCACATGTCTCCTACGTAATTTAAACAAGTATTGTAATAATTGTATATAACACATAGTAAAAAGACGTTTAAAAGAATGGCCCCAAGTTTCTTGCCCGTTCTTCTCGCAGTGGCTCTATAAATTATTTTGCTGAACGTGGCAGTACAATGTAGAATATTTCAATATTAAAATTTGTAATTGACCTTCATAAGAACGTCGTAGACGCCTAAATTGAATAAATGATTTTGAATTTGAATTTATACGCCAAAAGCTTTCTCCGGTTTCGCAAGTACTCCGTGTAGTACTTGTCATCCCTTAATTGTATAATTTATTGCTGCAATCTCATAAAGATCCTATCTTATAGTAATATAAACCACTTGTATAGTTAAATCACTCTTACATACACGAGACTAAGACTTTTACGAAAACTTATAATAATAATAAATTATTTTAAAAAAAAGACTTATACAGTACAAACTAAATAACATTAAAAGAGTTTCATGTTGAAATTAGTAAGTATATCAATGGTTCCCAAACTAGGCAGAGCCTGTGTCTTGGGTACCCTTATTTACCGTTTACATTTAAGTAATTAGTGTCTTTCGCAAAAGTATACTTACATTTTCATAGCGTAATACATTAGTAGCCATAGCATAAAGCATATTAATTAAGAATATGAAAAAATGAACAACAGCTCACTGTAGGGAAAAAGAGAAAGAAGTAAGTAAATCATTTTACCACTATTATTGTATCGTCAAAAAGTGGCAGCACTCGTAATGTCACTTTACTTCGTCTGATTAGCAATCCGACCGTTCGTCCAGTAGTTAGATCAACTAACATCTTATGTTTCAGCACCAATTTCGGCTTGGACAGTTCTCACCGGACATAACTCATTAAAACCAAACAATCTCCTTCGTTTGATGGTCTATCTAACTAAGTCTGTTTTTTCTTACCTGTCTTAAAATGTAAACAAACATACCTCAGTTACAAAATCACAAGTTTTCGTCATAATCGCCTATATTTGGCCATTCACAGCTGACTAGACCTAATAAAAGAAACATCACGCTTCGATAAACATACAAATATCATTGAAATGTATAGTATTTTCCAAAATATAAATCAATTATCGTAATGATCACAAAATCTGTATACAGTAATGACAGTGTTTTGACACAAAGTACTCTATCTTGTCTATGAATTTTAGTGATGGGAAGATGGGTATCAAAATAATGAATAGTTAATGTGAACAACTGAACATATTTCGTTCATCTCATATATATTCTTATATATTCTTCGACATATTCACAGAATATGGTTTAAAATAGTGTATTGCCTAACAAATAATAAAAATAACAATAAGTTTAAAATAAAGGAGTTTTCATACAAAAACCTGTTTTGTTTAACGAATTTTATTTTTGCTCTATAGTAAAAACGGTAATACGTACAAGCGTTAAACTTGGTTTGATTTTAGTCCAATATCTATCAATAATAAAAACCTGCCAAGTGCGGGTAAGGCTCTCGCTAAGGATCTTGCATCTTGCACTGTATGAAAAACAACGATTTTATGATCCATTATCAAATCAAATCAAATCAAAATCAAAATCTTTTTATTTCAGGCACGTAGGCCCATAAAATGTTAGTAACGTTTGACACAAAAAATATTAATTAGTAAAATAAAAACAAAACTTAGAACTAATCACACATTTTACTGCTGAGATCTGGCTGTCTATTGTGACACAAGCTGAGCCACTGGTTTGTGAGCTGTGATCCAGTGCTTCACAAAACCCCCACTATAGTCCCCTGAGACGACAGACACCAAGCTGTTGTTTATGTCCCTAGTTCTGCGTAACATGGATGCTGCACGTTTTCGCATAATAGCATAAAAATCATCTATGCGCGCATCGGCGAACATCCCAGACGCACTACAAAACCGGGGTAGACCCAAAAGCACCCTGAAGCCATTGTTATACTGGATACGTAGAGCATTATAGGCCTTCTGCGTATATTTGATCCACAGGCTGCACGTGTAAAACGATTGGCAAAAGGCCTTAAACAGGGTTACCTTTACCTCCGCCGTACAACGTGTGAACCTGCGAGCCAGCATGTTACATCTAACCGATAATGCTCTACGCTCCCTTTCGATGTCCATGTCATCAGACATATCATCTGTAACCCAGTGGCCCAAGTACTTGAACCGCGTAACCCAAGTGAGGGGAGCTTCGTTTAGTATTCTTCCATGACAGAGTAGGACTTATTACCTGCCTTAAACTGTAACACTTCACTCTTTTTCGAGTTATACTTGCGCCCATGAGATGCAGCATAATCTTCACATATTTTTATCAACTTTCTCAATGCATTGATCGACGGACTCAGCAAGACCATATCGTCTGCATAACTTATATTATTAATAATATTACCATTAATTGAGCATCCAACATTTATTTATTTATTTAAACATTACAAAAACCTTTACAGTTTACACCAAATCGATGCTGTAGACAATACTATTACAACAGTTAATTTATATACATTACAAAAAAAAAAAAACCATAACACAATATATTACAATAGTAGATAACTAGAAACTTTCCAATATTTTTTGTGACACTTCTGTGAATTTCATCAAGCTGCAATGAAACACATCAATATCGTTCGAAATCAAATTAATTAATTTTATAGCCCGGGATAATGGGGCGTACTTTTGTAGGTTGGTGTTCGATGTAGGAACATTAAGTATGGTAGGGCGGCGACGCTTGTCCACATATCCATCTGGGGCACATATCTGCAGCGCCTCCAGCACTTCCGGGTGGTACACTTGCCCCCGTAGTACACGCCACACGTATTTTGCAAGTGCTACTTCTCTCCTCACTTCCAGTCTATTATATCCGACCATACCCATCACGAATAAGCTCGGATACATCAGTGGATAGAAGGGATAAATACCATATTCCTTTAAATATAAAAACCTCGTAAACTTATTCTGGATCTTTTCTAACATAAGAATATATTTATCTTCATAAGGATTCCAAATCATTGTCTTCAAACATGTGTCTTGCTGAGCCCGGCGATCAAGCTATTAATATATAAATTGAAAAGCTTCGGTGAGCTTATTCCCCCCTGCCTCACTCCACAGTTTAAACTATACACTTCCGATAATGAATCTGCCCATTTCACAACATTGTTTTGGTTTTCGTACCAATACTTAAAAAGTTGTACAATATCTATTGGTAAGGTCGTTTCAGTTTGAAGCTTTTTCCACAATATGTCATATGACACCAGGTCGAATGCCTTTGAAAGGTCGAAGAAGCAGGCATACACAGGCGTTTTTCTGCTAGTATAATATTGTACTGTATGCTTTAGGCAGAGTATAGCTGATTCAGTAGATAACCCGGGTCTGAAACCAAACTGCGCGTCGTGTAGCTGTATATGCCTACACAGCTGTTTATCAAGTGAGCTATCCAGTACTTTAGCTATGATAGTCGCTAGCGAGATAGGCCTGTAGTTGGATCCATCAGAGACATCACCCGTCCTATTTTTCACAATCGGTACAACAACGGTCTTAATTAAATCTTCAGGTAGGTATGAATGTCCAATACAAAAATTATACAATATTGCCAACACCCTAGGCAAGTGCACACCCGCATGCTGCAGATGTTCTATACTAAGCCCGTCAAGCCCAGGTGATTTACCTCGCTTCATGTTTTTAATCACAGCTTCAACATCTTTATATGTGAAAAAATAATATGTGTTTGAGGCAAGTCAGAGATAGTACAGGACATCTGCGGCCGATTCAACGATTCCTTCATCTTAAAGCGATTCATAAAGTCGTTAGCAATATCTTTTGGATCAGAGATGCCATTCACGCTCACTGGAAAGCTAGGCTTGGGGTTGAGCTTATTCGTCTGCTTCCAAAACCCTTTAAAGTCTTTATTAAAGTGATGTGTAGCTAATATATCCATTTTTATCTGTTGCTCATTGTTCTGACACCACTTTAATTTAGCCTTAAAAGTCCTCCTAGTAGCACACATGGAGTCATATTTTTGCCCACAAATGGGCTTACCAAACAGCGCCCACGTTTGAAAAGCTAGCCTAGCCTCCTGATGCGCCCTTCTGACATGTCTATTCCATCCTACAACACGAGAACTTTTTTTGGATTTTATTTGAGAAGAACACGACATAGCTGCTTGACTTAAAATACCAACAATATCCGTATAAAGACAATTAATTATTCGTTTATGATCTGGATTATTACACATTTTATCACTACATTCTTTTCATTATGTGTCGATACGATCCCTTTGGTGTGGAAGTCCAACCCGCACTTGACTGGTTTTATTAATAACCAGAACTAAACTAAATAAATAAACATGTCAATGGCCCTGTCTTCCATTACTGACTTTTTTATCAGGTCGATGATAAAATAATGAATACATTAAAGGTTCCACGTTTTGTATTAAAACGAAAATTTAAATAGAAATAACATAAAAATGGCTCCAATATTATTTTGTGCGTAGCTACAGTGTCCAAGTACTCAAATTTTCAGACTTAGTGCTTTATTGTGAACAGTCTGCTAAACTGATTTTTTACCAATGTCTTTTAAGATAATTAATTTTTCTCAATAATGGTATGTAATGTTGCCATAACATCTCTAAAAAGTATACAAAAAGTGTACTTTACCGGAGACTTATTCACAACTGTCCAGTACGAAGCAAGATTTTAAATATTGAATTTCCTACAGTCCAGTAAGAAAGTATGTAATATAAGTAAGTATGTAATTCACTTACTTGACAGTAGGTCATCATCTTTAGATCAGCTTTTTGGTATGTCATTTTATGAGGTAGATATAGTTTTGGAGCCTTAAACAGCCATTTTATATGTCTGTGACACTTAACGCCACGCAGAAAAAGTAAGCATGTTGTACTTAGTAATGCTGTAGAAGTATAGTGTGGGATTTTATGTTTGTATTTAGTAATTTCAGTTTAAAAATCATGTTGGATATTACAATCGATCACAATATGTATCAGTAATTGCCCTAATATGTATGTAACCTTCAATATTAATTAATTAAATTGTTGTTAAACGTTCTTTCATTTTTAAGAAAAGCATTATACAAGCCTCAACCAGTAAGAAAGCCATCCTGGCTTCGTACAGCGTCGTCGCCGTCGTCTGAAAGCCTAACGCTTCGCCTCCTCACTATATAAACAATTCTATTACAAAAATCTTTCGTTTTATTTTACTCATAGTATATATCATACAGTTTCATAGTATGGTTCAGTACGGCTCGTCGTTCATTCGATGGGTCCCCATCACTAATCTTGTCTTTGGATGACCAACCGCCATGTTTGTTTACATAATAAGACAGGTAAGAAAAAACAGAGTATACGTCACATTGGCGAAATTTTGGTGGTGTCCACAGAAGCCACAAAACAAGAGTTGAAGCAATCCGACTATAACTGCTCATGTTTCTAAATTACTGACGTGTCTATTAGAGGTGTGTACCGGAGGCAATTTCAGCCTCCGGAGATTTTGCGGAGATTTTATTGAATAACCGGTGTTTCTCCGGTTATTCTCCGGAGATTTTTAAAGTTATCGGTATAATATTTTATTACTGATGCACAAAAAGTACTTGACATCCAATCGAATTTAATGTGACCAATAATAATAGTTTATGCAACTGTCATATAATAGAGGGTATTAAAACGTGAGTGTAGTTTTTTGAAACGAGCCACAATCGACTTTCAAAATAGGATTACACGAGTGTTTTAAAACCTAATAATCTGCAGTTGCATACGCTACTTTATATAATCTCATGGCTATAAGCTTTTTTGATTTTTCGGGCAAAAGAAAAAAGTCTGTATTTGGTCTATTGGCTCGGAACCAGCGAGTTGCGCGCGCAGCGCGCTCACCTTAAATTGAATTGAAACCTCCTTGGTCGGGACACATAGTAATTTAAGAATTAAAAAATCTTTTGAAGCATTGTTTTGTTAGGAGAATAATGCTTTCATTAAAGTTTTTATAATATTCTTAAAGAAGTATGTAAATAAAATATGCCAATAAAAGTCTGTATTTCATTTCATAATTATAGAATATTACCGAATGAGATTATATTAAATATGTTTGAATGAAATCCAAGGAAAAAAATGGTTTTGATTGTCATCAAAATACATACCTACCGAGAACAAGTGTTTTTCTTGGGTAGCGTAAACGGAGGAGAGCTCCATGCGGAAGTAGTAATAATGGTTTCCCGTGTAGGTTAAAAGAACCAAAACGCATTTATGGTACGAATGAGATGAGATGAAATTAATATTATCATTTATGATATTCATATGAGTAGTATCGAACAAAGATACATGCCTACCCTAATCGTGACTGAATTGCGCGCGCGTTCAGAAATGGTTACCCATCAAATAATTAACCGGTAGTTAATTGAAACACCGATTAGTCTCCGGTACCCATCCCAACCGGTGTTTATCCGGTTTTTTGAGAACCGGTGCACACCACTAATGCACAGAAAGTACTTGACATCCAATCGAATGTAATGTGACCAATATAATAGAGGGTATTAAAACATGAGTGTAGTTTATTGAAACGAGCCGCAGGCGCAGGTGTGTTTCAAAATAAGATTACACGAGTGTTTTAATACCTAATTATATGCAGATGCACTACTTTATTTAATCTCATGGCTTTATGCTTTTTTTTATTTAAAAAAGTCTGTTTTTGATCTATTGGCTCGGAATCAGGGCGATGCGCGCGCAGCGCGCTCACCACATATAATGTGTATTTATTTGAATTGAATTGAAACCTCCTTGGATGGGACACATTGTACTTTAATAATTAAAAAAAAAATTTAAAGCATTATTTTGCTAGAAGAATAATGCTTCAATTTAATTTTGTAATTTTCTTAAAGAAGTATGTAAATAAAATATGCCAATAAAAGTCTGTATTTCATTTCATAATTAGAATATTACCGAATGAGATTATATAAAATATTTTTGAATGCAATCCAAGGAAAAAAATGGTTTTGATTGTCTTCAAAATACTTACCTACCGAGAACAAGTGTTTTTCTTGGGTAGCATAAACGGAGGAGAGCTCAATGGGGTAGTAGTAGTAACGGTTTCCCGTGTAGGTTAATATAAGCAAAACGCATTTATAGTATGAATAAAATGAGATGAAATTAATATTAACATTTTATGATATTCATATGAGTAGTATCAAACAAAGATACATCCCTACCCTAATCGCGACTGAATCGCGCGTTCAGAAATGATTACCCATCAAATAATCGATTAACCGGTAGTTAATTGAAACACCGATTACTCTCCGGTACACATCCCAACCGGTGATTATCCGGTTTTTTGAGAACCGGTACACACCTCTAGTGTCTATCCACGCACGAATTAACGTCTAAATAATATTTTGACTAACTTCGACGTTTCGATCAAGATGCACTGACTGTGGGCACGAGTAGACTGATATATACCTGCTGCGCTGAGGTCCATAGCCAATGCCACTGGGCCATGACTGCTTCATTACTTTCACTCTTATAAGTTTCAAAATACCTATTCGATTTGATAAATGAATCTCATCTAGGGCCAGCAGCGCAAGTACCGAACTTACCGATCGCTAAATTTGATATTTAAAATCGTCTAAATTCGATGCGGGTTATATCCATGTTTTCAAGTATGAATCCTACATAAACGATCGGTAATTAAATTCGGTAAACATCGTTAAAATTAAACGAATTTTGACGATAGCCCTGGCATGCAACTTTAAGATGACATCCGAGTTGCAAGCCCCAGGCCTCTCTAGCCTCTTCCTCTGCAACGCTATGGACCCGGTACCCGCACGTTGAATCCATGGAATACTAAGTAATTCGTCTCATCATAAATTGACAGCCTAGAGAGCCGGAGAGGATGACGCTGGAAAGACAGATGACTGTTGGAAAGACAACGGACTCTTGGAAAGACAGTCGAGGGCTATGGCCTAGCAAGCCGAGACCGGGAATTTTTAAAGCTAAAAGTCCGACAAAGAAAAATACCCCCGGGACAGTCCGTGACGAGGGGCGGAAGAACTGTCCACCGATTGATTCCCACGACGACCATGGCGATAATACGGACTTGAAATGCCCTACGTGCGGGAAAATTTTCAAGAGACGAGCCTGGTACTTGAAGCATTTAAAGACACATGATGGAGGGGAAGCACGACAGCCGTCGGTAAGTTCTTCAATAATCACAGCAGATAGAGTTGACCCTCACAAATCCCAAGGTGAGCCATTGTGTGATAACTACCAGGAATCCATTAACATCCGGACACGTCTTAGCATCCCTTCCCTTAAACAGTCAACTTGGAAAGTACATGACCAAAACTTGGCAATTATCCTAGAGCATCCAGGATCAAAACAAGATTTAAACAGCCAGTACTTTCCAGAACACTATTTATGAATACTTTTTCAAGCACTATCCACCACCAACTAATTATGCTTACCAAAACAAAGAAAATACTTTTAAGTTGAAAATGCGGAGGAAAAAAAGAGAGTTAATAAAGCAACTTAGGAATGCCAAGGCCATGGGCGATAATCATCTAAGTCATCAACTGTCCAAGGCATTAAGATCAATTCTAAAATTAATTCAAGGAATATCATTACAAATAACAGAAAATAACAATAAGCTGAATAGAGCAAAACACGAGGTTAATTTTGATAAAAACCCTTTTCAATACTCAAAAAACATTTTCAATGAACAAAGTGGAAAGCTTCTCTTGACCAATGAACAGATTTACAACCACTTTAAAAGCACATACGAAGTGCCCAAGCATGAGAGTTCATATGAGAATCCCACAAACCAAAGGCCACATGATCCTCATGTTGAGTTTAAAACCACCTCACCTACTATGGAGGAAATAACCAATCAATTAAAAAAGAAAACATCTAAATCAGCTCCAGGCCCTGATGGTATCTTGTATATGGTATATAAAAAGTGCCCATCGGTTCGTAAACATCTCTTAAATATTTTCATTTAGATCTGGTCAAGCAAGCAAATACCAATGGCATTCAGAAAAACAATTTTTGTCCTCATTCCAAAAAAAGATGAAGTGACTCATCCAAAAGATGCTAGGCCGATTGCACTAACCAACACAATATCCAAAATATTTTTCTCAATTTTACAAACTAGAATGACACAATTTATGGTAAATAATAGGTATTTCAGGCCTAATCACCAGAAAGGGTTTTGACCTGAAATTTCTGGATGCCTGGAACACAATACTGTGCTAGCGGAAAGTTTAAAAGATGCCAGAACATATGAAAGACAAATAACGGTATGCTGGATAGACTTAGAGAATGCGTTTGGTTCTGTGTAGCACAGACTACTATTGTTCGCAATGAAATGGTATAACTTCCCAGTTAAAATTTGTTATATCATCAAAAAAGGGGCACACTAACATATTGCAATACAATGTGGGTTTGTTCCAAGGGTGTTGCTTGTCACCAATAGCATTTAATATAGTAATTAACATTTTAATTGACAAGCTAATTAGTCATGAAAAAAGGTGAGTCCATCTTAGCTTTTGCTGAAGACCTTGCAATTCTGACTCGGAACCCAATACAATGTCAGGAACTTTTACGAGAAGTGGATGAGTTCTGCACGTGGACTGAAGGTTTGAGAACAAAACCAAGTAAATGCCACTGTCTGTGTCTGGGTAGACGGAATACCAAATGTACCTCTTAAGACCCGGGACTCTTGATAGGAGGAAAATGTGTTTCCACAATTGCAGAAGCTGTGCCATTTCTTGGTAGGAAGATAGATCACAAAGGACGCACACCATCTCTAGACGCAGTTGTCGATAGCTTTATAATAGACCTTAGTATGGTGGACCAACAAACAATAAATAACATTAAAAACGCTTGGATATATGACAACTATGTACTTAACATCATATCTATTTTTTTTATTATACAACATTACTAAATCCCTTTTAACAAAGCTGGATGTTAATGTCATAAGGACATTGAAGTCATGTTTTTTTTTTATTATCTTTTTTTAATTTAGGGACTTTTGTCTCTTGACATGTCCATCCCATCGTAACCTAAGTATGTATGTTATCTCATACACATCTAATACATTTTTAATGCATTCTCTGATGCAGGTTCTGCCAAAGTATCAATGTATACTCCTATGTCTAAAATATTTAAATTTAAGGATGCTATTAGTGCATGCCTTTGACTTGCATTCTTGTCATCTACCACTCCACATGACTTGCAGTTAGGTGATATTTCCTGCTTCATCAAATATCCAAATTTCTTAGATGGAATGTGTCCAGAACGTATTCTGTGAGCTATGATAACAAATTGTTTATTTAACTTATATTTAACACACCAAGGTATTGGAGGAGGTTGGCTTTGTATGATTCTATACCATATACCTTTTTCCTGACTTCTCTTATCAAAGAATTCTTTAAATTTATCAAAACATTTATTTTTACATATATGTAGAATTTCAGTATGGTTTGGTTGTATACAATAGTAATTACCCTCTGACACTGCCAACTTTGCTAACTTATCAGCCTCTTCATTACCATAAGTTATGTAAGATGTCATGGTTGGGGCTTGCACTTTTGGGAGACCCATCTACTTTATTTAGGGATCAAACGAATTATAGGATGAAATTAAAGAAACCATCGGAGCTCTATAAACACCTCAGAGTTACCAAAACGCATGTCTTATTAAAATCTCGAGACAATATAGTTGCATCTCTCCCAAAAGACAAAAGTGCCTCCGACCTTGATTCGAGGCTTCAATTCCACAAACAATTTATGATAGGTGCACAGTCTAGCAAAACAGGTTTTGGGTCGAAAAAGAAAGTTGAGGATAGAGACATTGTAAAATCTTTTCTACAACAAGACGAACATGATAACTATAAAGTGCATGCAATGAGCTTAAAAATGCAAAGCGAATGGCTAACCATATGTGAATTTTGTATCCCTCTGGCGTTAAAGTGGCGTACCTTGATATACAATTCGTCACCTGCCTTATTAAAATTTTATCTCAAAGCCTTTCAGATGACCCTCCCAGACCAAAGTAACTTAGATGGGGGAAAGCCACCGAAGTCTTGCGGTATTTGTCGGGAGGCGATAGGTACAGCAAAGCACCTATTGGTAGGATGCAAGGTGCTACTAGATAGGGGTCATTATTCACGTCGCCATGATAGAGTCATCTATAGAGTCGTCTCGATAGAGTAAAAACAAACAAATATGAACTCTTGAAGAAAGGAGGTTACGTGGGGACCTCATAGAAACTTTCAAAATACTCAATAGATTATACAACCTCCCTGAAATACACAATCTGTTTGTGAAAATCATCAGTGACAGAGAAGTCAGAGGGCACAACCAGCAAATTCAGCGTGTACATTAGCATGTAACTAACAAACAACACTGCGCACCATATCCTCAGCAACAGAGTTGTTCACAACTGGAACAGGTTGCCTGAGGAGGTTGTCTCTGCTTCATCTGTGAATGCATTTAAGAACAGGCTGGATAGCTGGTTGTGTAAAAGCAAAAAGTCACTTGCCAATTTGTAAACAATGCTGACTCACAAGTGTACACTACAAAAAAGCCTAATGATTCGACACAGTGTGATATAGGCACAGCAGCTGCTCGCCTATAATCAAATAAATAAATAAATTATGACCTAACAAATGAATTAACTAAAAATGGTTACGTGGTTAATTTATATGCGGTAGAAAATAAGGGTATACCAGCAAAATCCCTATATAACCTACTTAAAGACCTTGGCCTGCCAAGAACGACCATAACTTCTATCCTAGAATATGTATCTATTTAGGTTATATGTAAGCGGCATTCGTAGGATCTTACCAAATTTGGCTAACCACCTAAGTAGGGGAGGAGGCTTGAGCGGGAAGGGGAGTGCTGATGCATTGTAAAGAGGCCTCTTAACCCTGCACAGTGTTGATGCATTGTAAAGAGGCCTCTTAACCCTGCACCTGGGTTGCAAGCCTCAGGACCCTCTAGCCTCTTCTTATGCAATTCTATGGACCCGGCACCTGCACGGTGAATTCAAGGAATGCTAAGTAATTCTCATCCCTCTCTTCAATAATTTAACAAGCCATACTACAGTACTTGGGCTCAGCTTTCCATTGACTGCCGTCGAGTTGGGGGTTAATATTTTTTTCACAGAAAGGTTACATTATTACAAGCACACACGCAAAGTTGTAAAACCATAAAATGGCTAGTTTTTGAGTAAAAAAATATTGAAAATCAATTATTTTTGCACTATTAATGCCAATCCGTAACAAATGACAAATCTGTGGTTGCACAGAATATATAGAATTCTCGAATGAATGTTCTATTTTACGAAGAGCTGTCATCTAAAAAAATACAAAGTAAAAAAACCACCAGATAAAAAAGTAGGTTAGGTTAGGTTGAAACTGTGACAGAAACGCGCGAGCCGAGCGAGCGAAGCGAGCGTGGCGAAGCGCTAAAAATCTGTTACACATCCAACAAAGCAATGAATTTGTTTAGTGAAGTATTACAATAAAGTGAGTTTTAGTACTCTACTTATATACTCTACATTTACATAAATTTATATAAAATAAAATGTTACCGAGAGTATGACAACTTCACCGTTCGTAAAACGGAACATTCATTGGCGAGAATTCTATATAATCTGAGCAACCACAGATTTGTCATTTGTTACGGATTGGCATTAATAGTGCAAAAATAATTGATTATCAATATTTTTTTTCTCAAAAACTACCCGTTTTATGGTTTTACAACTTTGCGTGTGTGCTTGTAATAATGTAACCTTTCTGTGAAAAAAATATGAACCCCCAACTCGACGGTAGTCAATGGAAAGCTGAGGTGCAAAAATAATTTATTTTCAATATTTTTTTTCTCAAAAACTAGCCGTTTTATGGTTTTACAACTTTGTGTGTGCGCTTGTAATAATGTAACCTTTCTGAAAAAAAAATATCAACTCCCAACTCAACGGCAGTCAATGGAAAGTCGTACCGGTACTTGCACTGCAGGTGGAAAATAATACCTCTAACAGTGAAACTGAGGATAATTTAGTGCAAGTATAAAAAAAGACAAGCACACATCTATTACCCTGCCAAAAAAATGGGTATGAGTGTAACTGTACAAAATGTAATAAAAATTATTATTGCTGTAATGTTGATGCCAAAACAGATTTGTCTTAGTAAATATAAAAAAATATATATATTTTAATGCATGTGTTTCTGAAATAAACAATGTGTAATGTTATTAAAAAGGTGATTTTGTTACTGAAATAGAGGAATTATATTATTTAGAAAAGGTAGAAGTTAGCCTATTATTTTCATTTACCTAAGTTTTGTAAAGACAATGTTGTTTTTCATTTTATTAAAAAAAAGTAAAAGTAGACTGCCAGGCGATAATAAGTAGTATGTAGTAATAAATTTATATTAGAACTCTATGGTGAAAAAATTGGCATGCACAATTTTTTCAATCTTTCCCGTGGATTTCTGTTGCTATTGATCAACACATACGTTTTAGTTATCAGGCAGGGCCACTCTTGCATTCATAGCATTCCAGCCTCTCTCACCCCGCAAATTGGCGACACGTTAAGGGATGATTTGTGAACCTCAACTCTTCTTTCTTTCTTCGTGGTAAAAACCAACATATTAACCTGTAACTTCTGGATAATGTCTGGGCAGGTTAAAGCGTAATATTGACGCGTATGACTAACCTGAAAGTCCTTAATGTGCTGATGTGTTTGAGAGACAATGCTTTGAATGGTCTGCGGCGGCTGCGAGTGGAACACTATCAGGAAGATACTAATTCCGAACACACACGTCGAAAACAAGAGAAAATTCTTAGTTTTCATCTTGACCAGCACATTATCACTGCTGTTTTTTCACTTTAACCTTTTATTAGTTATCGCATGAATTAACTCTCTGGTTGTATCACTGGGATTGCAAATATTATGAAAAATCTGTGCCAAAGAAATCAATAGGTAACCAGTATGTAAAATATATATATAAATTATTTACATTAGAAATATTAAGTATGCGTTTTCTATCCTTTTACATTGATCTTGTTTGAATCAGAATCGTTGAGCAAAGCGTTAAATAAATATATATTTTTTATTGACCATGACCACAAATAACGGCGGTGTACAGTGGGAGACGATATTTGCCAACCTGAAATTTACCGGCCCAATAATTGGCAACCAAGTATTTCACGTCCACGTACACGAGTTATCAGGCCGGTAACTATTGGGATGGCTAATCCTTGGTAGAATTAAATCATACCGAGCGGTAATATCCAGCCAATAGTCACCGACTCGTGATTTACCGCCCCGATAATTGGCAACCCATGAACTTACGACCATTATAGTACATGGATTATTGGGCTGAGAGATATTTTGCCGGTACGATATTTACCATCCACGGATCTACCGGCCTGATAATTGAAAGCCAATTATAAGGTCTTGTCCACCATAATTCGAACAATGCTTAGTGGTCAGAATCGTATACCAACGTTAAGGAACTAATTAATGATGCGTTCAAGTTATATTATTTTAATTATACTGTCAACGTGATATGCGAGTTTTCGTTCAGATAAGTAAATTAAATTTTTGTCTACCATTAGGTTCTAAATAGATTTGCGCTTGACTACAATCGCCAATACAGACACAAATAATTAATTTGAGGAAGTGAACTGCTTAGTACCGATTGTACGTGCTGGCGCAATATTAACCATGTAACGGTTGCCAAAAAATAAAATAAAATACTAAATTTTTCTATGCCCGTCGAGTGGAGTATCCAAAAGAAGGGCAATAAAAACAATTTCATAAATGTATAAAACTCGCTGTTTTAATTTCAATGGAACGATAAATAGCATAACGAAAATAAATATATTGCAGTCGTGTTTTTTACTTTTTTTATTTAATTTATACTTGTTTCTTATACCTATGCCGAGATTGGTATTTTTTCTGCTCGTGTGTTCTAATAGGAAGCATAGTCCAAAACAATGACAGCACGTGCAAGCAAATTGGGAAACAACTTTTCGTCGAGCCGTTTAACATACTTATTATCATAACTCATGTTCTCTGTGGCCTTTTGAATATATCGAGTTGAGGATGTTTAATTGATTAATATTTTACCGCACTCTTCAAAACTTCTGAAGTACGAATGAATGCATAGTAGTCCTGGAAGTAATAAGTACTACGTACAACAGGAATGAGCTGTTGTCGCAAAATTGAAGCTGAACGAGAGCTCAGTAACTGTACCTCTTATACCTCTCTGGCAATGGTGACAATATTGAAATATGATTTAAGGCCAATAATTTTATTATAAAAAATGATTTTAGATCTGACGTCAGCAGATCATTGCTTCAGATGGATTTTAATCGAAGATGCTAATGATAAACTTGCTCTTTGCGGCACTATACATTTCCTGTTTTTACTTGCTTTTCACACTCGCGTCGTGTAGGTAGGTACCTACCTACTGGTCCTTGTGGTACACGGCATGCAGTTGGACTGAGATAAAATTACGATATACTACCTATTGTGGTATATTTCATTAATTAAGTAAGAAAAACAATTAAGTTTACATTTAAGTGTAATTCTAAATCAGATATTGTTAAATAAAACAGCCTTGTGAAGTTTCTGCCGCAAACCCAGCTTTATGCCTTATACGTTTCATTGTTTCTAATTTTGCATTATGAGTTAAACTAACATAAGGATCTTTAGGAAATCTGAAATTGAAATAAAGTCATTTTAATATTGAAAGGAATAAAAAATACATATGTATTTAATTTGTTCTTGAACTAGGATTGGATAGTCATGCATGGTCACCATAATTAATCACTATCAAATTATGTTTAAAACTATTGAACCTGTGAAAAGATAATTTTTATTTTTTTATTTTATGCCTGATAGGTTAGCCTTTGACCACTATCTCACGTGATGGTAAGTGATGATGTGGTCGAAGATGTTGTACAGGCTAACCTAGAATTACTGGCTCTCAAGGACAGCTGCCGGAACACACCGTTAGGTGCTTGGCGACAGATTTTCAACTTGAGGGTGGTAGCTAGCCAGGCGGGCATTCGCAGAGTGCCCTACCACCATGCTGTAACGACTGCCATCCTAAGACAACAACCGGGACCGACGGCTTAACGTGCCCTCCGAAGCACGGAAGCGCTCAGTAGTATAGTCACCAGCGGTCACCCATCCAACTCCTGACCGCGGCGGACGTTGCTTAACTTTGCTGATCGATTCAGAATGGCTAAGCAAACTTCGCTACGAACGCTTCAAATAGATAAACCATAATCAGGATAATACTCGCTAACGCAAGCTTCCACGACACAAATTCTCCCCATTTTTACTAAACTTCTTCAAAAATATCACGAAATCAAAAAAAACTCGCTATTTACGTCCGAGTTGGCAATTTCATGTGGGGTTGTCAGGTCAGGTGTCCGTATTTCATACACATAAAAGAAAACCTATACGCCAATCGCAAAACTTTTGCGTTACTAAGGCTTTACACGTAGCAACATATAATATTGCTTTAACATGTTGGTACTAAATTATTATTTATGTTTAGAAACATTTTAATAAGTAAATGTTTTTAATTCATTACATTACATCAATCGCATATATTTCGACAAACAACGACAGGATTGAAATCGACTTAAGTCTGGCAACTCTAAGTCACTGTTAAAACAGGACACAGGGTTCAGTGGTAGCCTTCTCACTCGGCTTCATTTTTATTTTGCGCGCAACAAGACTCTTACCTCCTTAGCATAAGGTTTTATTTTCTATAATTTAGCTGCATGACGCACAGATAGAGCTGATTCCTGTTGTACGTAGTACTTATTACTTCCATGATAGTACAAGTAGTATAGTAGCCATAGACACTTTTTATTGTGATGATTGCGTTGCGTTCGTATACTTTTACATGTTTCTTTTTTTTCGTTTCGTTTGATTTGTCGGGTTTGTCCATCTTAAAATATTTATCACTATTGTATTGATTTCAGTTATACTTTAATTGCTATTCACGGATGTCAAGTTTTTGGTTGTGATGGAAATTCAATATGTTTATTCTGTTGTAATTGTTGGCTTTAACTAAAAATTTAGATCAGTAAAAAGCATTAGGTATTTTTAAACTTGATACATAAAGAATGAAGATCAAGTAGGTATAGCCAGTCATATTTTTGTCGGATATGCTTTTATAAAACTATAAGAAATTCGATTTTACGTCAGTTTACGGACACCTACTGCCTCTTTTCGATCGTCTTTTTTGTCAGTTCACGACCATATGAAAGTCACTGTGTAAAGACCCTTGATATTTTAGTTTTATGGCTGGAATTTAAAATATTACAAATGTTTACAGGTTTAATTCGGTCAAAAAAGGAGACAAATAATGAGGCCGATTCTACACCACAAACTTGATTAAAACTTGACTATTATTGGTCTTAGTCCTGTCAGATACATAATTTGGTATTCGGAATAAGTTGAACGAACATAATTTTAATCCCCAAAATTTAAATCAGAGACTATAGTTAGTGGCTGTTTTATAAACTTTCTTGTTAATTTTACCAGCTCATCTGGTAAATAGTTATACAATTTAGTGCACATTACATAATATACTATTTCTCTTATCTATATTCGCCGCGGTCATCACTTGGATCGGTGACCGCTAGTGAATTACTACTGAGCACTTCCGTGCACACGGTTGTTGTCTTAGGTGGTAGTAGGGCATTTAGAAAATGCCCGCATTGCTAGCTACCACCCTCGAGTAGATAATCTGTCGCCAAGCAATTAACGGTGAGTTGAGAGCAAGTAATTTTAGGTTACCCTGAATAAAATCTCCAACCATATCATCACTTACTATCAGGTGAGATAGTGGTCAAAGACTAACCTGTCCGGAATTTAAAAAATAACTAAAATTTCACAAATTGTTGTAACTTGTAACCTCTCAATTAATTTGAAATAGGAGGTACTCATGTTATTAGGATTAATGAATATTTTCGAAAATCAACTATTCTTTGCTTTCCTTATATTCAAAGTGAAAAGTGTAGTGTTTAACACGACTGAAAGTCCTTAAAAATCAATTCCTACTTGGACTATTATAGGGCTCAGTAGTATAGTCAAAATACCTCGTACCTATGGGAATTGATTCCTTTCGATGCCTTTATAACAATGTACTACTTATTCTATACGCAGTAGGTACCTACCTACCATGGTGTGGCTAGCTAGTTTGGTAGTCAACACAAAATTTGTGGATCGTGGGTATGGATAACAGTGGGTACGGCCGATCTGTTTTCACCTCGTAGGGCAGGTACTATCCTGGGAATCCGGGAGTAGATGGTGGGTGCCCCCGTAGATGGTACGGTATTTCAGTTTTCAGCTCAGACGTAAATATATATCCCGAGTACGGCCTCGACCCAGTAGATGATGCAATTTCAACATATATGTAAAAGATGATAGTCATTATGATGGTGTTGAAAAGCATAGAAATGATAATAGCAACTCTGAAAATGAATAATTAAACACAATGTGTACACAGTATGAAATTTAGAACATGATATAAAAATAAAGGCAATTTATGGTTTGTGTGCTATTTGAATGCTGGCCAGGGGCCCAACTCCCACCTTTTATAAACTATTATGGAATGCAAACGTCATTGTTTCAAGTTTAAATTATTGATACTAAGGTTAGTACCGTGTCCGTCACGAAACAATAATGTTCATATAGTGCTACCTCTGTCGCACAAATGACTTGATTCGATGCATGCATCCCGCTCTCACGTTGAAGTTTTTATGTAAGTATACTATAGTGATATGTGGCGGTGCAAATTAAAATTGTAAATGTAATGTTAAAATAAGACTGAATTAAGAGATGGGAGTTGGCCCCCAGCTATGCATAAAAAAAACTTCTACAAAAGCACCACGAGCTGTTAAAAATTAGCCCAAACACAGTTACTGTGATTTGAACAGGAGTAACATGAACTATGGACTCAGCTTGTTGATGATAAAAAATGTTCGTAATATTTCGCTGACGTGCGTGCGAATTTTTACATACGAAATAGAAACTAGGTTTCCCGGTTATTAGAGGATCACGCGCGCAAGCCCGTGGCAATCCCCAAAATTATAACCAAAATCCAGCCAAAAATCATAATAACATAACGGTTGACTAATAATAATATGTATATATAATTATAATAATACGCTATCATTATATCATGACCCGGAGCGGAATTCATCTTCACAGTGAATAAAGGCTTTAAAAAATGAAACTCAGCCTTAAGATTGGTGTATTCAGCTATAATTCACTTTTCACTGAAAAATTACTTGTTTACCTAATTTATTTTAAACAGTTAAAACTCGCAACGTCGTCGTCCTAAACTTACAAATAGTAACGGCCCACCCAACTAATCAAATTTCTTTACGTACGAACGTACATTACGTTCGTACAAAGTATGTGTTGACAACTCGTAACTGCGCGCAAAATGTAAACAAGGTGATACTTGAAACTTGTGAGGTGTCAACTTTGGGTAGAAATGTAAGAGTGACCTTTTGTGTAGGTTACGAGCTAACAATCGCTAGATTTGGCGTGTTATTTTGAATTTTTTCATGTGCATAACTTATTTCGTAATAAAATTAAGTTACGAGGTGTGGTGTGTGAGATATGCAGAATTTACTGCTTAACTAGGTACCTCTTGCATGTTCAGTCACAATCAAATAAAAAAAAGTTCTTGGCGACAGATTTTCTACTTCTTGAGGGTGGTGGCTAGGCTACCCAAGAGGGCATTTGCAAGATGCTTTACCACCAAACTGTAACAACTGCCATCCAAGACAACAACTGGGACTGACGACGACCCTCCGAAGCACGTGCACGCTCAGTAGTGATGCCACTATAGCGGTCACCCATCCATTTATTACCGCAGCGAACGTTGCTTATTATCTTAGCTACACTTCGAAAGCTTCAAACCTAGAATCTATGCAGATAGATTTTTTAAAAGTAGGTAACAGGAAGTAGTTATTTAGCACAAGCGGGTGTGCAAAGATTTCTTATTTTGATTCAGCATTTCAACCTTTGGTTACTAGAACCACATCAACTCCGTGGGTGGGAAGTCTGTTTCACGAGCATTTACAAATTATGATCAAGAAAGACCGTAGCTCTGCAATCGTAACCAAAATAACAGGCCACGTTTGAAATGCTTGATCACGCACACAGTATGCGAAATTTCTATTATTTTTATAAGCGGAGTACATCACTGATGGTAAAGACGTCCTTAGTGATACCAGTTTGTAAAAGCTTTCTCATAAAAGTAGGTGAAATATATGTTTTGATTTTGGGGTACCAATGATTTTTTTTATGCCTGATAGGTTAGCCTTTGACCACTATCTCATCTTATGGTAAGTGATGATGTGATCGATTGTTCAGGCTAACCCAGAATTTCTGGTTCTCAAGGATAGCTGCCGGAACACACCGTTAGGTGCTTGGCGACTTTAAAGTGTTTTTAGGTAAATATATATGTAATGAACATTATTAAATAAATAATATTACATGATCATGATCTCTGATTCGACGTTAATAAAATATTCGTATTTCGTATGTAGCAAGAAACCTCGACATTGACGTAGGTACATATCAGTATAATAACTGTAAGTACTAAGTAGGCATGGTAGGTCTAAGGTTCCATCAAAAACAACGTTTATTCAAAGCTTACTTGGGTATGGTAAAATTGATAAGAAAAGTCTCGAAATATACACTTTTTGGATTAAGTATATTTCTATTTTTTTATTTGTTAATGCTTACTTATTAATTCCAGGAACAAGGAAACCCATTACGTTTTGGTTCCATCCTGATATTCGCCATAACTGATGCCACCGGACTGACCATGGCAACGCCATGCACCAGGAGGTACTACTGGTTACGATAGACGAAATAATTTTCAACCGAACAGTGTCTAAGTAGAACGATCTCAAGTAGCATTTTGTTCTCTTTAAGGGTTCACATTCAGTACACTGGTGATCTCTAGGTGTTAACACTGGCCACACATGGTGCAATGGCTGTATAAAAGTGAACAAATTTACCTATACCCGTATAAAGCATGCATAGAAGTACATAATTTGCCTATGTGACTGTCGGTTTTATATTACATACATAACATTAATCATTTAGTCAGCTTTTATTTTAAAAGCTGAATAAGAGCATTTTGAAAGGGTAAAATAGGCCACGGGCTATTTAAAGGTCCACACGTATGGTGTTGTTATATTGCTGGCATTTTAATACAACACGTGTGAACATTGAATCAGCTACAAGCTGATATAGAGCACCTAATGTGGGGCGTTATTCAGCTTGTAGCTGTAAATGGGTCTAGTTGCGATATATTAATCAACCTTAAATCTATTCTATAAAGGAGCTATTTAATGGTACACAGTGTGAACCTTTCTAGAGCGAATGACATTATAATGGTACACATGTCAGACTTTAGAGAGGTCACAGCTTTTATTTAGAGTTACAATGGTTCACTGTAGCTGTAGACATTTTATTTATACAGAAACTAAAATATTACTAAATGAATTATGACTTTATCACATACTACGGAGTTTACATGATTAATTTTGTCATAAATGTTCAAATAAAAAATCATAAAACTAATTTTAATTGCTTATCTAGAAAGTATTTTGTAATAAAACGGCATTATTTCTGAGGCGCATGAAATTTAATATATAAATATGTATATACTTAACAATAAATTTAAATTGGCCATAACTTTAACACAATAGAATATAATAAACGCAGAAGTCCACACCAGTAATAATTAATATCACAATAAACATGGCTGTTTAGATTACACAATCACTAGCAAATCACTGTAATTATAAAATGAAGCTAAGTCAAGAGATGATTAGGCGAAAAAGCAGCTGCTAATAGTTTTTAGGACCTTCTTATGAGATAAAGGGTGTATATTTGTTCACTCTTCACTTCTCACAATTCTCTTTTCTGTATGAAGAACCACACTGAATCATATATAGTGCCATTGGTCAGCTTTAAGACCAGTTGTTCTCTATTAAACTGCCGTTAAAGTGCTGCTATTTAGCTACTGTGTACCTTTTGTAATAATTTGTGCCCAATAACCAGTAGTATAAGGGATGTACCTATAGCATGCTAAAGAGCTCTTATACAGCTTACTTAGACAGTTTAAAGAATAAATGTGTACCAATAGTCAACCGATATAGAACCCCCAATGCTACATAATATATGTAGTTCTCGGGAAGGTGATTACTTTCCAACTTTACCTTTATAACCTCTTTAATATCTGTTATATCTCAAGACACTATTTTACCGGAACATTAGTAAAAAGACATATCGTCGAAACAATTAGAGTACTTACATTTTTCGATAATTTGGATTATAGATATAGCGAGAATCTTTTACATATGTCGGAATTTTACCATATAGTTATGTGTTCAAGTCGCGGAATTCTAAAGATTACTGTTCCAGTCGATGTTTTCTTATCCTTCATCAGACCTCAGAAATTCATGTCCAGAATATAGTGAATGAGCCCAATCAAATAAGCTTATAGGTACAAGGTGTACTTGCTATATGCATGCACGTCCCTACGATCTACCTAATTCTTTTCCATCAATAGACCTCAGGAGTTTATGTACAGAATATTATGCTCACCGAGTCTAAACAAATAAGCTTAAGCACGGATATACAATAACAGATGTCGTATACTGAATATGCCGTAACAGGATAGGCACCTACCAAACAACGGCGTTGCTATGGTAAATAAATAATGGTACGGAATGTGAACGGGGAGTAAATAATGTTGTACCTATAAAAAAAATCGTTGGTGACTATAACTATATACCGCACATAACTATAATTTTATTCCAGACCCATTAAGTGTATCATAGCTCGTTCAAAAACGTTTTTTTATGCCTGATAGGTAAGCATTTGACCACTATCTCACCTGATGGCAAGTGATGATGTAGCCCAAGATGTTGTTCAGGCTAACCTAGAATTACTGGCTCTCAAGGACAGCTGCCGGAACACACTATTAGGTGCTTGGCGACAGATTTTCTACTTGAGGGTGGTAGCTAGCCAAGCCGAATGGGCGAATGCCCATTCGCAAAATGCCCTACCTCCATGCTATAACGACTGCCATCCTAAGACAACAACCGGGACCGTGCCCTCCGAAGCACGGAAGCGCTCAGTAGTAATGTGGTCACCCATCCAAATCATGACCGAGGCGGACGTTGCTTAATTTTGCTGATCGGTTCAGAATGGCTAAGCAAACTTCGCTACGAGCGCTTCAAAACGCGTGATAAAGTAAGTAATTTCTCCCTTATACCTAAATGTGCGGCGGAAAAAGTTATATGGAAATTCATTCCTTCCCTCCGTAGCAGTGAATAAATGTTGTAAGAAAATCCATATCTGCCCTTCTAGCGCTCTTTTGTTTTTATTTAGCTTCTGACAAAAAAATACTATCGTCAAACCTCAAAAAGGTTATAAATCAAATAATAGAAAAAGAGGTGAGATTTTTTTCGTAGGTAGGTACTAAATTTTCATTGAAAGGACGTTGGCAACCTATCTCTGCACTTCGGAAAAAAGCGCGGCAATTTGTTTTGTGAAAATTTGTTTTTTAATGAATCAATCTAATCAAATCTAACAACACGCATGTATTTTTAATTCTTGGTTTTAAAAAAAAACCTATTGTGTGCTCCCCAAATTTAACTAAGTACATTCCATTGGGGATATTCGAGGACCTCCAAGATATGAATATATATAACAAATATATCAAATTATCAGTCCAGTTGAAGAAAATTTATATACCTAATTATAATATTTATTGTTCAGATAACATGATCCATTTTATTAGTAAAATCTTATGTCAATGTGTTATATATTCTAATATCATAAACACATCAAAATCCTATCATATCACATCAAATCACATTATGTTTTAAAAAATAATAATAATACAGATATTTTCATCAAAGTCAAAATTAAAAATAAAATTAGAAGTTAGGAATCACAATTAAAATTTAAATCCAAATCAATGTCAAAATTAAAATTCAAATAAGAATGAAAATAAAAATCCACATTACGACATATTATATTAAATAAAAATAAAACATTAAAATATTGTGATTGATTACAATAGGACAAAGCACATGTGCTCTGAGGCTCTACCCCAGATAATTCAAGGATATTTAGTTGATCGTACACCTATCTTTTTCTAATACGCTACGCGCAACGGTTGCCTGTTGAAACATCGTAATGCTAATTGTCACAGAAATTCACAGAATGTGTTAGTATGGCAATCTGCCATACTAACACATTCTGTAAAAAATTCAACCGGCTACTTATTACCGTTCCAAAGATACAGACCTATAAAGGTCAGCCATCCATGCAGCTTTGTAATAGATTCCCTTTTTCTAGCACGGAACCCTAAAACCTGTTATTTAGCCAATAAAATGTGTAGGTAAACAGTAAACACTAACTAAGTAGGTACCTATTAACTAATATTTAACATTGTATTTGTTCACATTAACGATATACACTACGATCTTACCTACCTACATTTAAAAGCAGACTGTAAAAAATTCTCTATCAAATAATACAAACAACAGCAAGCTACTGAGATAGGTATATCTACCTGCTACACATACGAGTAGGTAAGGTACGCATGCATGTAGCTAGCGACCGAGTTCGAATAGGATGTAGCGAATGTTTCCATTCCGAAACCGATAGGCTAAGTAGCTTATTATACCTATACAGCCGAATGAAATAGGCGCTAACTAGCTACAAACAACCTGGACTTCTGCAGAAAACGATACGTCGAATTTTCAGAACTCGGCATATATAAAAAGTTTCATTTCAGAACGAAAACTTATTGACTTTATTATATTATATACTTTATTTATTAGGGCAAATTGGTGTCGACAGACACCAATAAAAAGTTAAATATAAAGTCAACAGGTCTTGCCCTATTCCCGATAAGCGTTCGCCCTAAAGTCGTTATACATGTATTCTGAAGGATGTGGGTATAAAGGATGATTATTTTATTCATTAGTTTTACATTAAAACAGCTTACTATTACCATCATCTTATAATATTGAAATAGTTATCTAATTATACCTACCATAAATTATAAAACTATATGAAGTATAGAACACATTTTTGTGGTAATCTTACTGAACCTTACAAACAGTTCAATTAGTGACATATTTACTGTACTGTACCAGCCGGATCGTCCACTGCTGAACACAGCCTCCCCAGGGTGTTTGCCATAATCCCCACGCTTGGCAGGCGGCTTGGGGATCGCGGTGCCAGATAGCATTACTTCTTAAGAACTTCTGCCCAACTTCTAATAGTATTTTACCTTAGTCGACTTTTACAACACCCATACACGGGATGAAATGGGGAGGTGCAATTCAAACCCGGCACCCCACGGGGGGGGGGGGGAGTGACATACATACATCATATTTATTAGGTAAGTATGTAAAAATGATTTTCATTTTAAATAACCAAATTCAATGTAAAGTTTTGCATTTATATTAATCTAGAGAAAGAGAAGTTCAACATTTAAGTAACTATGCATTATCTAGCAAATATTAATTAAATTGTTACCTAACTACTATTATTCAATTAATAAAAAAAAACAAAATGTTTCTTAAATGAAATTCTCGTGAGTTTTATACATTTTTGAATATTATTAATGGACCGGTTGATAAGTAATTTGATAACAATAGTAAATAAAGTTAATATTAAAGGTAATCTCAAGTTATGGTGAATTTCAAACTAGTCTTGCCTCTTGGGCCAATCACCTTGACTGTTTGAGGGCAAAGGCTAAAACTGGTTTCCACCATTCATAATTAGACTGGGGTTAAAAAGTATATTTTCATTGCTAGTTCAGTGAAAATAGTAACATGCTGTAGTTACCAGGTGTTGTTAACGATGCCTTAATAAATTACCGTTGAAAAAAGTATGTTGACCTTCGGTTCTCTATCTAGAGTTATTTATTAAAGTCGACTACTTATACCAACTTTTAGATTATTTAATAAAACTCAGTCCTCAGGTCCGACACCCCTTTATTTAAATAAAATAATTGTTTGAAACACAATATAACTATAGAATAATGCACCTCGATCTCATTACGAAATGTAAAAACTACAAAAAACGCGCATAATTATATTGAAATCACATATCGCAATAAGCGCTTGTAGAGTAAATTTAAGGAACAATCTGACGTTTTTCTGAATCTTTCTCGGCTTCCGACTTCCCGGGTGCCATTGAGCTCAAGGAGCATTGACTTTCCAGTTTAGTAGTTATGTTACATAGTAGCGCTCGTAGCCAAGTTTGCTTAGCCATTCTGAATCGATCAGCAAAGTTAAGCAACGTCCGCCACGGTCATGACTTGGATGGGTGACCGCTGGTGACATTACTATTGCGCTACTAGCGCTTCGGTGCTTCGGAGGGCACGTTAAGCCGTCGGTCCCGGTTGTTGTCTTAGGATAGCAGTCGTTACAGCATGGTGGTAGAGCACTTTGCTAAAGCCCGCCTGGCTAGCTACCACCCTCAAGTTGAAAATCTGTCGCCAATCACCTAACGGTGTGTTCCGGCAGCTGTCCTTGAGAGCCAGTAACTCTAGGTTAGTCTGAACAACATCCTCGACCACATCATCTCTTACCATCAGGTGAGATAGTGGTCAAAGGCTAACCTACCATGCATAAAAAAAAAAGGGGGAATATACAACGAACATTTTTACATTAAAATCTTTTTCACATAAGCAATGCGAAGTATTTTCACGGAGTTTAAACTAAAAAATAACGACTTTAGGCCGATGACGACTTTAGGATGGTTTACCCTATAATACATTTGTCAGATTACATCTAAACCTTTATGCTCCTAGCTTATGTCTCAAAGGCGTTTATTTTGTATGAAAGCGATAATAGGTTCCAACTCTATAGAAATAAGGTTCAAGATAGAATACTATAGCTACAGTCATCGGGACGGCAGCAACGCCGCACTCAGGAATGTTTTTATTTTGGCGAGAAGAGATGTTTTGGCTTATTATGCAAAGACTATGAGGCCCATTGTTTTGTAAATTTTGGTGCCAATGGCACAAATTCTACCCATAATTTTAAGCTATTCAATAGTAGTCTAACCTTTCCCGTTTGAGCAGTGTAGCATGTGCTAGCTGGGGACATGTGTCTCTAGCTTACACGTTGATTTGAGCTTGTAGCTCCAAGACCTTAATAGCCAGAGACTTGAAAATTGTAGTGCCTATGGCACAAATTATGCTCTAAATTTTAACATTCTAAACAAAGTCGTAGGTCCATTCGTTCAGAAGATACAAATGAGCAGCTGTAGGTAGACATGTGGTCTCCAGCTTACATGTTGTAATCGAGTCATTAGTGCTACAGCTTTCAATTAGGGCGTGTCAATTTTTTTGTGCCACTGGCACAAATTGTGCTCTAATTCCCTCGCTATTGTATATAATCACATCTCCAGCCGTTTAGTGTATACCTACAGCATGTATGTGTCAGTTGGAGACCATAACGTCAGCTAACACACTATTAATCACGTAACATCGAAGTTTATTTGGTACCTACCTACATTTTTAGTTGGTAGGTATTCATAATTGCAATAAATATTGGTATATTCACAATTAAGAAATTTTAATTGAGGAAGATGGAGACAGGCACACTCATAATTTTCCACTGTACACAGAATTTTCATACTTCCATTTAGAAACCAAATTTAAAATCATCGCCGCATCTCCCTCTCTCACATTCAGCCATTGAGCAAGTATTACTTACTATTGTTTTCATTTGACCCTCAGATTGTTTGCTTACCAGTACTTTTAATCTAATTTATTAATTAACATTAGCTAACTTTCACTACTATACCAAAGTGCTAACAATTTTTGATTTAAAAACGTGAACTTTAAATACATTTGCGGCAGTCCATATTGTGTCAAAAAACACATCCACATCCTGGATCTGTGATACTGATAGCTGAGCCAGTGCGCATTGGTGCATGTCTGGCATAGCTCGTTCTTGAAAAAGGACTAGTAATAGAGTAGAACTATCTTACCATGCAGTGTACCTTGTGAATCAGTGATGGCTCAGTAGCATTGGCTTATGGACTGCCGCGCAGCAGGTCGCATGGTTTGAATCCCGCCGTATGCTTGAGCTTCACCGCATGGTGGAAGGACATTTTGGAAATAACCGCCTGGCTAGCGACCACCCTCAAGTAGAAAATCTGTCGCCAAGCATCTATCGGTGTGTTCCGGCAGTAGTCCTTGAGAGCCAGTGAAATTACAGGAACATGAGACTTAACAACTATGTATGAAGGTGACAGGCGCAGTGCACTCGGTGACTTGTGAAGAAATGTATCTATATATAATCTCTGTTAATCTCCATATATAATCTGTTATAAGCAGAGGTTAGTCCGCTTAACATCGGGTGGGCCTCGAGCTTGTTCGGTCACAATAACATAAAAAAAAAGAATCATACAGTAGTAAATGACATTAATGCTTATGCCTACCTGAGTTCGAGCGTTTCTAAAATAACCATAATAATTACAGTTAATCCAATAGCAAAAGTAATATTCATGTGTTTGGTGACATTTATTCCTTATTACTAATACTAGTTTTCCAACCGCGGCTCTGCCCGCGCGTATTTCGGTTATCGTGCAAAAACATTAACCTCTTTTTGCACAGTTGAATAAATACCATTCTATGTCTTCTCCCGGGTCTCAAACTATTACCATGCCAAATTTCATCCAAATCGGTCCAGTACTTTTTAAGTTTATTTTTTGCATACAAAAATACAAACCTTTCCTCTTTATATTAGTATTTATAATTATTTATAGTAGTATTGTTGAAGCAGTTGAATTGGTTTCAACTCGTTAGATAGGTGTAGTTAGTGGCGTCCACCCACTAGTGGGAATGTCTAGTCAATGGGGCATCCCCCAAAGTATTTACTAACTTTTACTATAGTATAATATGAAACTATAATATGAAAAACCATCAGTTACAGTGTCTGTCATTCTTTTCTCACATAACAAGGTAAATTTGTATTCCAAACAATTTGTATTTTCTGTATTACTGGCATTATTTAATTTTCCATACATTAATATCATAAAATAATAATCTATGGCTATCAATTATAATAATAGTGATAATTACAATACCCTCAACACATTAAATTCTTCAATTATTAAATAACTTAATTAATTCACCTACTTCCTAGGGTAAGTTTCATCTTAATTAGATGTATGCTTTGAAACAGAGACTTATTTATGGACAGATGGAAAAGACAATGGTGTCTCTTGCCTGCCAAATTGTCAAGTTTAATTTTACAAAGTTGCCCTTTATCATACTATATAATCACAAATTATTACTACTGTAGCCTCAAAATTACACAGTCATTTATATTTCTTTATTCTAGTTGACAATAGATAACAAATAAAAACATTGTGTATGTTATTGCACAGTATAATAGGTTCTAGGAAAAAATGTATGTATATATTTCGAATAGTCGCATTTTTTATAGAATTTTATGAAAAACTAATTATTAATGATACACTATCAGATAATGAACAAAACATTTTGTTTTTTGATAAATACCTGAGAGTGAAATTCAAAGATTTTTTTTTTTTATTGGTGATAGGTTAGCCTTTGAACACAATCTCACGTGATGGTAAGTGATGATGTGGTCGAAGGTGTTAACAGGCTTAACCTAGAATGACTGGCTCTCTATTTGTTAATCTTTAGCAGCTGGATGAATTTTCATCCAGTAGAATGATGATAATATATTATTTTATCTTTAACATTTATTAGCTGTGATAAGTACCAGACAATATCATGAGTTTATGCCATCAATGTATACTCTTAATTTTGTCGTTAAATCAGCAAGGATCAAAGTTCAGCTATTCAAGAGTAAGAATGTAAATTATGCCCAATTACAAAATTTGGAAAAATTCAGGTTTTACCAAAAGTAAGATGTATATTGTTTTGCTCTATTTGCTGCCATAGATATTTAGAGTTTTAAGTAACACCTACATAATCATTTCAAAATGCATTATTAGGTAGTCTTCTGTTGCAATTCTTGTAGATTATGGCACAGTAGTATAGGTTGTTTGATTCACTAAAAAGTAGTGGCAAGTTTAGCTATATAATTGAGGCTTTTAAATTTAGACACTTCTTACAGAAAACATCAGTAGGTACATAATTTAAATGATATCAACTCAAGCAATTGTTGGGAACTAACACTAGCTTATCGGTGGAAACAAGGCTGGCAAAAACTACTTGTCACCAAGTTCTTCATGGAATTGGAGCAATAACGGCGGCCCTGTGTTGCATCCGCATTGCCAGAATCCAAGCTTGCCAAATCTTTCATTGGTTTGTTGAAACTGCCACCAGTTCAGATTTTATCTGTGTATTTTGCTTTGATTTATTATTCTGGATTCGGTCCTGAAGTCTAACCTAAACAGCGTTATCTGAAACTGATATATAACCTTAAATTAATACACCAAAGAAATATGTAGCACCACAAAATTTAAAATAAAAGAAAAATAATTCCGAAGTTTAACTTATAAATAGTTTGGAGACACTTACCGTTTCTAAGTATTGGCTGATGGATCCGTTTTTAAGGAGATATGTCCGCAGTTTTACTACATACAATTGAATTTAATAAGTTTAAGTATTAATCAAATCACTATGATTGTTTGTTTCTTTCACAACAATCACTTTCACTACGACAATTCTCCGCCGGATCATAGATCACGCCGGATTCGCCGGCGCCATTACTTATTTGGTTTGCCAGATTGTCAGCATTGCGATTTTGTTTTGTTTTGTAAGCCATAGTATGTGTACAGCCTTACAATTTTTACCATGCTGTCAAAGATATTCCACCAATAGCATCGATTCTGACGTCATTACTGACCAATAGGAAAAATGACCATCAGCCAATAGGAGGTGGTCATGGATTATCAGGCTGGTATTTCACGGGCTGCGCAATACAGCCTGGGAAACAAGCGACCCAGGAATTACCGACCTGATAAATGGAGTACTTCATGGTGTACATGAGTTATTGGACGGGTATTATTAGGCCGGATAGTATGAGCCGTATTATATCCCCATCGGGGTGGAAATCTCAGCCCAATAATGCGCAGCCTGTGAAATACCGGCACGATAATCGAAGTACACATGCATGAAGTATTTGGTCGTGTATTATTGGGTCGCCAGTTATCGAGCCGGTCATTCCGTGGCCGGTGGTTATACACACTCTGTACAGTAGGCACAGATTACAGACCCAGACAGTAGGGATGCCCGTTACGATACGATATATCGCATACAGCACTATACGATATAGCGATATTTGATGCGATATTTTGACCATAAGATACGCTTCGATATATCGCATTCTTATAAAAATATCGCATTACCGTATCGTATCAAACTATGTCGGTGATTAATTTGTATAATTTTAAAGTTCCTATTACATCATCATCACTAAACCATAATAGACAGTGCCATTGAATATATTGTTATTAGTAATAAGAGAATGATAACGTCGAAAAAAATGTTTATAGAACAAGAACAGCTGGCTTTTGTTTAGACTTGGAGGTAGATTTAAATAAATCTTTGGACTTTGTAGTACCGTCATGTACATATAATTATTTGTTTCTTTTTAAAAAAATCAAAAATATAGTATCTATTTCCACGATATATACTCATTATATCGCATATTAATTGAAAGGCATGCGATACGGTTACGATACGATATATCGATATAAAGGAAATCGATAATATCGCGTATCGATACAACCAAGTTCGATACAGTTACGATGCGATATATCGATACAATGCACTTTGTTAGGCATCCCTAGTGTGGAGACCATAACCATAAAGTAACTTTGGTGCAGACCAGTGTTGCCAGATCCATGAGTTAAAAATTATCCGAGATTGAGAGGTGGGGAAAAGCGTTATTTTAGTATTACCGTGACACCATGGTTCCAATTCCAAAAAAATCACAGTGAAAAATAATCGCAATTTTGTCACGTGTTTCACTGGCGTTACGAAAACCGATATTGTTACAATGGTTTCTAATGATCCGAAATAACCTTCATACTTTCATACATGCTTAAGACTGTCGCACTAATTTAATATTGGAACTACATACGTTACTGGCTACAGTAAATTTCTATTTCAATCATATTATAATATTTTCAAATAAGTTATTTTTGCTTTATTAGACATATGTGTCGTGTTTATATTTTGGATCAATTATTTAAGATGATTTGATATAAACATAGTTATTTTTGTTTATTTTTTTAGCTATTGCTTAGCATCTATCGCGGGCCTTGAGCGTGGAGACCGAATCCAGAAATCTCGTAACGAAAATAACCTAACACCCCCCACTCCGACCGACACAGCGGTGATACTATATTTGATCAGCGCCTCTACAGTGCGTAAAAGGAACTAAATTTTGGCGGAAAAAAAGGTTTTCACAACTAACGTGTCGAGATTTATAATTGCATAAGTTGATAAAAAAATGCTGTGAGCCATACATCTTTTTGGTTTTTTAAAGTATTTTTTAGATTTTGAATTTGTTTTTTAATTGAAATTGTTTATTCTAACAATTGTATATAACAATATTTTTTGGTCGTATGAGAAGATTAAAATAAATTTATTATTTTTATCTACATATAAAATCGATCTTTTCATAATAAATAAGTATGAATATGAAATACTTCCGCTTAATCTTTATCTCAAATGTATTATATCGGAAAAGTTTGATTTTAGATTGTTCGCACAGCTGCCATATCTAGATCTTATACAAATTAAATTTATAGGATAGGTATACCTATATAAAAGTAAATAATATTTTTTTATTGAATATTGTGTCTTCATATAATGTAAATCAAAATGTAATTTCTTCCTCAGAATTAGAACTCAATGATTTAATAACTGTAGATGAGGCATGTAGGTCTTGACGGGCTCTGGTTTTCTCAGAGATGAAAATAACTGAGCATTGGTGAACATTCAATCATGCTGGGTTTGGTATAAAATCAATTCAGCTGGTTTTTGCGCTACCACTGTCACACCCTTCTACAGCCTAATTAACAAAAACTATGCCATTAACAGAAGTGGTTATAAGACGCTGTCGGCTTTTTTTATAATTATATTACAAAAAAAAAACATTTCACATACCACATTCGACTGGAGTCTGGACTGCAATATATTACAGAAAAATATTACAAAAAGTTGCGTTCCGTTACAGAAATCTGAATTAGGAACAAAATTATCGTGTATTTGTAAAAAATATCGTAGAAGTTTGATAAAATAACGTGCGATACATGCTTAATAATTTTTATGGCATGATACTCAAATATCCGACCTGACCGAGATCAATGGGCAAGAGCTAATAATGTCGAATTAAGGGGCATCCCATTAAAGAAGACTGAAAATCTGTACGACATAGTGCAGATGGTTAGTCATATATGCGATATTCCAATTAGGAAAGAGGAAATAACTACATAGCTCGCATTCCAACTCGCGTACCCAACGCTGAAAAACCTATATTGATCGCCTTCAACAACCGTTACACCAAGGAGGAGCTTTTGGCACGGTCTCGCAAATGTAAGAAACTTAATCTGCCAAACCTTGGCCTCGCTGGAGAAGGAATCGTCTATGTTACTGACCATCTGACGCAACGCAACAAGCTCCTATTAAGCAAGGCAAGATCACTGGCAAAGGAGAAAGACTTTAAATATGTATGGGTGAAACATTGCAAAATAATGGCCAGGAAATCTGATACATCTCCAGTGTTTTTTATAACGTGCGAAAAATTCCTTTCCAAGATAACGTAGATTTTGTTTTGCTTTCATCAAAATTTTCATCATCATTTTATATTTTTAAGCTCCACAGTTTGAGATATACAGCCAAAGATAACGATTCTAACTTGCATTGTTGTCAGCCGAACGTGACTGCCAGTGTTTCTGTTCGAATCATAGCTCACGTAAGTCCATTTCGGTATATGCATATTTCACATGTCCATGTTTGCGCTCACAGTTCGATAAGGTTATACTCGCCTACGGCCTTACAGAGTCATACTTTTATTTTAATGTGAAAAGCTTTGCTTTTTTAAATTTCCGAATCACCGCACTTACAATTTTATTTGTATCTCATATGATAAAGCTACTTTTGTTTTTGAATTATTTATTCTTTTACAATGTTATTATTGCGATCACTGTCAAACTAATAATTATTATTGGAAATCCCGATTGTTTTCTTATGAAATTGATTCACTTCAAGTTACACTACGGTTTAAATCACGCAAACGCTGCTGTCACTGCATACATTACAAAAGCTTGGTTCATAACTGAAATACGAGAATATGCACTGTTTGCGCGCAAACGATGTGAACCGATATGTAGCCGCGCTTATAACATCTGCTAACTGTCAATTTGCTTTTTGGCAATTGAGCCAAAATAACCTTTACGTCGATTATTGATAATAGAAGTATTGCATTTCGAGGCATTCTTTTGTGAACATATGTTTGTACGATCAACATTCTAACCACAACAATAAAAATCTCCTCATCTATCTGTCAAGATTTGAGTTTGACGTTTGCGCATACATTGCACTACCACTTATCTGTAAGCGTTGTTTGCGGCCGGAGATGACGTCAAAGATGACGTCATTATGCTATCGCGGTGTCCGTTTAGCAAGTTATGAACCGACCGTTTGCGTGCACACAGTGCAAATAGCGCATATTTGCGTGACTTGAACCACAGGGTTAGTTATAACAAACATCTTATGTTATGATGGCTTCCCACGGTCTTAATATCAATTATCAAAATACTCGAGGGCTACGCACCAAAACTCACCACTTTAAAAGGAATTTATTATTACATTCGTATGATATTATCTCAATAACTGAAACTTGGTTGCTCGATGGCATTAATGATAGGGAGTTATTTGATGAGAAGTAAGTTATTTGGAAGAGGGACAGAAATTATTCAATTACACAAGAGAAATACGGCGGAGGTGTACTTTTAGCGGTACGTCGGGAGCTCTCTGCGGTAGATCGACCGGAATGGTCATCATCTGCTGAAGATTTGTGGGTCACCGTCAATACGAAAAATAGGAGTTTACTTTCTATAAAATATACATTTTTGTACCATTTATCTGCGTAGTGTTAGACAGGGCAACACATTTAACTTGCAGCTTTCAAATTTCACCGAAAAATTATTGACTATTGTAAACTCGTGTCCTAATGATTTGTTCGTAATTCTGGGTGATTTTAATTTACCTAAAATTGAATGGTCCTTCGACAGTAACAATCGTCAAATAATCACAGGAACTGCTGGCGAAAGTCAAATTGATTTTATCGATACTTTATCAGCCTGCGGCCTCACTCAATTTAATCAGTGTCGTAATCAAAATAATAGAATTTTGGACTTAGTCTTGAGTAATACTGACTAAATGGTGTCATCATGTGATGATCCTATAGTTCCAGAAGACCTTCATCATAAGTCATTGGATATAGTATTAAACCTTTTATCTTCCATTCCGTTGGAGGTAATCAAACGTTACAAAAGTTATTTTGAATTAGGTGATTACAGCAGCATAACACAGTCGTTAAACGATGTAAGTTGGGATGAGTGTTTATTTAATATTCCACTTGATGAAGCCTTAAATGTTTTTTATAATAGTTTGGATGACGTAATTGTTCAGTAAATACCGAAAAGAATAATTCATAATAATTCAAAATTTCCATCGTGGTATACCGCTCCGTTGAAAAAAGTACTTAAAGAAAAATATAAATTTTTACATAAATTTCACACGTACGGCAATACTTCCGACTATAATACATTTTCCCTCCTAAGACAGAGAGCTAAAACTTTAGAAACTAAATGCTACTCTAACTATTTAAAAAAGTGCGAAGATGGTATTATTAAAAATCCGAAAATGTTTTGGTCATTCATTAAGTCAATTAAAAAGGTTCTAACACACTCCCATCCTCTCTTTCTTATGAAGGCCAAACTGCTAACACCGGTGAGGATGTATGTGGGTCTCTTCGCGTCTTATTTTCAATCCACATTCTTGCCGTGTTCTCCTACACCGACCACAGGTTCTCATTCTATGATGCATGAATACAGTTGTAATTACATTAACACAATAAACAATATAGAAATTACCCCCTATCACATAAATCTATTAAAATCTTTAGATCTATCAAAGGGAGCGGGCCCAGATGAACTACCACCACTATTTATCACAAAATGTGCTGATGCTTTATCAAAACCTCTTAAAAACCTCTTACCATACTATTTACACGATCTTTAAAAGAGGGCGTCGTTCCAAGAATGTGGAAATCTGCTCACATATATCCCCTATATACAAGTGTGGAAGGAAGAATGAAATTATAAATTATAGGCCAATATCAAAATGATGTATATTCGCTAAATTACTGGAACGAATTGTATATGGACAGGTATACAATAGCATAGCTACCTCTCTTATTACCGAGCAACACGGTTTTCTTAAAAAACGATCTACCACATATAATTTGCTCACATTTGTAGATTATGTAACCAATCATATGGATAATGGTGGGCAGGTAGATGCTATCTTTACGGACTATAGCAAATGCTTTGATCGCATTGATCACACTGTGCTGTTACAAAAATTGTATAATGCTGGGATTCATGGAAATTTATACAGATGGTTCACCTCTTATATCGAAAATAGATCTCAAGCAGTAGTTTTAAATGGTTACTCCTCAACATTGATGTCAGTGCCCTCGGGGGTAGCTCAGGGTTCCATCATGGAGCCCCTGTTATTTAAATTATTTGTTAACGATATTGCATCCTGCTTCCATCATTCGAAATTTGCCCTTTACGCCGATGACATGAAAATTTTCAAAAATATTCTCGACATTGGAGACTGTTATCTTTTGCAACAAGACTTAGTAAGATTTGAGGATTACTGTAACATAAACAAACTCGACCTTAATGTAAAAAAATGTAATACTATAACCCTCACTCGTAAATTTAAACCAGTCGATTTCGCATACAAGCTTAAGGGGCAAATTCTTGAAAAGGTAGACCAAATTCGCGATTTGGGTGTAATCCATGACTCAAAATTATTATATGACAAGCACATCAGTACTATAATATTATAAATGCGAAAGTAACTCTGTCTGTCTGTCTGTTTGTCTGTTACGCTTTCACGCCAAAACTACTGGACCGATTTGAATGAAATTTGGTATGGAAATAATTTGAGACCCGGGAAAAAACATAGGATAGTTTTTATCCATCTGTGCAAAAAGAGGTTAATGTTTTTGCGCGATAACCGACATACGCGCGGGCGGAGCCGCGCCCGGAAAGCTAGTAGACAATATAGCTAACAGAGCCAATAAATCGTTGGGCTTTGTTATCAGGTCGAGTAGTCATTTCAACAACTTAAAGGTGATCAAAATATTGTATTGTTCATACGTGCGTAGTATCCTCGGGTATTGTTCGCAAATCTGGAATCCACAATACAGTATTCATATCAATAGGCTTGAATCAATTCAAAAAATATTTATGAGGCATTTACAATATAAATGTAAAAAATATGATGACAATTATGAGGCCAGATGCAAGAGACAACACATATTACCTCTTCATATCCGACGCCAAATTACAGATATAACCACTTTGATTAAAATAGCACAATGTCAAATTGACTGAGGTTTAGTGACGCCTACCCGATCTTTCAGGCATAATAATTATTTGCACGTCCCTAGAAGTTCTACAAATTATAGATAAAATTCTTATTTTATTAGATCTTCAAAATTTATAAATGATTTGTACTTGTCTGAGTTTGACTTGCACAACACATCACCTAATAAAGTTCGTACATTGTTTACGAAAAGTTGGTTCGATTGCGCGGAAACCTTTGACGAGTTTCAGAACCCGAGTGACTCTAAACCTGTTGAACTTATTTTTATTTTTTTAGTAGTTTCTTTTTTTTAAACACATATGCATCTAAGCTCTATATGCGAAAACAATTTATTGGAGTATAGTAATTGTAATTTAGTTTAAGATAGTTATAAAAAACTGTATGTTTTCCGAAGAAAATAAAAATAAAATAAAATATCGTGGATCAAGAATAATTATCGGTATGTCTGGTAACACTGGTGCAGACTAGGAATGTTATGGATATGATATTTCGCATCTGGATACGAATATGGATATAGGAATAAATTATATCGGTATCGGATACGCTTAAGTAGCATCTACACGCTTCGAAACTACAGGCTCCGCCCATTGGCCTTGACGAGAGGCTTGTTGCAAACCACCGTCGGAATTTGCTACTACACAGTTCGGAACCACAGTGTGTTTCGAACTCCGGCGCCGATAGCACGCATCCAACTAAGGCCAAACTACACACGATATCGCTTAATTTATACGTTTTAAAATTACTATCTATATATGAAATTTGGAAGAAAAATATGTCATAAATAATGCATTAAATTTCGTCGTGGCTTTTATAGTTACGTATCTCAAAGAGGGAAACGCGCTACGCGTGCACTCCTGCCATGCGTGCGCTCTCGCCGGCGGCAGCGGCATACTGCCCTCGCGTGATTTGCGACCGGCGTCTACACAGTGGGAAATAGTGGTCCCGAACCATGGTTGACAACGCATGCTCGCAATCCAAGGGCGTTGGAAAGTCAAACGTAATTTAGTCGCAAACCATCATCTCCACAGTTCGAAACCATGGTTCGGGACCATGGTCGCGAACTGTCTGGCACGCTCTTTACGGAACCGTATCCGTAACCATAGGTAAATATTTCAGATTATCCGTTAGTTTCGGATAGTTGCGGTTACGGATATTAGATAAATAGTATTAGTATGTAATAATTTGGTTTAATTAATAGGTTTTATCTAGTCTAGGTTATCATTAGGTAGCATAATGAGACAAAAGGTAAGTAATTATTATATATCTACTCAATCTTAAATTTTATGTATTACAAAAAATGCAATTATTATAAGAGTTGGAAAAAAAGCTTTACACTTTGTACATGTATGTTCATCATTCATCATCAGCCGAAAGACGTCCACTGTTGAACAAAGGCCTCCCCCATAGACCGCCACACAGAACGGCTATTAGTCGCTTGTAACCATTGGCTACCAGCAACTTTCACGATGTCGTGAGTCCACCTAGTGGGTGGCCTATCAACTCTATGTCTTCCGGTGTAGTGAGTCGGAAAGTCCAGCTCTGCGCTAAAGCCTTATACTTGCGTACGGAAGTCCTCAAAAGTCTACAGCGGAACTCGGCGGCGTTTTATAGTAAACGCCCTCCGAACTCCACCCCTCTATGTAGAGGGCGGAGACCACCTACGATCACCGATAGCCAAACTTGCACCAGCAGTTTTTGATTTCACGCGACGCAAACCTGCACCATGAGCTCAGGGATGCACCAGGAACACGCCGCAGCACGCGGCGAGGGCCCCGACGCACCCAGAAAGCCACGATCGTCCAAACCCTCGGCTCGCGACAGATCCCTGTCCAAGCGGAGGGTTCCAATCGATGCCGCCGACACAATGAAACATATAAAGATTATTCCTGCTGGGTTTGCGGCAGAAACTTCACAAGACTGTTTTATTTAACAATATCTGATTTTGAATTAAACTTTTTTTTTTATGCCTGATAGGTTAGCCCTTGACCACTATCTCACCTGATGGAAAGTGATGATGTGGTCGAAGATGTTGTACAGGCTAACCTAGAACTAACTTATATGTAAACTTAACTGTTTTTCTTACCTAATTAATGAAATATATGACAATAGGTAGTTTATCGTAATTTTATCTCATTCCAACTGCATGTCGTGTACCACAAGGACCAGTAGGTACGTACCTACCAATATGACGAAAGTGTGAAAAGCAAGAAAAACAGGAAATGTACAGAGCCGCAAAGAGCAAGTTTATCATTAGCATCTTCGATTAAAATCCATCTGAAGCAATGATCTGCTGACGTCAGATAACTAATCATTTTTTTCTAATAAAATGATTATCCTTAAATCATATTTCAATATTGTCACCATTGCCAGAGAGGGATAAGAGGTACAGTTACTGAGCTCTCGTTCGGCTTCAATTTTGCGACATTAGCTCATTCCTGTTGTACGTAGTACTTATAACTTTCATGAATAATACCAATTCCATAGATCAGATAGAATATATGCTCCTCTACCATAGAATACATGGAATCTAGGAGTAAGAATATCTATGATGGAGTACCTGTGCGCGTATACCCGATAGAGACAGAGTATAAATACCTTATATTGCAGAGTTGCCAGTGTCCCATAACATTACCCAAATTACAATGAAGCTTTTAGAAAAAATATTGCCGCGCCTACTGAAAAAATACATTTGCATGGTACTTGCTTAAGGTGGACTGGACCGTTCAATTTGTTATATCGGGGAATTCAAAATTTAATGTATGTTGCCAGATCGGATAACTTTAGTACGTGTATTGTTTTAAATTGCACAAATCTGAAATTATATACTAAAGTATTTTGGCATCATAACTTACAAATCTATAATTGTTTCTGAACTGTTTTTGCAGATTTGTAGAGAAATATATGAAATCAGATACATGTATGTAAGATACAATAACAAAATACTCTAAAAAGGATATCTGATTTGAGTGTATTAAATAATCATATACCTACAAATGTTATTCGATCTCGCAACAAATAGACAGACTGTTAAATTTTGAATTTCTCGCTACAGATTGAACGGTCCGCCTTAATGGCAGAGAAACCAGGTCAGCTAGTTTAAGAAAATTACCATGATTCTAAAACTAACTGAAAATGTACAGAATATTTTTTTGGTAGAGTTTAAAACTATGGCATAATAAATATATAACTTAACCCATGGTACTATTGGATAACTAGCTGGCGCCTGTGGACTCAACCGCGTGGAATAGTTATATCGTAGTCCCCCGATAATACTCAATATCTCGGAATAAAGGTAGCCAATGTATTAATCCAGGTCCTACGGAATCTACGGCGTTGAGTGACTTGAAGGTTAGTATGAATAACAAACTCATACAAACCTTCGAACCTATAATATTTCATAGTGTGCACTTAAAATAAAACAAAGTAATAATGTATTTATAGCTTTATGGTATATAAAACATATGTGTGAATAACATTGAGATTCAACGTTTTGTCACGACTTACAATTTAATTAATTAATTATGCAATTTTTAATTTAATTAATTTTGTCGTCCAGTTGCATGAATCCATACACGATGAAGGACAGTATCCTTATGAAAACTGCAAATCAAAATTTAATTGCGTTAATTTTACTACATAATTGGTCAAAAGTGGTTCATACAAAATTACCCACTTTTATGGGAAATGTCTTCGGTCATGAGCTGGTATTCCGAAAATTGCTATAATTCGAAAAAGTATAATTTTTAATCTATGTTCACACTCTCTTTTCTCCCTAAATTTCATCATAGTAGAGCGAGATAGATAGACAAAAGAGCACTACTTAATTTTTATGGATTATAATCTCAAAATCAAGAAATTATTTTGTAGTAAAATGTAAGATTATCAAATAATTTAACACGCAGACATTCATGTTATGATCAGAAATTCATATATGATTCGCATAGACTGTGTAAGAACGGTGAAGACATATGAAAAATAGCACTTACATGTAATACGTAAGGTGTTCCATATTTCGTTCTGTTCTGTTTTTACAGCCAAGAATTCTGCATTTCAACATGTTTGGTGGAAGCAGCAGCGTTGAATTTAACTTACAATTTACAATACATACTTCAAAATCATTGTTTAACACGAAAAAAGGACACTTTCAAGCACCGAATAAATTTGTTTGCCACAAAACTGCTTTGTGGCAAACAATGAAATCGCATACGCCGAGCAAGACAAAAAAAACTGATGCTGTCTCTTTCAAACTAATGCAAGCGTATATGTTACCATTCTTGTCTCACAACCAACAGAATATAAATGTCTTCTCCATCATAGATATTCTTCCTCCTAGCATGGAATAAATGCTGCGCTACTCTAAAAACTGGAGCCCGTTCCGTACCTTGGTTAGAGCGCACTCGGAGTGCAACTTTTCACTCTAACGTCGTTCACAACCTTCGAGTAGAGCGCAACTTTTTAACTATCAAAAGAGGTCGTTAAAAGATTGAATCTTTAACTGACATGACCTTGACATTTCTTGATGGGAGAATTATAGACTCTTTTGTATTTTGCAGGCAACGACCGGCAAAATACAAAAAAAAGCAGTTATTGTTTTTCAAACATCATAAAACGTTCTGTTTCCTCGCCAAAAATCGATATTTGAGGTTATAAAACAACCGAGTATTTCAGTACCTTGGAGTAAGATAAAGCAACCAAACAACTACACTGAACACTCTGACGCTTGGAACGCGGCCCTATAGTTATAGATTCTACACTCTCCGGTAGGAGTAGTATTATCACGGTAATGTTATAGATAACATTACCGTGGTATTATTCTATGCTGCTACATACATACTATAGGGCGTTCGGATAGCCTATCAGTTCCAAAAATAACACTCACAAACGCTACAAATGATCACACAGGGCGTTCGGATAGGGACTTCGTGAGCATAAATATCGTTTTCGCTCACCGTTCGGATAGCTTTGAAAACGCTACAAATGACAGAGAAAAGTGCTATTTTTGACCCACGTCTTACCGTGGGATCGTTGTGATCGTTTTTTGACAGCTAACATTTTATGAGAAATATTGTTGTTCCTATCTTAATGAATAGAACTGGCGATGCCTCCGCCAGATTTAATTACAGACCTATACCTTTGGCTTCAGTTGTTGCACCTATATCTTTAGCTGCAGTTCCAGAAAACGTTATTTTGGGTTTCAGCGGTTGTCAAAATAACTATAAGACGTTCGGATAGCATACAGTCATTGGTGGTCAAAAATAGCAGAAGCTTCTTTCCAAACGCTAAGATACAAATGCCGCTTTTGAAACTGCTACAAACGCAACCGAGCCAAAACGAACGCACCACTAGTAATCTGTGACTGTCTGTAGTAGTGTACAACTATCCTCTCTCTACGACAATTAGGGCGTTCGGATAGCCTATCAGTTCCAAAAATAACGCTCACAAACGCTAAAAATGATCACGTAGGGCGTTCGTATTGGGACTTCGTGAGCATTTATATCGTTTTCGCTCACCGTTCGGATAGCTTTGAAAACGCTACAAATGACAGAGAAACGTGCTATTTTTGACCCACGTCTTACCGTGGGATCGTTGTGATCGTTTTTTGACAACTAACATTTTATGGGAAATATTGTGGTTCCTATCATAATAAATAGAACTGGCGATGCCTCCGACAGATTCAATTACAGACCTATATCTTTGGTTTCAGTTATTGCACCCATATCTTTAGCTGCAGTTCCAGAAAACGTTATTTTGGTTTTCAGCGGTTGTCAAAATAAGTATAAGACGTTCGGATAGCATACAGTCATTGGTGGTCAAAAATAGCAGAAGCTTCTTTCCAAACGCTAAGATACAAATGCCGCTTTTGAAACTGCTACAAACGCAACCGAGCCAAAACGAACACACCTAATGTCGACAATGTACATAATAATATTCTGTGGAAAAGCTTGAGAAAATGAAGATGCTTAAAAAAATTATCAGTGTCTTCAGAATTCTATTAAATCAATTTGAAAGCGTCGTTTAAGGTAAAAGTCGACTAAACTATTTATTTAGTGTAAAGTTGATATCACCTCACTAGGTACGTGTACTGCCGATCCCAGCCAAAGAGTAAGGAACCACTAAGTACCGTAAAATAATTATAAGCTTGCCAAAAGTCAGAAAGCAAGCACTGAATATGATCTGAGAAATACCTTACAGTGGGATCACAATATTGGATAGATCTTATTGGAGATAACAGATCGAAGTCCCTGACACCACCGGGTATTTATGTCAGTATGAATTCAAATCAAAATGTTTTGAATGGAAACCTCAAGTTGCAGTAATGACTTAAACTAAAATCTGAAACAATTAACTTTACAAACCTCAAGATGACTGATATTAAACCTGAAATTGAAAAAAAATCCTCCCAAGAGGCAGATCAGGAAATAGTTACAATTAATACAAATAACTTTAATAATATACAAATTAAAATAGAACCCTGTACAGAACCAGATACGCTCATGAATGATTTTCAATATGCAGTTGATATTGCTGATGAAAATTATCATGATTCTGAAGCTGAACAACCTATTTCTGTAAATAAAATCAAAAGAAGAAAGTATTCCATTGAGAAACAACATACCTGTGAAGTGTGTGGCCACAAATGTCAACAGAAAAAAGATTTGGAACAACATTTGAGGACCCACACTGGTGAGAAACCATACTCTTGCAACTTGTGTAATTTCAAATGTGCACAGAGTGGTAATTTGCAACGGCACATCAAAACACATTCTACAGAGAAACAGTTTGAATGTCCAGATTGTTACTACAAAACTGAATTAGAATTTAAATTAAAACTACATTCCAAAATACATAATGAAAAAAAACCATATGCATGTGATATGTGTGAATATAAATGTAGACAAAGAAAAGACTTGGATCAGCACAAAAGAAAACACACTGGAGAAAAACCCCATGCATGCCATTTGTGCAATCACAAATGTGCTCAGAGAAGTAACTTACTGAGGCACATTAAAACACACACTAAGAAAGGGATTTATAGTTCTGGTGAAGAAATAACGTATAACAAAAAAACAATGGTATTTGAAGAAAGTTCTTCTGAACACAGAGCAGAAGCACACAGTGAAGAGTTATTATTTAAATGTGATGTGTGTGACTATGAATGTGTAGAAGAAAGTTCTCTAAAGCCGCATATACTAACACACAATGAAGAAACATTCCAAAAATGTGACATGTGTGATTTTAAATGTAAAGAAGAAATTGCTTTAAAACAACATATTAAATCACACTGTGATGAAAAGCCCAAAAAATCACACAGTGAAGAAATGTCAAATAAAACCCACTGTGAAGAAATGTCAAATAAATCACATAATGAAGAAAAGTTCTACAAATCACACAGTGTATATAAATGTGATATGTGTGATTACAATTGTGTTCAAGAAAGTGAACTAAAACTGCACATAAAAACTCAATCTCATGGTGTACAAACTCCACATTCATGTAAAATCTGTGAATTTAGATGTGATGAGGAAAGCATGTTACAAATACATTTAAAAACACATTCTGAAGAAATATCTTACAAATGTGACATGTGTGATTACAAATGTGATGAAGAGACTGCATTAAAACTACACATTAAATCACACAGTGAAGAAATTACTTATAAATGTCATGTGTGCTATTTCAAATGTAAGAATGAAAGTGCATTACAAGTTCATATTAAAACACATTCTGAAGAAATACCTTTTAAATGTGACATGTGCGATTTTAAATGTGCTCAAGTAAGTGTATTAAAAGTGCACATAAAAACACACTGTGGGGACAAACCATATGAATGTCATGTATGTGACTATAAATGTGAAAGCTTTAATCAGTTAAAAGAACACACAAGCCTGCATGATGATAGTAAGGCACATGCTTGTAAAACATGTAATTTTAAGTGTAATAATCCAACAGTGCTGAAACAACATTCAAAAACACACAAACGCTCTGGACGAACAATACTGACTTGTGAAATATGTCACTATAAATGCGATAGAAGAAGAACTTTAGAGCAGCATATCAGAACACACACTGGAGAGAAACCACATGCATGTAATGTATGTAACTACAGATGCATTCAACTTTCTCGGCTGAAACGCCATATGAGATCACATACTGGGGAGAAACCATACACATGTGATTTATGCAGCTACAGATGTAAAGATGCAAATATCTTAACTGAACACAAAAGATTACACACTGGTGAAAAACCTTTTGCATGCAATATATGTGATTATAAAAGTGGGCGGAGAGCTAACTGGCAAACACATATGAAAACACATAATGAAGTGAAACCATATTCATGTGATCAATGTGACTTTAAGTTTAGATTCTTATGGGATTTGAAGAAACATAAAAATAGGAAACATTTAGACAAACCATATGCATGCAACATGTGTAATTATGGTTGCGGGGATCCTACTACATTAAAGCAACATATAAGGACCCATACAGGTGAGACCCCATACACATGTGATTCATGTGACTATAAATGTATGAAGAGTAGTAACTTGAGACAACATAAGAGATCAGCACATGCAGGGGAATTCACTTTCAAATGCAATACATGTGAATACGGCTGTCACTATAAAAGTCTTTTTGAATACCATTTACGAACACATACTGGGGAAAAACCATATGCATGCAATTTGTGTAAATATCGATGTTCAAGACCTCACTATTTGAAACGACATATGAACACACACAGTGATGAAAAACCATTTGCATGTGATAAATGTGATTATAAATGTAAGCAGCCAGATTTTCTAAAACAACACATGAAAAAACACAACGATACACTATTTGAATGTGATTACTGTGGTTATAAATGTGCACAAAAGCATATGTTGACTGTGCATATTAGATTGCATACAGGAGAAAAACCATTTAGTTGTGATATATGTGACTATAAATGTGTAGATGCTAAACATTTAAAAAGACATGTAAGAATACACACTGGAGAGAAGCCATTTCATTGTAAGATGTGTGATTATAAATCTGCAACGTGTGGTCAATTATCACGGCACAAAAAAATTCACACTAAAGGGAGCATGCCCAAGCCAAGAAAACCATTATCTTCTGACAAAATCATTCCTTTTCATGATTTTCAACAATCTTATGTACCAAGTGGATTTTCAACCTTAGCAGATGCTAGCCCATTTTCTGGCATACAAAACTTTAACCAATCATTAAATGTACTATCTGCTATTCAAAACTATAATCGATTGTTTGGTCTCACGAGTGGGTTTTCATCATTAGCAAATGAAACCCCTTCTTCGGTGCAAGAACCTGAGCAATCCTTTTGCGTTACTGTTAAAGTTGAAAAAAATGAGTCAGCATCTGATAATGATATCTGATAGTATGCTGTATTAGTATATTATGATTTTATGATACAAGTGCGCTAAGTTGCTCATGATACACGAGGCTGTGGGTTGCAGCCCGAGCCGTAGGCGAGGGCGTAAATCAGCCGAGTGTATATTGAGCAAGTTGCTCACGAGTTTCATAAGCACTTTTTCAACACCCTTGCGAGGAAAAAATATATATATATATTGCACAAATGCGATACAAACAAACAACATACGAAAATTATGGAAAATAGCGCACAAGTCCTTATTTTTTGCGCGCGGCAAATGTATGGTGGTCGATTACATATACTTAGCCTTAAACATCTTTGATGTTACAAATCTGTATTACCCTGTTAAATTGAAAATTCTCTGTTTACTCGCATATAATTTACAGTTCGGTACTAACTTTTAACTTTGTAGGGATAAATTACCCAGTTAAATTGAAAATGGTCTGTTTACACGCATATAATTTGCAGTTAGGTACTTACTTAACTTTGTAGGGATCATTCTATCATGCACTAGTGTATAATATTACTATGCAAGAAGGTGTTATAGTTCCATTTGTGGCCCTAAGAACGATAAAATAAAGCTCACTTTACGAGTAAGAGTGTTGAAAAATAGTATTTATGACATATTCAAAAAACACGACAAGAATGTTATGAAATTCTTCTATTTTTCATATCATTGGAGTTTGGTCTAATATAGGAAATTATTGATTTTGTCAACCATCAACTAAAACTACTGCAAGCATAAATTTACCTAAGCAAGTAGGTAATCTGAAATTATTCTCTACTCAATTATATAAAGTTATAAAAGTTTCTCTTGAGTAATTGTAAATAGAGAATTAGCTAGTTATCTATATGAATGAAAATTTAAAACCTATAAAATACATCTTAGCTAAACGTCTTTTGAGTAAGTACTTACTTATCGTTTAACAGTACCTAACACAGAAATATGAAATTGTATTCTTTGTTTACATAAGCAATTTGTAAAGTATTTTGTAAGGTTACTCTCATAAGTTAGGCATACATTTAAATCAGGTAGGTATTTTCTTTCTGACTTATCTATTGTAAAATAATTAAATCTCTGCTTCTGTATCTAAATTATTTGTCATTTGAGGTTGGGCTGGGGTGAGTGTGCAGGAGCCAGTTACAAAAATTCTTTATTATACATCTGTTTCTTCAACATAACAATAAGTATTTTTTTTACATACAGAACCACACTACATTAAAAGTAAACAACACCTGTATGGCTCTCATTTTTTTTAACAATAATTTTGATTGACGATGTAATTATGACAATCAGTAACCCAACTGCAATGGATACATTGACCTCCATACTTGTGCACTGGACACGATAGAAGCCCAAAAATTACGGCAAAATTTTTCAACAAACCATTCGGGAACTACCTAAATATAATTGATAACAACAAATATTTTAAGAAAAAAATTAATAGCATTTCTATTTATTTTATTTAATTTCTATATTTATATAGAATTATCGCGTAATTGACGTCACAAACGCCACGCAGCCAAACCGGAAGAATTTTCGACGCTTATCGCTTCTACACGAAGCATCCTCAGGAGGTCTTGACTCTTCGTGCGCACGGTCGAGTAATATAATATTATATTTTTTGTCTTTTATAAAAATATTAATTAAATGATTTCTTAAAATATTTGTTATTATTAAATATGGATTTCCGCAAAGTAACGCCTGAATCTATTCATTAGATAAATATAATTATTAAGTACGTATTATTATATATAATCACTTCACTTTGCCGTACGAACTGACGGATGCATGTTCACGTTCCTATACATTTAAAATTTCCATAAACAAGCCTTCGGGAATAGTAATTAGCCATTCAATAAATTTATTTATATAAATTTAATTCTTGCTCATTTAGAAGCGCAATGCGTCAAAAATTCTTCCGGTTGGGCTTTGTGGTATATATATAGCATACGTAGTATTATAGCATCTAAAAAATAAGGTGGATGGAAGAAGAACGTATGTGACAGAAATGTTAGTTATTTGTTGTTTAGATAACTAACATGGACAAGAATAGTAAATTAGATTTGTAATGATAATATCAGAAGAACAGTAGCACTTGACAAGAGTCAAAAATTTGTAAAGGTAATGAGAATTAGATGGGATGGGGAAGTATGAAAAATATGACAAAAAATTATTGAGTACAACCTAAGTCCGTCCACATCATAGGGGCAGAGAAAGGCTGGAAAAAATTTAAAGGGTTAGGTAAACTGCTGAAGAATGAAATATGAGAATACATAAATTACCTACACAGCAGTGTTATCTACCTATAATAGTACAAAAATAATACGTATTATTATTGGGCGATTATGCCGACCATACTGCTGGATAAGAATAACAGGAAGAAGTCTTATGGTTCCGTACAGAAAAGACAAAACGGAGCCCTATCAATGTCACCCTCCTGTATGTCTGCCCATCCATATTGTCCTATATTCGTTGGATAAGCGAGACGTGAATTTTACACGACTCCCAAAAAAGAAGTATTTTTTCCGAGTTCATGTGTTTGTGAGTTTCTTTATTCCACAGAACTTTTAAACTGCTTTACCGATTTTAATGTACGAGATATCGTTAGATTCGACTTGTGACACTAAGTACATAAAAGAAAACAAAAATGGACGGATGTAAGACGCCATATTGTGAGAAAATAATTTATTACTTCCAAACGTATGCATTACCCTAGCAAGAAAATCACTCCTGGAATAAATTGAGTTCTACAAATAATTAGTGCGTTATACGCTGTAAATGTGCACCAAATAATAAATTTGTGCACTTTGCCGTTTTGTTAAAAAAAAGGAAAAACCAATTCTGCTGGAGTAACGTTGTTCCAGCAGGAAAATTTTGATCGAATGATCGGAAAGAAAAATTAAGTATATGGACAGATAGCTTATATTTGTGCATAAATGTGCACCAAAAATTAAATTTGTGCGTCGTAAGGTTTTCGAGATATTTCGTTTCCTGCTGGAGTAACGTTTAGCAAAATCCATTTTCTCGAAAACCAATAATTGTGCGATCTTACAATAAAAGTATATTTGTAGCTCTTAATTTGTGCTTATTTGTGACACCATTAGATTTTCAAAAATCTGTACCATTTCTACGTAATTATGCAATTACGAAAATAAAAAAAATATGTCTAGCGCTAAAACGAACAAACGGTTGTACTCACTAAAAACGGTATTTGGTTCTTCTTGTAATTTCATTCATAAAAAGTAAACTTATTAGACAAAATATACACGCATTTATCAATAATATCAATATATGTCGCAACCGACAGTGTCATAGTTAGACATCAAAATGCAAGAAATAGAATTTTCTCAACATGTTTCGGTGTTAACCAAAAGTTAGTGCGTTTAATGAAATATTTATACTGAAAATTTCAGCTTCATATGTAAAGTATTAAAGAAGATATGAACAAAAACTGAAACAATAGCGAGATTACTGGTTACCCGAGCAAATTCGAAAGATAGCAAAAAAGCGGCGGTTTCATACATATTGATGAGCTTCTTAACTTTGCTCAACTAACAGGTTTACAAATATTGTGCCTGGGTACATTGGGGCATAAAACTGTTAAGGGAAATATTTAATTGCTTTTTATATTGAGTTTATATAAAATGTATTTTATGTAGGTAAGTAACGGTATGTATCTAGTTTGTAGCTTTCCCAACAATAAAAGACTAATAAAATAAATTCGGGTTCCATTACTAACTCAAACATTTTAATGAAATGAAAGTATTTTAGGCATATTAATTGAGATGTTTTTCATTAATTGCTAGTACAAGGACAAATTAGCTTTACGATTGTTAGATGGTGCAATTAGTTAACCATATCACAGAATAAATAATAGTACCTACATAGTTGTTATTGCTTCTCTTCAACTTACCTATACAATACCTACGATTGCAGCGAAGAAGTCGACTGAAGTTCGTACGGCTATTAAATTATGGGAAAGGGATTTATATAGTGTGCTCTGTTGCACTTGCAATTCCTATGGCGAGATGTAGAGATGTAACCACTGTCAAATCGATGTTAATATGATAAAGCAGTTGAAAAGAATAGAATTAACTCTTATTAATTCGATAAAAATTTTCGTAAGTAGTACACATAGGTATTTAAACAATGTTGAAACCAAATTCACTTACGTTAAATCAGCCGAGTAGTTCAATATCGATAAAACTAAACATGTTTTGCAAAGATTAGTGGTTGTGTTATTCGGTGCTCACAAACTATATTTGTACCTAATTTAGAATCGTGTCGACGACATTGATCAAGCAATTTAAAATAATTGTAAAAATAGCAATTGATCAGTGATTGATATGATGAATGCCATACTTACTTGATAAGTATTTCATAATAGTTCTTCTGTATATTAACAGAAAAAAAATATATTTCTTTTAAACAAAACCTGCATTTTCATTTGATATTTTATAAGTTGCCTGAGCGTAGGAATTACATAAATAAAAATATTTCGACAAAATAAAAATCTCAACAATACCGTACCGCTATTATAAAAAAATATCACAAATTCCTCTTTAAGTATTTTATGAATGACTGTACGGACATGAGCTTCCATTAATACTACTTATTAAAGAAGACCATCAATATGTATGAAACCGCCGCTTTTTTGCTATCTTTCGAATTTGCTCGGGTAACCAGTAATCTCGCTATTGTTTCAGTTTTTGTTCATATCTTCTTTAATACTTTACATATGAAGCTGAAATTTTCAGTATAAATATTTCATTAAACGCACTAACTTTTGGTTAACACCGAAACATGTTGAGAAAATTCTAATTCTTGCATTTTGATGTCTAACTATGACACTGTCGGTTGCGACATATATTGATATTATTGATAAATGCGTGTATATTTTGTCTAATAAGTTTACTTTTTATGAATGAAATTACAAGAAGAACCAAATACCGTTTTTAGTGAGTACAACCGTTTGTTCGTTTTAGCGCTAGACATATTTTTTTTATTTTCGTAATTGCATAATTACGTAGAAATGGTACAGATTTTTGAAAATCTAATGGTGTCACAAATAAGCACAAATTAAGAGCTACTAATATACTTTTATTGTAAGATCGCACAATTATTGGTTTTCGAGAAAATGGATTTTGCTAAACGTTACTCCAGCAGGAAACGAAATATCTCGAAAACCTTACGACGCACAAATTTAATTTTTGGCGCACATTTATGCACAAATATAAGCTATCTGTCCATATACTTAATTTTTCTTTCCGATCATTCGATCAAAATTTTCCTGCTGGAACAACGTTACTCCAGCAGAATTGGTTTTTCCTTTTTTTTAACAAAACGGCAAAGTGCACAAATTTATTATTTGGTGCACATTTACAGCGTATAACGCACTAATTATTTGTAGAACTCAATTTATTCCAGGAGTGATTTTCTTGCTAGGGTAATGCATACCTTCCAAACCTATCGAGTGGGGTATCCAAATGAAGGGTTTTAAAAAGTGATTCCATAAATATATACATATAATTTGCAGTTTTCAATTCAATGGAATGATAAAACGCTGACATAATGAAAATAAATAATTTGCAGTCGGGTTTTATTACTTTTATAGTTAATTTATAGTTGTTTGTGAAATTGTTCCTATACTAAGGAAATAAACATCTCTGTATTACATCCTCTTTGGAAATAAATTCACGCTGGATCGGCTATGGAATATTACTGGTCCACGGTAATGTTATCTGTCTGGGTTATTGGCTCTCTCGTTGAAATAACTACCTACAACCGCGCTGTACGTAAAAATGCGATAGGGCTACCCGCCTCCATTATTTTATTAACATTTACGTACTTTGTGTTTCCATTTACTATTGTGATTGTAAATATGGGCGATGCCCCGTCCACCCTCTGGACTTTCCCACTGGTGCTACACTGCACTAGAGTTGGAACCAAATCAACTGTTTCATCGATATTACAAATAATATATATTTTTGCTATTGGATTAACCCTGAAGAAAGGCCTTAGATGTGACAGCTGTCAAAGTGACAGTTGATGTTGCAGTTTTAGTTTCGTTTGTACACGTCAAATGTATCTATATTTATAGATTAGTTTAAAAAATCCCAAACAAGAAACGAAACTGAAAACCGCAACATCAACTGTCACTTTGACAGCTGTCACATCTAAGGCCTTTCTTCAGGGTTAATCCAATAGCAAAAATATATATTATTTGTAATATCATTGAAGCAGTTGATTTGGTTCCAACTCTAGTGCAGTGGGTGGACGGGGAAACTTGAATTCCCCGTCCACCCACCAGTGGGAAAGTCCAGTGGGTGGACGGGGCATCGCCGATGTGTTCACTAAAAATGCGTGTTATTTTTTGACTAGTAGGTAAATTTAATTAAAAAAACATGTTTATATTTGAATAAAAAATCAGTCTTAAAAATTTGCGACCGAAAAATATTTGTGAGACGTACGAAATGCTTTATCATACAATTTTAGAGTATACAAAATCCACATCTTCTTCTTCTCTCTTTATATAAAGCTCGATTACCACACACTGACTGACTGACTGACTGACTGACTCACTGACATAATTGTTCTCCCAGAAGGAGTCGAGTAGGAAGAAAGTGATGTATGGGAAAAGTGTAGGGGGGGTTTAGGTGAGTATGGGAAAAATCGAAAATCATAAAAATGACGCCTGCCAAGTAAAGACGGATGACATATCTCAAAAACGGTAAGAGATAGATTGGGGGTGCTCGACCAAATGTCATAGGGGATCGGGAGAGCAGTCGAATGACACCTGTCAAAAATGCTCCTCTCATTCTTCATTCTTCATTTGGAGTATTTTTCTTACATTTTCGACTGTATTTGGAGTTTTTGTGGGATTTTCGACTGTTTTTGGAGTTTTTGTCCTATAACAGGGAATTTTTTGAAATCTGTCATTTTTTTTTAGGCTCAGGTGCTCCTCTCATTCTTCATACTGCATTTGGAGTATTATACCGTACATTTTCGACTGTATGTGGGGTTTTTGCGGGATTTTCGACTGAATTTGGAGTTAAGGTCCTACATCAGTGTATAGCGAGCCCGTAGGGCGAGCGCATGGCGAGGCCGCAGGCCGAGCCGTATTAGTGTCTTGCGAGGCCGAAGGCCGAGCTCCGAATTGACATGCTCCTCTCATTCTTCATACTGTATTTGGAGTATTTCACCATACATTACCGACTGTTTTAGGAGTTTTTGTGGGAGTTTTGACTACATTTGGAGTAACAGTCCGAGGCTGAAGGCTGAGCTCCGACTTGAGAGTATTTTCCACATCTCCGACTGGTCTCCATGGTAACTGCCCGTGATAACCAAAGCACCTACAAGTGGGGTTCCTTTACCGAAGTGACTCAGAACCCTGGTACGATTCTGACCGTACCACTTTTTTATGGCAGTAGGGTAAATCTGGTTTGGTGGCTACAATTTGGTTCTTTATTGTATTGGGAGTTTATATGGGATTTCATATTTCTATTGGAGTTTTGAACATACTTTTTTTTAAATGTATAAGGTGCTTTTATGACAGTTCGTACTGACTCAAGATAGATGCGGGCCGCTTGCGGCCCGCACACTGCCCGAAAAACTAGTTCTAATATATAGCTTATAACTACCTATTTCACTCGTGTCAATCACTTTACTCTATTCCCTTTTTATTAATCGAGACATTTTTTTTCGGGGGATTAAAGTAAATACACGTCCATTAAAATGACACACATTATGTACCAACTATGTGTGTCAACTATGTAGACTATAAAATAATGCTACTAACTAGTAAGTAAAATGATTTTATATTAGTACCTTTCAGTTTCCAGTTTATCAAAAAAAAGTTATCTCTGGTTGCGTTTTTGACGAATTCATGCAACCAAAAACAGCATAATATATCCTACTCGTCATATTAAATATGTAATATGTACATAAACTTATTTTTAACGAAAATATCGAGCGTTTATTGTTAAAAAATAACACACCGTCTATTCGTCACTGCGGCACAGACGCGACTGTCTGCGTACTGAGCGCGGACCGAGATCGAGGCGCGTAGGGATAACTCGCGTTTCGTCCGTTTCTATGAAGTTGAAATACTGTAGATAACATTACCGTGACTGGTCTGTAGCTCGTAAACGAAAAGAATTAATAATATACCCATCATTCTGCGGGATTAACATTATACTATAATAGATGCGACATAGCCGATAACACATCAATGAAAATCTAGCACTTTTAAGATTTCCATTTTAAAGAAATCCGATTAGTTCTGACTTTGGGCGCTACGACACATCTCAACCTAACTATAACGTAATGTAAATATAGCATCAGAAATGATGTAAGTAACTTAATATTAGAAATATACTTAGCTAAAAATAATTTTGTATCTTAAAGACAGACAATAGAAGCCCAGATATGTAATAACGTACGTACCTTATTAATTAAAACTATTGAAATAAAATGTACCTACGTGTTATTATTTCTAAATGGACTTCTGCAAGTGAACCTATATAAATATCCTTTTGATATATTATGCTTCACTGAAAAATGGCTAAGAACAGATTACAGATACAATGTTATTTAATGTTAAGAATTTTAGTGTAGGCAGTGCGTTTAACAGATCATCTGCAGAAGGAGGAGGGTGTATTGTTAAAAATAACTTAAAATTTAAAGAACGCCATGACTTAGTCAGATTTTCTGTTGAACGTGTCTGTGAGGTTGCTTGTGTGGAAGTGTACAGGCATCTTGTTGTGTGTATATCGACCACCAACAGATGAAGGCCGTGCTCAAAATTTTACACAATTCTTAGCCACTTTGGAAAGTATACCTACTACTAAAAATTTCTGAATGCAAAAAACCTATATTTGTATGTGGTGATTTTAAAGTAGATATTTTATTGAAATCAGTACTAATCAGTACTAATATTATAAATGCGAAAGTAACTCTGTCTGTCTGTCTGTCTGTCTGTCTGTTACGCTTTCACGCCAAAACTACTGGACCGATTTGAATGAAATTTGGTATAGAGATAGTTTGAGACCCGGGAAAAAACATAGGATAGTTTTTATCCGACTGCGCAAAAAGAGGTTAATGTTTTCGCGCGATAACCGACATACGCGCGGGCGGAGCCGCGCCCGGAAAGCTAGTATTATATATGCGAAAGTAACTCTGTCTGTCTGTCTGTTTGTCTGTCTGTCTGTCTGTCTGTTACGCTTTCACGCCAAAACTACCGGACCGATTTGAATGAAATTTGGTATGGCGATAGTTTGAGACCCGGGAAAAAACATAGGATAGTTTTTATCCGACTGCGCAAAAAGAGGTTAATATTTTCGCGCGATAACCGACATACGCGCGGGCGGAGCCGCGCCCGGAAAGCTAGTCTAAAAATAAAACTGATCTTATTTCATTGTTTAAGTCATTTAATTTGAAATTTCTATTCTGTGAGCCCACTAGGATAACAGACACTTCAGCTACCTTTTTTTTTTATGGGATAGGAGGGCAAACGAGCAGGCGGCTCACCTGATGGTAAGTGATCACCGTCGCCCACAAACATCCGCAACACCAGAGGTCTCAAGGCTGCGTTGCCGGCCTTTAAGGAGGGTATATGCTCTCTTCTTGAAGGTTCCTAAGTCGTAACTGTTCGGAAATACTTCACCTGGCAGCTGGTTCCATAATGTGGCAGTGCGAGGTAGAAAATGCCGTGAAATTCGCAAGGTTGTGGACTTCCAGACGTCGACATGAAATTGATGAAACATCACGCTTTGTCGGGAAGTCCGGTGGCGAAATCGAGCTGCAGGTAGTAAATCGAACAGTTCCTCAGAACACTCCCCGTGACATATACGGTAAAAGATGCAGAGTGATCCAACATCTCAACGCAAAGCCAAAGGGTCGAGCCGACCGGAGAAAACTTGATCGTCAACGATTCGAATCGCTCTGAGTTGAACCCGGTCAAATGGAAGAAGCTGGTACTGGGGAGCTCCCGCCCAGAGGTGAGAGCAGTACTCCATGTGAGGTCGAACCTGAGCCTTATAAAGTTGCGGGCGATGGGCCGACGTGAAGTACCGCCTCGCCTTTCCGAGCACACCGAGCTTCTTAGAGGCTAACTTAGCCTTATCTTCCAAGTGACAGCGAAATTGGACGACGTTCGATATGTCGACGCCAAGTATTCCGATGCTAGTAGAGGTGGCAAGGGGAGTGTCTTCAAAACGAAGGGATACGACAAATGGGGATATCTTTGCGGTAAACGCACAAACTTGTGTCTTCTTGGGGTTAAATTGGACTAAGTTCATTTGGCCCCACTTCGAAACATTTGACAGCATGGTCTCGACTGAAGACACAAGTTTGTTCCGACTCTTGACAACGCTTTCCCGAGAAATTTTAGCGCGGCCGGTGTATGAGGCATCTCCGGTGCTGTCATCTGCATAACAATGAATATCGCTGAGTTGCAGCATGTCATTGATGTGCAAGAGAAATAGACTCGGAGATAGCACACAGCCTTGCGGAACGCCAGCATTAATCGGCTTTAAGTCGGAGCACGCACCGTCGACAACGACCTTGATGCTCCGATCTGCCAAAAAACTGGAGATCCATTCGCACAATTTCTCGGGAAGCCCATAGGAAGGAAGCTTCGAAAGAAGCGCTTTATGCCACACCCAATCAAAGGCCTTCGCTATGTCCAAACTAGCCGCCAACGCCTCACCCTTGGAATCCACCACCTCCGCCCATCGATGCGTAAGATATACTAAAAGATCACCAGCTGAGCGACCGCGACGAAAACCGTACTGGCGATCGCTAATCAGCTGGTGCTCCTCTTGATATAGCAGGAGCTGGTTGTTGATAATGGATTCCATTATCTTGGAGAACAGAGACGTTATGGCTATAGGGCGGTAATTGGACGGATCTGAGCGGTCACCTTTTTTAGGGATCGGGTGCACCAAAGCCGGCTTCCATGTTTTTGGGACAACGCCTGATGATTAACAGAGCCGGAAAAGACGCGTTAGAACCGGTGTCAACTCTGGAGCACAAGTCCGCAGCACTAATGGAGGGATGCCATCAGGCCCACTCGACTTATGAATGTCCAAGGAGAACAGTGCTTTACGTACTGCACATTGCCGGAAAATTATATCCGGCATCGAGGTATCACACCGTTGTATAGTCGGTGGTCGAGTTCCCTTGGTCATCCAAAGTCGAGTTAGACGCAAAGAGAGAGCCCAGAAGATCGGCCTTCTCCTTTGCGGTGTGGGCCAGTGTGTCATTCTCTCTGTGCAGGGGCGGTAGGGATGACTGACAAAAATTTCCCTGGACAGCCCTGGCAAGAGACCAGAACGCACGTGTTCCCGAAGGAAGGCGGGCTAATCTCGTGCCAATTCTGCCGATATGCTCCGACTTCGCTCTTGCGATTACTCTTTTGAAGGACCTGGAGGCAAAGTTATATTTCTTTTTGACATTGCTGGTATTTGAATCCTTAGATGCCACTGAATCGGCCCAAGCTTGGTAACGCTCTTGTTTGTGGCCGGAGGACATTTAACAAGAGCGATCAAACCAGGGCTGTGACCTGCCACCTATGGGCACTGCAGAATATGGAATAAAGAGTTCCATACCCTGAAGCACTACATCAGCAACATAGTTAGCAGTGACATCTGGATTATCCGGCAAGAAGTAAACTTGCCCCCATGGGTAGGATGCAAAAAAGGACCGCATCCCGTCCCAATCTGCAGACCTATAGTGCCACACGCGACGACAACCCACAAAACGGGGTCGAGTTGGGCGTGTAACCGGCACTGAACACCGGATCAGGCAGTGGTCCGACGATCTGAGAGGAGCGTTAACGGATACAGTGTAGTTGTCCGGGTGAGAGGTCAGCAGAAGGTCCAACAGGGAAGGTGTATGATCATCCATATCGGGGATTCGCGTAGGCGAGGTGACCAGTTGTGTTAGATCATATGCTAAAGCGAAGTCGTGAACAGATCTCCCCGCATGATCGGTGGTGCGCGAACCAAGCCATTCGGCATGGTGGGCGTTGAAATCGCCAAGTATCACGATCTCTGCGGTGGGGATCTGCTCAAGCACGGAATATGTAGCCATCTGTAGGTGCTCCACGAATTGATCTATTTCGGCATTACCGTTCATATGGGACCTATAAAGGCACGCGTAGATTCGCGGATGGTCATCGCAGTCTACGCGCAACCAAATGTCAGATAGGCCCCGTCCTTCAAGGCTGCTGAGACGATGAGCACGGATATCCTCTCTGACGTAAATACATACCCCCGCCCGCGGCAAAAAGGAATGTTCCAGTTTGTACCCAGGGTATGTGAGGAATGAGGTGTCTGTCGGAGAGCATATCTGTGTTTCAGTCACAAAGAGCAAGGCCGGCTTAGCAGTCTCCAGATGGTAATGGACATCGTTCAGGTTAGAACCGAGACCCCGTATGTTGCAAAAGTCCACGGTTAGCGTGGTGTGGGGTGACTTAAGCCTCCTGCTTCGTTTTGTACCTGTATAGACAATATTTAATCGAACTGTAAGACTAAACAAAAGTCAATAATGAAGGGTGTTAGATCGGATCATGAGGGCCTGGCAATTAAATTTGATGGAAGCAGAGAAACAGCGAGGTATGAAATTGAACTTAGGCTGTTAACAACCAGTAGGCTTGAAATACTCAGTACCAATATAGAAACTAAGCTTGGCATTACAAGTTTTTCTCATAGTGACCCGAATGACATTTATAATAGTTTATTTTCTTAAGTAAATACCATGGACTACGGTTGTACTCAGTACTTATTACTTCCATGGTAAATACTGAGTTTCAAAAAGTTTGTCAAAAATAGAGAAACAAGTAAATGGAAAGTTGAAGTTCGGTGATTGGGCAACTACAGGTATTCGAAAAAGTAGAGATTATTTGTTTGATCTGTATCGCAGGAAGAATTTGACATCCTGCAAGCAGTTTCGTGAGTATGTTAGGAACTATTCAAAAATGTTTAAGTCTGTTTGCTTGTGTGCTAAATCTCTTTTTATAAGAAACAAAATTAGCAATTCTAAAAATAAAATTAAAACCATTTGGAAGACTGTAAATACTGAGACCGGTAAAAATAAACCTAGAGATTCTACATATGTCTTAAATGTTGATAAAAATCAAATATCTGATCCAATACAAGTGGCAAATATATGTGACAATTTTTTTTCTAACTTACCCCTAGAAGTCACTAAGTCATTGGATGCATGTCCCGATGTAGCAGGAACTCTGCTAATACATAATTTCCCCTGCAAATCGCCGGACTTTTCTTTCAGACACACAATAATATTTGAAATTATAAAGACATTTAAAATTGTAAACATTAAGAGCACCGAAGATTTGTGGGGTATGTCAGTTAAAGTGGCAGAGTCTATAATATGCATTATTGTACCATATTTAAAAACAATATTCAATCTTTGTATTGATAAAGGAAACTTCCCCGACTTAATGAATATAAGTAAAATCACTCCAATTTTGAAGTCGGGGGCTACATCTGACCCTTGCAATTACAGACCTATTTCTATCTTACCTGTTCTGAGTAAAGTATTCGAAAAAATTATGCTCAAACAACTTCTATCCCATTTCAAAGTTTCACAAAGAGCAGATCCACAACAGATGCAGGTGCTCAATTGATGTCACATATACTTGAAGCCTGGGAGAGTTCACAGGATGCTATTGCCGTATTCTGTGACCTTTCTAAGGCATTTGACTGTGTAGAGCACTGCACTCTGATTCAATAACTTTCACATTATGGTATTGGTGGAAAAGCTTTTTGAAGCAGTGATAGCTCAGTGGCTTTGGCTATGGACTGCCGCGCAGCAGGTCCATGGTACGAATCCCGCCGCGGGCTTGAGCTTCACCACATGGTGGAAGGGCATTTTGTGAATGCCCGCCTGGCTAGCGACCACCCTCAAGTAGAAAATCTGTCGCCAAGCACCTAACGGTGTGTTCCGGCAGCTGTCCTTGAGAGCCAGAGTAATTCTAGGTTAAGCCTGTTAACACCTTCGACCACATCATCACTTACCATCACGTGAGATTGAGGTCAAAGGCTTACCTATCAGCAATAAAAAAAAAAAAAAAAAAAAAAAAAAAAAAACTGGATCTTCTAAAGTCATATCTGTCAGACAGGCTTCAGAAGGTTAGAATAAATGGCTATACTTCTTCCGGGTCTTTGGTAAGAATAGGAGTACCGCAAGGATCAATTTTAGGACCTCTTCTGTTTCTAGCATATATAAATGATCTGCCTTGCATGGTTAAAAAATTATATAATATAGTTTTATTCGCAGACGATACCTACCTGATTTTTAAAGTAGATAGGAGAGATAGTGAACTTATTCATGTAAATAATGTGTTATCTATGATCTCTATGTGGTTCGCTGCTAATAATCTTCTCTTAAATTCAAAAAACACCAAATGTTTAAAGTTTTATTTACCAAATATTACTTACGTTGAACCAAACATTAAGCTTGGCCTAGAAAAACTCTCTTTTGACAATGCGACAGTCTTCCTGGGAATCAAAATGGATTCAACTTTACAGTGGAATCCACATGAAGAGATTAAGGTCCTAGAAATAATGATACACTTTTCTTCTTTTATCACATAATATAATTCCTGAATATAATTTTCGAATTTTTTAGACAGACGTCTTTGCCTTTAAAGTCAATAGTGCAAGTTTTGTCCCCTCTCCTAATGACTCGATACGGGCCAGTGTACGGAGTTGTAAGGGACGACGTACGGTATCGTCACGTAACCAGATATGTGTTGCAGTCGCCAGGTCCTTAAAAACAAAAGACGATTGTTGCGTATGACGGGAAGCGGGAACAGGACGCAATACCTCCATATAGCTTCTAAGATCAGAGACAAAATCTGAAACGTCGTCTGGGTTCCTAGGAATGTCTGGTGTTACCAAGAATTCCCCAGGCAAACGAAGAGCTTCTCCATAAACAAGTTCAGCGGAGGAAGATTTGATGTCTTCCTTAAACGCTGTCCTCATACCGAGAAGTACAAGCGGAACTGCTTTTGTCCAAGTCGTTGACTGGCACATTAAAGATGCCTTTAACTGGCGATGTAATCGCTCTACCATACCGTTAGCACGAGGATGGTAGCTAGTGGTGCGAATTCTTTTGGTGGCGCATACATTCATCAGACGTTGAAAAAGAGCGGATTCAAATTGACGTCCGCGGTCTGTGGTTAAAAAACTGGGAACGCCAAAACGAGAATTTCGATATTTCGGTATTTTTTCGAGATTTTGCAAAAAATAATAATATATTCAAATAAAAGTTACGTAGGAACAAAATCAGCCTTTATTTAATAAATCAAAAACTCATAGTGACGTTTTGTAATTATTTATCATCATCATCAGCTGGAAGACGTCCACTGATGAACAAAGGCCTCCCCCATAGAGCGCCACAAAGAACGGCTATTAGCCGCATGTAACCATTGGCTACCAGCGACTTTCACGATGTCGTCAGTCCACCTAGTGGGGGGGCCTACCAACTCTACGTCTTCCGGTGTAGTGTGGTAACCACTAGAGAACCTTTCTTCCGCAACGGTTATCGGTTCGTCGAGCAATGTGGCCCGCCCATTGCCACTTCAACTTGCAAATTCTGAGAGCTATGTCGGTGATTTTGGTTCTTTGGCGAATATCCACGTTCCGGATTTTATCGCGCAAAGAAACTCCGAGCATAGCTCTCTCCATGGCTCGTTGAGCGACTCTGAGCTTGTTCATGAGGCACACTGGCAGCACACACTTGAAGACTTTAGTCTTCAGGCTCTGCGGGATCTTCGCCGAGAAGATGTCGCGTAACTTCCCGAACGCTGCCCATCCGAGTTGGATTCTTCGGGCGACCTCTTTGTCGAAGTTGGACCTACCTAACTGGACAGTCTGTCCCAGGTAAATGTAGTGGTCAACAACTTCGAGCGTATCGTTCCCAACAACTACTGGTGCGGGTGCAACATGGACATTAGACATAATTTTCGTCTTGTCCATGTTCATTTTAAGACCCACCTGCTGGGAAACTCTGCTGAGGTCGCTGAGCATTGTACGGAGTTCTTCAAGTGACTCTGCCATTATCAATAAGTCATCGGCATATAATAACCTTGATAAACTTGATCATATTAAGGTAATACGTGAGAGTGTTGTCACTTAAATTACATAAAAATGAATATGGAATACCGTCTTCACCAGGCGAAGAATCACGAAGCTTAGAAAATACTCCTTTAATCTCTGTCAACGAAAAGGGGTAACTAATATTTGATTGAATCAAAGGAAGCTGTTGAGGAATTGGAATAAGTATTGTATGTGGTGATGGAGCAACTGATGGTGGTGCAAGATAGTCTAAATATGAGCTAGCCATAGAAGTTGGAAGTGGAGGTTGATTAGTATTGGACATACCTGCTTTGAATCTTCTGATATAAATCCATACAGTAGAAGGGTGTGACCTAGGCGATATTGAGTGACAAAATCTTTTAAAACCCGAAAACTTTTTTCTCTTAAAAACTTTTTAGAATCTGAAATGATTTGCGTAAGGATATCAAAGTTTTCTTGGCTCATATAGTTATTATAGTTTATTTCTGCCTGTTTACGTTTTTGAACCTCTAGTGTACATTCATTATCCCACCAGGGTGGTGAGGGTATCATACCGGAAGCAGAATTTTTATGGGGGAAAACTTGGTCCGCAGCTGATAAAATTGCTTTTGCAAGTGCTTCAGAACATACATCACTGTTACCTTCAGATATTTCCGGAAGGTCTTTATAGTAACATTCCACACAGGACTTGAATATGTCCCAATCGTTTTCCTGAATTCTATATATAAGGCGAGATCCAATTCCGAATCGGAATTGGATCTAGGGATTTTTCTATAGAAGAGATAATGATAGGAAAATGATCACTGCCATATGTGGATGCGAGTGTATACCAGGTTAACTGAGAGGCTAAATTAGGAGTGCATATAGATAAATTTACAGCACTAATATTTTCATGAGGGCTAGTGCGTCGAGTCGGGGAACCATTGTTTAATAAACATAAGTTATATATATCAATTATTTCTAACAAATCTTTACCATGGCTACTGGTTATGGAACTACCCCAAGATTGGTGTTGGGAATTAAAATCTCCTAAAATTATATAATTTTGCTTGGGAAGTGAATGCAATATAGAATTTAGTTCATCAAATATAGCAGTAGACGGCTCAGGAATATAAATAGAAACATAACAGGTACCATTGACTAAGGCGGCGACAACTGAATACTCATTACTATGTTGGGGAAGACAAATTTGTGTATAAGATAGAGAATGTTTAATAAGATAATAAGTATGGCTCATGGAAGTAATAAGTACTGTTGTACGTAGTACTTATTACTTCCATGGTATGGCTACACCGCCATACCTATCTTGTCTGTCCTCTCTGAGACATGAGTATCCCCCAATTTTAAAAACAAAACTGCGTTTTAACCATGTCTCAGAGAGAACGAAGACATTTGGTTTAAATTTATTTCTAAGATATATAAGATCATTTTTCTTACTGTTTTCGCTGCGGCAGTTCCACTGAACTACCTGGACTTGATCCATATTGGACCGATAAATTTGTTATAGCTGCAATTAATAGGGCAACGTTGGACGGTTCTATAATTTCGGACTGAGAAAGTAAATTAATTAAAGCAATTATAATATCAGCAACAGATTGTTTTTCTGTTGCACTAGAGGAACTATTATTTTTCAGTGCACACCCATTAGAGGGTGCCGGTGCATCATACTCTTTGGTGAGCTCATTATGAGCATGTCGGTCATAACCCGTAGAAAATTGAGGAAGTGAGTGGGGTTTCTCAAATGTAGTTTTTTTGTATGATTGTGAGGTACTAGTATAATAAGTAGTTTGTGAACTGATAGGGATAGAGTACTTTTGTGGCTGTTGCTTAGTCGTAATATTTGCAAAAGATTTTGAAATAGGAAAATGCAGTTTACAAGCCTCAAAATATGATAAGCAACTTTCAGCCATTGTGAGCTTAATCTGTTTATGACGGACAAATTCTGGACACGATTTACTATTTGCGAAATGTGAGCCTTCACATAAACAGCATGTTGCACTATCTTCTTCAGTACTGCAAGTACTACCAGGATGGTCTTGACCACATTTGAAGCAACGGGGCTTGGACCTGCACTGACTCTTGGTATGACCTAAGCGGCAGCAGAGGTAGCACTGTAGTGTAGGGTAGGTGTACAATTCTACTTGTAGAGGATTGTAGCACATAAAAATACGCTTAGGTAAAATCTGACCACGAAAAGTAAGAACCATTGTTTGTGATGGTTTCCATCTTGTCTCACCGTTGATTGTAACTTTATAGTTAAATCGTCGAGCTTTGAAAATCTTTCCACATCCTATGGGAACATTAATGTTTTGAATTACTTCTTCAGGGGTCCACTCATTAGGCACTCCGCGAACTAAACCTATGCGAGTTACAGTAAATGATGGTATGAAAGCTTTCAGGTTTTGTGAAGAAAGACTGTTGTGTGTAAGGAATAAGTTTGCATTTAAATAGTTTGAAAATGAGATGGTGATTCTATTCCGTCCAATACGTTTGAGAGTCCCATTCATAATGTTTTGAATATTATATTGTTTCAAAAACTTTCCAAAAGCTATGGGGTGGAGTACTGTTCCATCGTTGCCAGATTGTTCTTTTTGAATGTGTAAGGGGCACTATCAGAAGGTTCATACAAAATCCTAGCAACCGGAGTCGGACGTGGGAGGTTGGTATCAATGGTATCAATATCACAATTGGTTCTGAATTCAATTTCTCCATAAGAGGCTCATTTTCAGCGTAATGACAATCGGTAGATTTGAATTCAGAATTATGTTTTCTCCGGCGTTTGTTACAATGCTTGCAAACTTTATGTAAGCGACTACGCTTAATGGCTCGTGTACTATACCTACGTTCCATCCGTTTCCATACCAGATTCGGATGCTATGGTTACATTACATCCAACAGGGGGAATTGTACCCCCAGGGTCTTGGGGATCATTCATCGTCGATGAAAATAAGTTAAAAGACTTACCAGTAAATTATATACACAAATAAACAAAATCTGTACAGTAAATAACTAAACTAACTACAAATTACTACTCAACTGATCACCAAACCACAAAATAATAAAATTGAAATTTTCAACAGAAAAAACACAACCGTTCAAAAAAGAGTTTCCCGCGCTTTTTTTATGCTATCTTTTTTTCTATTCTAAAATATTTTAAATTGACAACCTCTGACAATCTATACAAACGAGATTGTAAATGAACAGGTTAAACGTACGCCGCCACACACATATACACGATCTATCCGGAAGACTTAGTTCTGCTGCATATGCAGTTCGTAAGATAAGACAGCTAACAGACGTAGCTACTGCTAAGCTCGTTTATTTCGCGTACTTCCACAGTATTATGTCTTATGGTATATTGCTGTGGGGAGCTGCTGCTGAGATAGAGACAATCTTTATCTTACAAAAGCGTGCAATTCGAGCCATATATGAAATGGATCCTAAGGAATCCCTGAGAGATATTTTTAAAGAAATTGATATTTTAACTTTACCAAGTCTGTATATATTTGAAAATATTATGTATGTTCGTAAAAATTTGAGCAAATTTAAATCAAACAGTGTCAATCACGATTATAACACTAGAAATAAAAATAAAATAACGGTGCCAGGCTTTAGATTAGCAAAAACAAATAAAAGTTCCTTAGGCAATTGTGTGCGGTTTTATAATAAATTGCCCAAACATATTACAACGCTCACAGAAAGAAAATTCAAGTCGCATGTGAAAAATATTTTGATAAAGAAATCTTACTACACAGTTTGTGATTACTTAAATGACCAAAATGCTTGGACTGGTTCGCCTCTGCCAAGCTAGCGCCTGTCACATATGCTTTTTATTAGATCTCAGTTTCCCGTGACACACTCGTATAGTCTAAACGGAATTAGCCTGGAGCGAGTTAACAAAATCCGAGATATAGGTATTGTAATTGACAATGAATTGCGATTTGATGAGCACATTACGACCCTTTGCAATAAAGCAAATAAAACTCTTGGGTTTATATCTCGAACCTCTGCGCAGTATAAAGATATAAATATACAAATTCTGCTCTACAACGCATATGTTCGTAGTGTGCTTGAATTTGGTGCAGTTGTATCATTGTATGGGACCCGAAGGAAAAAAGTACACTAAAATGTTGGAAAGAGTTCAGCGTAAGTTTGCCAGGTCCCTCTACAAGAAGATATACGGTTACTACCCCTTCCTTTTCCCATCCTTGTTTGTGTCTGGTATGGTAGGGCTTGTTACTCTAGAGCGCAGGCGCAAGATTCTACTGATTATGTATTACTGTACGCTGTTGCGCAATTCAGTAGATAATCCCTCAGAACTATCTCGAGTTAGCTATTAAGTTCCGCAAAACTACCCTAGCGTAGGTAAGCGTCGTCGGCACCATCTGTTGGCATTTTCTAGCAAGTTACGCACCCGATAGGCCAATAATTACTGCCACACCTGTTAAGGTGCAACCATAATACTGATTTTCAGTGAATTCCTGACCTCGGTCTAAGATGTTTTCTTTTAAAATGATTGATTTCAGTAATTCAAGCGACGCAAGTGGTGGAGATAAAAAAATCTCATAGAAACAAAAATTTCGATCAGAGTGGCTGAAAAATTATGTCTTTTCATCTTGGTTACGTGAATACCCAAAAGACCCATATAAAGCGATTGTTTTCATTTTGTGATACTTACTACAATTCAAGCTGACATAAGTGTTTTGAAACGTCATAGTGCGGGTACCAAACCAAACTAAACTAAATCAACGGCGGCACCAAACTAAATCAAAGAGCATGTCCAAGCAACAACCAATTTAAAAAAAACAAATGTAAAAATAAATTACTGTATTAATTTGTACATGACTTTATTGACAATTATGTTACAAGTACAATCCACTTCGTAAGCTGTTCTAGAAAAGAATCCCCTAACTTTCCCGCGTTTTTCTCCACGTCACACACATGCCATTCATTGCCGCTAGAGGCGCCGTAGGCGCGTCACAGATAACTCTGAATAATTTCTCACGACCATAGACTCACAATGCAATACTAATATGGATCGCTAACAATCGGCCATTCTGACATGTGTCTGACCTCAGACACTAGAAGTTCTAAAGATAGTAACTAAATCATCATGGTCTTCAAAAGTCTGGTCGTTTCTTCATTCTTAATACCGATCATATTCTAAATTAAAATAATATCTCTACGTGGCTTATGAAACTAGCATGAACGGACATTGGCAGAATTGTGGTAACATTAAACCGCAGAAGCCATTAACAAAGAAATAATAAGATAGTAACTGACATTACCTGGTTACATGGTGCATAGAAATTAATACAATTTATTAACAGTGTCTGACTTCGAACAATGGCAGTTTTAAATACATTAATAACTGTAATTACTTATGTATTGTTTAAAAAATACACAAGAAACATAACTTGCCTTCTCTTAAAAAAAATTAGAGTTCCAATCATAATCATAAACCTTTTGGAGAATAATATCATGATCAAATGAACTTCATGAATGAAGTTCGATCATTATTATATGAGTAAACTTCATTCGAAGATATAAATTAAACAGGTAGTCCTTTAAGCCTACAAGGCAACTTCGCACGTGTAAAAAGTATATCGATTGTATAATCGATCGATTTCAAAACAAACCAAAACCTTTCCCATCTCTATAGCGTCTAGTTCCCCTCACTACCGTTCAAGCGCGTCATTCTTTTAGAGACCTTTGCTCGGATAAAACTTTTTAAGGGTAATGATGGGTGGGAGGGTATTTATATCTTCGAATGAAGTTTACTCATATAATAATGATCGAACTTCATTCATGAAGTTCATTTGATCATGATATTATATAGCGTAAAACTTCATTCTCGATATAAATTAAACAGGTAGTTGTTTAGAGTTCAAAGTTTTGTCCTGCAATTTCTTTCGGAAGTTCAGAAATAAAACCATTTTCTATAAGCTATTAAGGTTATAATCAGACTTTTATTACATAAATATGGTTTTATGATTATTACAAAATACAAGACAGTATTAATTAATACAAAGAATAGATTTTGCGAAATTCCCATCATCAGAAACAGGGCGCTTATAGAAGCGAGCAAATATTTCAGAAGTATTTGTCCAACCTGCGGTTTTTCGGATAAGGTCTAATGGGATCCCCGCTGAACTGGCAGCAGATGTGGAAGCATGTCTTGTGCTATGTGCACTAAATACTGACACATCGACCCCACTTTCAGCCAAAACCTGTTTGATCCATCTGCTAATGGATTGAGCAGAGGCGATTCTATGTGGCCTTTTCCATGTAAGAAAAAGGTTTATTGGGCTTTCAGGTCGCAAGTCTTTAGTGATTTGTAAATAATCTTCTAACGTGGTGGCTGGACAAATGCTTTTATTTTCATTAAAATATGGTAATACCAGAATGGGTTGATCACGGCCTGGGCAGGAAGTTTTTATAAGATCAGTGATAATAATTTTAACACCATTTTGTCCTATCATAATATTATCAAGTTTGATAAGTGCTAGTGTCTGTACTCTGTGAGCAGTACATAGCGCCAGCAAAATGGCTAATTTCTTGGTGATTCTTTCTATTGATAGGTTTTGATTGGGATACCAATTTGATATATGATTGAGTACTATTTGTGGATCCCATGTTATATTATACTTAGGAACTGAAGGTCTTATTTTAAAGGCACCTCTCAGAAGACGTTTGATTCTGACGTCAGCACTAACATCACCTCCAAGCAGGAGGGAGAGTGCCGAGCGATGGCTATTCAGCGTTCCATACGCAGCACCTTTGTTGAATTGTTCAGTTAAAAATACAATAACATGCGATACCGAACACTCGTAATAATTAATATTATTAGCCGCACAGAAAATCCACCAAATTTTATATGTGACGTTGTATTGGTTCAAAGTATTCTTAGCCAGAGAAGCAATCATTAAATTTAAAGCGACCTCCGGAGTTCCTCTTCTCAAGAGTGCATGCCGGAGAGCCTCGCTGCAGCCAGGGTATGTTCCCGAAGCAGCTTTCCTCGAGTCCTGTAACGGAAGCAAGGAACAGCGTCACGTTTTAAGAATAATATTTCCGATAGCAACATGCTTTTCAAAAGAGGAAACCAGGGTTGTGAAGGCCAATATGGGAAGACTATTATTCCTTCTGCTTTATCCAACAATATTTTCTGTAGACATTTTAGGATTAATGGAAATGGTGGAAAAGCATAAAAAAACCATTGACTCCAATTTAGGGTAAATGCGTCAACTTTGAACGCGTCAGGATCGGGTTTCCACGAGATGTAAATGTCACATTTTGCATTGGTTCGAGAAGCAAAGAGGTCTATCTCAGGTGTGCCAAGTTTATACACAATGTCTATATAAACTTCCCTAGGTAACGACCATTCTATGTCAGGATTAGTTTTTCGTGACTCCTCATCAGCTTCTTTATTATCCTTAGTATTGATGTAGGAGGCATATAACCAAATCTTTCGCTCCTCGCACCATTGCCAGATTTTTTTAGCTAACTCATTGAGGTGAGGGAACTGGATTCCCCCCATTCGATTGATATAACTGATCGCGGTAGTATTGTCAACTCGTAACAATATAGTGCTTCCTAAACTATCTCGAGCAAAGCATTTAAGGCTTAAGAATATCGCCATGAGTTCTAGATAATTAATGTGGAAATTCGTTTCGCTCTCAGTCCAACCCCCGTGAACTCGTTTGTGTTCACTGTATCCACCCCACCCTGTTCTAGAGGCATCTGTAAAAATTTCTTGGTCAAAATGTACTACATCTATTGTGTTATACGCAGAATGGATATTTTTTAACCACCAATTTAAATCAAGTAAAATATCACCGGATGGTATGAATTTTGCGTCATAAGTTATATGCTTCTTCAAAGCAAGAAACTTTTGTCTCTCTAACAATTTGGTATATAGCCATCCGTAGCGTACAGCTGGGCAAGCTGCCGTTAGAGTTCCGATTAAATGAGCGAAGTCTCTGATGGAACAAATACGCAACGACTTAAATTTTTTAATCAAATGTGCTATATTATGACATTTCTCGTCTGGCAGGGAAATTGTCATATCAGTTGAGTTGTAAATGAAGCCTAAATAACGACATGATTGATTAGGCTTCAATGAACACTTTTCAAAATTAATTACAAAGCCTAGGCATTCTAACAAATGTATGGTTTCTCTCACATTTCTAAGGCATTCTTGGTAATTTTTTCCGATACATAGTATGTCATCTAAGTATATTACCGAGGTAAAACCGCGTAATCTAAGATGAGTTATGACTTCTCTCATAACTTTGGTAAAGGTTCTAGGGGCAACAGAAAGACCATAAGGCATTGCGCAAAATTCATAGACGGAAATACTTCCATCTTCTTCTTCAAGGTGAAACCTTAAGTACTTACGATCATTAGTCGAGATCGGTAGAAGTAGGTAGGCCTCTCGCAAATCGATTGTTGCCATAAAACCGTTTTTAGGCAATAGTTTTGCAGCCGTTCTATAGTCTTCCATTTTGAAATGTGATTTAGTGATAAATCTATTCAATGGCTTGAGGTTAAGGATGAACCTCTTACCACCATTAGTCTTAGGTGCGAGAAAAATTTTGGATATAAATTGATCATCGCGTGCCTGGCATTTATCTATAGCACCTAACTCCACTAATTTATTAACAGCAAAAATAATTTCTTGTTTTTCTAAAAAATTAAAATTGTTACGGGGAATTACAGTTTGTGTTACTGAGGATTGAAATGGTATGGAAAACCCATCTTTAATCCAGCCAAGTATAACAGGGTTGGTGGTAACTGTTAACCAACATTTGAAAAAATGTTGTAACCTGCCAGCATGGCGTACCGTAGTCATTGCCGAGGAGGAGCACGCTGCTTGTTGTGGGTGACTTTCGTTGGTGCCACTGCATTTTGTTTGTGAGTCGCCGATGGAGTCTTCTGAGCGCCTCCTCTCCCCCCCCCCCCTGTTCGACGACGGCTGATACCGGTGAGGGGCTATCCAGTTTCCCTGGGATCGAGTTCGAGTCGTTGACTGAGACGTGGACGGCGTAGATGTTTTTGGCGGTAAAACGCACTTTTTTATTTGGAGGCCTTGTTTTTCAATAGCTTTCGTAGCTTTGATCTTTTCTGCCAGTTTACTACCAAACAGCGATTCATCCCTCTCCAAATCCTGAATAATTGAGAGAAATGATTTATCTAATGCCGGTGTTATTAGATTTATTCTTGACTTTGTCTCCGTGTAGTGAAGGTCAGCCAATATACGACAGGCATCTGAGAGAGTTTTAATAGCTAGCACCTTTGTCTGTTTATCGTCACTGCCGATAAAAAGTGTATGCATGGCCCTATTTATGGCTGTAATCCCAAGGCCCAGTTGCTGCTGTAGATTTTCAATTTTTTTATCTCGGCTTCTAGTAGATTCATTGAGAGCCGCTGATATTTCAGGGTTTAGTACAGGAGCCCTTAACAACTTACAGTTTTCAGGGATTTTTTGTGTTTTCAGCAATGTTTCCTTCGATTCCTTAGAAATTCCTCGTCGGAGAATTGGCAACCATCTTTGAGCCAGTGTTTCGTGTATTTTTTCGCCGTATAATGGCGATTCCTGTGCAGCGTCGCCCAAGGCTGACAGAAATTCTGTGTCAATTTCTGGGTCTGCATCTACAGCCGGAAGCTCCAAGGTGGAAAGATCAGGAGCTGCCTCGCTACCAATAGCCAAATCTTTTTGAAGCAGGGCCTCTGTTATCCCATTATCGTTGTCTGAAACAACGTACAACGGCTTATTAAATTTGAGGGTAGTAAAATAAAGTAACCAAAAAATCATTTTTAGGTCATTATTAGTCATCGTGTTGACTCGCGGTCAACATCTAGACGTGAAATAGTTTTGCCTTCGCATTGACTCTCGGCCAATACCCCGGCTTAAGCTTTCCTTTGTGTTAACTCACGGCTAACATCCAGGATGGACAAAATGTAATGAATAAATAAACATATTATACCATACCTTGGCGGTCACGTAAAAGAAATAACTCGAATTTTTCAATTAGAGTTTTTACTCACCTGAATATTCGTCCGACGATGTGTCTGAATAAACAATGCACCGTCTACGGACAGGTTTTTGTTTTTCACGAAGTTTTCTTAGTTTTGCCTCATAAAACTGAATCTTGTCATCACGTTTACGCTTCGGCATTTTAATAGAAGAGCAGATATTTGCAAAGGTTGAAACTAATTGAAACGTTTATTGAAAAAAATAAGGTTTGAAATCACGTGTTACCGTTGCCTCGCACGGAAAAAGAATGACGCGCTTGAACGGTAGTGAGGGGAACTAGACGCTATAGAGATGGGAAAGGTTTTGGTTTGTTTTGAAATCGATCGATTATACAATCGATATACTTTTTACACGTGCGAAGTTGCCTTGTAGGCTTAAAGGACTACCTGTTTAATTTATATCGAGAATGAAGTTTTACGCTATATAATTCACGTATCACACTCAATCATCTCAAAGTATTTAAAACAACTCATAAATGTCTCAAATAAAAATACTTAATAATCATATACATTTCTGCTATGTACTGTCAACTTACTGATCTTACTATATTTAGATAAGTATATATTTTTAAATGTGATTCGGCCATCCTTTATCTAGCAGAATGTCCTCATTCTTATGGCACTATTTACTATCAACCTAAATATATCATGCTCGCGTCAGATTGGGTCTATAACTTGTAATTAATAGCAAAACAGCAGTCTGCTGGCTCTCCGAAGTTTCATAACTATGAGTAGGTACTTAATGATCGGCAGCACGCTCACTCCGAAGTTAGCAAGTGATGCAGCACGCTCGCTTCTTATTCTTCTATCCAGGACAATGAAAGCAATCGGCAGCACGCTCACTCCGAAGTATCGTAAGTAGTGATTGGCAGCACGCTCGCTCCAACATCTACTTGTAGAGTGACCACTATTGGCAGCACGCTCGCTCCAACATCTACTTGTAGAATAACCACTATTGGCAGCACGCTCACTCCAATATCTGGTCAGAAACTAGTCCGAGGTCGCGTCAGTAGTGATTGGCAGCACGCTCGCTCCAACATCTACTTGTAGAGTGACCACTATTGGCAGCACGCTCACTCCAATATCTGGTCAGAAACTGGTCCGAGGTCTCGTCAGTAGTGATTGGCAGCACGCTCGCCCCAACATCTACTTGTAGAGTGACCACTATTGGCAGCACGCTCACTCCAATATCTGGTCAGAAACTGGTCCGAGGTCTCGTCAGTAGTGATTGGCAGCACGCTCGCTCCAACATCTACTTGTAGAGTGACCACTATTGGCAGCACGCTCACTCCAATATCTGGTCAGAAACTGGTCCGAGGTCTCGTCAGTAGTGATTGGCAGCACGCTCGCTCCAACATCTACTCGACACTGCCACGCTGGGCAGAAAACCGTCGGCAGCACGCTCACTCCGAGGGCCTGAAATGTTCATAAAATTCCAAAGCAGTATCTATCCAGTCGTTCTTATCAACATAAATAGTTCTGGTATGTACATTGTACTTTAACTCCTGTCGTATATAAATATATACAAACAAATCACAAAACTTGTACTATGTGTTTCTATTGGAATGTTTTCAGTATTTGCAAGACTTATTAAACTACATTTAAACCAGCAAAGTTACCGAAGAAAACGCATATGACTATTGTGCACGGTTTAGTTATTATACTGGTATTAAAGTGATGAGATCATAATAATATTATGTTATAAGAAGCAAGATATGTAAATGCAATTAATCAAATAAAGATTTTACTGTCGTATCTGTACGGTTTAATTATTATCTAGTTCTCTATCTTCATTTATGATCCCAGCTTAGGTCTGACTTAATGAAATCATTTACATCTTTATCACTACCGTGTTTCTCAAAGAAACTGATCCACGGCTCTATTTAACTGTAGCGAAATAAGGACAAAATAGACTTAATTTGCAAGTGTCAGTATCGAATTACAACTCTTTACAACAAAAGAGTTTCCTAACAAACATCTGCATTAGGCATTGCTGAGATATAGTGTAGTTTAGGCATTCTAGGCATTTCATATTAGACGAAATATAAATATGTATACTATTGAAATGGTAGGCATTTTTGCAGTCGCATCTTGCATTTTAGGCTCTGTGCTCAGAATAGGAATAAGTTAGTACATTACTGTCTAGAATGTCCTTCAATACTGGAGACCTTGTGTGTGACATGCCCTAATACTTACGATTTCGGTAAGGGCCACTACAACGGAAAATAAGCTTGTTACTTTCGTCTTCGTTGTTAATTTGTTTAATACAATATAAGGATCAAACCGTAAACACAAGCAAGACTTATCTTCTTTTATTAAGTCTTAAACGGTTCTTCTTGATTTTTCTAAATAGTTTATATTACATCTTGTCCTATTTGGTCAATACTAGATCCTTCAAGATTTTCATCTTAGCAGTTTAGGTCATGTTGATAATTCTTATGATTCAACAATATTCACACTTACTAAAACCTAGTATCAATGGGGACTTCTCGGTTCCTTTATCAAGCGTATTGTTCAAACAGTGTTGAGTTCTACTAATTTCCAATCTTTCTCAACTTTGCCGTGTGCCCGAACTGCCAACGATGCCAATAGTGTGCATTTGTACTAATACACCTCAAATAAGCCGTTACCCCTTAGCATTACCGCAGCTTTTCTCTACCTGTTTCATTTCTATAACTCCTCTGCATATTCAGCAAACTCATTGGATGTAAAACAAGTGCCGCAATCAGAGATAAGCTATTTATATTTATTTATTGTTAAAAACATTGTGTTTTTAAGTATAAATTACAGCTTCGTCCATACCGAACAAACAATATTTAAACAGGTAATGAAGATTAATAATAGAAGTAAGTAATAGTAAGTAGTAAGTAATAGAAATTTAAAATTAATATCAGTTTTATAATCGATTGTTTTCAGGTTTATTGTTTTTAGTTTTACGAAGAAAATATTATACACTTAAATAATTTCAATTTACCCACACATTCACATTAAATATTCATTTAATGTATAGTAAACTCTTTAATATAATAAAACTTAACAAATTGCTCCTTAATATATTTATAAATCCGTTTCCAGTATTATTTTTAGCAAATGATTGTACTAAATTTTGAAACCTATACCGCATAGACCCTTCTTAAAACATGCGGACCTTTGCTTTTAATAGTTTATTTTTGTGAGCATATTTTTATTTTTGTGGTTTTCGCTTTTACTAAACTCAAATCACTAGAAATTATTTCTTACAAATAGTGCCATCTCAAAAATATACAGTCATGGGAAAATCAGTATTCATTTAGTAGAATCAACTTAGAAAAATGTGGTTTTGAAGAATGTGTAGATTTTAGGTCACAGATAGCTCAGTCAGTCAGAAACATTTATTTTGTGCCTTGAACAGTCTCGTTCTGTAGAGAAGGTAGATTTGACATAAGCATGATAAGAGGTAGAACTTTTTACCATAAGTAAGGAGTATATGAGGAACTAGTGAGTTTTGTAATGAATCGGCATGAACTTTTCCATTCAAGTCAGAATCTACTTAAAGAGCCAAGAACCTCATCACAGAAATATTTTGAACCTTGTTTCTCTATAGGATATTATATCTAGATAACTTATGTATGCTTTTTTTTTTTAACTGTCTCTTTATTTGTTTTGTCCAAATTTATTAAAAGATTAATAGATGTCAACCATTTAATAATATTTTGTAAAGCTAAATTTGTCTCTGGTTCAGATTGCTTTTAATTTTCACATCGTAGCGTTTTCAGGTCTCTTGAAAAACGCCACTGCATTGATTTGGTTATCTTTTGGGATGGTTCGACGCCCAAACTTGAATTTCGTAGCGATATCAAATCGTTTCGTATCGTTTGCTCATTAGAGTTTTTGGCTACAGAGATGATACCCAGAAGCCATATTGAGGTTAGTGAAATATTGTTGCCTATTCAATTTGAGCTTCCATTAACGGAATTGGGTATTTATCCTTGGTTGTGCTTTTATTTCAAGCCATGTCATCAACATATAATTAGGGTCATCGTTTTACCCAAGTACTCCCACAATGGAGCTCGAATGTTCACTTACTGATCTTCGTATAATTTTATTTGCGCTGAGATATTCAATCACGCATTCACCTTTGTCTTTCCGGTTAGGATTAAAGATATGGTCTGAATAACAACAGGGGTTTTGTTTTTAATTTTATAATATAGTATATTATGCATATCCGTTAATCTGTCCTAATTCTGCAGTAGAGAACGAAAAATACCCTTACTTTCGTTTATCAGCTGCGTCTAATATCATCTAGATCGTAGTCTGCCTTTTAAACTTCCCAGGTTGATCGGCAAATCCGCGCCGTAAGAAGGTGTTTTTTTTTTTTTTAAATCACGAATTCGAGTTTCAATAGCTTTCTTACAAGCTGCAATTTGATTGTTGTTGACGAAGCCCAAAAATAGATATATTTGCATACCCGTCAACGAAACAATAAACTCCAGAAACAATAAGGTATTCAAATCCAGATAAGGTATTTAAACATGCTTCAGATGTAAAATACAAGCTAGCTTGCCATGAGCAATCTTTAGCAAGTACTTTAGAGCAACCATTACGTTTTTGACGTATGAATTTTTGATGGTTATTTGCACCGGCCTTTCAAATGACTTTTCCAAATTGTTTTTGTATCATCTTTATAGACTCATAAATTAGGAAGATTATTAGTCAGTTTTATTTCTTCTCTAATTAATATACATTCACTACCAAGATCCATTGAAACCTTTACATCCCGACAATACAAGAAAACATATTTTTGGTACTTTACGTTTGATGATACTAGAGTTTCTATTTTAAAATGCTTTTATTTGGATCCAATCCGTATCTTGTCTGCATTACTAGAATGTTTTCACACTAAGTTGAATCGTGACGCATTCATAAACACTTTCCACGCCCAATAAGAACTCGTGGATAGTTTTACCTTATAACGAGTCGCATCGAGACACCTTTGCTTACAGTTTGACGCACTCCCGACCTGCGTTTGTTTATTAGGAACTAGTATATAATGACGGTGTGAATGTTCAAGTTACCCTGACATACTTCTGAGCGTGACATTTTCCTAAGATAAATAAGAACATCTTCAGGTTCCTCAGAACACAGTCATTGTGCATTCATCCGTACGTTACTGTACTGTACTTTGTCACTGTCTCCTGTACTTTGGTTAAAACAGTCTACTGCTTTTTTCGGTTATTTCACAAAATAAAATAATCAGATAATTGTATTCATCAATTATTTATGCCATTTATCTCTAAGCATTATCTTAAGAAGATTTTCATTATTCTTTTCACACTGAAAAGCCTTTATTCTGAGCCGCTCCAAGAGAATTAAACACTAGTTAGGCCATCATACCAACGTCAAATGAGGTATTGAATAATAAATACATTATTTTGGACATGAATGCAGGAATAATATTCTGACCCGAAAGACTTGGGAACAACATTTTTTTACCTTAAATCGCCACGACTAACTAGGGCTTTAATTATTGTTTACTCTTGACTAAGAATATTATTATATGTTCTAAGCTAAAAATTAAGGATTTACGGTGATCTTCCAAACGTTTCAATCTTAGAAAGAGAACACTTAGGCCAGGTTTAATACCTAGCGCTAAGTGAAATAAGGTTTTTTCGTCTATGTATTTAGTCTCATCTTAACGATTTTCTATTTGACAAAGATGATGGACTTAAACATTAATTTTTTTTTTCGTGACGTCTAAATCACATTCTAGAACGACGTCATCCGACACAGAGTCAGCCATGCCTGTGGCGTAATTGGTTCATTGGTTCTATAGTTACTGTTTTGTACTAAGTCAAGGGAAAACACTGTCATAATTACTTAGAAAGATAATTGCAGTTACAGACAAAACATTATTACATAATAAATAAAATAACAAGACAAATAATATTACGTATAATCTATCTTACATTTTCTTAACTTGCAGTAACTTTGTTTCTTAATCATTCGTCTATATATTAATGGGTATTCAAAATCATTTACATGACTAACAATTAACTAAACGCAGGTCAAACTGTATGTTGATTTATAAGAGCAACTACTTTAAAAATATTTCGCAAATAATAAATAAACGGTCGCGTTTATTTCTTCTGAAATCTTTGGGTTATTTGCTGGCCCTAAATACTGGCCTTGAGTACTGTCACTATCCGTTCAATATAATCATGTATTTTCCTTCATTATCTTATATAATACCAATTAACTGATAACTAATCTGCTGTGTTATGTCATTAACACTCTTGTTCTAAAAACTTATAGATTTTTAGATTGAACTCACCAGATTTTTAATGCAGATGGCAGATGTCAGTCGTGCCCTCCCTACTAGCTCGTTCTTTGATGCAATGAATCAGATTTTCGATGCAGATGGCAGATATCAGTTGTTCGTGCCCTACTAGCACGTTTTTTGATGCAGTGGGTGTTGGTTGCGTTGTCACTTCTGAAATGTAAAAATAAATTACTGTATTAATTTGTACATGACTTTATTGACAATTATGTTACAAGTACAATCCACTTCGTAAGCTGTTCTAGAAAAGAATCCCCTAACTTTCCCGCGTTTTTCTCCACGTCACACACATGCCATTCATTGCCGCTAGAGGCGCCGTAGGCGCGTCACAGATAACTCTGAATAATTTCTCACGACCATAGACTCACAATGCAATACTATTATGGATCGCTAACACAAATAATTCAAAAAATTTAAAAACACGCCTGTGGTACCAAAAGATGAACTAAAAAATTACAAATAACTTACAAGATTTTAATGTTGAATGGCCACAAGGTATGCACTTGACTATAGACGATGAATGGCGGAATCTTCCAAGTTATATACAGCAAAACAAGTGTGAATTAAACTTGGATGAACCCCCAAATGTATTTTGCCATAATATAATATCGGAGATGAGATGGAGAGACCAAAGAAGAGTCACCGCCATTCTTTAATTTGGCACGTTTTATGCTAGGAATGCTGTCCCTGCCACAGTCAAATGCCGACTGTGAACGCATTTTAAGCCATAATATTACTTACTTGAAGACTAAAAAAAGGAACCAGTTGTCCACAAAATCTATTGCTGGGAACCTCTTCACGCAACAGATTATAAAGAGAAGTGGGAAGAATTGTATAGATTTCCATCCATCCTATGATATGATTAAAGAAAATGAATGTGTCAATGTATAACAAAACGGATCAGTAGATATTTATCTTGATTATAGGAGAATTTGGTAATCGTTATTATAAATCTACCGAATCAATAACAGTAGTATACAAACAATTCATTTTATTATTACATAGACCAGCAACACCGTAATTTAGACAGAGAGAGTTGGAGACACTTCTTCAACCTATGTTTTACTCACAAAAAACTGTTCAATTAATTTTTGGTCAATGAAGTTGGGCTCACAGTTATTACCATAAATAAGAATACTTTTACATTAAAAAAATATAATATATATATTATTATTCTTTGTTTCACAAAGAATAATATATAGATGGCTGCTAGATGGCAATGTACCAACGGATTCGATCGCTTATGTTTTCTTTCGAGTACCTACCTATAGAATTCACAAACGATTTTTTTTAAATTTTCAAATTACAATTGAAATGATAACTTGGTGGCAATCGTACTCTTATTTTATAGCTTTAGTAGGAAGAAAGTGGAGGAGAATAAAGAACTACAGAATCATTCTATATTTATGACAACGGGCTACTACGGAACCCTACATTGTGCGTGGCCCGACACGCATTTGACCGTTTATTCTAACAAGTGGTGCCGTATTTAGAGGGTCTTTTATAGTTAAAATATACTATGAAATATAAGTATGTACAGGTATCCAAATTACAGTAATGTTCCTATTTGTCACCTTTTTTTGAGAGCCAGTAATTCTAGGTTAGCCTGAACAACATCCTCGACCACATCATCACTTACCATCAGGTGAGATTGTGGTCAAAGGCTAACCTATCGAGCATAAAAAAAAATACCTACATACATAATTAATGTTTATAGTAAAAATATTTCGCTGAAATAGTGTGGTTTTGACTGACGTAGCATTTCAATACATACGTTTCGTAGGATGACTGAACTTTAGACCAAATTGATAATTCATATTTTACTTTTCACTGTTTAATTATGAAATATGATGAAGTTGTTATATTATTAATATTTGGTCTCATAAACAGTAGTAAATTGTGAGATATTATTGGCTGTAAAGTTACTGAATCACTTTCGTGGCATCTAAAACTTCAAAACTGTTATTCTTCCATAGGAGAAGCATGATTTGATTAATTTACAAATGCATTTTATCAGGCACTATAAGTTTTCTTACTAAAAATATTTCAAATTAGCAAGTAATACAATTTGCCACGAAGGTGGATGAGGACCGTGGAAATGAGAATTAGCCATTAGATCCATGCATGACCAAATCGTGGTCGGTCATAACATAAGTGTCACACTCATTTGTATTTGACATTTATATTCTCTTTTCTCTGATTGTAGCAATGACAAAAGAAAGAAGAGGACTAGAAATATATGACCTATAAATATATAGGTCATATATTTCTAGTACGTTATAGAAATACGATATAGAAATACGATGCATTTCAACACAGAAATAAAAAAATTGTATGCCTTTCACTCTCATGCATGTGATTGTATTAATGTAACAAGAGACAACATTACTTTTACAGCTTTCTAAAATTGCAACAATAACATATGACGTCACTTTGGTCATGCCCATCGGCCTCGGCCAACCCGCCATCTTAGTTTCTGGTTTTTGAGTAGAACTAGAGATGGACATTTAAAATATACATCGATGTTTTTTCCGATGTAATGCATCGATCGGTTGCATCGATGTTAATAAGATGTATTAATACACACATCGATGTTTCAAAAACATTATTAAGTAAATTTTCTATAAATAATTGACTTTTTTTTATTTAATATTTGATTTCTTTCCTGTTGATTAAATTTGAAATTATACTCTAATTTTATAATTTTCTTTTACTTTTGCCATATTGTTTTCAGTCGATAAATTTTCTCCTTGAAGAATTGATCTCTCGAATTGTCTTGCTACAATTATTCTATTAAAAAAAAAAACTTGATAATAATTATTTAATTGGATCTGAACGATCACCTTTTTTAGGGATAGGGTGCACGAAAGCCATCTTCCATGATTTTGCAACAACGCCTGATTAGTAGAAGAGCCGGAATATGTCTATTACAGTAACAGTGCCAATCTACTTCCATGACACTACACTTACCTCGTCACTCCGGAACAATTTGTTATGTCTCCTTGGCTCTTTAATCCTAAACACAGTAGCGTTTGCACAATACTGATTTTGGTCAGAATATCTGTCACTGCGGTGGTACCCCCTTAGCCTCTTGATTGATACTATAACCAAGTTGTCACGCATTATAAATTGTAGTGTAGAGTTTTATACTCCTGATACCTACTTATTTTGAATTCGGCGCTGCTACGTGAGAGTGCATTCTGAGTGCAACTTTTCATACTACAACGTATTTCATAACCTTAAGGTAAGCCATCGAGAAACTAACCTCAAGAGAAGCCATTCTAGTTGCTTTGTACGAAATAAATTCATGCAATTTTTCTCTTATCAAAACGCTTTCTAATTGGCTAAGCCACCACCACGTGGTTTATAGTGATGGGACGTGATTAATGTTCTAATTTAATCGATATCGATAAAATCAATATTTTGATGAAATACAAAATAAGCGTCTCTATTCTATCTTGAGCGTTGAGTGTGAATACCGCCGCGGTCATGAGTTGGATGGGTGACCGCCAGTGACATTAATATTGAGCGCTTCCGTCGCGGTAATATTATCTATACAGTATTTCAACTTCATTGAAACGGATGAAACGCAAGTTATACCTACGCGACTGTGCCGCAGAGACGAGCTAATGGTTTGTTGTTTTTTAAACAATAACCACGCTATTTTTTCACGAAAAATAAGTTCAAGTACATATTTACATATTAAATATGACTAGTAAGATATATTGTGTTGTTTTTGGTTATATGAATTCATCGAAAACAAATCCAGAGATACCTTTTTTCAGATTACCTGTTAACTGAAAGGTATTAATAATAGTATATTATGATACAAGTGAGCTAATTTGCTCATTATACACAATATACATAAAAAAAAAATATTACACAAATGCGATACCAACAACATACGAAAATTATGGAATATATCGCTCAAGTTTTTTTTTTTATCGTTGATTACATATAAACCTCTTTGTTGTTACAAATCTGTATTACCCGGTTAAATTGAATATGCTCTGTTTACTCGCATATAATTTGCAATTAGGTACTAACTTAACTTTGCAGGGATAATCCTATCACGCACTAGTGTATAATATTATTATGCACGAGGGTGTTATAGTTCGGTTTGTGGCCCTAAGTACGATATAATAAAGCTCACTTTACGAGCAAGGGTGTTGAAGTAGACTATAAAATAATTTTACTTACTAGTAAGTAAAATTATTTTATGGTCTACATATAGTTGACGGTACATAATGTGTGTCTTTTTAATAGACAAGTATTTCCTTTTAGCCCCGAAAAAAAATGACTCAATTAATAAAAAAAAAAATAGAGTAAAGGAAAGTGATTAACACGATTGAAATAGGTTATAAGCTATTATTAGAATACGGATTTTTAATACTTTAAAATTTAATAATAAAGCATTTCGTAAGTCCCACATATATTTTTCGGTCGCAAATTTTTAAGACTGATCTTTTATTCATAGTTTTTTGATTAAACCTACCTACTATTCATAAACAACACGCATTTTTAGTGAACAACCTGTTCAATTCACAAAGTATTTTATTTGTTTATGTAAAAAAAAGTATATTAACAATCACAAAACTAAATGGAAACACAAAGTAGGCAAATGTAATTAAAATGCTAGAGGCGGGCACCCCTATCGCATGTTTACGTACAGCGCGGCTTTAGGTAGTTATTTCAAGGACATAGCCGAGTTAAAATATTGTATAGATAAAATTACCGTGCTTCCGTGCTTCGAAGTCCCGGTTTTGGTCTTAGGATGGCAGTCGTTATAGCATGGTGGTAGGGCATTTGCGAATGCCCGCCTGACTAGCTACCACCCTCAAGTAGAAAATCTGTTGCCAAGCACCTAACGGTATGCTCCGACAGCTGTCCTTGAGTAATTCCAGTAATTCTAGGTTTGCCTGAACAACACCTTCGACCACATCATCACTTACCATCAGGTGAGATAGTGGTCAAAGGCTAACCTATCAGGCATAAAAAAAGTTTGAATTAGTGCTTAACAAATATAGTTTTATAAGTTTTAATTTGAATAAAGGAAAGAAATAAAGTAAGGACTATGTCTCACATCACTAAAATTAAGTGAATATGGTACAATGACTCCCTATATAATCTGTGAGATCCAATATGATTTATGATAAAACTTATCAGTTATAAAAAAAATCGACACATTACGATACTGTAAGCACCTCACTAGGAAAAATAGTATTTTAAATTTCGAATGAGTGCAATATCACACATTAGTTGCATGATTAGCCGGACCGTCAATTCCACTCTCGAGGTTAGTTTCTCGATGAGGTAAGCGTTCGGTTGCAAACACCTCGACTGAAGCATAAAGAAATGCATTAGGTATCTCTAAAAGTTGCAACTTCTTATTTTAAGGCGCTCAATTTGAATTTACAAGTAATTATTTGTAGTAAAGTAATAAAGTACTTCCTATTTCGGTGGATCTGGATGTCAAAGATAAGAACTCAGAGTACTTTGTTATATAAGATAAAATAATATGTAATTCCCTACTGTGATAATTTTGACATTATGGTCGATTAATCGAACTTTTAATAAATAATGAGTAATTATTTACACACACGAACAACACTGGGAAATGGGCGGAGCCGACGCCATTTTACTTTCTGTTTTGGCACTCGATATGACCATAAACTTCATGTCCTCTTCTTTCTTTTGTCATTGGATTGTAGCATGATCGTTAGGCGTAGCGTAGATTTAAAACACTCATAATCTGTGTGTACATAATCTTTGCAAAAACCAATAAATTTGTAGTTCGTCAAGTCAAATAACGTCAAAAAGAATTGCCATTTAAAAATCGGAAAGGAAAAAAGGCGGGAAACGTTCAAACTTGGCGGCCGCGCTTAAATTTTTAAAATATTTAAATTTAATAATTTTGTGTATTTAGTGGTCAGAAGAGTCCAAATTGTAAATAATTTTAGTTTAATTTGTATATAGTATATATTATTGTGTATATATAACTCGGTAAGTTTCATTTGTTGATTTTTCTTGGCATGGAGGAGCCCCCTGACCCAGGGGGCTCAGTCCCACCTGCTGCGTGTTTTATAACAGTTATGTCAAACGAATCGGGCATGGAGACAGATGGGTCTTTCATGGATGGGTCCATGTCTTCTCGCTCCTTGAAACGTAGCCGTCCAAGCAAGATGTGTAAGCATTGTAACAAAAGAAAACGCAAACGCAACTCTGCTTTAGAACTTAAAGAAACGGACTGTGCATGTATTTCTGTTGTTGAACCAATATCAGAAAAAGCACCGTTTTCATTAGAAAAGAAAAATCTTATTAACAGTGACGCATCCCAAGCAAACAAAGTCCTGACCATGAAAGATACAACAGACATACATCAGACCCGTCCTCAACCCCAGCCTTTTAGTCGCACATTGTATGAGTCCCATGATGTAGCACCATACATTATTCATATTCAGAGAGAGCAGCAGAATCCTGATGATGGCACCATACTGCACCCTATTGCCTTTGGAAAGTTCCTCCAAAGACAGAATTTTAAAAACATAGTAAATGGCAGTCTAAAACGCATAGGCCGAAATAGAATATCCCTCGCATTTGCACACTTTAATGATGCTAATGATTTCCTTAACCACGATAGCCTTAACAAAAATAATTTTAAAGCGTTTATACCAACATTTAATGTCACCCGCATGGGGCTTGTTCGTGGAGTTCCAGCTGATTGGTCTCCTGAAGAAGTAACAGATAACATCAATGTTCCTATTGGATGTGGAAAGATATTAAAAGTCAGACGTTTAAACTACAAAACTATCATAGATGGAAAATCACAATGGAAACCTTCTCAAACTGTAGTCATAACTTTTGATGGACAGGTTCTACCCAAAAGAATTTTTGTATGCTTTAATGCATTACCTGTAGAGCTTTATGTATACCCGACTATACAATGTTACAGCTGTTGCCGCTTTGGTCACACAAAAGTCCAATGTAGGTCCAAACCACGTTGTTACAAGTGTGGCCAAGCCCATACAGCTGACAGCTGTAATGTTGAGGAGCATAATAGCTCTTGCTGTCTTTGCTCTGGATCACATTATGCCACAAGCAAATGTTGCCCTGAACACGAAAGACAAAAACGTATTAAACAATCTATGGCTGAGAGCTGTGTATCGTATTCAGAAGCTTCCAAACTCCACCCTCCTGTGTCCAGATCATATGCAGAAATAACATCAACAGCTCATCCCACTCCCAATAAAAATGCAATGCCTCCTCCACTCTCATCAACTAAGTCTTACAGAAAAACTGTGACCCTAAAACCTCGTTCACCACATCAGTTTGCGAAAGGTTATGACCATGCAGCACATCAAGCCCTAATAAAAGAATATGATATGCCATCTCCGTGTAACGGATGTGCATACAAATCTAATTCATCTGATAATGAAGAACATTCACTGACTAATATTATTATCACTTTAATAAATATTTTATCGCAATCAAATATAATAAAACCGAACAACGCTGCCCCTATTATTGACATGTTAAATAAAATTATCCATGCCCAACATGGATTTACACCGTCAAATGATAATTAACTGTAATCACACAACGACAGTTCCACTGCACTACCCACATGTGGTGGTGCAGTGGAACTGTCGAAGTGTGAATAATAAAAAATCTGAAATTATGTACCTGACTCATAAATATGACCCCTCAATCATCGCTTTAGCAGAAACATGGCTGCGGCCAGATTCTGTTTTTAAAATCAAAGGTTTCACCTGTCTCCGAGAAGATAGAATAGATGGATATGATGGAGTAGCCTTATGTATAAAAAATAATTTATCTTATAAAATAATTTCCCTCCCTCAACATGAGGGCTTGTATATTGTAGCAGCAGTTGTTACTAATATAACTTTTGCATCTATATATATCCCACACCCATCTTCTGTAACATTCCAAACTCTAGATAATATATTATACTCTCTACCGAAACCATATATATTATTAGGAGACTTTAATTCCCATCATAGGTTATGGGGTAGCTCTTTATCTAATACCAATGGAGAAATATTAATTGATATATTAGACCGACACAATCTCTGTGTTTTAAATACAGGGGTACCTACACGTAGAACCCGCCCTAATGAAAATGTTAGTGCTGTTGATCTCTCAATTGTTACAGAGTCTTTAGCATCAAAATTATCTTGGTACACACATAAATCTTCTTGTGGCAGTGATCACTACCCAATTATTACATCTTTCCCAAATAAACAAGTGCAAAATACAGTTCCTACACCTAGAATGAAGTATAGGTTAATAAAGGACAACTGGAATAAATATAATGAATACATAGATAAAAAATTACATACTCTACCTGACGTAACATGTAAGGCAGAACTTTGTTCTGCAGCATTTACTGCATTATTAATAGAAGCAGCTAATGCTTATTTTCCTATCAAAAATGCTTCAGATGGTAAATTACCTTCCCCACCATGGTGGGATAGTGACTGCACAGATGCTGTTAAAAGACGGAAAGAAGCTGAGGTGGAGTACAATATAAACATGACAAATGAAAATTTCCAAAATTTATTATTAATTATGGCTGACACTAAAAAACTTATAAAAGAAAAAAGATTTTCAGGCTGGAGATGTGTATGCACAACAATTTCTCCCAATACCCCCTGCTCGGTTATGTGGTCCCTTATCAGACGTTTTAGATTAGGTATTTCCGATTCCACTTTTAGAACAATTCCATCAAGTATGACTGATGAGTTTTTGGATTATTTAGCTCCTCCATTCGTTCCTGAACTTGAATTGGTTTGTCCTTTTCAAAATTCACACAATCATGATGAATCTTTCTTAAATTCGCCTTTCACTTTAAACGAACTCAAAGGCATCCTCTCTGGCATTCAGGACTCTGCACCAGGAGAAGATGGTATCCCATATTCCTTCTTCACGAATCTTGGAGAGAATAGTCTAAAGTATTATTTAGAGGTTATAAACAATGTGATCTTGACAGGTGACGTTCCGTCGCAATGGAAGTCCCAACTAGTGTTGCCCGTTTTAAAGCCTAATAAAGATCCATCAGAAGTTTCTTCCTATCGACCCATAGCTTTGTCACCTGTCATAACCAAAATTGCGGAACATCTGGTAAAAAACAGACTAGAGTGGTTTATGGAAAGTAAAGGTTTGTTTCCAGAATCACAGTACGGATTTCGTAAAGGAAAAAGTACCCTAGACAGTGTAGCAATCCTGTTAGCCGACATCCGATTGGCCTTCTCCCAAAATGCATCGGTTACAGCTGTGTTTCTGGATATCAAATCTGCCTACGATAACGTCTGCTTGACAATCTTAAAAAACAAACTACGATGTCTCCAAGTTCCGCTAAACTTAACTAACTTTATAATAAATTTGATGTCTGGTCGTTCAATAACATTAGAATCGTCAAGGAGAATCATTTGGAGAGGAGTCCCTCAAGGATCAGTGCTTAGCCCAATCCTCTATAATATATACACCAGTGATTTAGATAAATATATCAGCAACACCTCAATCTTACAATATGCTGATGATTTATTATTATACAACGTGAATAGTATTGTTAATAGTGCCTGTCTTTTACTTTCAACCTCTCTAACTAATCTTAAAGTATGGCTTGATAACAATGGATTAGATCTGTCTGTATCCAAAAGCTGTGCTCTTCTGTTCACAAGACAACGTGTACCGCCACCCATAACCTTACAATATGATGGAAGTCTTATCCCTGTAAAAACAGAAACAAAATTTTTAGGTTTAATTTTAGATGCCAAACTAAGTGGACTGCCCCACTGTGAGTATATTGCAGAAAAATGTGAACGGTCTCTTAATATTCTTAGGTGCTTATCAGGCGTTTGGTGGGGTGCCCATCCATTTTCTCTAAAGCTGGTCTATAATGCTCTTATAAGAAGTATTCTAGATTATGGGACATTCTTGTTGGAGCCATGTAGCTCAGCTGGGATGAAGAGATTGGATGGCATCCAGGCGAAAGCTCTTAGAATCATAACTGGTGCCATGAAAAGTTCTCCAATAAACGCTTTACAAGTAGAATGCGTTGAACCACCCTTGCCATTACGACGACAATTTCTCGCAGATAGATTTTTCTGTCGCATTACACAATTCGCCAAACACCCACTGATTTCAAAACTTAAAAACCTTTCAGAAATGATTAATACATCTAAATATTGGTCTCATAAACGCCTACCATGTTTGATAAATAGCCTAATAAAATTCAATAAGATCGAAGCTTTAACTCACCGCACCCATAAACTCCCCATATTTGAAACTAGTTATGAATCTCTTTTAGTCCAACCAGATATACATCTTAACTTAGATATTTCCAAAGGAGACCCATTCGCCAATGAATGTTTAAATAACATAATTGATGAATTATGGCCAGATTGGAATCAAATATATTGCGATGCCTCAAAACATTCAAATAATGACTGTGTTGGTGTAGGCCTATTCCATCGACAGTTCAACATTGTAGAAAAGATAAAATTCCCTCCCCAAACATCAATTTTCACTGCAGAATGCTATGGAATCTATAAGGCTCTTGAATACATCCTTGTTATGAAACTCTCTAATAGCGTCATTTTCTCAGACTCTATGAGTGCGTTACAAGCCTTTATGAAATTTCCCTTCAAAAGAAATGCATATTTTCCGATTATAATCGAAGCCCGAGAAATGCTTATTAAGTGCGTGGATAGAGGGTGGTCAGTTTCGTTTGCCTGGATTCCCAGTCACAGTGGAATAAAGGGAAACGAGAAAGCTGATCAACTTGCAAACCAAGCAACACAGTGTGGAGACATGTTCCCTTATAAGAATTATCCTCAGGATCTAGCTGCTCTCTCTAAACTAGACCTTCAACGTGCATGGAGCGAAGCTTGGACAAATAGTGCCAGATTAAAGGGCAAATACTTCTATAAAGTACAACCAATGATCCCGGTTAAGTCTTGGTTTACTAAAGTGAAACTAAGTAAACGTGCTACGTCTGTTTTGATTCGAATGCGTTTGGGCCACATGTGCACTCCGGCACATCTTGCTCGGATACGTATTCTAGACTCGGAATTGTGTGAGTGTGGAGAAGACGTGGGTGACATCGATCATATTATTTTAAAGTGTCCCCGTTATGATCACGCTCCACTTTTCAAAGACCTTGAACATCTTCAAGTCCCTTTCCCTACTAATATATTTTCCTTACTTTATAGCAATTGTCTCCCTATCTATCAAGTGTTAGCTTCATTTATTGAAGCTAACGACATCAAATTATGATTAGGTATGCTACATTATAGATACTTATTTACTTATACAATACTATGTACCTATTTATTATCCTCCTATCCTTCCTAACTCCTCTGACCCTATTTTTTCCTCGAATCCCGATCCATAATTTATTGTATAATCTTATCGTTTCCTAATTTTTGCAATATTGTTAATCTTAATACTAACAAAAAATAAAACCAAGATAGTCTAAATATAATCAAGAAGTCTGAAGCTGAGAAGTCTTCCCAGCTTAACCAGAACAGAAGTCGTCAAGAAGCACTATATGAAGATAACAGGACACTGGCAAATGCACAAGAAGTGCGAGACCAATTCCCGAGATAGGGAGAAAAAAAAAAAAAAAAAAAAAAAAAAAATCGGAAAGGCTACATAGTGCGTGCGCGTGATTTAATTTATTTTAAATTACCACATAATTAAGTTTATCCTTAGCGTGCAGTACAGAGTTAATCACACAATAATGTCAAATATATCTAAGAGAAAAAGGGAAGGCTCGAGAGCCAAGATCAAGGTAAGTAAAGAGGTCAAGTCGTGGCATGAATTAGTAGGTAAGCATGCTCGCAAAATCTGTACATACTACAGCCTCCACTCTATTACGCAAAGAAATAATTATGTATCCATAGTTCTGTCTAAACCAGCATGGTTAATAAAAATCAAAACATTCAGACACATCAAACATGCCAAATATCCTTACCCTACATCATTGTGTATCAACCAAACTGCGAGATTGTGCTCACGACCAAATTGCCAAGTTCTGAGCACACAATATTCTTCTTATTCATAATAACAATGAGAGGTATTTAAGTACTAAAATTTAAAACTGTGTCCTTGTCTTGATGATGTCATCAGTTATCACATTATCAATTGGAAAATGACATTTGTGTAGAACAGATGATGGTGGTGGCTGTCATTGTAACACATCTTAGAAAGTAATAATGAAGGAACTTTAGACCACATATTTTTTGACTGCTCTAAGTTGCAGTGCTCTTTGTATGATATATTACCCAAAGAAATCATCCGTCCCTCTAATATCTCGAACCTATTAACCTATGCTTTTAACCCCTTTATTTATGTTTTGAGTAGATTTATACAATCTAACAAAATTAAATTGTAACAATAATCATTGTGTGTTTACTATGATAAGTATATGTACTCTATACATATATATTTATAATATTTTTATAAGCAATATTTTTTGCCGTCTTCTGTATGTCTGGTTTTTTTTATTGGTTGTTTTAGATTAACCTGGAATTCAAGCTCTGACTATAAACCATCTAGAACGCATCACAGTTCCAACATATCTCCATTGTTTTTCTTCCACTTTATCCACATGACATTGGCGAAATTGTGGAAACTTCGCAGAGGCCATAACCTAAAGTTGATATTGAATATAGTCATATTAATTATTTAGGGTGCTTTCTGAAATCACAGGATGAATTTAAAAGTTGCTGGAGTGTTGTCCGGAAATCACCTAGGTGATTTTTTACATTCACCTGAGGCTGTGCAATAAACAATTAGAAGTTCACTTGACAATCAGTACGAATATTATAAATGCGTAAGTAACTCTGTCTGTCTGTCTGTTACGCTTTCTCGCCAAAACTACTGGACCGATTTGAATGAAATTTGGCATGGAGATAGTTTGAGACCCGGGAAAAAACATAGGATAGTTTTTATCAGACTGCGCAAAAAGAGGTTAATGTTTTCGCGCGATAACCGACATACGCGCGGGCGGAGCCGCGCCCGGAAAGCTAGTGATAAATAAACCTATAAATACTAGAAATGTCTGAGTCAAATGTACGAGTAGGTTGTTGTGAGCTGATTGCTGAAACATCCTTCTCCGAACAATATGGTTAATTAAAGATTGTTGCTTTTAAGAGTAAGACTTGATTTAAACTAGAGTTCCAGGCTATGCTACTAATTTCATTCACAGGACAGACCTTTCCACTTACTTATGTTTTGAGTGTAGTTGCAACAATGTGCAATCGAGCAGAGTTGAAACAAACAGATAGGCGCCAGTTAGCATAGGATAATATGTAACGAAAATAAATACCCTACTTAGAAGGAGGGTCTTGTTCTTTATCTTCTTTCCCTAATCCACATTCACATTGAAAACTAAAAGCCACTTGGTTTGCATCAGCTAACACTTATCGAAGCACTTCCTTAGCAAATGTCAGTAATAAATTATGATCCTCCGTTATGGAGATTTGTGGTTCACAAAAATATTTATAATTTAACTACAATATTTAAAAAAAAAATGTTATATGGCAGTACAAAATCTGAAACTCAAATACTAGCTTCCTACAACATTTTTTTTAGTGTCCTGACAGCAATATTATTATTAATTAATGTGATATTTTTAGAGTGTGGGGGACCATAAGGAGTTCCTGAACCGCATCACAAAGACCCTGTACTATGGACAGCTTCCAACTCTACCTTGTCTCAGCCTACCAGTCACTGGTCTGTTATTATTTCTTAATTAACTAATTGATAAAGCTAGGTTCTGGTGTCCATTCTATAAGAATTCTTGAAATTAAGAATTCTCTTCATTATTGTAGTTCTTATTTTGTGCACACTAAAATCCTAATATGTGTAATGCTTGTGAATTACAGTCCTTAAATTTTACATATCTGTTCAGTTGTGGGTGTGTTTTACACAGATTGAGTTCTCATGTATCTTGATGCTCTCTAAACTGCCGAATAATCCTGTATTGTAACTGTCATTCTGGTGTTGTATGAATGTGGATTTTAGTGACAAAAGACTCAGAACTTCTCAGTTTAGAAAATTCTTTATTTTAATAGGCCTTCAATGAGGAATTTAACATAAGTTTCACATTACTGTTTTTTGTGTTAATAAATTTCAATCAAAAGCCAATGAAGCACTTGAAGTCTTTTCAAAAATCTTTATTCTGATGATTCTTTTTTAAAATTTGTAATTGATGATTATTTTTGGTTAGAAATGCTACAATGACATTTAAATTACCTACTTGTAACTTAATCAAATTCTTTAGGGCGAGGGCATAATTAAACATCAGGTAGACCCATGCAGCATTCAATACGACCATTGGACATGGCCACCTTCAAAGCTCTTACTGTGACTCAGAAGGCGATGACTATGGCTGTGACACATGAGAATAACCAATGTTGTGTCCATTAGAGATATCATGCGAGGTGTGGTCTGCTGGCGGGTGCGGCCGAGGCGCGCGCGGGCGCTCCCTGCGGCGGCTGCACGCGGACGCGGCGGCCGGCATCGCTCGGCAAGCCTGCGTCTCGCCCTGCGCTCTCGTCCTGGCGCTGCTCTACCTGGAGCGCCTCAACGCCTGCAACCCCGACTACCTAGCGCACGCGCATCCCCAGGACCTCTTCCTTGTCTCACTGGCGAGTGTTCCTTTATTTACCTGTACCGTGCCAATATGCATCAACCTCCTTTTAACAATAAGTTTGAGCGCTTTTGATCTGTGAGACCTTGAAGTACATTAGACATCAAACATGATATAATTTATTCATACCCAAAGAACATAATATGTGATTGGATTGATATTGTACAGTTTTATGTCTGGCACTTCAGGTCTAACAAAACTAAAATCCACCACAGATTTGAATAAATCATTAAAAAAAAGAGCAAAAATAGCACACAAACAAATTTATATTTAAATAATAGTGAACATTTGGGAAATTCATTATCTATAAATAGCATTATCAATATTAGCACTATCGCGCTTTAGATTACAGACTTCAAATTCTTTCAGTTGCTGGAAGACAAAATCTCGTAACCTTATTATCTAAGAATGTAAAATATGTTCGATCGGAATTTACAGTTAAAGACTGCCCTCGCTGTACATACCTAAAATAAATAGTAACCGATTGTCCCGTGTGTTGAAATGGCCGCTCAAACTGTTTCTTTTGGCGAATGCACAGGCATTTGATGTCTTGAGCGTGGATTGTCTGCAGTCCAGTAGCGGCAAAGGGCATGGAAAATACTTGTAGCTTTACAATCAGTACACATATTACCTATTAAGCCAATTCTTGCACATAAAATATAATACTAGTACTGTCACTGTCTTGTAGAAGGCAAATATCCCTTAAAACGGGAAAATAATAAAATGAATGTACACAATATATTAAAATAATGGTGTTTCGTACCGAAACAGAATTTTTCCTTTCCTGTATTTGTTCTAAATTTGAATATCGCGCGCAACCTTTCGTATTGATGTTCACGTGACCACACATCGAATTGCATTGTTTTTGTGAAGTTGGTAATGCACTTTGGCACCAGCTACCTTGTCTTTGCCGACCACTTCGGTTGGCATTGAGTGCGACCCGACATGCGAAAGCGAGCGCACGCGTTTATGTGAAACCGTCGTGCCCTCCGTCTACCTTCGGACCTTACTGATATATTTATTCTCAATAATGTTATGTACTTATTTGTTTTAGATGGTGGGTAACAAATTCTTACAAGACGACGGCGAAGACGACGAAGTGATCTGCTCCGAGTGGGCAGAGTCCGGTGGCATTGATCTCAAACAACTAAAGAATCTCGAAAAGGAATTCCTGAGTGCTATAGTGAGTTAACAAATAAACATCTCAAATATCTTTTCAAGTAAATTTGCATTACAATAATCATTCAGTTATGTTTTGAGCCCTGTGTACTATGTTCTAAACAACATTTGAATTGAGCTAGTTTAACTTAGGAAGGTTAAATTAGCTCAATACAAAAACTTTGAGATTTGGCTCATTCAATTGTCCCCGAATGTTCTCATAGGTAATTTGCCAGTTTCGTTATCAGTTTACCATTCCTAATTTAGACATATATTTACACTCAGGAGTCAAATGCTTATATGCAAGATCCATTGTCAGTAGAGTAAAAGTTCCTGTTACATTATAATATAATAATTGCAGGATTGGAACTTATTCGTGAGCGACGTGTCATTCGAAGCGGGTCTGGCGTGGCTCGAGAAGCGAGTGGCGACGAAGCAGGCGCAGGCGCGAGGGTTCTTCACGTACACGGACCTGGCGGCGGCGGCGAGCGGCGGCAGCGGCGCGGCCGCGGAGCTAGTGCGCGCCGCAGCCGCCGCTAGCGCCGCCCTCGCGCTCGCCTACCTCGCCGGCCTGCTCGCTCTGCTCGCCTCCGCCATGCTCGTCTCGCGCGTCCCCCTCCCCGCGCTACCCCTCCCCACCACCGACCTCTCCCTCCTCTCCCTCCTCGCCCCGCGCTCTTCACCCGACTTCGTCAACAACGCGACTGTCGAACTCGCCATCGACCTGCTCGCCGAAGAGATTGAGGCCACCGAGCGGCTGCGGTGCTGCGCTGACTGGGCGCGCCTCGCCGCCCGTCCCGAGCCAGCCCGCTCCCCGGACCAGACTCTGGAGCCCCGTTGGTGGAGTGAGTCCGACTGGGAGCGCCCGTACCGAAGCTCGCTAATAGACCCGGTGCGGCGCTGGCTCGAACGAATCGACGAATATGCGGAGTTGTTCGGTGGAGGCTGGGGACGGTTGGAAGGCATCCGCTGCGCTGGACCCTGGCCCGACCTGAGCGGCCTCAGCGCGCTGGTGGCGACCGTCTCCGACCGGTAGCGCCCTCTCGGACCGACGTCGACAAACGAATACGATCAAAGTGGATATTAGATATTAACGATTTACATGCTCCTTCGTCTTGTCGAACTCTTTGATTCAATATCTCTAACAAGTAGTCGAAAGTGTGTACATGTATTGTGTCTGGATGTTCGCTGGATTTCTTGTCTAATCCTGCTTGTTTCAAAGAGAAAGCTCAAATTATTTTAAGTAAAAGAAGCTTGAACTTGATACCTTGAAAGTAGAGGTTGTGAATCATTCCTTACTTCGAACTGAAATAAATTATCGGCATTTAATAATTACCTTTTTTCAAATTATACCTAATGTCTACATTATATGTGAGGTAGATGAAACTCCATAATGTTGCCATGTACTTATTTAAAATTGTTCACACCGTAGATGTGGAATAAAACAAAATTAATAACGCGAAACTATGCCATACCTGACTATGCATAATGTGTTAAGACGAGTCGTGCGATGCGAAACGTAAGGTTATATATGATTACGTTCACGTAGAAGCGATTAGCATTGCCCACGCAGTGAGCGACCTCCGCGCAATGCGTCCTCAAGGGCGAGCCTCAACCAGGCTCAACTCCGACTCGCGCAGAGTCGCAACATATTGTACTTATTTGCGCTTTAATAGTATATTGAACTTTCGTTATCCATATATCTATTAACTAACGTTCAAATTTTTAAAGTAAATACATAAACGCGTACATTCTCGCTTCGGAATCGAACGATTTCATTATGCGAGCGTCACTGCGGTGCCACGCGTCACTAAAGTGTTTGAGATTATATCCAATTTATTTCATTTCATTTAATTACTCAGATACGCCAACAGTAAACATTTAATCATCGCCAAGAGCAGCATTTAATTCATTATAGGTACGACATATTCGTTATGTGAGGCAATTATGAATCAAGTTAGTTTTGACATAATATGGACAGTGGAAAATGTTGGAGATTTCATATCTTAGATAGTGGTAAGGAACATTCAAGAAGATGTCAGCTAAAAGAGATGAATAGTCAGTTGGTCCATGAATATCCTTCAGAACTTCATGAACAAATAAGAGATCCTTAATTTTACGTCTGTTCCGCAACGATTGCATTTTGGAGAAATGTAAACGAGTCTTATTTTGATTGAATAACTAATATTTTCTTTAATTCCATTTTGTGTTTTTTTTTGTTTAGGTTGTTAACATCGAACTAAAAGGCTCAGATCATTTCTAATATATGTAACATCGGACTGAGACAAAGTCCGATCATCGGTCTATAAATATTACTAATATCGGACTAAAAATCTCAATAGTCCGATTGCGTGCGTGTAACACTGGACTCCTGAGACTGAAAAATACACAACATAAACATGGATACCCATCCGTCGCGTATAGGTCGTAAGAGCCGTCCAAATTAATTCCCCAATTTGTTGCTTGCAAATTTGCAATTCTCATCATTGTATAGTATCGCCCACGTAAAATGTCCTCGGAGAGTAGGACTTCCCCAACAAACCACAATGCTTTTATCTTTGCACGTAAACGGAATAATGTGATATGATACGGCGACAAGCAATAACCGCAACTAACAATATTGATGAATTGTTTTATAATTAGATACATTTTTATAAACAGGTACTTTTGAAAATAAACTTCTTTCTGCATAATATGCATTTTATTTCAAATTGGTCATTTAGTAAAATATAAATAAAATATGCTTTTACTACAATAATAATAATATTTCATAATTACACTTTTAATATACATATGTTTGGTTATTTACAAATTGGAATACATGACAAGCCTCCTGTTTCTAAAACGTTTGTGGAAGCCTTGATGAATGGACGGACAAAATACTGAAGTCTTGGTATTATATGACGCGATATGTGACCAATGAACGCTCAGTGTTCAGTCTGTTGCTGATTAAAATTTTGGACAAACGTTCCAAAAACTGTAGGTTACTTGCCTACAATGATTAGTGACATCACAAAGCATACAAATCGATGCAGCAATAAATGCATTTCTTATACCAATAATTGTATTTTAATAACGAGTCTTGTATTAATATCACCATAACACAGTGGGCGCTATTCACATTGAAAAATACATGTTCTCGTAATGGCAGCGAAACAGCGAGAAGTTTCAGTGTCAAATAAAATGTGAATATTTCTTAAAGCATCATTTTTGTACGGAGTGCATTGCTGCTTCCATCCTATAGCATAGTTTAAAAGTTATTTGATTGGTTCGATGTACGCCATGTACTGTTCCATGCAGCCGCGTGCGATCCACTGCCATCTCGATGTGAAATGAGCCCTTAATATTCTCCTCTACGAGCTTCTGACATCTCGAGACTCACAAATGTTAAAGAAAATTTTAACAATTTTACTGTCATACTTTAGTACAAGTTTCATGAGTATTCTTCTCGAGCGAACCATCAGAGGTACGAACTAGGGGTATGCATTACCCCAGCAAGAAAATCACTTCTGGAATAAATTGAGTTCTACAAATAATTAGTGCCTTATACGCTGTAAATGTGCACCAAATAATTAATTTGTGCACTTTGCCGTTTTGTTAAAAAAAAGGAAAAACCAATTCTGCTGGAGTAACGTTGTTCCAGCAGGAAAATTTTAATCGAATGATCGGAAAGAAAAATGAAGTATATGGACAGATAGCTTATATTTGTGCATAAATGTGCGCCAAAAATTAAATTTGTGCGTCGTAAGGTTTTCGAGGTATTTCATTTCCTGCTGGAGTAACGTTTAGCAAAATCTTATTTCTCGAAAACCAATAATTGTGCGATCTTACAATAAAAGTATATTAGTAGCTCTTAATTTTTGCTTATTTGTGACACCATTAGGTTTTCAAAAATCTGTACCATTTTTACGTAATTATGCAATTACGAAAATAAAAAAAATATGTCTAGCGCTAAAACGAACAAACGGCTGTACTCACTAAAAACGGTATTTGGTTCGTCTTGTAATTCCTTTCATAAAAAGTAAACTTATTAGACAAAATATACACACATTTATCAATATATGTCGCAACCGACAGTGTCATAATTAGACATCAAAATGCAAGAAATAGAATTAACTCAACATGTTTCAGTGTTAACCAAAAATTAGTGCGTTAAATGAAAAATATATACTGAAAATTTCAGCTTCCTATGTAAAGTATTAAAGAAGATTTGAACAAAAAACTAAAACGAAGCGAGATTACTGGTTATCCGATCAAATTCGAAAGATAGCAAAAAAGCGACGGTTTCATACATATTGATGATCTTCTTAATTTTGCTGAACTAACAGGTGTACACATATTGTGCCTGGGTACATTGTGGCATAAAACTGTTAAGGGAAATTATTTAACTGCTTTTTATATTGAGTTTATATAAAAGGTTTATTTTTTATACGTAAGTACCGTGGTGTATCAAGTTATTTGTAGTTTACACAATAAAGAGTAGTACAAATTTATTCGGGTTACATTACTACATCAAACATTTTTATGAAATGAATGTATTTTTGGTATATTAATTGAGTTGTTTTTCATTAGTTGCTAGTCCAAAGACAAATTATTATTAGCTTTACGATTGTTAGATGCAATTAGTTAATCATATCACAGAATAAATAATAGTACATAGTTGTTATTGCTTCGTAGGTACATTCATTAAAATATCAACCATCTGTTCAACTTACCTATACCTACGATTGCAACGAAGAAGTAGTCTGAAGTTCGCACAGCTATAAAATCATGGAAAACAGACTGATTGATATAGCACGGTAATGTTATCTATACAGTATTTCAACTTCATAGAAACGGACGAAATGCGCGTCGATCTCAGCCCGCGCTCAGTACGCAGACAGTCGCGACTGCGTCGCAGTGACGAATGGACGGTGTGTAATTTTCAAAATAAGTTCATGTACATACTTAATATGACGAATAGGATAAATTGTGCTGTTTTTGTTGAATGATCAATAACGCATCCAGAGATAACTTTTTTTAGATTACGTGGAAACTCTGAAAGGTAAGACTATAAAATAAATTTACTTACTTACTAGTAAGTAAATTTATTTTATAGTCTTACCTTAACCTACCTACTGGTAGGTTACCTATAATTACATAAAAAAATAAATAGAAAGAATGTAAGCATAAACCTGCATTTTCATTTAATATCTTATAAGTTGCCTGAGCGTAGGAATATACAATAAAAAAAATATTTCGTCAAAATAAAAATCTAAACAATACCTATTATAAAAATATAAACAAATTCCTCTTTAAGTATTTTATGTGTGACTGTACGGACAAGAGCTTCCATTAATACTACTTATTAAAGAAGACCATCAATATGTATGAAACCGCCGCTTTTTTGCTATCTTTCGAATTTGGTCGGATAACCAGAAATCTCGCTGTTGCTTTAGTTTTTTGTTCATATCTTCTTTAATACTTTACATATGGAGCTGAAATTTTCAGTATATATTTTTCATTAAACGCACTAATTTTTGGTTAACACTGAAACATGTTGAGTTAATTCTATTTCTTGCATTTTGATATCTAACTATGACACTGTCGGTTGCGACATATATTGATATTATTGATAAATGCGTGTAAATTTTGTCTAATAAGTTTACTTTTTATGAATGGAATTACAAGAAGAACCAAATACCGTTTTTAGTGAGTACAACCGTTTGTTCGCGTTTTAGCGCTAGACATATTTTTTTTATTTTCGTAATTGCATAATTACATAAAAATGGTACAGAATTTTGAAAACCTAATGGTGTCACATATAAGCACAAATTAAGAGCTACAAATAAACTTTTATTGTAAGATCGCACAATTATTGGTTTTCGAGAAAATGGATTTTGCTTAACGTTACTCCAGCAGGAAATGAAATATCTCGAAAACCTTACGACGCACAAATTTAATTTTTGGCGCACATTTATGCACAAATATAAGCTATCTGTCCATATACTTAATTTTTCTTTCCGATCATTAGATTAAAATTTTCCTGCTGGAACAACGTTACTCCAGCAGAATTGGTTTTTCCTTTTTTTTAACAAAACGGGAAAGTGCACAAATTTATTATTTGGTGCACATTTACAGCGTATAAGGCACTAATTATTTGTAGAACTCAATTTATTCCAGAAGTGATTTTCTTGCTGGGGTAATGCATACAACTAGGGTATTCTTGATTCAGAATACTGTTATTTTTCATAATGCTAACTAATTTGACTAATTCATGTCAATACAAAATAATTGGTTACGTGCTCGAACGACGCCGCAGGCCGGTTATCGCTGACGCGCGCTAAAGGGCTCTTTGTAAGCTGGTATATTCTACAAACTCGGGGACTGTGATGATAGACAAGCGAACGTTGGCCTCACGACTAAACGGGGCGGTCGACAGCTCACGGCTTTAGTTTCGTTAGAAAATAAAAGCTCTTTCACGCCCATCAACGCTGACAGTCGTAGGTCGAGCACTAAATTCAGCCTAATAATAATACAAGCTAAATATGCTAATACATCGTAACTTCAGGTTGTATTATTTTTAAAATATCGTGCTGGTGCATTTCCAATTATGTTACACACGAGAATATCTGAATTGAACCAGGACGTTATTCTGGGATGGCGGGTTCAAGTCCCGCTGGAATTTATCGTTTGTTATCTGAAATAATATTTGTTTACACTTAGCATGCATCAATACTCTTTGAATAATACTCAGTCCATATTTAAAAAAAAATATTATTAGCCTTATTTTCCTGCTAGGCCCACATGCCTCATAAACGCCACGTTATCCAACCGGAAGATATATCGAATCGTTTGAATTCTACACGAAGCATCATCAGGAAGACTCGGGGGTCAAGACTCTTTGAACGCACGATCGGCAAAACCTTTCTATATATTTTAAATGTTTTTCTAAAATATTATTTCATATTTAACTTATTCTTATTAGGGGTTAAAGCGTGAAAATGCCGATTTGTACTGAAAAATTGAAATTAGATTTTTTTATTGACATATTAGGTACCACGTGAAAAAAGTTTGACTCAAAAATTTCAAACCATGAAGGTTCTATGCCAATTCGAAGTACATATTACAATAAAACGCCAATTTCATACCTTAACTCCAATTACTAATTATGTATTTGGGCACAGTGATGGCACAGTGTTGTAAGGAAGTGTTCGGCATGCAAGTGCAGGTAGGGTTGTCACTCTGCGAGCCCCGGATGCAGATAGAGCCGGCGGTTGAACCCCCAGCGGTCGACGGAGGAGGTCTGTATCTGGAAGGTCTCGCGCAGCCGCTCGTCGACGAGAGTGAACAGCGTGTCCACGTCGCACTCGTGCGCGCGCGCCGCGAACGTGCCGCACAGAGCCTGGATGTACCACGAGCCGCGCGCGGGGTCGCGCCGGGACACGAACCCTGGTACGGTATTACTGTGCTCACCATTCTCTCACAACTCGCTTTATTGTGGAAACTAGTTCTTTATCTGTTCACGCTAAAATACAAATTCGTACAACCCTTCAGAATAAGTCCTTAAATTTTAATTGTGGATCTATTCAATTGTGGATAGTAGCAGATTTAGTAGTCACTTAAATAGAGGCTCACTGAACTGATACAGGTACAATTCCTATTATCAGATCACACGAATGTAGATTTTAGTGTGAATAAAATAAGAACTTATCATAGTTTAGAGAATTGTTATAGAATAGACATCATTATATTACAAAATCACAACGAAATGAAAAATGTTAACTACGAGCTTTGAAATTCGAACTCGCCACCATCCATCCCTATAGCAGGGACATGCTCAGCCAATTGAGCTATCGCAGTGAGTGAAACATTATCATTATTTATTTAACCATCTAAGGTGCGACTAAACAAGCGACATCTGCTGCCAAACTGATTTGAAATATTACAATGTTAAGTCCATTATTATGTCTCCTTAAACTGTTGGGATGTCGCGTTTTCAAGAGAAAGGGTATGAACTAATCTACCACACAGATCAAAGATTTTATAGCTGTACAAAATTGGCGTAGTTTTTTTCAAGGCAAAAGTAAAAAGATATATTGTATATTTTTATATCTTAGGAAAGTGTTAGAATTGTGAAAGAAAGTCAGCCTTATTAACCAACATTAAATACGAAGTAGGTTAAAATAGATGTTTGTGACGTCATTACTCCACCAAAAATGAATTCATATTGATGTTTTTTTTGTTTAATTTTTATATGTCCAATATTAATCAAGATCAGTTCAGTAGTTTGGTTTCTCAAATCAAAATTTAATTTGTACAAGTATTTTTTGTTTTAGTAATTATTTATTATACTCGGCACACAAGTCAGACAAGACATTCGTTATTTACTTATCGGACTCCTCAAGACCCAGAGATAAAAACCAAACAGTTTTATTGTACCAAACAGCACTGCAGTAAGGCACGTAAAGCTTCAAATAGAATTACTACAAAAAATACTGCAGAATAACAGTTTGCACTGAAAACTGCGGAGTAACTTAGCAGAATGGAGGTAAAAGATATTTGTGAACTATGAGATACTTTGACGTAAGTTTATGGAAGTACGTACCAGGCAGGGTGGCCTGCACGACCAGGATGTTGGTGTAGAGGGCGCCCTTGTCGGGGCGGCGCGGGGCGAGGGGCCGCGTGGGGGGGTCGGGGGGCACCTCCCCCTCCCCCTCGCCCGGCTTCACGCCGTCCCTCTCCGCCGCCGGCAGCACCAGGTGCGCCGGCGCACTGTACTGCACGTAGTCGTCGTTACTACCCCTGTAAACACAGAGCGTGTCAAGCAACATCTACACTTATATTACAAAAAAATAACGTAGTTTGGATATATGTGGTAATTTCTGGAATGTTTGTTCCGTTTCACAATTATTTCACTACAATATCCCTGAGTGCTATAGATTGTTTATTGCTTAGATGTCGTTATATATGAAGTAGCAATCTCAATAATTTTAAGACATGCTGCATATTTTAAATATGGTGAAGTTTTTTTTAGTATATTAAGTCTAACTTTAATTTTAAATATTTAACAATGAACCTGCTTATTTTGATTTTCACTGCTTTTTTACCCCAGAAATTCCAAGTTGTTGTCCAATGCACCGATTTTAGTATCATAATATAGTCTGTTACGCACTCGTGTTTTTTGTTTACTATACCGCACTAGTGTTTTAAATAGAAAAAAACAACGTTTCCACACTTCTCAAAAAGGAGATTGTAGTTTGTTTCGTACATTTTTCATATAAAAACAAACCAAACAGATTTTTACCCACTGAAGTAGAACTTTACAAGATTTAATTATAAACCTTCTTAATCAGATTATTATTGCTATCAAAAATATCAAAAGAATATTTTCGTATAGAAATTGTCGTATTCGTTTCTCGCAAGTGTGTTGTAAAAGGTCGTATGAAACTCGTGCGCGTTGTTTATTACAATCTCTACTCCATTTAGGCCTTCGATCTCAAACCCGTCTCGATTTAATAAACAACTTCGCGCACTTGTTGCATAATGTACTATTTCAATACATTTGCTCGGAAAGGGTCTATTAAGTAGGCGTCACCTGTATCAAAATGAGCTTCTTATGCACACGTGCTTTTTACTTTCAAATTAGTTTTGTTAGCTGCACTAGATTGATACCGTGGAGGTTATTGCATTTATTATTTTTTCTTAAAAACAAACCAAAGAGTTTCTCACCTTTAAAGCTACGACTACTTTCAATACACTTAAGATTGAAAATAATTATTCGACATTTTATACATATATATATAATTTAAAATTGGTTTAGTAGTTTTAGGAGTCCATCGCGGACAAGCAACGTAACACGTAATTTTTATATATATAATATTATAGTATATAACATTAAAGTTTTGAATTCCCCCAACTGCGGCTGCTACAGCTTGACCTTACAATATCATAGAATATAGACTCGATTGGAATAGTTATCTATCCTCACTCGTCTCATAATGTACTAATGTGAAAGTGGTGTTTCTCCGATCAGTACTTGGATATAGCATGTATCGTAACAATAATGAGTGAGATCAGACCTGCAAATCTGGAAGATGAAGACCTTGGGCACGTCGCGCAGCTTCGGCAGCCGGCGGTTGTTGAAGTAGGAGATGATCTCGCGCAGCGCGATGAGCCCGCCGTCGCTGCAGCGGATGTCGTTGTCGGAGGAGCCGAGCCGCTCGTACCCGTGCGAGGACACCACCACGAACACGCTCTCAGGCGCTGGCTCCAGCACCACCTTCAGGTCTTCCAGGGTCTGCGTCGTCTCCTGCCAAGATAAAGCGTTATACTAACCAAACCATAAATAAAATTACTAATATATTGTATCACATTCTTACAATCACGAAGCAAAGTTGTCCGAAATGAGTCAAATCCGAGAACGGCCTCTTAATGAAGTTTATGTATTCTTTCGTACTGTAAAATAATTGTCAGTTAGCCAACTATTCAATTTCGCTGTAAAACATTACCATTCAAGATTTTAATATCTTCTGGTAAATTATTATACGCCGCTATGCACATATTAAAAACATTTCTTTTATAAATATATTCACGGCAGGGAGGTTGATATAGCAGGTTTATGAAATTTGCACGTTTGGAACCACGTTACTGTATTTCAGTACCACTGTTTATCTTTGAATATGTTGATGTTTATAATACAATCTCAAACGTCTTGTGGCAAAAGTAATCACCCTATTTGAAAACCCTATTTTACAAATGGCGCCAAATGTCAATTCGGTTTTGACATTTGTGAAGTAAACAAGCGCAGAGAACAAATCGACAAGCCATGAATCAGTTTAATCCGCAAGAACGCGGAATAATTGTTTTTTTAGGGTTCCGCACCCAAAGGGTAAAAACGAGACCCTATATATTACTGAGACTTCGCTGTCCGTCCGTCTGACACCAGGCTGTATCTCAAGAACGGTGATAGCTACGGTGACAGTTAAAATTTTCACAGATGATGTATTTATATGGCCGCTATAATAACAAATATGTACTAAAAATAAAATAAATAATTAAGGGGGCTCCCATACAACAAAAGTTTTTCGCCGTTTATTTGCTAAAAATAATATTATATAAAGAAAACCGGTAGAAACTTTAAATATTCACCGAATATTAAGTTGTAAGTATATTTACTTTAAAAATAAACAATTATTGAGATCACTACTTAGGATTCGTACCTACCAAGGATAGGAACGTACCTACCCAGCTCAATCGGACACTGCGAAAAGTGTCTGTAACTTGCAAGATTAGGTTACAGATAATGGTACGGAACCCACCGTGCTCGAGTCCCATTCGCACTTGGCCGGTTTTTTTTAATTTTGAGCACTTCGCGGTCTAAGCGACGCGGACGACTGTGGACAGCGCGCGCTACAGAGCCATGAATACCGATTTTTTTCTTCCTCAATTTGATGAATTGGGACTGGAGAACATGTGGTTCCAACTGGACGGTGTACCACTTGTGTGTATAGTTTCAATGTTAAGATGCGCTCTGCTAAGAACTTTGAAACGAATTCTCATCTCAACGCCATCTCTAGGTTTCTATGATAATCAAGTCAATAAAATATTATTTCTAGTTTCAAGAAAGTTTTTATCAAATGACAGTAATACGTGCCACTGTTTTATTATTTCAAATAATCATACTTACCTTTTAGATATCACAATTCAAAAACGAAAGTCACTTACCTTATAGGTGAGGTCCTGGTAGAGGAGCACTTTGAACCCGATGTCGAGGAAGAGGTTCTTGAGGCGGAAGGAGTCGACGTCAGCGCCGGCGCGGTACTGCTCGATGTCGTGTTCGAAGTTAGTGTACGTGAACATTACCAGCAGGCCGCGCAGCTTGCCGCGCGTGCGGTACACGCCTAGCTCTATAACCACCCACCCACCAACCCGGATGTCAATCAACTACATAACATTGCTTTCATTCTTCTATGTTAACATGCAATATAATAACTCATCCCCGTAGATAAATAGAGGCCCCGGAATGGCGCAGAATTCAGTATTTGTTGTTGCAGGACATGGTACATAATATACAAAAAATTCAGATTCCTAACTAATTTGGTTTTTGTGATCCCGTAACGAAAATGGTGTATACTTTTACGGTCCCCAAAAACACTCTTATAAACGTCAATTAATAAAAAATAAATTAAATACTACCACCGTCGTGTTCAGCAAAAATGGTATAGAGCCACTTGGAGAAGAACAGGCAAGAAACTCGGGGCCATTCTTTTTATATGTCTTGACTCTTAGATTTTGTAAGTTTATTGTATAGTTATTAAAATATTTATAACAAAGGTGATTGGCGGTGGTTTGGCAGATGTGGAATATCGCAAGCATTTTAGTCTTCTTAATAATCACCAATTTTATAACCCGTTTTTCAATATAAATATTTCTTACATGCAGCTTGAATTCTCCTTCAGTGAGAACTGTAATATCTTTAGGAATTTTATTATAAAATCGCACACAATGAGCTATGAAAGACTTTTCATTTATCTTTGCTAAACTAAAACTTGGCACCGATAGTTTATTTTTATTTCTAGTTCCGTAATCGGTGGTCACCGTTCAATTTAAATTTACCTATGTTCTTTGGAGTAAACAATATATTTTCAAGAATATAAAGACTTTGTAAAGTTTATATGTTGATTTTTTTTCGGCTACCTGCTCATGTATTGGAGGCCCCCTTAAAGTTATTTAATTGAATTTCTAGTTCAATACAGTGGACATCTTCCGGTTGGCGATGATGTCGCCGATGTATCTGCTAATGTGAGCATTTGGTTCTTCTGTAAGATCGCGGATATGTTTTTTGTTTATTTATAGCTGATACGCTACCCTTTCACCACTTTCTTACCTGATGGGAAGTTATGATGTGGTCGAAGATGTTGTTCAGGCTAATCTAGAATTACTAAGCGGACTAATCTCTGCCTATAACAGATGCATTTCGTCCGAATGAACTGCACTGCGCCCGTCACACTGAGACATACAGTTGTTAAGTCTCATGTGCCAGTAAATTTTCTGATTCTCAAGGACAGCTGCCGGAACACACCGTTAGGTGCTTAGCGACAGATTTTCTACATAAGACTGGTAGCTAGCCATAGACGGGCATTCGCAAAAAGCCCTTCAATGATGTAACAACTGCCACTCTGAAACAACAACTTGGACCGCTCTCTTCACGAGGCACGGAAAAAAATATATACTTAACTATGATGTAATTACCGTGATTAATTGGACTATCATCAACAAATTTAGTTGATTTTGTTACAACTAAAGGTTCTATTCCATTGTTGTTTGGGGGGATGGTGATAGCAGGCACCGCGACTGGTCGCACATTGTCAGGTGCAGGTGATTGGTGATCTGAAAAATATATTCAAGCGCTTTACTAATACAATCTGATAAAATTAAAATTACATATCACTACGGTCGAATTAACGCTTAGATTAATTTAGTATTGCAAGTTACAATGTTACAACTTATGTAGTCAACAATTAAATCTACTTTAAAAATAATTCTTATGAGTTATGATTCCTTATAAGACAACCTTATTACAAATATGTTATCCACTATTTCCCACTAACTATAACTACAAATAATATTCATACTGTCAAAAAGATTATAGAGTAGAGCGTCGATTATCCGAGAGATCATTTAACCGAACAGGCTTGTAGTGTCGTATTGCTTTGTTCTTTACGTCGAACAAAGAATTTCGATCGTGCCTTATTGACATATCCTAGTTCTAAATAGCAATTTTTTTGAGTCGATAGGTGTGCGTGTCTTAAGGCGCGTATCTGGCAAATTGTTTTTCATAAACACTCAACTTTTATCTATGATGGATACCTTTTGTCGATGATTTGGGCAATAACTTGATTTCATGCTTCTCATAGCTAGTGGAAAACCTCTACAAATTCACCCCCCGCGCGGGTAGAGGGCGGCAGTGCACTGGCATTTAAACCATTGACTAAGCCAGTGTGATAATATAGTACTATATTAACCAATGAAAGGTACAGGGCGTGGTTCTGAAACAAAGTTTTGTGTATGACCCCGTCCTCTGCGCAGACGATACTACACCAAAATTTTATACTCGAGTTTATGCTGAATGTTTAGAAAAACAAGTTGCAAGAGACGCACCTTTTTGTGTTAATTTATTGCTAATGAAAATGATACCAAAGTTAAAAAAAACTACACGTCTGTTTCTAGCATGTATTCTTCTCCGTGGCAGTATTAGAATTGGCGGATTATTCAAGTGAAATAAGACAAGTCAGCAGCGCAAGTACCGGAGTTATGGATCGCTAAATTTGACATTTAAGATCGTCAAAATTCGATAAAACTGTTTATATCGATGCATATAGTTATGCAAGTATGAAATCTACAATTAAATTCGGTAAACATCATTAAAATTTCACAAATTTTGCCGATAGCCCTAGCATGGAAATTTAAAATGACGCCTGAGATCGTCTATTTTGTAGATTTAACGATTGTTTTGTCAGGTTTAAGAAGAAGCTCGATATACTGAGACATATTTTAAAATTAACTTTTGGGCTAATTTTATTATTGAGAAAAGACCGGTGAGGTGCTGTGCAAATGCTGTAGGGAAGAGGTTGAGGAATGCTAACAACCCTACTATCGGACTTTCGGAAGAGTGCTTCAGAAATCTATTGAAATAAATTGTACTCGCCCTTGTGCAAAGCTTTGAGAACGATATGCGACCTTCTATCGCAATCTCACGGTTCTACCCGTACACATTACACAAACTAAATTCCAAAGAATGTATAATTTATTAAATAGAATTATTGTTTTGGTCTAAGTTAAATTTATTTAAAGGAATATTATAGGCAGATTTTTAACTTAATATTTAACTGTGTTTCTGAACTATCGTCTGAGTAAAGACTAAAAAAATAATGATCTGTTCAAAAAAAGTCTACTTTCGAAGTTGCCATTTCGTAATATTCGACATACTGTCCACAATTTCACGATCGTAAGCCGTCAATACGAGTTATCGATAACAGTTCCATACTTGCAATGGGCGATACGATTCGTTAAATTTATCGATCATACCGATTCGATAATTTAACGAGCCATACTTCGGTACTTGCACTGCAGATATGATTCTAGGTATATTTATTTGAACACAAGATACTTCATAGTTCTCCTACGGCCAACGAAGATGAGTGAGTGCAGATATATATAATATAAATAGATATGCTCTTCAATGACTTCGGATAATTAATGCTCTACTGTAATTGGATACACTCTGACTACTTACTATGAAGAAACTCATTTTCAGATTTTTTCATTGTGCTTATACTAAGAAAGCTCTCTTTTTCAACTAGACTGGGCTGCCCTGCAAAAAGATTGTAAAACATTTGATTACAAATAAAAAAACCTACTTTATAAATACATTCAATTCAGAGGATATGTAATCATGAATTTATATTAATAATACTTAATTTATATAAAAATTGATTGTTATAAACTTTTCTTAATTGGCGCTTAAACGCTACTCTAAATTGAGGAAGCTATTCTGTGACGTCATTAACACAGCATATCACAAACTAGATATGATTTAATTTTTAATCTTAATTTGAAAATAATAAGTATATAATATCAAAATTATTTCATTTGTGTATGTACTTTATAGATGTGCTTACAACTTTAAACCGAATATGTATTTTTTTAAAGTTCTAATAAATTTCAAGATTACGAAAATAATTATATTAGAAGGTAGAATAAGTACATAAGTGATGGTATTTATCATACTATTATTGGGCACATAGGTACATCTTTTAATTAATACATGAAAAGTGCATTTTATCATAAACGTAATTAACATCAGAACTTGTAACAAAAATAACAGTGGCAGCTGTAAGAAATTTAAATGACTACTCTCCCCTCCTTTAGAGTTTCCTTGAGAGCCAGTGAAATTACAGGCACATGAGACTTAACAACTATGTCTCAAGGTGACGGGCGCAGTGCAATGCGTAACTGGTGACGAAATGCATCTGTTATAGGCAAAGGTTAGTCCTAGTCAAAGTAACATCAGGGAGGCTTCGAGCTTGTTCCGCCAAATTGAAAAAGGTAAGACTGCTGGCTGCCGCTGGGCCACACAGTAGCCATGCGCTCTGACGTCACCACCCCATGCATTGTCTGCGTGGTATCTGCTATCGGGCATTACTCATTACAAACAAACACGTACACGTCGCTATAACTACCTAATTATTTACTATTATAATTACGGACGGCAGATACCACTTCCAGTGTCTTGCGATAAAATATTCGAAGCACTAATTTCTATGGTATTATGAACTGGTACCAAAATCAATCAGGGGTCGCGGTTGAGTTGGTATGACGGTGGTTCTATGGCTTCACGGCCTCTCTTCAATATCACTTCTCTCTTGCTAGTCGCTAAGATGCTTGTCAAACCTCAAGCAATGGCCGCGTGTTTCGCAAACGCGGATATATCTATGTCCACGTTCTTAAAACTCATTAAGTATTACCTCAAGAGCTAACATATAAATATATGCTATATCTTTTTTTCGTATACGAGGGGTGATCCAAAAGTAATGATAATCAGGTATTTCTAGACTATATTAAAATCTAAAAAAATTTTTTTTTGCTTGCTCATACATCCACAAGGTGCGCGAGAAAAAATCGTATAAATACACCATGATTCCAGGGAGATACATTCATTTGAATACTGACAACCGGAGTGATAACATCAAAATGGAGAAAAACGAAATCAGAGCTGTCATTAAATATCTCTCTCTGAAAAAAATGTCTACCAAAGACATATACAACGACTTGGTGGAAACATTGGGGCACTCTGCCCCTCCATGTTGCACGCTGGGCCAAGGAGTTTAAGCTGGGTAGAACATCCACGGAAGATGAACATCGTGAAGGACGCCCATCCACGTCCACCACTGAAGACAATGCCAAAAAGATAGAGGATATCGTGATGGCAGATCGAAGAGTAACCGTCAGGCACGTAGCTGAGATGACAGGGATCTCTTATGGCAGCGTTCAAAGAATTTTAACCAACGAATTGCACATGAAGAAGGTCTCTGCGCGTTGGGTACCGAGAATGTTAACAGACGAGCAAAAGAAAAAACGAGTTGACATTTCAAAGGTTAATCTCGAGAAGTTCCAAGCCGATAAAGAAAATTTTTTGTCTCGTTTCGTGACCATGGATGAGACCTGGGTCCACCATTTCGACCCGGAAACCAAAAAGCAGTCGATGTCTTGGAAACGAGCCTCCTCACCGTCGCCGAAAAAATTCAGTCTCAAGTTCGGCGGGAAAGGTTATGGCGTCCGTTTTTTGGGACGCTAAAGGAATTATTATGGTCGAATACTTGGAAAAGGGAGCTACTATTACGGGCTCTTACTACGCAGACCAAATAAGAAGATTACTGAAGGCCATTAAAGAAAAAAGGCGCGGCAAACTGCGAGCTGGGGTGCTGTTTCACCAAGACAACGCACCGGCTCACAAAACCGCAGTTGCGATGGCTGCCATTCAAGAAACAGGGTTCGAACTGCTCGAACACCCTCCCTATTCGCCAGATCTAACTCCCAGTGACTTCTATCTCTTTCCTCGGCTCAAAGAACATCTCCGAGGCCAGAAATTTGAAGATGATAGCGAAGTGATGGCAGCTGTTGAGGCATTTTGGGAGAGTCAAGATAAAGATTTTTTTTCTAAGGGAATCCTAGGTTTAGAAAAACGTTTAACTAAATGTATTGCCTCATTAGGAGACTATGTAGAAAAATAAATTATTTTTGTAACATTAACCACCGTGTATTATTTTGATTATCATTACTTTTGGATCACCCCTCGTATGCCTGATAGGTTAGCCTTTGACCACTATAACACCTAATAGTAAATGATGATGTGGTCGAAGATGTTGTTCAGACTAACCTAGAATTACTGGCTCTCAAGGACAGCTGCCGGAACACACCGTTAGATGCATGGCGACAGATTTACTACTTGAGGGTAGTAGCTAGCCAGGCGGGCATTCGGAAAATGCTATAACCACCATGCTATAACGACTGCCATCACCTTCAAAACCATATCTATATAACATTATTATTAAAACTTTTATACCTGTATTATTAAGAAGTTATGCACAATGACTAATAGTCACAGTCATCATATGTCATTATTAATCATTGTAATAAGGTGAATAAGAATCTGAATATAAGCCTACATAGGAAGGGCTATGTAATATCAATTCACTTTAGTAGTAAACTTACTTAGGTATGTATCAGAATACAAAAAAAATATAACTAGGTCAATATAGCTAAGTTTAAGATGGTTTTACACTCATAGCAAGCCATGTTATACTTTTACTTTTGTTACTAAAACAACTATGTAAAGGATTTCTAGATTGAGTTGCTAAATGTGTTTAGACATAAAATGTTACAAGTGGAAATTCACATAGGATTTAATTGTTGAAGGAATAGACTATTTTGTGCTGACCACAAATATAAAGTTAACATACTTGTGTTAGAATTGGAAGAAGGGTTGAGAATAGAGTTGGGGTCTAACATTCGCACCAGATCCCAGTAGCCATTCTCCTCCAGGGTATCCAGAAGTATGTCGAAAGCACGAGGCCCGCGTCTCATTATGTCATTGTACATGCAACGTTTTCTGTGCATTGGTGTGCTGCTCGAGTCCTGAAATGAAGGAAAGAATTGCTTATACATTAAATTGTCATAATATATATAGATAATCTTTTAATGCCACAAAACGTGGAATTTATTATTTATACTATGCCATTTCAACCTTTGCCTCGCCCATTGTGAGGGAGGTTTGCCATAAACTTTTCACTTAGCAGGCGTCTTGGGACACGATGTATAAGATGACAGTACCTCAGAAGACGCTTCTGGACATCTTCTGTTATTTTCTCTTAATAGTATGCAGTCGCAACTCCCACAGGAAGATATGGGGCGTAAAATGTAACCCGGAACCTACGCACTACTGCATTTCATTTCTAAAATTCTACATTGCAAATCCGTGGGGATAAGCCAAGCCAGTGACCTCAAACACACACACACACTAGCATGTCACTAAAACACAAACATCACAAGCACGCCTGTACGAGCATAGTCTCCATCTGGCGCTGTCCCGTATGCACCTATGTCGTAGTAATCTGTGCCTATGTATGTATACCTACCTATGCATGTGCCGAATTGTTTATCCTTTGAATTGCTGCCAAGATAACACATATGTGACAAAAATTACCTACAGTAAATTAATAATTAGTTTAGGTACCTTACACTATCGGGCCTATTTTTCATGACTGCCCAAAAAAAGGAGTGTTATATTTTCAGGGTTCATGTATGTATGTATGATTGTAATTTTCTTTATTCCACCATAACTTCGAAACAGCTTAACCGATTTTAATTTATGACTTATCTTTAGACTTTTCTTGATAGCGCAAGTGGCACTAGATAAATAAAATAGATAATAAACGGTCAAATTCGTGTCGAGGCACGCACAATGTAGGGTTCCGTAGAAGCCCGTTATCATAATATAGAACGATTCTGTTGTGCTTTATTCTCCTCAACTTTCTGCTTGCTAAATCTAAGAAATAAGAGAATGATTGCCGCCAAGTTATTATTTCAATCGTAATTCGAAAATTAAACAAAATTCGTTTGTGAATTCTATAGGTAGATAATCGAAAACGTAATGATAGCGCGATTCAGAATCCGTTGGTACATTGTAAGAATTTGAATGTCATTTAATTTATTTATTTACTGTAGCATAAATAATTATTGTATTATAAAATAGTTGATATATACAGGTGTCCCAAAACTCAACGTCAAGCGGGCACGAGGTGTGGGGGGCCTCCCGGGAAAAATTTAAAAAAAAACCCTATTGGATATTTAAATTTTAACTGACAAATTTATAAAATTCGGAAAATCAATACCTTAAACCATATTTGTTGGTACTGTGACCACAAATTACACCTGAAAAAATAATATCGCCGAACTTTGACTCTTCATAAAAAAAAAACTAAAGGACTACCCTCGGCAAGTTACTTCAAAAGATGGCCCATTTAGCTAAGATTTTGGAATACTATACCACAACCTACTTTTCTAGCTACAGCAGCTGTTAGATTTTTTTTTTCTAAGTATCACCTTATTCAAAATCAAAAACTTTAGTCAATACTTCAGTACAATGCTTGTTTGTAAATTCGGTTAGTTATTTAAGGTTAATTAAGAGATCGTTCTTGAAAAGGTGCAGAGCCTGCATTCGTGAAGGTGGAAAACAATTTGAACATGTAATATATTAGATTACCCATAGGACACCCAGCAATAAAGAGATGTGATAGAGCGAGATAGCTACGATCTTATGCTACATGTGAAAGCGAGATGGATACTAGTGCATTACCGCCATTTTTAGGGTTCCGTACCCAAAGGGTAAAAACGGGACCCTTTTACTGAGACTTCGCTGTCCATCCGTCCAGGTGATAGCTAGACAGTTGAAATGTTCACAGATCATGTATTTCTGGTGCCGCTATAACAACAAATACAAAAAGTTGGCCAAGTGCGAGTCGATACCGCGCACGTTAAAACAAAAACAGGTTAAAATATGAAGTCAAATGTTGTAAAGCTAATGGTACGGAACCCATCGAGCGCGAGTCCGACTTGGCCTTTTTTTTTTACAAACAACTTGTTTAAGAAAGTGTCTAATCTAAGTGTGGGTAAATTAAATTAAGCAATAAGTTTAAAAAAAATAAACAAAACATTTCCATCCTAATCTAATTTATTACATGTTCAAATTATTTTCCACCTTCACGAATGCAGGCTCTGCACCTTTTCAAGAACGATCTGTTAATTAACCTTAAATAACTAGCCGAATTTACAAACAAGCATTGTACTGAAGTAAAGTATTGACTAAAGTTTTTGATTTTGAATAAGGTGATATTTAGAAAAAAAAAAAATAACAGCTGCTGTAGCTAGAAAAGTAGGTAGTGCTATACGATTCCAAAATCTTAGCTAAATGGGCCATCTTTTGAAGTAACTTGCCTTTTAGTTTTTTTTTTATGAAGAGTCAAAGTTCGGCGATATTGTTTTTTCAATTGCAAGTCAATGCAAATATGCTAATTTTAACAAACCTAGCAATCTTTATGCTTGATTTGTGACTGCAATTCCTTAGTACGTTTATTAAGGACCACGTTAGTGTAAAAATCACCGTAAAATTGTGTAATTTGTGGTCACAGTACCAACAAATATGGTTAAAGGTATTGATTTTCCGAATTTTTATAATAATTAGTATACAGCGATATATGCAAGTAAGCTTATAAATGGGCTATTATACTATGTAATAACTAGTCTGGCCATAAATACTGTACATAAAAAAATCAGCTTTAGAATGATTGAGAATTTGGAACGTGTTTATTTCTTTAAAATTATCTTTCGATTTCGCACTATTTCATATATTATTTTGTGTTCATTATCAAATAACAATATGAAATGACTTCGAGGTGTTAAAGAAAATACGATAGCAGTATTCGCCTTGTACAAAGTAGGTATTGAGCCGTTTCGCCAGTCATATTCCAGACACTTCAAAAGCTTGGTATCAGCCGTATGTTCGTATATCGTAATATCATCAGATACAACAACACTTCTTCTGTCGAAGACCATAAAAGATCAGGGCAGCCGTGTGTCTTAGAACTACAAATTAATTCTGTTAAAGCCAGAATTGGTCAAAATCCCAATAAGAAGTAAAATATTATGATAACTCAACAATAATCTTATTGCGAGAAATGAAGATTCCGGCTAGGATAATGGCGCGTATTATAAAGGGGGGAGGGGGGAGAATAAATGGTGTGATAGAATCGAATCGGCACACCCACCTTCCAAGGAGTCTAGCCTGTCCAGCCCCTAGAGTGGTTTATATAAACTGGAGGCGCGGGGGGTGAGCTGTGTTAGTCTACTTATTATATTATTTACTAAAAAGACATTTGATTGTTAACCTTTCACAATCAGCTGTGAATATATTCACAAATATTCGGGGACATCTAGATCCCCTGATATAGAGAATACAGTAGACCTGCAGTAATCCAACAAACGTTTTGCAAGGTGATGTCGGATAATCGAATTTGTCAGACTGCAGAGTACTGCCACGGACTTCTTGGAGTCCGGAACATTTTCAAAAAAGAGCAGCTTGTGATCCGACAATTATGAGTAAAATACTTACAAAAAATATTAAATCTATATGTACTAGTTACATAATGATACATAGAAATATACAATTTCTAGCATATACATGTTAATTTATTATTATCCTTACTGTCTCAGCCGGATTGTACACTCCTGAATCTCCCCCATCATGGGATGGATTTGGCATAATCCCCACCCTCTGCAGGCAACTTGTAGATTGCAGTGTCAGAAAGTACTGCTGCCCAGCTCTTGGTGTGTTACCCATACTCGCCTCTTACAACACCTACTGTTAGTGATGGGGGGTGACATTCTAGCCTGGGACCCCAAGGGAATTTATACTATCCTTACAGTAGAAGGAAAATATACTGTAGATTCCATTTTGGGCATTGTTATACAATAATGCATATTATATACTTATGAAAATAACAGTAGCTTTTTTAAATCTATAGTTTTCCAAGTGTCTTAGAAGATTAGGATAGTATTTGGAATTTGAAACAGTTGTTTCTACAACAACCTAAGTACTAATTATGTCACAATTATAACTCATCAACAGTTAAGTATTCCCATAATTTACTATAACTTATCAGTAATCTGTGATAGGTAAATAAACAAAAAGTGCATAAAATAATAGTACGACTTGAAGCACAGGGTGTAAGAAATACAATGCAGTTATAATGGTACTCTTGGACTAGCACAGAGTGGTGGTAAAGTAACTCACCATTTCTCATTCTTATTATTATTAAATTTCATCAAAATATGTAAAGCCGTTATGATTGCAATGATGGGGGTGAGTCATTTCTCATGTCATGATACATATTGTATATACCATCCACATATTATGTCACCGCAAACCTACAGACACTAACTTAACTATGCGTTTCTTTTATAATTTGAATTATTCATTTTCAAATAAAATTTGTTATATTTTGCCCAGCATCATACATTTAATTATTCTTAAGTTTTCTAGAATACCACACCATATAAGTTTCCATATTGTGCTCAGTGAATATCCTTTTTTCGTACAGAGCCGACCGCATGATTTCAAGATCTGTTTGGTTCACTAAGGAGCTGATGTTTCTACGAATTGCTTCTCGGTGTTCGTCTTCCATTGTAGTGTGGAGCTCAACTTCCTTAAATTGTTTTTGTTATGTACCAGAAAACTGTAGATACTTGTAACACGTACAATACAAGGAAGAAAAAACTCAACATATAAAGAACTTAATTTTTGCTTCCCACACTGTATAAATAGTAAGCACCACCTTCTGTACTAGTATTAGGTAAATAATCAAAACTTGAATCTTTGTATTTGTAAACAATGAATCAAAGAAGATGTAATGATAATAATAATGAAACTGATATCATAATAATAAGTAAAGATGTTATATTACAGTTACAGAGTCATAGATCAAATAGAATATGTACATAACAGAGTATTAACACAGAATAACATGGTACAATAATATACTAAGGCAGGGGTGCGTTCCACCTACCCGTCGGCCAAGACGAATTATGGTCTAAAGGCAGATATACGCCGTTCCAGCACTCTAATCGAACTTAATTTGATCCTGTCAAGATTTGATCATACCCGTTCCGGGCGACCTGTAAGAGCAAATTTTGATCTGCCTGGCCAAATTTTTACTACCTTTTGAATCGGCCAAATCTTGGCCAGCTGTCAAATGTGACAGATTCTACAATAAATAATAGATTTTGTACAAGCTAAGCCAAGGATTAGTGGCATACTATGTTAACATTTCTTAATTACGTATTATGCCCCATTTATTAAAAATGTAGACTGTATTTTATCACCTAAAAACATCGCTGCCCATTTATTAAAAATGTAGACTGTATTTTATCACCTAAAAACATCGCTGTCAATTCCATATTTTGAAAGGAGCTTTATAGGTCGTTCCAGGTGAGAGCAAATATTGCTCGACCAACATTTACTGGAACGCGCCCCTGGGGCGCGTTCCAGTAAATGGAATTGACAGCGATGTTTTTAGGTGATAAAATACAGTCTACATTTTTAATAAATGGGGCATAATACGTAATAAAGCAATGTTAACACAGTATGTCACTAATCCTTGGCTTAGCTTGTACAAAATCTATTAATTATTGTAGAATCTGTCACATTTGACAGCTGGCCAAGATTTGGCCGATTCAAAAGGTAGAAAAAATTTGGCCAGGCAGAGCAAAATTTGCTCTGACAGGTCGCCCGGAACGGGTATGATCAAATCTTGACAGGATCAAATTAAGTTCGATTAGAGTGCTGGAACGGCGTATATCTGCGTTTAGACCAAAATATGTCTTGCCCGACGCGTAGGAGGAACGCACCCCGGGTATTACACACCGAGATCGGTTGTCACGTGACCGGGACACAAACCTGTCAAGCATACCGTCATCAACGGCTCTCAAACTTTATACCTAATTTGAAGAAATTGGGGGGCAGTAAAATAACAGTTAATAGATTTCACCGTTTTTTTTTAAAAAAGAAAATCACGTGAAATTGATTTAAGTTACACACATTAATGATTCTTGAATAAATTATGGTTATCAAGTTCGTACAGTGTATGTTCGTAGTTTTCTTATAATGGGTACCGTCGATGCTAATAGGCCTAAATTTTTCGTAGATTGAAATAAAGTAATTATTTTCTATGCCGAAGAAAAAGCCAGTTATCTGTATTTTCGTGTACAATTTAGTTTCAAAGAAAGCTCAAAACTATCGGAAGTAAGAACCAATTAGGTAGATAGATACGTTATATAACCAAAGAAATTTTACATTACATACCATACTTAGTAGTCGCAGTAAGAATGAAACAATTTAGCAAGAAATGAAAAAACTTCAAATCACTGCTTTTTCTACTTTTACTCTTACAGTTACTTTTTGCATGGTGGAAGGGCATTTTGCGAATGCCCGCCTGGCTAACAACCCCCTCAAGTAGAAAATCTGTCGCCAAGCACCTAACGGTGTGTTCCGGCAGCAGTCCTTGAGAGCCAGTGAAATTACAGGTACAGAGACTTAACATCTATGTCTCCTGGGGACAGGCGCAGTGCAATTCGTGACTTGTGACAAAATGCATCTGTTATAAGCAGAGGTTAGTCTTCTTAACATCAGGTGGGCCTCGAGGTTGTTAGCTTGTTCCGTCACAATAGAAAAAAATTACATGTTTTTTTATTACACTCGTAGCTTCCAGAAATGGGCCGACCACAAAGTTTGCGAATCACTGCGCATATGTGCATGAGCGAGAGCGAAACAGATGCAAATCATATACGTGAGACAGAGACGGCTATATTTGTCAAAATGGTGGAACCATAGGGAGACAACTTTTTTCATACCATTTACTGAGGTGAACATTGATTCATGTGTGACTTTCTATTAGACGTTTGAAATATTGTATTGATATTTTATAACAAAACATTCACATGAAAAAGAACCATGAACTTGTATTCTGCTGCAATCATGTTTTAATAAAGAGCCAATTTGGTAGTGACGCAAGCCTGTGATTCTTCGGGAGTAGAAGACCTTGTTTTCTTAGACCATGGTATTACAGAAAAATGAATCTGAGGCTCGTTCCGAACCTTAGTTAGAGCGCACTATTATAATATTGTCGATTGACAGTGGGCTATAAGATTATTTGTAGTGCCTGTGAGCCTACGAACTAAGTTGTAGAACTTTAGGTTGCCGAGGCTCGTATTAATAAATGCATCATAAAGTTGGGATCGACCTTAAGCGTGAACTGACCGGTCAGTTCTCCGTACAAACGTCGTAGGGTGATCAGTGATCACTCCTTAAAGCATGATATCGATTGATTTCTTTCTTATATAGGCTTGTATCGTAACTTTTTTAATAAGAGAATTAACTTGAGAGTTATGAACACAAAAATATATTTTTGTGTCTATATTTTAGGGGGATTTTAAGAAATTCTTGAGGGATTTTTATTGTTTGGATTGGTATCACTGAGCCAGTTCTGAGCCACCTAACCCATAAAGACGGCGGACGCAGCGCGTCCGCTTTTCGAGTTCGGCTGTTTATCGTCCCATAAATCACGTCTCAAGTGGGTGCGCGCTGTCACATAAATAAACCTCACGCCTTGTGTTTGAGTCATCTGATACTCAATGTTGACTTTTTCAACAGTAATTGAATACTCAATCATATCCTTGAAAGATTTGTTTATTTTGAAGTTTGTCAGTTACGGATGTCCCTACTAGTACCTATAGATCGACAACCAGTCAAACTGGTTTTTTTTTTAAAACTGAATTAATAAACTTACGAATATATCTGATTCTGATTCTATCTCCAAAAAAAAAGTGCAGACGAAGTATTTTCCAATACAAATGAAATAGCTCAGCTGTGAAATTAGATTAAATATCAAAATAATTCAACTACCTACATTAAAAAACTTTTTCAAAAGTCAATAGAAATTAAAAAGGGTGTCGTACCATAAAACGGTGCGTCAAAACACTAGATTGAAATAATAATGATTATTAACAGCTGAATAGTTTACTGCACTAGTGCAACTTATCTGCAGTATTTTTACTTTTACATGTAATGTCATTTTACGTGTAATGTCTTTAAAAGTTATATTAAGACTGCCTTAATTCGAAATTGTATCTAGTGTCTGGACATCAGACTTCCGTGGGAGCGGATGAGCTTATCAGCTAAGTCTGCTGAGTCGGTTTATCAGTTGTTAGAAAATAGAACGCTGACATGTGTTATTAGTTGACTCTACCGACTTAACTATTCCTTCCTTAAGTTCGATGTTCTCTTCTTTAGAGGAACTTTGAACACATGAAAATAATTTTACGTGATATTTACACAGAATATTTAGTCTCTTTAAATATAATTAATTTAAATAAAATAAAATAAATAATTCAAGGGGCTCCCGTACAATAAAAAAGGTTTTCGCTGTTTATTTGCTATAATGGTACGGCACCCTTCGTGTGCGAGTCCCACTCGCACTTGGCCGGTTTTTGGTATATTTCAAATTTAACATAGAAATTGATTGAATTTCAATGAGGAAATATCAGGGTCTATTGTACATGTTGACATAAATGTTCCCTACAATGAAAATTATAATCATTAATTGCCAGCATGCTGGGCACGCTGCCAACTGGGAGTGGGCTGGAGCATTTGGACTGCCTATGAGTCTGCTATGACTTATAGGTGTCTAAATGCTTTTATTGTAGTAGCTGTAGTGTTGTATATAGTTCATAGTATTTTGTTTAATAAAGGCATACCGCCGGAAAAAAAAAAAAAAAAATATTTTTAATCATTTAGTTTCAGAAATCAAAATCTCGTATATAATTGTACGAGGCTAATACCCTCCTCGTAGCTCGTACGGAAGACCAGAAACCTCGTAACTGTACGAGGAACCTCGTACGTTAGGTAACCCTGTTCCGATTTGCGAATTAGCCAAGATCGATGACCATTGGCATGTACTTGATTACTATGCATAATTGCATATAGGATTTGTTAATATTTTTGTCTCAACTGAATGAAACAAAATATTACTTACGAATTACGACATTTTTATTTTGAACAAAAAAAGCTGAACAACAAATCGATTAAATAAAAAAAAACTTTGGACGAATAGTATAGTATAATTTTATTCTCTATGTAAAATATTTTTTTGAGGGTCTGAATCGCAGCCCTGATTGTTACCGACAAATACTTTTTTTTTACCTCCTAGTAGATACTAGTAATCTGTGACAAGTACTATCCAATGCAATCTCGTCTCGTAGGTGTTTGTTTTTTGGTGGGCGTTTTACTTCTTGTTTCTTGTCTTGGTCAGTCTTGGTTGTGTTCTAAAACATTAGTAACAAAAATGAAATTATTAGTAGGAGTGTGTGCTTTAATGGCCGTAGCGACAGCTTATGAAAAATCGGATATTGTGTCCGCTAGAATAGAAGTGAGTTCGATGCTATTTCCTAGTTTTATGCCCATTTCTTCAATGGAAGGATGTAATATTAAAAGATTTTGTTCAGTTGATGTTATTAAATTTGTTTCAATGACAGTTATTATCTTAAAACATGGGCCGAGCACTTGTTGGTAGTTAAGTAAAAACTAGGTTTTAAGACATGGACTTAAGTTCTCATTCACGTAACTATCTATATTATTCGTAAAAGAGCAGTTCTTGAGAATCAAATAAAAAATTGCCAACTTTTGATTAGTATAGATTATAATTCATATATGTTTCACTTGTAGACATGCAGAGGATGCTCATTGAACCGGCTGCCCCAGGTGAAGAACTTTGTGCTTCAAGATGCACCCTCCTATGATCGAGTAGAGGTGAAGTTTATTACGGGGGCACCCCCAGAACTAGTGGTACTAGGAGAAGCAGACAAAGAGCTAGAGCGTCTACCCCTTTCCGAACTCACACGCCAAGACTGTAATGAACTTCTACAGGAAAAAGGCTTTGTCAAAAGATCTGCCAATGCAGATCTATAACTTCCTGATATAGATTATTTTAACATTCTTTATGTGCATACATTCCAGTTAATTTTATCATTTCTCTATAATGTAAGCAATCAAATGTTGTTTATGTAGACAGACTATTGTAATTATTGTATGTAGATACTTCCAATAAATTGAATTATGTAATTAGTGTAATTTTACGATGCCATGTATTACATAAATTTTGTAGTCATATGAAAAACTTTAATTAAAGGTCACAAATGCTTAAGATAAAGAAATAAATGATATAAATATTTATGCTTATGTATTTATTAGTCATCAATTAATGGCTAAACATCAGCAATGCAAATTGCATGAATAACAATAATTCTTTTCTTGTTATTACTTTCTGATGGAACACAAATGAGGCCCATTCAATATTAGGCAGCAACCTCTGCCTATAGCATATGCATTTCATGACAAATTGCACTGCACCCATCACCCTGAGACATACAGATGTTAAGTCTCATGAGCCTGTAATTTACTGCCTCTCAAGGACTGCTGCCGGAACACATTGTAAGGTGCATGTTGACAGATCATTAACTTGGAGAGTGGTAGCTAGCCAGGTGAGCATTCAACATATCTAGTTGTTGATATTACATTATTATTATAGTCCATAGGGAACTCCTGACCAAAATGCCCTTCCACCATGCGGTGAAGCTCAAGCCCGCAGTGGACATTGAACCATGGACTTGTGGCACAGCAGTTCTAGCTCAGCTATCACTGCTTCAAAAATTCAAATTACAATACTGAAGCAGATAAGATAAATTAATTCAGGTTGTTTCTTCAGCTATTGTTTATTATTTTTGACTGCACCATATCCTGGATTTTCTAGTGTAAATATTGCAATGAAAGTTCATTTTCTGTTTATGCCAAAACCCAAATTAGTACAACACTAAAATTTAAATGTTTCTAACAAGTTTCATGTACTTTTGAGTTTTGTATTGACTTGAAAATATGAACAATTGAATAGAAATTTTTCATTTTAGGATTGGCATTCAAGCCAGTGGCCAAAACTTACATCTTAGTTTTGAGGCAGGCACATGCGACTTGGAAGTGATGTGAGGTGTGCATTAATGTAGTGGCAGTAAAATGTAGAATATTTCAATATTAAAATTTGTCATTAACCTTCATAAGAGCGTCTTAGATGCCTAAATTTAATAAATTATTTTGACTGAATGCTACCATTCATAATGACCCAAAGTAATGAATAAATAATAGTAAGTACATATGTATCAAGTATTTAAGTATGGTTATAATTTACATCATTTATTTGGTGAATTGAGTGCTAGTGTCCCACAGGTCACACCCATACAACCAGTGTTTCAAGTTTGATAGCGATGTTGTTCAGGGATTGAGACAAATTACTTATCATTCCATGGATTCACCATTAGACAGGGGAGGATGGTATTGCAGCATTGATGACATTCTAACTCCCTGGTACAACCCCAGGCATTGTTTTGGATTTCATCCTCTGCAATGCGATGAACCTGGCACCCGCACAGTAAATCCAAATAATGCAAAGTAATTTATCACATATGTATATTAATATGGATTTTATGATATACAGATTAAGAACTTTTGTATAATAGTTTATATTTTAGTTTGTGATGCATAACAGAATTATGCATCACAAATTCAAATTACCTTTGTTGCCTAACATGGTGTACTGTGCCATGGGATGGCATGATTATGGTTTATCACCATAATCCTCAAGTAATGAGAATGGAGTAGCAAAACACCCAACATGGAATAAAATGAGTTTATTGTATAATGTTATAACAATCATTATCACTCTTGGCCCTCATCAACAATACTGGTTCAGTTGACCACAGACCATCTACACTACAGACCTTTTTATTCACAAAGGCGCACCCCTCCGCATTTAAATATTGATGCGCATCTGTACAGGTAGGCTTTATTTATTATGGTAGTTAAACAATATCATGTGATCGCTTGGTTTGGCAGCAGTAGGTGCAACTGGAGTAAAAAAATACCGAGAGTTTCGCCTTCGTGAATAGAAAGGTCTGCATTATAAAATCATTTTGATTTAGCATTTATTAATTTGTAACACTTATTGGAACATTGAAGACTAACGATGTTACCTGTTCACAAATCTTAACAGTCATAAATAGCCTAACCACACATCCTTGCATGCATGGGGAGTCAAAACCTATACAAGTTCAATTAGGATTATACATATGAGTTATCATTCTTACAGAATTTTCGAGACTTTAAAAAGATTATTTTAAATACATTCTAGGGGTTGTTTTCTAAGATTTGTCAGTTAGGCGTCATTTTATTTGGGATTGAAAGTGAAAGATATCTATAAAATATTCTGTTTAAAATGTTCTGATTAAATGTTCTGGGTCTAAAGGTCCAGAAATTAAAAGAAAAATGTATATAATTTTACCAATAAATGTAATTTTATCTATGATAATAACAATAAACTTCAAAAAAATCAGCTTTATACTTTTATATTTTTTTTTACACACAGAAATGTTCCAAGCAGAATTCATAGACTTGTTGTAATGACTCTAAATGTGAGTTTTTCCTATTATTGGTATTAAATAAAATTGATTTTGTGTTACCTGTTTAAAACCGAGATTTACATCTAGAATATAGGAATGACTCCATGATTCCATAAAAGTTTGTTATATAAATATGAATACTAAGTCTGTCAAGTTATAAAATATCGCCCTAGTGATAAATTCAGAGATTAGATGTTGTTTGTCTCTGAAGGAGGAGGAGGAGGTGGAGTGTAGTCTGCGTGGGCGCGGGGGCGGGTACAGAGGGGCGTGGGTCGGCTCACGTGAGCAGCGTGCAGTCGAGCTCCTCCTCGCGCGTGTCGAGGTGAGCTCGCCGCGAGACGCGCGCCACCACATCGGCGAGGGACTCGCGCGCGCCACTCTCCAGTAGCATCGAACATTCCTGCAACAACACAACCGTTATATCTCTCTATCACTTATCACTGCTGATTTTTTTGTGGGCGCACTAAAACTGCTTAAAATTAGTAGCAGTAAATTTCTTTGTGAACATGTTCGTCCGGGAAAGTACTACCAACATAACTATTTCTACCGCTAAGCAGTAATGTTCGCATTATCGTGTTCCGTTTTGGAGGGTATGAATGCTGGTGAAATTACAGGCACATGAGACTTAACAACTTTGTGTCCCAGGGTGATGGGCGCAGAGCAGTTTATCACTTTTGACAAAAAGCTTTATCTGTTTATAGTTCTTCTAGAATTAATCGAAGTGTCGAAGCTCTCACAAATATTATCCTATTTTTTTCCTGTTTGCTTCTAAATAGGGGAGTTACAAAGTTATTTGTATATTGTGCTTGTGTCGTCACCTCGTTCTCTTCGATATGCTAAGAATGCACGTTGTTTGTACGTAAACTTCCGTCAGACGTGTGAAATTCTTAAAGCAAGTATTTTACTGACAATGTTGACAATATTATTGACTGAAAGATATATTGTAAAGATAACATTCGCACAGTGATCTGCCCGTTTTATTGGCGACTATATAAAATTGCTATATTTGTATTTGTTTATTCAGTAAAGAATATGCAACATTACAGCTTAAAAAAACCAAAGAGTTACATACAATATTCATATACACGATAAAAATAATAAATGAACAGTAAAAATTAAACCTTATTAAAATGATGTCTTATGTCAATATTACAAAATTAAATACTATACTAATAGGTACATGTCATTATATTGCAGATTCTACCAGTACCTATAGAAGCGACTGCTACTTAGTAGTCGTTAGATCTAGTACGCAAATCGACTAAGTATCAGTATGTCAAGCATCTAGATGGTAAGTTGCCCAAATAGCATAATGGCCAAGCAGGCAATTCACCTAAGTAGATATCATAATGCCAAGGATGCAAATGGTGCCTATGACCAAAATCATCACTACTAATATTATAAATGCGAAAGTAACTCTGTCTGTCTGTCTGTTGCGCTTTCACGCCAAAACTACTGTACCGATTTGAATGAAATTTGGTATAGAAATAGTTTGAGACCCGGGAAAAAACATAGAATAGTTTTTATCCAACTGCACAAAAAGAGGTAAATTTTTTTGCGCGATAACCGACATACGCGCGGGCGGAGCCGCGCCCGGAAAGCCAGTAATTAAATAATACGATACCTAAGCAGTTGTGTCGTAGAGTAGATGTCTACAAATTTCGCCGATAAGTAATGAGTAAGAGAGATGGCAATCTTAACGCAATTGCGACTTTAATAATAATAAATACTTTAATACATAATCTTTAAAACTTTACAATAAACAAATAATTAATGTGCCGTAATTAAAGTTTATTATAAAAAAAACTTGAGAATTCGTGAAGCTAATTCACTTACAAAGAGTAAGTGAATCAGGTTTATTTTATGTGACGGAACAAGCGCGAGGCCCACATGATGTTAAGTGGACTAATCTCTGCCTATAACAGATGCATTTAATTACAAGTGACGAATTGCACTGCGCCCGTCACACTGAGACATACCTACTCGTATAGTTGTTAAGTATAATGTGCCTGTAATTTTAATAGCGTCAATTTATCATAAGCATACAAATCGTCCGTATTTTTTTTCATTCTAACAGTGTATAAACCGTAACACTGTTAGATATATATATAAATCTTTATTATTGTGGTGAACAATTGATTTTCTGTATATCTTAAGTCTCGCTAAATCAAGACAATCACTGAAGCTTTTTGAGAGCCAGTAATTTTAGGTTAGTCTGAACAACATCTCCGACCACATAGTTCATAGTCATTTGTTCATATATCAATACACGTCAATAATACATTTTTGTACAAAAAGAACATTTTCAGCTTGTATAGCTTCAAATACATATTAAAAAAAATACAATAAAAGAAATAATAATAATAATAAAATGAAATAATATTAAATAATAATATTACAAAAATCATATGTCATGTACAATCAATATTGTAGGTATGTCATTGGTATATCATTAAATTAATTGTTTATAATGTCAATAGTTTATAAGTAAAAAGCATAAAAATAAAATATTAAACATTAGAATTATTGTTTTTAAATGTCAAGAATTCATCATAGCTGTAGAATGATTGACTAAGTAGCCAGCGTTTGAGCCTCGTTTTGAACACATTCAAACTTACTGCTAGTTTGACATCATTTGGAATTTGATTATATACTGCCGGACCCATGACGTGCGTTAACTTGCCAGACTTAACTAGGGAGCAGGACTTGCTAGCCAACATTCCCCCATTTCTCGTACAATAAGAGTGGGTATCGCCTAGTTTTACGTAGCTATCTTGATTCTGCCTCACGAATACCGCCACTTGGAAAATCACTATTGATGGTAGTGTCATCATCATTTACCATCAGGTGAGATAGTGGTCAAAGGCTAACCTATCAGGCATAAAAAAAACCACTGAAGTCTGCCTTTTTAAAGTCGCTTCGTTCTTGAGACTAATACAAATTGTTAGCTGAAGTATGAAATTTACATAAAAAGCCCTTTCCCTAAGTTTTCCGATTATTTCCATACAACCTTATGTTTACTAGCGTTCTACAAAATTAGAACGCTTTTTTAAATGTAAACATTCTAGTTTCGTAAACAACGCGTTCTACTTTCGTATATGTCAATTTCTCTTTTATAAAACAATACAGTTTCAGTTTATGTTGACATGAGTCCAGATACGACTTGAAGCAGATTTCGAACACTTTACAAATGTAATGTATACTACATGAGAAGTATACAAGTCGATAGAAGACTCGCTGACGTCGGATTACTATCTTATCAGCGATAAGTTGACGATAGACATCACTCAGTTTGCTTATCACTATCGTATCATGTTATCTAGTTCGATTAAATACCATCTGATGTGGTATGACTATGTGGTGGAACTATAGTTGAAACGAACAAGTTACGTCACTAAAACCCGTTAATATTTTCAATATATGTGATACCCACGTTAGTTTTTATTATAAAACTATCTGCTATTCCATACTGTACTGTAAAACCTTTCAAGTAACAATGTTTTTTTGTAAATACCTCATAGCATAGCTTGCCTAGTCGTACTTAACCAATCAACTAGGATAAACCTCCCGTATCATGACCTCCGAAGCGTGCACGTTCTTCGGAGGACACGTTAAGCTTTCGGTTCCGGTTATTGTCTTAGGATGGCAGATGTTATATCACAGTGATAGGAATTTTACAAATTTTCTGGCACTGTCTGCGACATTCCATTAGAGAGATTTATCGCCATACAATTAAGTAACAGTGAGTTCCGGCAGCTACCAATGAGAGCCAAAAAAACTAGCTTAGCCCAAACAACATCTTCGACTGTGTAATCACTTACCCTCAAGTGAGATAGTGGGCAAAGGCTAATCTGCTAATCTATCTATATATATATACTAATATTATAAAGAGGAAAGATTTGTATTTTTGTATGCAACGAATACATTTAAAAACTACTGGACAGATTTGGATGACATTTGGTATGGAAATAGTTTGAGACCCGAGAAAGGATATAGGATAGTTTTTACCCAATTGCGCAAAAAGTTTAATGGTTTAGCAAGATAACAGCCAACGCGCGGACGGAGCCGCGGCCGGAGAGCTAGTTAGCTATAAAAAAAATTTTAGTAGCGTCGACAATGTATACCTGTGCGTGTTTTTCATCTTGCGGCAGATGCAGCACGGCCCTGAGCGCCAGCTCCGAGTTGGCGCGCACGTACGTGTTCTTCTCCTTGGTGCCGTTGACGAGCGCCGGCAGCAGCGCCCGCAGCAGCTCCGCACCACCGCCCCCGCCCCCGCCCCCCGGGGACGCCTCGCGACCCACCACCGCGCCCGCGCGGGCCATCAGCTGCTTCACCTCGTTGCTGCTGTGGTTCATGCTCTGCGCACACAACATTACACTCTTTATGAACTATCGAACTTACTGTCGTTTCTTAAACTCTACAGCGAGAATAACGAATAAAAAATAAGAATTTGCGTGAATACAGTGCAAAAATGTGATATTTGAGTGATTAAAGTTTTACGCAGTATGGCTAGTTAAAACAGTGTTTCCTATTGAACAAAGGAACCCAGGTTTTCTAGATGCACAGTTATGTTTTCCACCTACTTCCACAGTTTATATTATTAATAATAAATTTATGTAGGAGTTTGGATGTACACGCACCTGTCATTTTACTACTACAACTACACATTTACTAGTACTAACACAGATTCATGGGTCTGAAATGGACTGTAGTTCTTTGGTAAGTAGAGCTTATAGCAAAAATGGTACTTACCCTAACAAATTGCGAGAGTAGTTGCGGCGGCAGCGGTCGGTCAGTGAGCAGCAGGTGCCGCAGCAAGTAGCCGATGCCGCGGATCCCGTTGCAGACGATAGGGATCTTGTCGCTCGCCAACTGCCCTAGCAGGGCTTTTTCCACCTGACACAACAAAATTACAAAATTAGTTGGATATACGATTATTAAAATTAAGGCTTCATCGACGCTCTTATGAAGGTAAATAACATTGTTTCTATATTTAATCATTTTACATTCTACTGTCACGTTCAGCAAAAGTATAGAGCCACTGCGAGAAGAACAGGCAAGAAACTCGGGGTCATTCTTTTTAAACGTCCTTGTACAATATGTTACATAGAGATTGGAAAATTATTGCAACATTGTTATGTCCTCATCTGAGGGTAGTTCTCTTAATACCAGTCTAGTGCTGTCAACTGATCCAGTGAGCTTGTGCTGAACAATTATAAGTGAATCGGTGCGTATATAATAGTGGCGACGAGGGAAACTGTGGAAAAGTGGAAATTAATAGCTTTAACACTATTAATTTCCACTTTTCTGTGTGGAAATAGTGAATAATTTTAAAAAATACGATACGGGTATCAAATTTAATGACTTTGATGTAGCACATGGGTGCTGGAAAAAATATATTGAAAGGTTCTGTTACTGCCTGGAAGCAAGTGAAATAGTGGAAGATTCGAAAAAAAAAGGCGAATTTGCTAGCAGTTTGTGGTCCTGATCTATATGATTTAAGAATTTCCGTGATACCGCCAAAAAAAGTGAATGAGGTTAGTTTCACATATTTGGTGGCCATTTTGGACAATCATTTCCATCCTAAGCCAAATGAAATTGTGGAATCCTACAAATTTCATACAAGAAGTCAAGATGAAGGGGAGAAAATGAGAGATTACATTGCTCAATTGAAGAAATTAAGCATACATTGTAATTTCGCCGATCTAAACCGGACATTTAGGGATAGGTTGGTATGTGGTATAAAGGATAAAGACATTCAAAAGAAACTGTTACAGCAGAACAAATTGACATTTGAACAGGCTTGTGAAATTTTGTATAGTGCTACAGGCAGCTTGTATGGTGAAGGCAAGGCAAGTAAAACACAATTTCACATGTAATGGATTGTATGAGGTGGGCCTTAATAGTATTAAACAAGATAAAGTAGATCCATTTCAAATTAAAGTGTTCTTGAATGGTATAGAACTACTGATGGAAGTGGATTCAGGCTGCCCATACACTATAATCAATGAGAACACTGCCATACTCATATGGAAAATGAAACTACCTCAGTTGGTAACTACGGTACAAGTTTGATTGGATGGAACTGGTTTCTGATCTGGGAATAATTAATACAGGGAATCAATAACGTTAAGATAACTTCCAATGAAAAGCAGTGTATAAAACAAGTTATCAACAAGTACAAGGAAGTATTTGAACCTGGATTAGGGAAGTATACAGGGCCACTAGTGAATATTACACCGAATGAAGGATCAGTTCCAAGGTTTCTCAAAAGTAGACCAGTTGCATTTGCCCGGAGAAAGGAAGTATACAAAGAGATTGACCGGTTAGTGGATGAAGGGGTCCTCGAACCGACTACACACTCTGATTGGGCTACACCTATAGTAGTAGTTCCGAAACCGAATGGAAAAGTGCGGCTATGTGGTGATTATCGCTCTACCGTGAATGAGGTAACAAACTCTGATACCTACCCATTACCTACACTGAATGAAGCCGAGTTACAGGGAGGGGTATTCTCAAAAATTGATTTGGAGCAAGCGTATACCCAAGTGATGGTAGATGACAAGACTGCTAACTTACTGACCCTGAACACTCCAAAAGGATTATACAAGGTGTTATAAACAGAACAGCCCTTCGACTCATATGTTCCAGCCTGGTGGTCGTCTCAAGAATGCCTCGCCCTTCACTTCGTCACAACAATCACCACTCGTTTTAGCGGGCAATCACCCAGCCAATCACAAAGTGTGTCGTATGTTTAATACCGTCAAAAATGGTGGTGCCACTGACGGCTCGGTGTTGCCATTACCACATCCGCTAACTGACTAGTATTAAATAGTTATTTGTCCAATAATACCATAATACCTAATGAAAACATAACATTCGGCCATCGGACATCGTGCAGACTCCGGCGCACGAAAACAAACATATTTAAAACTAGGTTATTAAAAGATTCTTCTTCTAATTGTTGATGACCCAAAAAGTATATTTATCTCTAATGACACTAAACAGATTCATTATTTATTATTGCAATTATTATTTTCATAAATTTTAATTTTATTTCATTGTCTTTTGAAATTTCATATCTATTGATTAGGTGTTTTTTCTATCTTAATATACTCAATATTATGCAAAACAATCAACATATAAATAAACATAACATTAGGCCTTTTCTGAATCCGTATGATACTAAAAATTAAAAAAAAAAACATTGTAAGCTGATTTGGCGTTTCATTTGAATATACCTACATAATACGTGTTAGAATGAAGCATATTGCAATCATAAATTCTAAGAAGTGAGTAAAATGTTGTACTTGTTTAATAAACAAGTGAACTCTTAAAGTTTGCAAATTATTTATTTTCGCTAATGTGCAAACAATGTTTTGGGCAGTCGTGTAAAAATTAAGTCTGGTTGCTGCTACTCTCTCGATGAAATTTTACTTATTAATAGAATACTTTCATGTGTTCTAATTATACATAGCTTACGGATGTAAAAGTAAATTCTGCACCCTACATTTAATTAAGTACAAAAGGAAATATTACTAAGATTAATTTAAAAACAGCCAATCAAGTGAAAATGAACAAATATTTCAATAAATAGTAAGCCAATTTTCAAATAATCTATCAAGTGCTTGTGTTCCTCAAGGCGGCGTGCTATCTCCTCTTATCTTCGCTATATTTATTAATTCCATATCATGTTCACTTATTTCTTCCTACCACCTTTACGCAGACGATCTCCAGATTTACTCGCAAGCACCCCCTGACAGATTCAACGAAGCTATCTACGTAGCCAATTCCGACTTATGTCGTATAGTGGAATGGATCCCAAAAGTGGAATCCCAAAAAAATACAAGCCATCATCATCGGGAGCTCCAGAATGACTACCAGAATAGATGAAGCAATCATTCCCAACATTTATTTTGATGGTGTTACTATTCCATACAGCTCAGAAGTAAAAAAAATTGGGAGTTATACTTGACAAGAATCTTTCTTGGGATCCCCAACTATCATCCGTTAGTCGGAAGGTGTTTGCTTCTGGAGCGTCCTTTAAGAGACTACGGAACTTCCTTCCTACGGCAACTAAAGTTACGCTAGCAAAATCTCTTCTTCCGGTTCTTGACTATGCTGATGCCTGTTACTTAGATCTCACGGAGGACCAGCTGAATGTTATTGATACAAGTGCTGCTTAGCCTATTCCAATACGACAAAACCTATATAGATTGATCTGTCTAAAATAACTTTCTCGGGTTTTAACTGAACCGCTACCAGATTTTCAGAAAACATACAAATACAATTCACATTAGGCTTAGAAACTATTTTTTTTTCGCACCAAGCAGTTATTCGTGATATTGGTATCATCATTGCATTTGGTAAGTAACTTTACCTCAACCTGTTTGCGTTTATTTTCTCTCATAATGTTTAAAACCAAGTATACTATTTTTTTGTGGTAAAGTCGTTACAACTTTAGAACAGTTATGAGTTTGATACTTTGTTTCACTGTTACTAAACTGTAAACATGATTTACACAAATATAGTTTACCTTTGTACTTAGTTATCTGTCGTCGTACTAATTTGATCATAACCCTTATAATTTCTTTCTAGATATAGTAAATTAACATGTGTAACATTAACAAGTATTTTCAAAGTCTTCATTGTGAGTTTACATCTGTGTAAGATTCCGTTTTCAACTTTGGGTTCGAAAGTGCCAAAACTACTACTAAATAAATACACTCACAACTTGTAAAAGCTTTGGATTTATCATCTGCCCATCGTCATCAAACTTTTATCTTTAGTACCTTTGAGATGGTCATGAAAATTATCTAAATATTTTGACAAACTTTCTAAAATAGCTTCGCCAAATCGAGAACTGCCTAGATTCATGGACATTCTCTGTCATTGGAATTGTTCAACAGCTATAGGATTGTGTTGGATTGGTTTAATCTCATCTGCTAATACTTCATAATCCAAATAGTCAATCAATAGCGAAAAAACACACACTTTGATATATGCGATATCTAGGTATATCTTTAGTTTATGCTTTAACGTAGACTTATGTCTCTCGTTGCCACAGGCTAACTCAAGGGCAAGACATGCCCTCTCATACTATCTAATAAACATTTTTTTTTTTAGCTACCATAAAATTATCTTCTATAGGGAAAGCGCGATGAAACTTGTTTGCCATTCTGTCCAAGTGAAATTTAGGTTGTTCAAAGGATATTATCAGTTTTTCGCTGTACTAGCTAATTTCTGAATGGCAAAATGAAATGTTTTTCTGTCTTCTCAATTATATTTTCATCATTCATACTTATTCATTTTTTCAACCATATTTCAATGTTGTGGTCTTTTGTTCTCTGGGTCAAATTTTGGTCAAGCGTTAATCATTCTAATAAGAACTAATTAACGTCTAACACTTATTATTAAAATTCTTTTCATTATTATTATTGATTCAGTAACATCAATAATACAATTCGACACAGACTTACCAAGTTGATACTTGCTTCCTTCGTTACATATGTCTCGCGACACTGCTCATTAGAATCACTGATCAGGCGGTTGCGCACTAAACATAATATCTAGCCCATTACTTCTACAAAATATAAGTTTTTGATAAACAATACCCTAAAAATATGCATATTTATATATGAAATAAGAATCTGTTGTTGCTCTATTCTCAGAATCATCTAACGATACTTAAAGAAATTATGATCATTAATGCGTGTTGTTGAGTATCTCTTATAATATATATCCGACATATTTTCTTATCTAATAATGATTTAAAAGCTTCAAATCATTAAAATATATAAATAACATTACATTCCATCAGTTCATACAGAAATATTCCTCTTGAGTGGTAGTCATTTATATAATTTCTTCTTTACTTTATATCTTACTTTGAGTCTAATCACTCTAATAAAACTCGCACGAGTTATTCAAAGCCACTTCATTCGCATCCATAGCAAAGTAGAATTATTTTAGTTTTATAACGATGAAATATTTCTTTCTTAATTTCCTGCACAGCGTATGATCAAATCGTCCTTTAAAGAAATATGCTATACATGCATGAATTTTCTTTATCAAGCTGCACGCTCGCGTCTTCGTCGTCTTGCAATTCTATCTAAATTAACGCATGAAATAACACACGCTCACATTTCCTCAAAATGACATATACAAAGTTATTAATAAGCAAAGATTATCCTCACGTTCATTTAACACAATGTATACTCAGTTTTCATAAGTGGTATGCTCACGTCCTCCTATAAATAATGCAAACTTACTTCTTCTTTTCATCAGTTATCGTCTTGCAAATGACGCCCGCTCACGTCTTTTTACACATGACGCACGCTCACGTCTTTTTACACATGACGCACGCTCACGTCTTTTTACACATGACGCCCGCTCACGTCTTTTTACACATGACGCCCGCTCACGTCTTTTTACACATGACGCACGCTCACGTCTTTTTACACATGACGCACGCTCACGTCTTTTTACACATGACGCCCGCTCACGTCTTTTTACACATGACGCACGCTCACGTCTTTTTACACATGACGCACGCTCACGTCTTTTTACACATGACGCACGCTCACGTCTTTTTACACATGACGCACGCTCACGTCTTTTTACATATGACGCACGCTCACGTCTTTTTACACATGACGCACGCTCACGTCTTTTTACACATGACGCACGCTCACGTCTTTTTACACATGACGCACGCTCACGTCTTTTTACACATGACGCACGCTCACGTCTTTTTACACATGACGCACGCTCACGTCTTTTTACAAATGATGCACGCTCACATCATAAAATCAACAGAAACTGATACGTAATACTTATAATAAATTTGAATAGTATCACAAAACTAAAATCTGAATTAAAAACAAAATGTACCTATCAAATGCATTGACAGGGTCACAGAAAGGGTGTAAATTAAAATACAATTTACAGCTACGAAAAAAATACAGAAATCCATTCTGTCGCCGGGATTACGGTATAGTCTAATAAAGTATATTTAATTCTACTAACTGATCTTCTTTTTATTCTAAAGCTGAGATTCAGAGATAAGACGGTCAAAGACCAGTCTTAGCCAAGCGTCGGATAAGCCAATCTTTAAATTCCATAATCAAAGATATAGTCTGAATCCTACTTACCTTGCTCTTTGTTTAGATCATACTCTATTATCTATGGCACATTTTTCACTTATGGAACGTTTACCGGTTCTTGTTTATCTGTGCATCCTGATATAAAAAGAAAAGGACAAGAACAACGGTATGTAGAATGTCATTAGAGTGAGTGAAACTAAATAAGTGCCTTTTTCAATTTAAAAACAAAGAGTTCTTGAAGAACTTATTGCACCATACACCTCAGTGTCTCACTGAAGGCGCCACTCCTGCTTTGAGACAGGCTAAAGTAGTCGATTTCCAATACTTGGCTTAGCATAGCACGCGCTAAGTTTAAACGCTGTACCAGACGTCTCTGAATACAATTATGAAGCTAACCACTACATTTTGACGGATTAAAGCATTAGTTCACGCTTCGACTTGTCCCTGAATCTTAGCCTAAGATAAGCTGGCAAAATAGTCAAGTCTCATTATTTCTCATATCTCATCCGAATGTATTCATATATTATTAAAATCTACTATTCGTTCCACGTGCTATTGCAACGTGTTAATTACTATACATAAGCATAAAAAAATAACTTACACATGATGATAAGCGATCATCTGCAATATTGTTCATTGCGGGTAGATAATGTGCACTAACAATACGAAAGAAAATGTTATACCAATTCAAAATCTAACCACATACGAGTAGATATTAAATTTACACTTTAAAGGAAATTCAACATTAAAGATAAGACAAAATTCTTTGCAGGGACGCTAGATACCTAATATTGATACAGTACTCACAATCACTTAGGCCGCAGCAAGACTTCACTTTGTGGGGGGTTTAAAACACTTCTGAATTGTTATAAACAGAACAGCCCTTCGACTCATATGTTTCCAGCCTGGTGGTCGTCTCAAGAATGCCTCGCCCTTCACTTCGTGACAACAATCACCACTCGTTTTAGCGGGCAATCACCCAGCCAATCACAAAGTGTGTCGTATGTTTAATACCGTCAAAAATGGTGGTGCCACTGACGGCTCGGTGTTGCCATTACCACATCCGCTAACTGACTAGTATTAAATAGTTATTTGTCCAATAATACCATAATACCTAATGAAAACATAACAAAGGTGAAAAGATTGGCTTTTGGAGTTAAAGCTTGTCCTGGAATTTTCCAAAGGTTAATGAGCTTGCTCGCAGGAATCCAAGGCATAGCGGTCCTGTTAGACGACATAGTAATATGCGGCAGTGATGTTAGGATACAAAGAAAAATGTGCAATTGCAGTACCGGAAGTGCAATTCCTAGGACTTGTGATTAATGAAACAGGAATTCATCCCACAGAAGACAAAATAAACACTATTGAGAAGACGCCAGTGCCAAGGAATGTGAAGAAGCTTCAGGCATTTTTAGGGCTCTTAAATTTTCATGAAGGTTCTTGCCTCATAAGGCTACCATAGCCGAGCCTTTATATGGACTATTGGAAAAGGGGTCTAAATGGAATTGGACTAAAGAATGCTTCAGAGCTTTTGAAAGATTGAAGGTAATGCTATCTAGTGAAGATGCCTTGGTACATTACGATAGTGAAAAGGAATTAATTATGTCATGTGATAAATCTGACTATGACCTCGGAGCGGTATTGGAACATAAGATGGGAAATGGAACTGGGTTTTACTGCTGTTGAAGTAGCTACACATACGAAGAAGGACACAACATTAAGCAAAGTTTTGTACTGGATTAGGAATGGGTGGATCCATCCAAAGTGGATAAAGATTTTCAGGTATTTTGGCAGAAGAGGGATGAGCTGTCCGTACATACTAATTGCGTCCTGTGGGGAAGTAGAGTGGTCATGCCAGAAAAGATAAGACCATATGTTTTGGAAGAGTTACACAAGAACCATGATGGAATAGTGATTACTAAAGCTTTGGCTCGGAGCTACTTTTGGTGGCCAGGAATGGATAAGAAAATAGAGAAATGGTAAAAAATTGCAGTGTTTGTGCTGAGAACAGGAATATGCCAGCTCAGGTCACTCATCATTGGATTAAACCTGCTAGAGGTTGGTCGAGATTACACATTGATTACGCTGGGCCTTTTCAAGGAAAAACTTTTTTGATTTTGATAGACTCATATTCTAAATGGCCAGAAGTTAAGATTGTTAACGATATGAGTAGCTCTACATTAATCAGAACACTGCGGGATATATTTGCAGAACAAGGATTACCAGATTCCTTAGTAAGTGACAATGGGAGAAGTTTTATATTGGAAGAATTCAAAACTTATCTGAAAGAATATGGCATTAGATTAGACAGATATTAGTAGCACCGTACGATCCAGCGTCTAATCGCCAAGCAGAACGGACAGTGCAGACAGTCACTTTTTTTTTTTTTGGTGTAGAATCCAAGATCCAAGATTCTTTATTGCTTCCATACAGTACAAGATGTTAATATAATGTATAGGTACATAATCCAATGGACCCTGTCAGGCACAGCAACATTAGAAGAGAGGAGGACGCAATATTAAATAATAATTTACCAAATCAAGTTAAAAAAGAGAACATCCGAACCTTGGTATATACGTATCCCTAACATGCTATATGGCCTGCGGGCGACGCCGAATACCATAAATGAAAAAACACCAGCCGAACTTTTGAACAACCGACGGTTTAGAACCAAGTTCGATTGTTTGAACCCATTATCATAAACAAATAAAAAGGAAATAACTAATGAGGGAATCAAAGTACGCTCTTTTAACATAGTGGTGTACATCAGGAACTACAGCAGAGGACCTCGCTGGTTAAAGAGAGTTGTAGAGAAACGTGTTGGGGTGTGTAGATACTTGGTGCGGTGGAATGGGAGGTTGCTTATGAGACACATCAACCAGATGCACACTGGGGAACCTTAGCAACACAGGGGGAACAGCAACCGAACACTCAAGAAGTAGAAAGCGGAAGTGATGAGGGCAGTGAAATAGTGATACCCTCACCACGCAAATGGGCGGATATCATTGGAGTGACAGGGCCACAGGACATCGCTGGGCCGAGAGGTTCTGGGGAAGTGTCTAGGAATAAACGGGCTTTATCCACCTCACCATTGGCATCCACATAAAAGAAAGTAAGATCAGCCACGCTACAGTACTGAATCTGAAGAATTTGTACTGGATACCGATGAGGAATAAAAAACCAGTAACCCAATAAAAATAATGATAACCAATAGTAATAGTTAGAATAGTAAAAGTAGACTATAATAATCTTGAAGATAGAACTACACAATAATAAGTGTAATAACAATAAGTGTAGTGTAATAGAAACTATATGCGTGGAGCTATCCCGAGGGAAAGTCATGTTATGTCCTCATCTGAGGGTAGTTCTCTAAATACCAGTCTAGTGCTGTCAACTGATCCAGTGAGCTTGGGCTGAACAATTATATGTGTATCAGTGTGTATATAACAAACATATTTTGTTTAAATTACGCAGGAGACAGGGGATAGCTTGGCAGAGGCGGAACTGTACAATCATATTAATCACAAACTGTGCAGTAGGCTTTCTTACTCAAATTGTTTTTCACATGCAATTTAAATTTTTATTTTGTGATCATAGTAATATCTAGGAGTTTTATTATAATATCGTACACAAGTCCCTACAAGAACTTTTGCTAATCTAAAAAATATGTTTCCGTCTGATATGTAACACATATACAATACAATAAAAACGTGTTAACAAGGCACAATTGTTGTTCGTTGTTTATTATACATGATCGATTTCGCAAAATGTTTGTTTCGTATAAATAAATCTTAGTATAAATTCTGACGGTGATGACGGAATCACGACAGAACTTCTGAGAGCGGATGGAAACCCGGTACTGACAATCCTCCAGAAGTTATTTAATTCCGTCATCCTTGAAGGTAAAACGCCAGAAGCATGGAGCAGAAGTGTAGTGGTCCTTCCCTCCGGACCTCGATATAGAGTAGACTCGTTGAAGTTACGGCCAAATTTCTAAAACATCTTTTAAATTCAATTTAAAATTAGTAAATTCGTATTGTAAAAATAGGAGTGCATAAACGTTGTGTAGATTACGCGCAGCCGTTCATCAAGCGACACTTGCTGTGTACACGCACACGAAGACGACGTACCCACACTGCAATCAGCAAGCCAAGTGACGCATACAGCCACTGCCGCGATCGCTGTCGCTCTACGCACCGCTGCAGTCCTGGTACGTGCAAATTTTTTGTATACTTAAAGAAATAAAATAAAAATGCCGCTGAAACGCACACCACCTAGGGAGATGTCACCGCTTCCATCTACGTTTGCAACGCCTTTGCAGCATTATTCTTCGGATTCCAACGTATCGGAAGTTGGGCAGGAAGCCGGTATTATTGCTGCTTCTTCTGCCTCGGCGCTGAGTCATATCACGACAAGACAAGTGCCGAAGCGCAAACGTGGTGATACTGACGACATCAGCAAAGCTGAAATGATGGAAATGTTTACGGCACTACAAAAACGGCAAGACGAAAAAAATGACGTAGTTGTAAGTTGTCTAAACGAGTTAAGAGCGTCTGTTGATTTTATGTCGTCGAAATATGAAGAAATTGTAAACAGAATTAGCTATCTTGAAAGTGAACGGAAGATAGATAAAAACTATATTCTTCATTTAGAAAGTAGGCTAGATATGCTTGATCATAACGCCAGATGCAGTAGTATGGAGATTAGAAACATTGTGCAAGGTGAGAGAGAGACGAAGGAAGACCTCAAGCTGGTTATCAGTAATACCGCAAAAGTTTTAAAGGTACCGTTACAGACTATGGAAATAAAAGACGTTTACCGTGTAAACACCAAAGCAGTTGTAAAACCGATAATTGTAGACTTCCTAACTGTCTCTACAAGAGATAATTTTTTGAGCAGTTTCAAAAAATTTAACAAAGAGCAAAGAAATGGCCGTCTAAATACAACCAGCATCAATATTAGTGGTCCATCAAAACCTATCTATATATCGGAAAATCTTACGCAAAAAGAAAGAAAACTGTTTTATCTAGCCCGAGAGTTCGCCAAAAGCTATGAGTACAAATATTGTTGGACAACGTTTGGACGTATTTTTCTTCGGAAAGCAGAAGGAACACCACAGATACGAGTGACTTACGAAAGTGATTTAGACAAATTAAAGGAAAAGTGACTTATTCCGCTGAAATTAAATATCTCTTATGCTGTTTCTACCAAAATATCTAACTATATAATTTTATATTGTAATGTCATTGTAAAAACCCTCATATTTATATATATCTCACGATGGGTGTATTTTTTCTCAATGTGTATACGAAAGGAAAGTTTACTGTTTACTTACCCACACTATGTAATTAAAAAATATGTCTCACCTACTATACAACTACACACATCAAGCTACACATGCCTACATCCTCACATTTGTATGTACGAATATAATCTAACTGCAAGAAACAGTAAATATGCAAAAACAAAATATTGCACTCAGCAAATTAAAATAAAATCAGCCTTACATTTCTCCATGGGATGGAAATATACTCCTATATGTTATAGTTACTGCTACTCTCTCCAATATACGTTTGAAAGTTCTACACGAATAGTTAATACTGCTGTTGATAAAAAAATATTTTTTCCTATTAGCTGTAAAATACATTATATAATACTTGGTCAAAAATTTTATATTATATTAAATGGAAATACTACTATTGATGAATCGATTAAAGCTGTAGTTTGTTACACGATGTTAGTGCCATTTTTGTTCATATTATTCAGATCATATTTAAAAAGATATTCACAATGTTGGATTTAATAAATAATGATATATTGCAAGACATCGACAGAACTAATGTTATTAACTGTAGATATTTAAATGATCCGTCAAGGTGTTTTACATTTTTAAACATTAAAGACGACCAACATAGCTTAAAAGTTCTCACACAAAATATTCGTAGTATCTACAAGAATATCGATAATTTTATCTGCTTTTTGAGTATGTTGGATGTTCAAATTGATGTCATAGTTTTGACTGAATGCTGGACTGGTAAATATGATCCTCCACCGATATTGAATTATAATATGTTCTACACAAAAAATAAGCTGAATCAAAACGACGGTGTAGTAGCTTACGTACACAAAAGATATTCAGTTAAGGCAACTGAACCTGATATATCAGAAGGCAATTGCCTAATTTTGGAAGTCGATGACTTGTACACTATTATTGGCACGTATCGTTTGCAAGAATATAATGCAGCAAGTTATATTGATTCCCTGAATAATATTTTTAGCAATATAAAAAAGAAGAATAACATAATTTTTACAGGAGATATTAATATCAATATTCTGCCAAATGCTGATATTAAAGGTCACCGATTAGACTACTTAAACCTCATGGCAACACACGGTTTAGCCCAAGGCATAGACTTACCAACTAGATATACAACATGTCTTGATCACTTTATGGTTAAAACATCTAGTTCATGGCAAACAGTAGTTTTCGATGAACTCACGGATCATTCGCCTATATTGCTTTGTATAGATAGAGAACCAAATATAAACAAACGTAAGACAAATACTTCCTCTAAAACTTTAACAAATATTAATCTTATTAGAGAAACACTTGCCCAACACAATTGGAAGGAATACTTTAAAATAAATGATACTAATATAGCTGCTCAAGAATTAGTCACTACCATCCAACTAGCGATACAGGAAAATACAACAGTAAAGTATGTTTCAAACAAATATAAGCCACTCAAACCATGGATCAATAGCAGTATTATTAAGTGCATAAGACATAGAAATATATTACAAAAACAATGGAAATCGTCTCCTTTTGACGTAGAACTTCGTGACAAATTTATTAAATATAGAAACATGTGCAACAAATTAATTAAATCTGTAAAATGTGACTATTACAAATCTTTGCTACAAAAATCTCATGGCAACATAAAAGATACGTGGAAAATATTGAGAGAAATTTGTAACTACAACCAACACAAAATTGACTCAAACATACTGCTTAATATTAAAAATACAACAAAAGAGTCACTAAATGAAGTAAATGCATTTTTTACTTCAATTGGTCGAGATCTTGCGAATGTTACTCTTAGCAAGTTAAATAAAACTGACTTAGATATTGCAAAAGAAGCCTCTGCTGGCTCGCAAAATTTACAATCTTTTGTACCAAAGAGTTCCCTTTCTTTATTCCTAACAGACGCGATAGAAGTCAACATTACAATTTCTAAACTGAAAGCTAATAGTGCCCCTGGCTGGGATAGCATAACAGCAAAAATACTTAAATGTTGCTCAACATCTTTGGCAGGCCCCATAGCACATCTTTGCAACCTTAGTTTTACCACTGGTAAATTTCCAACCATTTTCAAAGATGCCTTGGTCTGTCCTGTATTCAAAGCAGGGGAAAAACAACTTCCCTCCAATTATAGACCTATTTCACTATTACCGACGCTTTCTAAAGTTTTAGAGAAAATAGCAAACAAGCGCTTATTGTCATTTTTAGAAAAAAACAATATTCTGGCCTCTAATCAGTACGGTTTTCGTGCTAAAAAGTCAACCGATGACGCTGTTCTTCACCTAACAACACTTGTCACTAAGTACTTGAATGCTAATGAAAAGTGCGTCGGTGTTTTCTTAGATCTACAGAAAGCATTTGACACGGTCTCCATCCCAATACTCCTGGCACGTTTGGAAGCTGTTGGTGTTAGAGGAATTGTCCATGAGTGGTTTACTGACTACCTTACCAGACGTAATCAAGTAGTTAAAGTCGGGAACTATAAAAGTGACAGTACATTCTGCAACTACGGCGTACCGCAAGGCAGTACATTAGGCCCTACGCTATTTTTAACTTAGATAAACCAGTTGTGCAACCTTAAACTAATTAAAGGGGACATCCTTATGTTTGCAGACGACACTGTTTTACTATTTCATAGTTCAACATGGTCAAATGTACAAAAGGTAGCAGAAAAAGGTTTATCTCAAGTGATAGCATGGCTAGAAGACAATATTTTATCTCTTAACACAGCTAAATCAAAATATATTTGCTTCAAAAAAACTGAAGCCAATCAAATTCCAGCCGATTATAAGCTTCATGCGCATTGTTACCCCTGCAACCGCATATCATCTGCCGAAGATTGTTGTAAATGTAATATATTAGAACCCGTATGCAATTTAAAATATCTTGGGATTACTATTGACGACAAATTGACATGGAGACCCCATATTGAAACAGTGTCTAAGCGAGTACGAAGACTTATTCATGTCTTCAAGACACTACGTGATATAGCAGATGAAAGACTTTTAGTAAAAACCTACAAAGCTCTTGGAGAATGTGTTGTTTTTTGGGTAAATTGGGTACTGTATCAGTTCATGGGGGGGTGCAGCCAAGACACTCTTAATTGAAGTAGAGCGTGCGCAGCGTGCTCTGCTCAAGGTTATGCTGGCTTTACCTTACAGACATTCTACAGAAGAACTATATGACAGATGTAAAGTCCTACCAGTCAGAAAAATGTTCATATATCAATGTATTAGAAGGTATCATGCAGATACAGTTCCATATTTACCCATTAAAAACAAAAGGCGTGATGATTGTCCAGTTCCAAGATACCATAGCATGGTTGCGTGGAGACACTATAATCACATGGCACCTAAATTCTACAACGTTTTGAATAGAAGAACTAAAATAAAAAATCTCCCCTTTCATAGACTCAAACCAATTTTATTAGAATGGCTAAAACAGAAAAACTATGATGAAACAGAATCACTTATGGAGAAAGTTTTTTAAATCTCTAACTTAATACCTTCTTTATACACCACACTACATAATATTCACATTTTTATTTATACACTTTTATCATATACGAATATCCTTACACATATATATATATATATATATATACATATATACCTACTTGCATACCTTTTTACTATTGTAATAATGTTTCTTTTACCAAAACTTATGTAACTATTCCTTTTTCCGTATTTTATTGCAAATGTTCCTCTTCCAGGGAAGACACTGCCTTTAGCAACACAGTGTAAACTAAAGCAAAAGGCAGGGTTTCACGAATTAACATTGTGTCGTAATTTTTTTTTATGCAATAAACTATTTTGTATTTTGTATTTGTATTTGTTCTTTAAAAAAAGGCGACAAGACCTTGTTGAAGAACTACATGTCCATTTCACTTCTGAGCTGTGTTATAAACATGTTCTCGAGAATCATTACTAATTGTCGTGCTCGTACGTTTGATGACTTCCAGCCTCCCGAACAAGCCGGGTTCCGAAAAGTACCATAGACCACATACATACGTTCCGCCAGATTATACAGAAGACTGAGGTGTATAATCGGCCATTGTGTCTAACGTTTGTGGACTTTGAAAAAGCCTTCGATTCAATCGAAACTTGGGCCGTACTGCAGTCTCTTCAGCGATGCCAAATCGACTACAGGTACATAGAAACGCCACCATGTCGATTCGACTACAGGACAAGAGCACAGAACCAATTCAACTGCAGCGAGGCGTGAGACAGGGAGACGTTATTTCTCCGAAACTGTTCACGAATTCGTTAGAGGACGTTTTTAAGCTCTTGAACTGGAAAGAATTCGGCATCAACATTTATGGCGAATACATTACTCACCTTCGTTTCGCCGATGACATAGTCATAATGGCAGAGTCACTTGAATAACTCAGTACAATGCTCAGCGACCTCAGTAGAGTTTCCCAGCAGGTGGGTCTTAAAATGAACATGGACAAGACGAAGATTATGTCTAATGTCCATGTTGCACCCGTACCAGTAGTTGTTGGGAACGATACGCTCGAAGTTGTTGACCATTATACCTGTGACACACTGTCCAGTTAGGAAGGTCCAATTTCGGCAAAGAGGTCGCTCGAAGAATCCAACTTGGATGGGCAGCATTCGCTCAACGAGGTATGGAGAGAGCTATGCTCGGAGTTTCTTTGTGCGATAAAATCCGGAACGTGGATATTCGCCAAAGAAGTCACCGACATAGCTCAGAATTTGCAAGTTGAAGTGGCAATGGGCGGGCCACATTGCTCGACGAACTGATAACTGATGGGGAAGAAAGATTTTCGAGTGGTTACCACACTACACCGGAAAAAGTAGAGATGGTAGGCCCCCACCAGGTGGACTGACGAGATCGTTAAAGTCGCGGGTAGCCAATGGTTACAAGCGGCTAATAGCCGTTCTTTGTGGCGTTCTATGGAGGAGGCATTTGTTCAACAGTGGACGTCTTCCGGCTGATGATGATGATGATTGTTAACTGTGCACACAACCTATAACGCGAACGTTCCGAACGGGATGTAAATGAGTGTTTGTATTAAAGAGGCTGTTACCTTATCTTCGAAGCCGTCCTTGTATACGTGCGTGGGAGTTTCCTTGAGCGCTACGAAGAGCGCTGCGGAGCGCGCGTGCGCCAGCTGCCAGTCGTCAGCGGGCGGCGGCGCGAGGATGTGGTGCGTGAGGGCCGCGTCGAGGTGCGGCGGCGGCAGGCAGTGCAGCAGCGCCCCGAGCGCGCCGCCCGCCGCCAGCCGCACCGAGTCCTCCCCGTGCGCCAGCAGCGCCGGCGCACACAGCGTGCCCAGCACGCTCAGCGCCAGCGGGCCCGACACCTTGCCGCCGCCCGCGCACACCGCCAGCCGCAGCGCCTGCACACATACACATACCTCACCTTACACCACCTTACCTCACCTCACGTCTCTACACTACCGGGATTTCAGACTACGGTAGCGCGCTATATACCGTGGATATTAATATATCAACAATACTGCGGAGGGTGGTGTGGAATCGATAACTGATTGTGTTCCACTTATGTTAATATACATACTGACGCATGCCACATAAAATCTCGTGAAATGTTGTGTTTAAAAAAGCCTTTGATTTGGTGATAATGACATATTGCTCAAGACACTGGCATGGTTTGGAAGCACCCCAAACTTTAGCAGTTTTTTGCTAACTACATGACGGATAGGAGACAATAATGTAGAATATGATGTAAGCTTTATTTTACCAGGTCTGGGGTGAGCCAGGTTTGCAATATGGGGACCTTTAGAATTTATTCTAATGATAAATGACTTGCCGAAAGTAGTTCAGCTAAATCCTTGCTATTTGCTGACGACCTCGAGTTATCGCTAGTAATAAAGAATGCAGAAGACTGCGAGCGACTACAAAGGGATATAGACAGAGTGGTGTCCTGGAGCAAGAATAACTGTTTGCAATTTAACGCCTGCAAGTGTATGACAATCACGTTCACGCGTTCTCATAAACCGGTTCTATATAATTATAGTATTGACAGAATGCCGTTAGTTAAGAGTCAATGAGGTGAAAGACTTTCGGAATAATATTATTAAAATATGCAAATAAACTTTTTAGAACTTGGGGTTTATTCTGCGTATGGACAAAGGCTTTACCAATATAGATGCAATTTCTGCTTTATATAACGCCCTAGTCAGGAGCCAATTAGAATGCAATAGTGTCATCTGGTCCCCTCACGAGACAAAGTACGATCAAATGGTAGAAAAATACAAAACAAATGTATACCATATTTATATTTTAAAAAAATATGGAGTATATCCATTTTATCCATTGATGTATCCTACTTTACATTATTCTAGGCATCTAGGTAGGATATAATGAACTGTGGGTCAGGAGAGAGCTCACTCTCGTTTCTTATATATTTAAAGCGCTGCGAGGTAGGGTACGCAATGCTGATGTTCTACAGCAGATATACTTGTGCGTTCCGGATAGATTCGTGTGCCGAAGACGGTTACCAAGGTTGATGGCATTGCCTCAAACGCGGACAAACCTCCTGCGAGAGGCGCCTCTTAAGCGAGCACTTCGCACTCCCAATGACATTGCAGATGAAATAGACCTATTTAGCTGTCCCTGAGTGAATTCACAAACGTAGCTTTGCTAATTTAATGTAATAACGTTAATGTACAAATCGCTACACTGTCGCAATGGGTTGCGTACCTGTAATGATAGTTGGAAGTTGGAGAGTTTTTTTTTTTTTGTGATTTTCCACAAATAATTGAAAATGAAGTAATATCTTCAATATGTGCATTGGCAAGGAGGCCCATGCGACATGCGACATGCGAGGTGTGTACCTGTAGACAAGTCTCCCTGAGCGCGGGGTCCTCGCAGGCCTTGATCCCGTTGTGCACGTCTGAGAAGAGCGGGTCCGCGCGCGTGTGTATCGCCACCAGCTGCGCCAGCGCACTGCCCGCGCGGAGACGGACCGCGCGGTTACTGTCGTGCAGCGCCTGCACCACACCACACCACACCACACATACATTACTTACTAATCTCACTCTAATTATATACAGTTCAACTGAAAATATTTGAAGCGCTCGTAGCGAAGTTCGCTTAGATGTTCTCAACCGATCAGCTAAGTTAAGCAACGTCCACCGCGATCATGAATTGGATGGGTGACCTCGAGTGACATTACTACTGAGCGTGCACGGGCTTCGGAGGGCACGTTAAGCCGTCAGTCCCGGTTGTTGTCTTACGACGGCAGTCGTTAGAGCATGGTGACAGGGCATTTTGCGAATGCACGCCTTGCTACCTACCACCCTCAAATAGAAAATCTGTCGCCAAGCACCTAAGAGTGTGTCCCGGAAGCTTCTTTGAGAGCCAGTAATTCTAGGTTAGTCTGAACAACACCTTCAATCACATCATCACTTATCATCAGGTGACATAGTGGTCAAGGGCTAACTTATAAAACATAAAAAAAACTTGGACATGTGTAAAATTGAAATACATATAGCGTATCGTAATCAGATGTAACACGTAAAAATCTGGAGGGATAACTTATAAGCATCAATTTCTGTTTGAAGTCGTTATTCTGACAGCACTGATTAGCAACCGTATTCCGTTGCAATGAAAATACCGACCTCCAAATCAACTCATTCGACATGATTTGAGACCAGAAATTTAAGTTAACACCTCACAAGTCTGGAAAATTGTCCATACAAATCTGCGTCAAAAGTACTTTATGTCTATTAAAGTGGAAATTGCAGCATTCTATTGATCAAAATCACACAAAGATTTATTCAGAAACTGGTTTAATGATTAAGTCTTAATATATTGAAACAGAACTAAACGCTAAGTTATGTACTACACATATAATATAATAATCGCTATAGTAAGATGAAAAATTGTGCGGTTCTCGCAGCAACATTATTTTGTGTCTCATACCATTAAATCTTTCGCTTCCTCAGAATTGAATATGAGCGAAAAGACAGCTTGCAATCTTCTATAACTATTTTTCGACCAAACGTCCGGATACGTAAACTAAAATTATCGCAACTTGACTTGCAAAGTGATGAATGCATGGATGGTTCCATAGACAGTTATAACTGCCTCTAGGCACGTGTCGAGCACCGCCGCCTTCACGCTGGCGCTGAACCTGTCTCCCAGGATGCGGATGTACCTTGAGGAAGGTGGTCTGCAGCTGCGGCAGGAACTGCTTGAGCATGGCGCCGACCTTGGCGAGCAGCGCGGCCAGCGTGTCGAGCACTGCCGCCTTCACGCTGGCGCTGAACCTGTCTCCCAGGATGCGGATGAGGGGGCCCGTCACGTGCACCACGGAGGGCTGCAGCGCCGCCGCCGACGTCAGCTTGATCACCTCGCCCAGCATCAGGGCCGCGTTCTCCTTGTCCTCCGGCAGCCCATTCAGGATCGACTCGCGGAACAGCGGCAGGATCGGAGCTATGCCCTGCACAAGTTACAACTATATTAGCATAGGCTTCATGTTTAATTTATTTAATGATTATTTATTTATTTTATTTAATTACACGGAAAACCAACAGCTAACATAGTAGTAATAGCAACTCAAATAGAAAAAGCCAATTACAGGTTTTCACAGATATAATTATAATCTTTATACATGAAAATTACGTGTCACGTTGTATGTCCACGATGGACTCCTAAACTACTGAACCAATTTTAAATTTGATTTGCACACCGTATGCAATTTGATCCAAATTGAAAGATAGGATAGCTTACATCTCAATGTATAGTCGTAATTACCCGTGCGAAGCCGGGGCGGGCCGCTAGTAAAATATATAAATGATTTGAACACTCTAAAGATGTTGCGCTATTCATTAACGTACATGATAATTACTTTCATTTCATTAAATATTAATTAATACTTTCAAAACACGTATTCAGGCCAGGTCAAGGCCAAGCCCCCCTTCGTGAGTGGAAAGGCCTTTTATTTTCTTCGTAGGTATAGTATAGAAGATTATGTATCACTCGGAAGAAAGATGGTAAGTGAAGATGTAGTTCAGGCTAATCTAAAATTACTAGCTCTCAAGGACAGTTACTTTCTCCTCTTTGTTAACAAAATACCTTTTTTTTCACTATATGCTTGTCATCTCAATACTCACACCTTTCGCAAATGTATTCTTCACGCACTCCATATACACCTTTGTTTTTCCTATATTCAAGTAATATTTTAAAAATAATTTTCAGTCCTTGAGATACAATTACAGTCACATGAGACTTAATAAATGGATGTCTCTAACGTGCGTGGTGCAGTTCGTCACTTGTGAAGAAATGCATCTGTTATAGGCAATCTGTTCGGTAAACAGAGGTACACAATACAATCGGTTTTTGAACGCGAAGACGCGAATCGTGTTATCTATGTTATCTCGATTTATTGTGAGTGTGTGCGTTCGGTCGTTCATCTTTTTAATTTTCAAGGGCAGTCCGCTATAGACAACGAGATTTAAACCCCGAGAGGGGAATTGATGGTTTGCCCGATCATGCAACTGGTGTGTGATTTCTAACATATTTATGTCATAGCATGAGCGTACATAAACAGTACGCGACTAGAAGCTTGAACAGTACATACGTGTCTGAAAATATTTTTATTTTTGACGATTGTAGGCATTCAGTGCAATAAAAATGACTACCTGCTCCATTAAATGGTGCGGGAAAAGTAGCAAAACATCCAATTATAAAACAGTTGGAATTACCTTCCACAAGTAAGTAAAATTATTCAATTTATCTACTTCATTTTAATAGGTCAAGTTAAACTGGATATTCTAATGCACCTGTATGAATGCATTTCACTCCCACTTACTACATTCATCTATTGTCATCTTTGTCTTTCTGTAAATCGCGCCCTCTCCTAGTGTTGTGCTTATAAAATCGATATCGTCATACTCTGGCCCATAAATATATTTAGCCTTGGATAAAAAGAGGGTTTGATATGAGTTCAGTGGCATCTAAGGATTCAAATACCAGCAATCTCAAAAAGAAATATAACTTTGCCTCCAGGTCCTTCAAAAGAGTAATCGCAAGAGCGAAGTCGGAGCATATCGGCAGAATTGGTGAGAGATTAGCCCGCCTTCCTTCGGGAACACGTGCGTTCTGGTCTCTTGCTAGGGCTGTCCAGGGAAATTTTTGTCAGTCATCCCTACCGCCCCTGCACAGAGAGAATGACACACTGGCCCACACCGCAAAGGAGAAGGCCGATCTTCTGGGCTCTCTCTTTGCGTCTAACTCGACTTTGGATGACCAAGGGAACTCACCACCGACTATACAACGGTGTGATACCTCGATGCCGGATATAATTTTCCGGCAATGTGCAGTACGTAAAGCACTGTTCTCCTTGGACATTCATAAGTCGAGTGGGCCTGATGGCATCCCTCCGATAGTGCTGCGGACTTGTGCTCCAGAGTTGACACCGGTTCTAACGCGTCTTTTCCAGCTCTGTTACTCATCAGGCGTTGTCCCAAAAATATGGAAGACGGCTTTGGTGCACCCGATCCCTAAAAAAGGTGATCGCTCAGATCCGTCCAATTACCGCCCTATAGCTATAACGTCTCTGTTCTCCAAGATAATGGAATCCATTATCAACAACCAGCTCCTGCAATATCTAGAGGAGCACCAGCTGATTAGCGATCGCCAGTACGGTTTTCGTCGCGGTCGCTCAGCTGGTGATCTTTTAGTATATCTTACGCATCGATGGGCGGAGGTGGTGGATACCAAGGGTGAGGCGTTGGCGGCTAGTTTGGACATAGCGAAGGCCTTTGATCGGGTGTGGCATAAAGCGCTTCTTTCGAAGCTTCCTTCCTATGGGCTTCCCGAAAAATTGTGCGAATGGATCTCCAGTTTTTTGGCAGATCGGAGCATCAAGGTCGTTGTCGACGGTGCATGCTCCGACTTAAAGCCGATTAATGCTGGCGTTCCGCAAGGCTGTGTGCTATCTCCGAGTCTATTTCTCTTGCACATCAATGACATGCTGCAACTCAGCGATATTCATTGTTATGCAGATGACAGCACCGGAGATGCCTCATACACCGGCCGCGCTAATATTTCTCGGGAAAGCGTTGTCGAGAGTCGGAACAAACTTGTGACTTCAGTCGAGACCATGCTGTCAAATGTTTCGAAGTGGGGCCAAATGAACTTAGTCCAATTTAACCCCAAGAAGACACAAGTTTGTGCGTTTACCGCTAAGATATCCCCCTTTGTCGTATCCCTCCGTTTTGAAGACACTCCCCTTGCCACCTCTACTAGCATCGGAGTACTTGGCGTCGACATATCGAACGTCGTCCAATTTCGCTGTCACTTGGAAGATAAGGCTAAGTTAGCCTCTAAGAAGCTCGGTGTGCTCGGTAAGGCGAGGCGGTACTTCACGTCGGCCCATCGCCTGCAACTTTATAAGGCTCAGGTTCGACCTCACATGGAGTACTGCTCTCACCTCTGGGCGGGAGCTCCCCAGTACCAGCTTCTTCCATTTGACCGCGTTCAACGCAGAGCGATTCGAATCGTTGACGATCAAGTTCTCTCTGGTCGGCTCGACCCTTTGGCTTTGCGTAGAGATGTTGGATCACTCTGCATCTTTTACCGTATATATCACGGGGAGTGTTCTGAGGAACTGTTCGATTTACTACCTGCAGCTCAATTTCGCCACCGGACTTCCCGACAAAGCGTGATGTTTCATCAATTTCATGTCGACGTCTGGAAGTCCACAACCTTGCGATTTTCACGGCATTTTCTACCTCGTACTGCCACATTATGGAACCAGCTGCCAGGTGAAGTATTTCCGAACAGTTACGACTTAGGAACCTTCAAGAAAAGAGCATATTCCCTCCTTAAAGGCCGGCAACGCATCCTCGAGACCTCTGGTGTTGCGGATGTTTGTGGGCGACGGTGATCACTTACCATCAGGTGAGCCGCCTGCTCGTTTGCCCTCCTATCCCATAAAAAAAAAAAAAAGAGTTAATAATAATAATAAGTCCGTCAACTGCTCACTTTGCATCGTATGCTACACCCGCGCTCGTCAGTTATGAGACTGTACATTCCACGGAAATGGGGAGGTCGTGGCTTTTTAAATGCCAAGACACTTCACAACCGTGAAGTGTGCAGTCTCAGGGATTATTTCCGTAACCATGAGTGCGGGATGCATCGCGATGTCGTGACGGTTGACAACAAAGGCTTCACACCGCTCTCCTTGGCGAACGATAACTGGCGCAAACCAACGATGCTGAGCACTGATGACCGCAAAGCAGTATGGAAAAGCAAGGAGCTGCACGGGAGGTTCTTCCGGGCCCTAACAGGGCCTGATGTGGACCTACCCGCTTCGGTGAACTGGCTACGCTTCGGAGACCTCTTTGGAGAAACCGAGGGTTTTGCCTGTGCAATTGCAGACGAAGTAATGATGACGAACAACTATCGGAAATATATCCTGAAGGACGGTACGGTCGACATTTGTCGAGCATGCCGCCGTCCCGGAGAGTCACTCAGGCATATCATTTCCGGTTGTTCGCATCTTGCTAACGGCGAGTATTTGCACAGGCACAACCAAGTGGCCAGGATCATCCACCAGCAACTTGCTCTTCAATACGGCCTTGTCGAGTCAGAGGTGCCGTACTACCAGTACGCACCGGCGCCAGTTCTCGAGAATGGTCGTGCATTGCTCTACTGGGACCGCTCTATCATCACGGACAGGACTATTGTTTGCAATAAGGCTGATATCGTGGTGGTCGACCGATCCCAACGCCGGGCAGTGCTTGTCGACATCACCATCCCACATGACGAGAATCTCGTGAAGGCCGAGAAGGACAAAGTCAGCAAGTACCTTGACTTGGCTCACGAGGTAACCGCCATGTGGGATGTTGACTCGACGATCATTGTCCCGATAGTCGTTTCGGCGAACGGCCTAATAGCGAAGAGCCTCGACCAACACCTCAAGAAGCTCTCACTAGACGGTTGGATCAAGGGTCAGATACAGAAGGCAGTGATACTCAACACGACACGCATTGTCCGAAGGTTCCTCTCTCTGCAGCCCTAACCGCTGGTAGCTTGGGCACTACCCCGCTGCCGGCGGCATCCTAGTTTTAAGTTTTTTATAATATTTTTTTTTTTGTATATGAATGTTGTAAAAAATTTAAAATTATGTTGTAAAATAAATTACGTGAATAATAACGTATAATACGTCGCCTTTTTTCGTACAACAATTTTAAAATTTAATTTTTACTGTTTTTGGGCCGATATTTACTACTTTATAATATCCAGAATATTTATTACAACCTTCCATAATATAACCAGATAAAATTACAGAAAAACCAACAACAATGACTACAAAATCTACAAATAGTAAAATTGACACCTTATGTCAAACATGTAAATAACAACAAATTACGGATTTAAACCAATAGATGTGATAAAATACGGATTTGAAGCAATAGAAATGATCACAAGATCAAAGGCGAGGGAGAAGATCACAGCGGCAACCACCTGCGCACGTGTTCAATCATCGCCTACCCCGTCAACTCCGAGCTCCTTGTCGGGAGACGAGTTTCACACTCCCCGCGAGTCGAATGCATCCAGTGATGAGGGTGGGCCACCGACGCCGCCGCCGCCGCCGAGATCTGTGCGACGGTGACGTCCCCCGCTACCGGCACGCTTGGAGCCTGTGGGGCAATCTGCTCCGCGCCCGGCCCCCGCTACCGGTGGTGTAGTGCGCCGCATGCGATGGAATTCATCAATGAATGAAAACTGCATGCGTGCTTACTATGAGGCTACAGAGGGAGGAACCAACTTGACCGCGTACCGTGATCGTATGTTGCCTCTGTTTCAGACCCTTGAACCGACCGTCGCCGTATCCGCCCAACGCCTATCGGATCAAGTACGGGCTATCCACCGATGCAAGCTGTTGGAACAGTCTGTGCTTGATCGGCTCCGCCTGGAGACACTTACTACTCACGCTGCTCCTTCCATGATGCAGGATCTACCCTCCGCGTCGTCAACCCCGGCCCTGGCTGTGATACCGTCGCCGGAGGTGACACCAGCGGCAATGGTTGATCTTGAAATCGATGAGGGAGATTATGCGAATATGAGCGTAACTAACCAGGTGAGTGAGCAGTTGAGGAGGGCTTTGGAAGATGCAATTAGCCAGTATCGATACACACCCGATTCTAGGCCGCGACTACCACGTTTGCCTACTCATAGACGCAATCTAGCGCTAATGGGAGCCCTGAATACTTTGCTGGCCCCGTATTTACGGACTAGCGAAGATTTAGTTGATACCCACTCGATATTGTACTGCGGCGCCATTGCGGCGTGTCGTGTTGCTCGTGTCAAGTTTCCGGACACTGACCGAGCATCGCGTCCTGCCGGATGTGCGCCCGCATGGCAGGTACGGATCGAGCGTCGTATCAACTCATTCAGGACTCTCATAGCTAAGCTGATCTGTTTCAGTCGTGGCAATAACCGCCCCCGAGTCATGCGTTTCGTGACCCAGGCCTTTGCTGGTACCGGTGTCCTACCCCGAGACTACATGGCCTGTGTCACGGATCGCATCGACTACCTGAAACAGAAGGTCTATGCGTGGGCAAGTCGTATTCGTCGCTACAGAGAGCGTGTGGATAGATACTGGCTTAATCGCCTCTTTCAAAGTGATCAGAAGAAGGTATTCCGGAAGTGGGAAGGAACCGATCAGCGTGTGACGGACGGGCAGCTACCTGATGCCAATGCCATGAATGATTTCTGGCGTGGCATCTGGTCGATGCCCGTCGAGCACATAGAGGGTGATTGGATTCATGTTGTTCAACGGGAATGTGAGTCTATCGAATCCATGGCGCCTATTAATATAGACCCCGTAGACGTTAGTTGTGCAATTCGTATGACCCAGAACTGGAAAAGTCCTGGCCCAGACGGATTGCACAACTTTTGGATAAAATGGATTCGATGCTCACACGACCGATTGGCAACACAATTTCAAGACGCCCTCGAACTTGGTTCTCTTCCCCGTTTCATGACCACCGGTGTCACCTTCTTGCTCCATAAGTCCGGTAGTACCACGGATCCGAAAAATTATAGACCCATCACATGCTTGCCTACCATCTACAAACTCCTTACATCCATTCTGACCACGAAAATTAACACTCATATTGTTGCGAACAATGTTTTGGCCCCCACTCAGAATGGATGTAGGGTTGGGTCCCGTGGTACTAAGGAGCTCCTCCTCATAGACATGACCATTAGCCAACAAGTTCGGCGGAACAGAGGGTCTCTTTCTGTTGCCTGGATTGACTATAAGAAGGCCTATGATTCAGTGCCTCATTCATGGCTGGAAAGGATATTAGAGTTGTATAAAATTGATACAACCCTGAAATCTTTTTTGGTTGCATGTATGAGGCAGTGGACCACAGTCCTTCGTCAACCAGGTGGTAGCGACACCCCCTCTGGCCCGCAGGACTTAATAAGGATTGAGCGAGGCATCTTCCAGGGTGATAGTCTGAGTCCATTGTGGTTTTGCCTAGCGCTAAACCCTCTCAGCAGTTTGCTGAAGGATTCAGGGCTAGGCTTTCGACTTCGTAGAGAGGGTGAGGTTATAAGTCATCTGTTATACATGGACGATCTCAAGCTGTTTACTCCGAAACGCCAAGACTTGATGGAAATGCTAAAAATTACACAGATTTTTAGCAGCGCCATTAGGATGGAGTTTGGTGTAGATAATTGTGCGGTCTTGCATGTTCAGCAGGGGAAAGTTGTAAATTCTCCGAATTTGCAGCTTTCTGAGACAATAACTTTCAGATCTCTCTCCGAAGTCGAGTCCTACAAGTACCTCGGTATGTCAGAGTCGTTGGGTATTTCGGTAGATGACATCAAGAAATCGGTAAAGGAACGCTTCTTTTACCGCCTGACAAAAGTACTTAAAAGTCTTTTGTCTGGCGGCAACAAGACGCGCGCCTTTAACGGTTGGGTGATGCCTCTACTGATATACTCCTTTGGCATCCTGAAGTGGACGCAGACTGAGCTGGACGCCCTGGATAGAAAAGTCCGTCAACTGCTCACTTTGCATCGTATGCTACACCCGCGCTCGTCAGTTATGAGACTGTACATTCCACGGAAATGGGGAGGTCGTGGCTTTTTAAATGCCAAGACACTTCACAACCGTGAAGTGTGCAGTCTCAGGGATTATTTCCGTAACCATGAGTGCGGGATGCATCGCGATGTCGTGACGGTTGACAAAGGCTTCACACCGCTCTCCTTGGCGAACGATAACTGGCGCAAACCAACGATGCTGAGCACTGATGACCGCAAAGCAGTATGGAAAAGCAAGGAGCTGCACGGGAGGTTCTTCCGGGCCCTAACAGGGCTTGATGTGGACCTACCCGCTTCGGTGAACTGGCTACGCTTCGGAGACCTCTTTGGAGAAACCGAGGGTTTTGCCTGTGCAATTGCAGACGAAGTAATGATGACGAACAACTATCGGAAATACTGAAGGACGGTACGGTCGACATTTGTCGAGCATGCCGCCGTCCCGGAGTCACTCAGGCATATCATTTCCGGTTGTTCGCATCTTGCTAACGGCGAGTATTTGCACAGGCACAACCAAGTGGCCAGGATCATCCACCAGCAACTTGCTCTTCAATACGGCCTTGTCGAGTCAGAGGTGCCGTACTATCAGTACGCACCGGCGCCAGTTCTCGAGAATGGTCGTGCATTGCTCTACTGGGACCGCTCTATCATCACGGACAGGACTATTGTTTGCAATAAGCCTGATATCGTGGTGGTCGACCGATCCCAGCGCCGGGCAGTGCTTGTCGACATCACCATCCCACATGACGAGAATCTCGTGAAGGCCGAGAAGGACAAAGTCAGCAAGTACCTTGACTTGGCTCACGAGGTAACCGCCATGTGGGATGTTGACTCGACGATCATTGTCCCGATAGTCGTTTCGGCGAACGGCCTAATAGCGAAGAGCCTCGACCAACACCTCAAGAAGCTCTCACTAGACGGTTGGATCAAGGGTCAGATACAGAAGGCAGTGATACTCAACACGACACGCATTGTCCGAAGGTTCCTCTCTCTGCAGCCCTAACCGCTGGTAGCTTGGGCACTACCCAGCTGCCGGCGGCATCCTAGTTTTAAGTTTTTTTATAATTTTTTTATTTTTTTGTATATGAATGTTGTAAAAATTTTAAAATTATGTTGTAAAATAAATTACGTGAATAATAATAATAATTTATTTCACAATGTACAATTACATGTTGTTATTCTTAACTTTATTACAATTGGTACACTAAATTGTATTGATTTTTTGACAGTAAAATGACACGCAAATCCCACACTAAGTGTCCAAACACAGCGCCCTCTCTGTAGCAAACATAATGGTAGTACGGATCTATATTGTTAGATGTCGCTGTCAAACGAGCGGCGTTCGGCTGAATCACGCTGACGAGATTCTCGGGCGAAACACGAGCTTTACCGAACACGCTATGTCGTGTATGTACCTGCTTACATAATTATACTAGTAATAAAGTGATGTGACAATTAATTCTACAGTGTGTTGTTATTAGTGAACCTTCTAAACATATTGGTGCCGAAACCCGAGGACTGGACTTGTAAAATAGTGAGTAAAGACGGTTAACTGTGTAAAAATAAAGACTTAGAAAATTCAGTGATCAATATTAAAATAATTACGAGTGCTTGAGACTTAGAAAAATTTGATTTCGATTTGTGAAAAAATTACAAGTGTTTTGGACTTCGAAAATTCACAAGTGTTTGAGACTTAGAAAAATTACGTGTTTCAAAGACTTGCTTTGAAGCTTCTGTTGGATACGACATCGGCATGCTTAAAATCATTAGAAAATTTGCAGATAGATACCAGTTCCTGGGATGCAATAATAAATTACCTGGTAGTATCGAAACTGGATCCTGAGTCACGAAAGTTGTGGGAGCTTGAAACTAGTAGAGGATTGAAGAATTGTCACATAACGACCTGTTGTCGTCGGTGCGGCAAGCGACATCATACGCTTCTGCATTTCGAGAGAGCCATTAATCAAGATTCACCTACGGTTGAATCTTCGAGTTCTGAGAAAACTTCTACTGAAGTACCACAATCGAGCAATCAACGTGAGATGAGAGTTGTAGCTCACTATGCAAAAGAAAGTCATCACAGCAGAGTATTGTTGGCTACAGCCATGATTAGAATAAAATCGCCTACTGGCTATTCACAAACAGTACGAGCCCTCATTGACCAAGGTTCCGAGGCTTCTTTCATCAGCGAGGCTACTGCACAATCGCTGAAATTAAAAAGGTCTGAGGTGAACGGTGTCGTATCGGGAATCGGGGATGGTCAAATAAGGACCAAGAATATGGTTTCCTTTGAGATAGAGTCTTTACATAATCCCCAATTCTCTATTCCTGTCGAGGCATTCGTGTTAAAGAAACTTACTTCATTCTTACCATCCAAAAATTCATCAATAACTAGCTGGCCAGAAATCGTAAACTTACCGTTAGCTGATCCGATGTACGGGACACCTGGAAAGATAGATATCATTCTAGGAGCGGAAGTACATGGAGAAATCTTACTGGAGGGTCTTCTGAAGCATTCGACTTTGAATGGACCAGTTGCACAAAATACACAACTGGGATGGGTTCTATCTGGAAAAATAAGTAATGAGTCAACGACAGAAAATCGTCAAGTAATCAGCATGCGTATCCAAATGAAAGAAGACCAAATTTTAAAACAATTTTGGGAAATAGAAAGAGAACCTGATAGTTATAAAAAGAGATGACAAAAGAAGATATACGATGCGAAGAAATATATGAAGAAACAACATCTAGAGATTGTGAAGGCAGATACGTTGTGAGATTACCTTTTAAGACACCAACCCCAGAATGTTTACATGGTCAATCAAAAGAAATAGCTCTGAGAAGATTTAAATCACTAGAAAAGAGATTAATTAGAGATACCAATTTACGCGAGGAGTACAAAAACGTAATAGAGGATTATGTCAAACAAAACCATATGAGCCAGATAACAGAAGAGAGAGAGTTAGAAGATCCTTACGTTTTTTATCTACCACACCACGCAGTGATCAGAGAAGACAAGGAAACGACCAAAGTGAGAGTGGTGTTCGACGCTTCAAGTAAGGGAGTAAATAATGTCTCACTAAACGACAATCTTCTCGTCGGCCCAAAACTCCAAGATGATTTACGCCACATTCTAATGAGATGGAGACGCCATGGTATTTGCATTGTTGCAGATCTGGTCAAAACACTAAGAAAAAAATCTTGTGTCAGGGGAGTCTGCTTCCTTCAATAATACATTAAGATTGAGGTTTGCTTATTCAATGATATGGCTGTATAAAATTTCGTATATGTTTGAGTAAATATAATATTAGGGTGTATGTGGGTGTGTGACAGAATGTGTGTGTGTGTTTTTGATTATGCAAGTGCAAAGAATATAAAGCTTTGTGTGAATATATAGTGTAAAACTTGATTTTTTATGAATCATACGATAACTTTAAGAAAATCTTCACGATGAGACCGTGGTTGAGAGTCCTCAACTACTTGTTTATTTCGATTTTAGCTTGCCTAGTCGTGTGTGTTCTCAGATTAGTGATGACTTTACTAGTTTTGTTATATACATATGAGCCAAGAAAACTCTGATGACAGTGTGCCAGTTTTATGTTGAATTTCTGTCTAATAAACACCAAATCTTTTCTATATTTTTTTACTTGATATAAGTCTATCTTTATATAATCTTATGGTATATCAATATACGTGTATCGATTTCAAAATCATATTTATGTATATAACATACATAGCTACCTTAAGTTATTCTATGGTAATATTAACAAACAAAATTGTAATTTTTTAATAGATTCCCTTGAGATCCCAATCTCAAACAAAAATGGATTGAGCTAACAAGAGAAAATTGGTTTCCAGCATACTACAACAGGGTTTGCTCCCGTCACTTTTCAGACGATTGTTTTCATTCAATGAAAAGTGGCCGCCAACGTTTATTTCATACTTCGATTCTTACAAAACACTTGCCTGTTGTGGTAAGACATACAGGATAATTTCTCTAAATATTTTTTTTTTAATGTTTAATTTTCCTGACATATTTAAGTAAGATACCTATATACAATCATATCTTTAATATTTAGCATGTTATAAAATGCGTTATTGCAAACATAAAATATTAAAAAAGGTATTTAAATGTTTATCATTTTAGTAAGGATATTTCACAAATAATTATTCTATATTTTATTATAACAAAACAGCTATACTCATACAAAATACCGCGCGAGGTATCTGCTGGGTATTATTGCCAACGCAAGTGGGAGCAAATTTCACTTTTATCTAAATAGGCCGTCACGGAGGAATATATTATACGATCGGCTTATATATTACTAGCTTTCCGGGCGCGGCTCCGCCCGCGCGTATGTCGGTTATCGCGCAAAAACATTAACCTCTTTTTGCGCAGTCGGATAAAACTATCCTATGTTTTTTCCCGGGTCTCAAACTATCTCCATAGCAAATTTCATTCAAATCGGTCCAGTAGTTTTGGCGTGAAAGCGTAACAGACAGACAGACAGAGTTACTTTCGCATTTATAATATTATATAGTACTGATGTTGTACGATGTATTGATATCGATTATATTTGCATAAGAATCACGTCCCATCACTATGAGACTCGGGTGTTTACCGCATGGAGATGGCTTGGCCAATTAGAGCGCGTTTAGGTTAAACAGAGTTTGGCAGAATTCATCTCGAACAAACCAAATCTTAATGCACCTCTTGAGAGTTATTTTCTCGATGGCTATAGACCTCCGTTCTGGTCACTTGCGCGCACGCGGTAATGCTGCGAAAATAGTTTAGTACGTGAGGGTACGTATTCGTACAAAGGGACTCTAAACATAATTGTGATACAGTGAAAAGAACACGGTTTGTGTGTTATTGTGTTGTGTGTGGAGTTAGTCGGGAGGAAGTGAGCAACGGATTGCTGTTGGCGGGCCACCATCGAGATCAAGAAACGTATTCTAAACTAATTCCATTTAAGTTGGCGGATTGATCAATTCTTTAACTGTAGGGTGTTAAGCGATAAGTCCCTTTCGACGGAGCGACTGGCACGTCGTCCGAAGGTAGGTCGTTCCCGCCCACGTGCCTAACAGCACATATATCGGCTGGTGTCTTCCTGTAACATTACAGGAGCACAGTCGAATACGCCACGACATCGTGGTACAGTTTGGGACTACGGGGATTGAAACGGGCCCCTGCCCAAACACGGTCTGTAATCACTTAACATCAGATGGCCTCACGTGTGTTCTTTTCTCTCACTGATGCTACTTTCCATCTCCTTCTGATATATTCATTTTTTAACCTTGATCCTCCTGGTTACACGATAAATCAATCTTAATATTCTCATGTAGCAAAACTAAAGTATGATATTCCAATACTACCGTAAAATAAGGAATATCACAGTTGTACAGACTTTTAGAACCTGGGAATTTATAGAAAGGTAACTTGTTACAAAAGATTTAGTCCCTATGACTTTTCAGCGCTTCATATTGAATCAAACATAGTATTAAAATATAGTGATAATTACGTTACAAAACATTTGCAGGTGAGCACATACTTCTTGTTGTGAACACAGCATGCTTAAAAGTACTATTTAAGTATAAATAGTAGTTATCAACGGGAACGCTTTGGGATCTACCTCTTTCGAGGCAAAGTTCTGAAAGTCTTCCTCTTCCAATATAAGGTTGACAAAGAATTAGGTTACCTTGGGCAGACAGAAGCCGGGCAAGAGTTGCGAGTTGAGATCAGCGGCGACGTGCCTGAGGGCCTGCCGGACGTCGGAGACGTGCGCGATGAGCGCCTCGGGCTCGAGCTCCTTGGTGAAGGCGGTGAGCGCCTCCCAGGCCATGAGCAGCACGTCGCGGTCCGTCTCCGCCAGCAGCAGGATGAGGCCGCGCAGCAGCTGCGGCACGTGCGGCGCGAGGTCCGCGCGCGCGTGCGACACGTACGCGCACAGCAGCGCCGCGGCCGCGTGCCGCCGAGACCCAGTCCCCGTGCGGACCCCGTCCAGCAGGGTGTCGATGATGCTGCCAAACCAACACAGATACACTACATACTCGTATACACATTATATCTGGAAAACTACACTGTTTTGTAAAATGGTCCTTTTATTAAGTATACAAATCACCATTTATAGTGATGAGACGTAAAAGTCGTCCGCCTGTTTCATACGCAATTTGGGTCATATTTCATAACAGGGCTGAGTTCAATGACAACTACCGACAAAATATAATTTTGATACGACAGTCAAATGATTCATAAAAAGATGGCAATAATTTAAGGGAGAAATGCAAATATTTCGTTATGTTTTCATCAAACGTTTTCCATGAACAGTTGTATTTTAGAGAAGCTAGGAATTAGTGACATGTTTTATTTAGTTGTGTTTTAAGAGGTTATAGAGAAAGAGAGAGGGTAGAGAGTAGGCGTGTGTGCGTGTGTACGTACCACCTGACTGCGGGCGGGTCGGTGACGGGCAGCAGCGCGTCGCGGCAGTGCTCGAGCTCGGTGGCGTGGTGCGGCTCCCCGCGGGCAGCGACGAGCGCGGCGAGCAGCGCGGGCAGCACGCGCGGCAGGTGCCGCCCGAGCGCGCCGCCCGCCGCCGCCGCCAGCGCCGACAGCGCGCGCGTGTCCACGCCCGCGCCGCCGCTGCCGCCGCTCAGCACCGGCACCAGGTACGGCAGCACCGCGCGGGACTTTATCGCCATTATCTGTGGTGTATATACAATGTCTACTTCTGCTTGTCTCTACTATAACCGTGCCACTTTACAATCTAGAGCTTCTGGGTTTCGATCGCCGGTTCTAACACGTTTCTCAGGTGACAAGTCATTCATTTCCTGTCACATAGGACATTTCATGTGAAAAATTAAAACTACAAGCGGTAGAGGTAATCTCGCTTGTAGTTTTTCCAGTTTTAGTCCCAGCATAGAGAAAAGTACTAATAAGAGTGACAAACACCATACATGAAAGCGTACGCCGTTAACTAAATACCAGCTTCGGCGAAAGATGTCGCTAAGTGTATCAAATCACAAAAAATAAAGAAATTACTTTTTTAATGGCCGTCCTAAATCTCACTTAGGCTAATCGCACTCGTGCTGGATCGAAACAAAATGGCTAGATGGCGTTATTTTCCATTTATTTTTTATGTGTTTTAAAAATATTAATTTCCGCGACGTTGCCGCTCATACAATACCAAGCTGGCAACGCCGCTTATCATAATATCATCATATCAATCAAAAGTTTGTTTGTGCATTGAACTGAATCAGTGTTGCCAGACATGCGATAATTATCCTAGATCAACGATATATTTGAGTATCATGCGATAAAAAATAATAAGTACGTATCGCACGATAGTTTCTGAAACGTCTACGATATTTTTTTTCAAATACTGTAATGAATTCAGATCTTTGTAACGGAACGCAATTTTTTGTAATATTTTTCTATATTCTATGGCAGTCCATAGTCCAGCCAGTCGAGTGGAAACTGGAATGCGATATGATTATTTTCCAAAATACTTAATATGATAAGTAATAGGTCCTATCTAAATTAAGGATCTCCTTAAAAAGATTAACGATATCTGTTAAGGTGCCACACCCTTAATTTTAGCTGTATAATCTATTGTCTTATTAGACTATGTTGAGAAACGTGTAGAGTAAATTTGGACTTGCAATAAAAACACGATAATTTTGCATTAAATCTCGGATAATTTTTAACTCACGGATCTGGCAACACTAAACTCAATTGAGAATTGTTGTTGTTTGGTTCATTTGTATATTTGTGCTGCACATTTTATGCCATCCAGTATCCACAAAGGAAGTATACGTAGCAGATTAATTGGCCCGGCTGTCCCAGTCCATTTTTAATATACTGAAGTCGGAGAAAGAACATCAAATCAAAATCATACAATTGCTGATGCAGATATGGAAAATGGTAAGGTTCATATCGAAGAATGTCATAATTTGTTAGGGCTTAGCTTGAAAGCATGTAATTTATCAACGGTGAAATGTCTGTCAGTCACTCAATGTGAATCATCATGTAATAAGTTGACTTTATCATTTCCAAATGGCCCTATAGTACTAAATGTCATTATTTGCCATGCAATGAAGACTAGGAAGAATACGAAATTTTGAAAATAAAATACAAAAACAACTACTTAATTTTCAGGGTTCCATACTAGAAAGAGGAACCCTTAGTCTTTTATTTATGCTATATACATTGTTTTCTTGATGGCCCGGTAATTTGACTTGCTGCAGTGCCATTAGATCTAAACATAGTAGTGTTTGCACAATATTGCTTCTAGGCAAACTCTTGCTGCAAAAACCTACCTCCTGGTTTGTCCAAAATATTGATTGTGATTATATAATAATTTAGTTGCTTGTATTTGATTTTCAAAATATCATCATTTCTCTACTCTTATCCCACTTATGTGAGGTCAATAATGGTTTAAATAAATAGTTATGGGGTTAATCTATGGGGATTTCTGGAATATGCCAATTAACACATGTACAGCAACCAAATGCCTGCATTCCCAGCATGGCCCTTAGTCCATAAGGACAGCACTAATAGTAAAATAACCTATCCCTAAGATTAATATGCACAACAATCAACCAATAGTATATATGTAGCCTATAATATTGTATGAAACAGTCATATTAAAATAATAATATTTTTCTCTAATATAATGGCTGACGATATACCCATAAAGTTGGCCATTGCCCAAATTATAGATTGAGAAACAAATTGAATTTTCCAGATGTACTATCTTCACCGGAGGTTTTTAAAGTGAAGACACCAACAAAATTTTATAAAAGCTAACACATGCAGCTCCAAGAGAAGAGAAGGTATCAACACCATCATCTCCAACTTCATTGTTCATGGGATCATATATGGAACTTAAACCTACACGGTACATCCAAAATTAAGAATTTTACAAAATAAATAATTCTATATCAAGATTGTTGTTTAATTAAACCTTACTTTAACTCGCTTAATTATGTGTATTATGTTATATATATTTTAAGATGAAAACGGACAAGCCACTCTTCACCTGGTAAGCGCCTGCTTTGCCTCTGACAGTTGCAGTTTCTCCCAGAATATTATTTAAAAAGATCTGTATGCCACGGCAATGCACTCGTTACCCTGAGATATTAGTAGTTATGTTCTTATTGACCCAGTATTTTCACTTACTACTAGCCCTTCAAGCCTAACTGACTGGGGCCTTATTGTCCAACTGGGTTTTGTTTTATATTAATAGCTAATATAATAGCCTTCGATTCGATCTCAATCTCATCTGATGGTAAGTGATAATGTGGTCGAATAGATTGTCGAAGCTATCTTAAAATTACTAGATCTCAGGGAAACGACCGTTAGTTGCTTGGCGACAATTTTTTTACCACCATTATGAAACTGTTACTCGTTCAGGGAATAGTAATTTAAGAACGATATAGGTAATAAAATCGTTCTCCTGATGGTAAGCGTCATGCCTCCTCATAATATATGCAGAGGGCATTACACTCCTCACACTTTGTCTGCATATTTTCTGTGTTACTGAACACTAAAATACAGGTATTAATTTATAAAAAAAAACAACATTCGAATAATATTTTCAACATTCCCGCCTAAACTCAACTCATGCACTTTTAAAATAAGCGCTATCTTGGATGACAAATTTGCGATATTTTGAATTTTACCTTACATGCGTCGCAGCGCCATCTATCAATAAACTTATAAATCGTGGTAAATTATCCATGTAAATCAAATTTATTAGAGCAGCATTTTCAAACAATATTTCGTATTAAAAAAAATAAGACATCTTATGGGCCTGTTTACCATCGATGAAATTCAAATTTATCGGCTTTAAGTGTCGAAGCCAAAATTTCCAGGCTACGAGTCAGCGCCATCTGGATATAATACAAGATTTTGAGCTTTTTCCGGAGTACGTTGCAATTGCTACTCTTATATTAGTACATTTCTCTATGGTCCCAGTGATAATATGAAAAATTTTATCTCATTGAATTTAAAAAGACAAAAATCTCTAATTTTAAACATATTATTATTAAATATGATAACAAAATACAAAAATAATCTTTTGCTTTGGCAGGCGTCTTGAGGATTCAGTTCTTCAGAAGGCGCTGCTACCCACTTTCTGATAATTTTCTTTCCATCTCTTACGAGCAGGGCCGGATTTAAGGGAGGGCAATCAGGGCAACTGCCCGGGGCCTCCACATTAATTGTAATAATTAAAAAAAAAAAACTTACACAACTATAGCGTGTCTAATATAGTGGAATCTTTGTAACTAAAATGTCAAGGGAAATGCAAAAAAAATCGACTTTGAGATACATATCTTACATACAAGTGCAATTTCTTCCAGACAACTTAGTAAAGCTGTGTATGCTTGACGATTTGTAGTATTGACCATCGTTAGACGAGTTTGCAATATTAACCAGAGCTTGACGCGTTCGCAGTCTTGACCAGACCTTGACGAATATGCAGTAAAAATAAAATAAGGCTTGACGAGAATGCAGTCTACCAGACCAGTATGTCGAAAATCGATTTTACTGTTGAAATTTCGAGCCACAAAGGCGCGATTTTGAAGTATATTTTTCGAATTGTAGAGTCAAATTAGAGTAACAATTCAACTTAGTTTTATTATATTTCAAATTAAATATTATCTTCTTATTAAAACAAATTACATATAAGTGAAAATTATCCAATGATTTTAGTAAATCAACCAAAAACAAGTTCCGCAAGATGCTGTAAATACAGTAGGAGATACCAAAGTTGATGGAGATTTGGTGGATAGTATTCAAAATCATCCAGACATCCAGATAATTTCATTAGAAAACATCGCAGATTCTACAAAAACTTGTGATTAGAATGACGAGGAAACAAAATATTGTGGTTTCAAAAATGACATTGGTCTTTGGCCTGAAAGTATCACAGAAAAAATGATTACATATAGGGCAGAAAAAGGTTCCACAGATCTTTAAAATTGTAATTAAGTATCTTTACAGAATTCAGTTCAGCAAGATCAGTCGCGAGATCAGTCGAACGTTGCGCGGAAATGTTCAAAGAATATGTTTACATGCCGGACTCAAAATCGAGAGAGCGTGATCCGATTCTAGCTTTGTTTTTCTCCAACTACAAGTAGATTTTATTGTTATGCGCGTAAATTAATGTCCACCAAAAATATGACGTTAAGTGGAGAAGGCTTTTGTGACTGGAAGCATACATTTTATTGCTAAACGAGCACGAGACGTCAAACACTCACTTGGAGTCGGTAATGAGTTAATTAGGGGCCTCCACTCCCTTGTTGCCCCAGAGCCTCCACACCTCTAAATCCGGCCCTGCTTACGAGTCCCACAGGAAGATGAAGATATGGGGGACATCTCACGAGCTAATGTTCGAAGGCATGTGCTAATGTAGCGCAGTGACAAGAAAAATCTATATCATTGTTATTAAAATAAAAAATAAAATAAATGACGAATATTAGACAAACTGTTAAAATATATAAGAGACAAATATAAGAGACAAAATCAAGTCAGGTCTGTTTTTAAAAACGATCTACTTTCATAGAATGTATAAAGAAAAATGTGGGAAAAAGAATATTTGACTACATTTTCAACATGATACTTTAATTGTAGCGCCAAAACTGTTTGATATAAAAATTTGTTTGTGGAATTAAGTTTTTTCGGATCGTTTATTTAAGGATGCTTAGTTACGGAATAAAATTCGAAACTCCTCATTAAGGTCATTGATGATTTTCTTCAAAACCTTGACATTGACGATTTTGAAATCGAAGAATAGCGCTCCAATTTTCTTGCATTTTGGAGGGAGCTATTACCGTAACAGTCACGTTGCAGCGTGCGCTGATATGAGCCTTATTTCAAGGTCGATTAGTTTGATTTTCGTACTGGCTAGAAACAAGGTGCTAATTTGGATGTTACAAATGCGTAATAGTGAAGGTGGCACATATAATGAGAGGATACAGAGAAGTGATCGAGTGTAACCTGTTTGAGTCCATCGAGCGTGGCCTCTGCGAGCGCGGGGTCCGGGTCCCGGAGCTGGTCCAGCATGGGCGGCAGGATGTCGTCGAGCGCCTTGTTGCCGATGGTGGCGTGCAGCGCGTCGAACGTGCGCGCCGCCGCCATGCGCACCTGCGCACACACACACACACTGTACAATACTACACAACTACTCACACTCGGAACAAGTCAGGTACCTCCGAATATAGTCTCGTCGTCTTTTGTATGGAGAGCCAGAGTAGTAGATATACGACTACAATTGTAGTCGTGTATCTTCGACTTGTTTATGTGGATAATTATTATTTACTAAAATCAGACTGTAAGAGTAAAGGAGCTCACGAGAGCGAAATAGCTTCACTTCTCCAATACCGTTTTAAGTAAAATTTATTGAATGTGTAGCTGCAGGCAACATATTATAATATATGTTATATAATATATGTTGCCTGCAGCTACACATTCAGTCTTGTTTATGTTATGTAAGTACTGGTTGTTATCAAAATTATGATTTAAACAAAAAGTTTTTACTATTTAAAGTTTGTATGTTGATAAAATTAGGTAAACCTTATCAATAGGGACATTTCTGTAATTGTTCACCAAAACGCAACAGTTCTCTTTCGCTCTTACGCAATCCGATAGTGATATAATTTTGACTGGCGTCAGCGTTGCAAACTCGTATATAAAATGTGTTCCTTATATAACATGCTACATACTAGGTAGATTAATAGCCGATCTTTGTGGGGTTCAATGGGGGAGGCTTTTTTCAACGTCGGACGTCCTTCAGCTGTTGGTCAGACTTTAAAATTTTTTTGATTAAATACATTTTGTAATAAGGCTTATATTTTCTTTAATTAATGACCAAATTACTTATTGCAAAAAATGACGGCTGTGTAATCGTAGCGCTGTGATTTTAGTTTAGTTTCAGTCAAGTATTTTAAACTCAAGAAAATCCTATATGTTTTATTTATGGTAAGTAGGTATACATACTGTACTGTATCAGTCGGATTGTCCACTGCTGAACACAGCCTCCACCATTAGGGGAGGTTTGCCATAATCCCCAAGCTAAGCAGGCGTCTTGGGGAACGCAGTGTGAGATATCAGTTTCTCAGAAAGCACTGCTGCCCACCTTCTAGTGTGTTACCCTTAATCACCTCTTACGACACCCACGGGTATAGGATATACCTAGTTACGAAGTTGTCGAGTAGTGGGCACTCAATATACAGGCGTTATCGCCTAGTTTAGGCCCGTAGGTAACCAAAATAAAGACCATATTTATGTCATTGGAATTAATGTATCAACTGCTATACCTTTAGTTGTCTCGAATTCTCGATTTAGTCGTTTTGTTACTCTCACAGAAAAAAAAAATCTGTTCAGGCTTTAAGTACTCGTTTTTCGAGAACTAAGTTAGTACCTACTTTAATTAATTTATTTTATGAAGGTGATGAAGATATATTATGAGCTTGCTACCAATAATTATTAAGTACTGTGGAGTAGATTGGAGTAGTATGATGTGTAGTGGTGTGGTGTAGAGTGGTGTGTGTGTGTGTGTGTGTGTGTATGTGTATACCTCCGGCAGCGGGTCGCAGAGCGCAGTCCTGACTGTGGGCACGAGTCCGTCCGCGAAGCTGAGGACGGCGTCGCGCGAGGTGGACGCGAGGATCTCCCCGAGGCCGATGCAGACGCCCTGCCGCTGGTCCGCACGCTCCGACCGCAGCCCCCGCTCCAGGATGGGGACTATCTCCGGCAGCACGCGCTCGCCCAGCTACACAACAACACGGATCTAGTTGAAAGGTTACACTTTATTCATTATTTTAATGATTTTTACCCTTTTCCATGACATTAAGATTGATTTCACAAGTTTTTGTAGACAATCATTGTATTAATAAATTAATGTAGGTCATACTTCTTGGATTAATTTCGATCGACCACCTAAATATATGTGCCCGTAAAGTTTTATGGAACTTCATTACTGGTGAGTTTTAGCCACCAGCAATTATTTCCTTCGAAAGTTCGTTAAGTACTGTCGAGTTTTGTATTGAAAATAATGAAGTGCAAAGATTTTATTCAGAATTTGGGTAGTATATCATAGGCAGAACAAACATCATAGCCTAATAAAAAAACCGACAGCGAGACGAACAGGTACAAATATTATATTGATACTTTTGTTAAATTCTAACAGGTTTTATTTAAATTATTCTCATTATTAGAGTAAAGCACTATACAAGGTTTGGTTAGTGCACTGCTGGCCACGTTGTGATGCCCTCGAACTTAGCATAATAGACCGCGACAGTAACGTAGTATTAAAGTTATGCAGTGACCTTCCTGACGAGGTCTCCTAGGGTCCTGGCGGCCACCTGCCGCTTGTCGTAGGAGGTGGAGGCGAGGCAGCCCAGCAGCAACCCGAACAGCGTCGGGAGGATCTCGCGGAGAGTCTTCGGCGTGTTCGTCACAACCACCTGCAAAAACGTCACCACTGTGCCATTATTTTTCTTTCTATTAGAAAACCACGTGAAAAATCATTAAATTGTTTGGTTCGCAGTATAACAATGCTATGAACTGTCTTCGCCGCGGGCTAGAGCTTCACCGCATGCTTATAGATCATTTTGCAAATGCTCAATTAGCTAGATAGGTACCACTCTCAAGAAGGAAATCTGTCGCCAAGCTACTAACGGTGTATCTCGGTAGTTAAACTTGAGAGTTACTATCTTCTTGAGATTTAATGTAATGAGTTACAAAATATTCCTGTCGCCCACTATCGTACCCTACTGATGACATTACCTATTGTTGTAACTCATCTCACATTTGCATTGAGAAGTATTAAGGGTTTTTTTTTATATTATAGTGATAGGTTACCTTTGCCCACAATCGCATCTGGTGATAAGTGATGATCGTTGAAGGTGTAACACCTTGGTTTAACCTAGAATAATTGGCTCTAAAGCACAGCTGCTGCAACACACCGTTAGGTGCCTGGGGATACATTTTATGCTTGAGGGTGATAACCAGTCACATTCGCAAAATGCTCTATTACTATGCGGTGAAGCTCAAGCCCGCGCAGGGGCACGAATCATGCACCTGGAACCCTGTGAAGCAGTCCACGGTAACATTTTCAGGGGTCGAAACTGATTGTACAGTCAAATATACTGATTTTACTGACTGTAAGACTAATAAATACTGACATATTACTGACCTTTTACTATGTTAACTTTAATCTCTGACATATATATAATAAGGGGGTTTATGACAGATTAATACTCGCAAAAGATGACTTGAGACTTCGCATGTTTCAAAAGTCAACTTTATGAAACTTAAACAACTCTTACGGGTTGTAAATTTAGTAAAAGAATATTTTATTTTCTGTTTGGCCTCCACCATCCCCATAGCAAAAAGGTATTTAGGCAAAAAGGTTATGCGATCAGCTTTGTCAATGCATTCAAGCTCATCTGGTACGGGATTTTCTAAAACAATCTTTTCCACAAAAAGGCAAAAAACACTGATGAAAATGCCGCCTCTGTGGTAATTAGCGCTTTCGTCACACATATGTGATGAAGCAGAACTTTAATCAGCCTAGTCAACTCTTCCCACAAAAGGTTCATCACGTTGGAAAAATCCAGTGAACTTCATGAATGTCCTTACACTATGTGCCGTGGACACTACTTTTAATTTATCTGTAGTCTTCTCCTGGAAGCTAAGGATATTCTTGTAGGCCATAGTTGTCGGCGGCGTTTTAGACTTCGGTAACCGTTGTGTAAAATATTCAACTATTGCCAGTCATTGTTCTAAAACCCTCTTCAAATTCTTCCAAAATACTGACTTTACTGACCATTTTAAGGAAAAACTGACTTTTACTGACCGAAGTTAAAAAAACTGACTTTTACTGACTTTACTGATCATTTTCGACCCCTGCATTTTACTGCCAAATTAATTGGGTCAATGATGCCTATTTTACGATTACATATCTAAACTAATATAATAAAGAGGACAGATTTGATTGTTTGTTTGTACTGAATAGGCTCTGAAACTACTGGAATGATTTAAAAAAAATTTTCCTCATTAGAATCCTACACTATCCCTTATGAACATAGGCTATAGAAGATTTAAAAAAGTTTGAGATCCGCATGAAAACTTCGATAATGTAACACAAAGTGCGAAAAAAATACCAATAATAGTTATTTGTTATACAAGAGTGCAAAGTTGCTTTTTAACCGCGTGTTCAATTTTGATGACCGAGCAAGCGAAGGATACTAAAATTGAATCACGAGCGCAGCCAGTGATTCAAAATTAGAATCCTGAGCGTTAGCGAGGGAATCAAAAGAGCACGAGGTGAAAAATCTTTGCACTCGAGTGCAACACGTAACTTTTCATTCCACCTCAGCGAGGAAATGAAAAAATGCCGCGTAAAGAACCGCGTACAAAGCAAATTGAAAAAAGAACACCAAGAAGGTTCCGAGTCTGAGTTTTTAACAAATTAAAAAAAAGTTGTATGATATATTCGGCACCATAGAGGTAGCAGTAAATAGGTTTAATGTTTTTTTTAATTCACAAACTTAGTGCACACGATGTTCTAAATTCAATTTACTTTATCCTCTAGAGAATAAAAACGGCTTTTCCACTCAGATATTGAAGATTAAAAATACTCTTTCCGAGATGGTGGGATGAAAAAATCATTATATCGCGTATTCCGTGGAAATTTTTGAAAATAGAGCAAAGTGATGTACTACAACTTCATAGAGGACATCAGTATCATAAAACTCGAATTACGGACAAGTAATTTAGGTCCTGGATTAACACATATTCACGTCATTACTTTTTACAATTGCCTACGCTGCGCTGGTCAAACTGCGGGACTCAGTTAATTGTAAATAAAAGCTGCAGATCTACCTGTATATATATATATATTACCTTCCAGACGTGTAGGGCGGCCTGCCGCACCATGAGCGCGACGTCGCTGCGCCCCATGTAGAGTCCGGCGAGCACCCTGTTCCTGCGGTCGGGCCCCAGCGTGTCCATGATGGCGCGGTGCGAGTGCTCGGTGCCGAAGTTGTCGTCCTCGGAGGCAGTCTCCGTGCTCATCTTGCCGGTGACGCCGGAGATGCGGTACAGCAGGTCGCCCAGCAGCTGCACCGAGCTGTACCGGATGCGCCAGTTGTCGTCGAATAGACCCTGAACCAACCAACCAATACCAACACTATTCATTACAACTGAAAATAAATTATATTCTCATGAGTTTCACACATATTTAAATATTATAAATTACAACACTCACGTAGCTGCGCACTCGCCCTGATGATGAGCATCTGATATGCCTGAAATCCGGGTCAACGTATTCGATCCCCAACGTGAGTTTCATTTATAATATTTGATAAAATATGAACATAGGTACATGAGAACATATACATATATGAATAAAGGATACCAAATAGTAGTTCTGTGGTGAATATAAAACCTTAAGATATCGTCTATCTGTCCGTTAATATGTCACGGTCTAGCTTAAAACGGAATGAGATGAAAAATCTCGAAATGTAGATATGTTACATAGAATGTTGTATCAAAGACAAACATTGGATTAGATATTCAGTAACATTATTTTTCTGAGGGGCTCTATGAAATGAGAAAGCAACTTCGAATAAATATTTATTCGTAGGAAAACAGTCACAATTTTTTTATTGTTTTGGTAATCAATTCAAGCCTTTTTAACCTTTTTAGCTATGGGCTCTATCTCAAGAACTAACTAGTTACGTAATATATCATCTATTTAATCAATAAATACTGAAAAGATCGATTAAATTTTAAAGCTGTGATCGTGACATGAACCGTTTCTTCTTTCAGGCGTCGTTGCGGTGCAAAACCTTAACAGTACACTCGCACTTAGTATGTCGGTAAGTATCTTACAAGTAGTATGTCGGTAGATAGGTTACCTTCTCTAGCTCCGGCAGCAGCAGCGTGATGGCGGACTCTGCATAGAGCTGCACGATCCTCTGTCCCGCCTTCAGCGCCGTGTCGCGGACGTATTCGTTCTCGTCGGCGAGCGCCTGGGGACATCACATTATTATATATTACAAAAGCTACAATTTTATAAAAGTTAATATCATAATTTCCATAATAGCTCATTTGGAGTCATAATTTTGATTGATTTTTTTCAGGCTAATTAAGAATTATTCAATAAAAATTATAGCTAATAGAAAAACTATAGCTTAGACTATTTCAACAGAGATAATGATCAAAGGTGGGTAGCCTATGAAATATAAAAAATATATTAAAAAAAGTAGTCTCGGCTTGCACCTCGTTGGTCTCATAGAGCATGAGTAATTTTTATACTCTCGTATTGCGTTAGAGTCGTCAACTATTATGAGTGCAGTTTACTTGGAGCCATGAAACTATTATGGACTATTAAGTAAAGTATTAATGGCATCAATTAATAATAATAATAACGTTTATTAATATAAAAACAGTTTACAATTGCAAAATACTTTCGGCCCCCAAACTACAAACCAAACAATTGTTTGTTTACTGAGCTTATATAATACAACCTACACCATCATCAGCCATGACGTCTTCGGTTGAACAAAAGCCTCCTCGATTAGGGGGGGGGTTTGCCAAAATCCCCACACTTGGCAGGCGTTTTGTCTTGAGGATCGCAGTGTAGTGATGATTGTTGATTAAGCAATAATTGTTTTTTTTTGGTTTTAATGGTTTTTTATTGGCCTACCATCATGGGATGCTGGTCAAGCCGCTCAAGTCCATAGGCTTCACAATTAGCTGTTTCTTTTTGTCATCAGGTGATGAGACGGAGACGTCACCCTTCTAATGGTAACCGTTACAAGTGTTAATTGCAGTGTCTCGTTCTGGTTGAGAGTGCACTGCACAGCAATGAGCACGTACCTTGAGTATAGGGTTGATGATCTGTCCGATGTAGGGCGTGAACTCGTCGGTGAAGGCGCCCGGCATGTAGATGAACATCATGATGTACCCGTCCTTCACGTGGGGCGCGATGTCCGACCGGTCCGCAGTCGCTATTATATCTGTATACACATACTTATTGTTACAGTATAAACAATACTAAGTATCCTAAAGACAATATATTCTAGAGCTACATCAAGGAAATTCATATTGTATAAGGAGTGGATGGTGGTAGGATCTCAAACTACCCTCAAGTAGAAAATCTGTCAACAAGAATTTAACGGTGTGTTCCAGCAGCTGTTCTTGAGAGCCAGCAATTCTAGGTTAGCCTGAACAACACCTTTGACCATATCGTCACCTACCATTAAGTGAGATGTCAGGTGTTCATTCTGTGAGTACGCGTTCGAAAATTTGATTCACCTGAAGACGCTACGAGCATGAACGTGCGTTATACGTCTTGTTACTTAGACTAAGTAGAATCGAAACGTGTCGAGAAACATTTCAACTGAATTACATGGTATCTCTGACTTCACATCGACATAGAGATCGAGATGCCACAGATAATATGGCGGAATTATCAAACATTATTTTTAATACATAATATTATTACAGTGCCATAGCGTTTTATCCAAACCAAAAAGTTTATAAAACTTTGAGCGACATCATCACCATGTAGTTAACCAAAGAGTGAAGTAAAAAGTAGCAAGGGCGCAAGGGAGTTGTTCGTAGCGTGGTGTAACAGAGAGAAGAGGTAGGTGTGTACCGGGCATGATGTTGTGCAGCTTGGCGACCCCGAGGCCGGCCACGAGCTCGGAGAGTCCCTGCGCGGCGCCCGACCGGTCCACCGAGCTGGCCTCCGAGGTGAGCGTGTGCATCAGCCACGGCAGCAGCTCCTCGAACGAACCCTCGCCCATGCCCTTCACCATCGCGCCCAGTGCCCGCGCGGACACAGAGCGGACCTACAACACGATACAATACTCTCATATCCTACTCCTTATGCAGCATTTCTATATAGTCTAACGTGTCGTGTTGTCGCGACGCTATCGGTTACGTTGACGTAGCGTCACATTACAAACGACTTGCAACTCGCAGAAATGCTGAATTAGCGAGATGCAATGTCTGTCGAGGGGCGCTCGTCACTCGTCACCCGCAAGTACGGTTTGATAGACCTATTATAAATAACTACCTACTCTTTGCCTATCGATGTACTGTATCCTCACATTGGAACTGAAATAAACTCTTGAATCTTTTAAATCGTTTGATTTGAATGTACAGTGAAATATAATAGAAGAATATAGAACAGTGTAGTTAAAATGATATTTATATTTGTATGCTGCGATGTGTTATGATGGCTTCTGTTATGTCACATTACAAACAATCTCGATCTGCGTCAGAACTGACTGCACGTTGCGGAGGAGAACGTGCAGTCTTCTATAATCTTTGAGTGCTGTGTCTGCGTCTCAACTCCACGTATTTTTCGTTTTTATATTGAATTTAAAGAACAAATGACTATATCGAATTAATAAATCAATATAAAGTGATTTATGACACAAAATGTTGAAAACGTACCCAAAATTTTCTCTTCTTTCGTACTTTTTTTAGAAAAGTTGCCAGCACCATATAAGAAGAAAAATATATACTGCAAAGATATATGTCCCGTTAACAACTAAAAGACAATGCAGACATGTCACTTCAAACCCGTATATAAGATAGATAGATAGATAGGAGATAACACTTTATTGCACTTTTAAAATTATTAAAACTAGTTACAAGAAATATTAAAATAACTTAAAAATAGTACAATCGGCGGCCTTATTGCTAGGCAGCAATCTCTTCCAGGCAACCATAGGCTCAATAGATACTTGCATGTCAATTTAGATGGAGGTATAGACTAAAGTGCATTATGTATGTAATCATAATAATTAATACTCAAAATATATATACTATATAAAATATACGTTAGTATATGTAATATTAAACTATAATAGATAAACCACGTAACTTTCTTCGTCCATATATTAGTATTATATGAACGAAGAAATAAAAATGCAAATCAATGTACAGGATAGCCGTTTGGCACATGTGTACAAGAGGTCTAAATAATCATTTTGACCTCTAGTTCTTAAAAATAATTCCCTTAGGAGGGCAGTTATGACGTGATCTTCTATGTTTAAAAAAAATCTGTGATACCAATGGAGTGAAAAACGAAAGAAAGTGGAAGGTAACATATAAAGACAATAGTGACTGACCTCAGGCACAGGATCGAGCAGCGAACTCTTGAGTCCAGGTATAATATTGGGCAAGTAGGGCATCAAGTCCTTCTGATCGGTGAGCGAGTACATATTCCCAATGATCTGCGCGGCCATCTTGCGGGTCTCGGTGCTGCGGTCGAGGAATGCGCGCTGCACCACCGGCATGATGAGGGCCAGCGAGGGCGCGTCGATGAAGTGCACGAACTTCGTGTCCAGCAGGGTCTGCAGGCACACGGACGTCTTCGCTGACGGGTCTTGGAGGGCCTCCAGCATCACCGGCACGATTGCTGAGGGAACAAAGGTGTAAACTCGGTAAGCACTAACTATCCTGTATAGTTGCTTCCTTATGTGATTCCAGTCTAAAAGGACTGATTCTTATTTGGATTGATGTCATATTCCACAAATCACAAAATAATTTCGAAAAAAGCCTGGTTTTGGACCTGCCTTCCTACAACCCAAAGGAAATCATGTAATTTGCTGAGGGGGTGCGCAAGAAATTTTGTCCAAACGTAGGGATTACGACAATATTCCAGCATATTAATTATCTGGCGAATGCTTCTGAAGGAATGGACAGGGCATATTCTGGCGGTATGATCAAGTCAGTAATAACTCATTATAAGAGAGTTTTGTGACCTCACATATGTGCTTTGAAGAGAACGGTGTGGAGGTTGCACCAGCATACAGGTTTTCTGAAGCCTTCCCATTAATTGAGAGGATGATTATAGCTCACCCTGAATCTCTGGATTCCTGATGACGGAGCCGATGACCCTGAGCGCGTCGGCGGCTGCGTTCTGCACCTTGAGATGTGAGTCGCTCAGCACCTCGATGAGCTTGGGCACGATGGAGGGCAGGCATGACGACAGCTGCTTCGGGGCGCAGAACGCCATCGACCCCAGCAGCTCGATACTACCTATACCGTATACAACACAATCCTTTACACACGATATATGGACCTTCTGTTGTTCTTGATTTTTCGATATTTGGCCACTAGCTAGCCGGCTAACTACATCTAGCTGGATTAACGATCACTTATATTAGTTCACTATCTAAGTATTTAAACTTGTTTATATGTTATAAACATGTTCGGAAAATTAAGGAATTAATCTCTAATTTTCCGAACATGTTTACAACGTTAACGAATTAATCATCTTATTTACGCGATAATAGTATGCATAAATGTGAAAGATAAAATAAGTGCAGACAGAATTTTTCTTAAAATCAATTTTTAAAATAATCAATTCTTGAAACAAATCAACTTGAGTAGGAGTTAAGGTTGTGTATTTATATAAGTCCTATTTTATGTCAGATAGTAAAAAAAAACTTTTGTAGTAGATATCAATCATTATCTTAAAATAAATAATTATCATAGCCATGTGACGGCATGCCAAATTAGGCCAATGGCGATTTAAATATATTGGCGTGATCATTTGTTTTACCAAAAAAGGATATATTTGGGAGGGATATTAAAACAAAAAACTGTTTCTCTACTATCAATTCTCACACTACAGAAAAATCTTAATAGCTATAAGTAATTTTTTAGGATTACTTTAAAAATAACTGTATTTAATATTATATTTTTATAAATATAGGAAATTGTTGAAAGATTTGTAGGGGTTGCATACCTGCTTTAGTCCGCCAGTTGTCTTGGTTGAGCGCGTTGAGCAGCGCCGGCAGCACCAGCTTGACCCCGTGCGCGCTCAGCTTGGACATGATGAGCTTGGCGGTGTCGTCGGCGGCAGCGCGCACGTACTGCGACGAGTCCCCCAGGCAGCTCAGCAGGTGCGGCAGCACGTGCACTATGTACGGCTCGAACAGCCGCCCCAGCTTCTGGCAGAGCATCTCGAACCCGAACAGGGCGCCTGCCACATACTATTGTGTCACGGCTTCAACTAATACAATATGTACCGACCTCGAATAATATACATTCACTGAGCTGAAAGAAAATAGGTCATCAACCCCAATTTGTTAATACTAGCAATCTCACTTGCGTAACAACGGTCGTTGACCTCTGCCCGTGTGCAAGTTCGATATGTATCAAAAATAAATCTGACAATTGACGAAGTCTTTTTTTGAAGTTTTTTTTTTCTGCTACTGTTCTTTAATAACGAACGATTAGAATTGTTAGAAGTATGACCCGGTATTAGGGCTTTATTGCAATTACTTAAATTGTATTATTCTCTCGATCACTTGTGTTATATCAAACAGAACGACAAGAAAATTGAATGGAAAAATATTACATTGTTATAATTATCAAAAGAACATATTTAGGACATGCTTGTTAACAGTTTTTCGAGAAGAAGCGAGAGAAAGATAGATTGTTAACCTTCACGATACTTGAAGTTCTTCTTCTCCTGTATGGCCTCTGTGAGCCGTCCCATCACGTCGAGTTGCTTCAGCGACAGGATGCCGAGACCTTTGATGATGCCCGCGATACCGTACGCGGCTCCCTACAACACACAACACAAACATTACATACAAGTATACTACCTACATTATTAAATGTATAAATTAATAAAGATTAAATTTTATTCAACGATTATTTAATCAAACTAAGGGTTTCACTATTTCTTTCCAGAAACTTCAATTTAACGGAGTAAATTCTCCTCCAAATTAGTATTTTTTGTGTTATATTATGCACTAAAATTAAGAGTTTTCCTTGTTATTTACTCAGCCAAAAGTAGTTATTGTATATTAATCTACTAAAATGTGTATGGTAGTTGAAATAACCTTTCTATCTCCGTACTTCTCAGCGGTGAGGAGTTGCTTCATCAGCTTGTTGACGATGTTGGGTACTTCGTCTTCCAGCGCCGGTGACGTCACCAAGTGCGGCAGACAGTTGCTCACCGCTTCTTGTACCTGCACCCAATTAATAGTTACACTACTGCACACGAAAACATAGGAAGTGTTATATTGTAAATTTGCTAAAAATGAGACATTATTGCTACTTAGCTTACTAGCGCAGGGGTAAAGCGACATCGAATAACGGTAGTAGTCAAATATTTTTTCATTTAACGGAATTTTAATATGTAGTACATGTTCAAACTTATTTATCTTATATGGATGATCAACAGTTAGGGCAAACTTCCTATACATAAACAAATAGAAACATAGAGCCAATTATAGGTCATCGCGGAGAGGATTATATAAATATTTCTAATACAGATAAATTATCAAAATTGGTGATGAGAGCCAGTTGTACTGGCCTACCAAACAGTCCTAGCTGATGTTTGTTGATAACGTCTAAATAAGGATATATATGTATAACAACACAACAGATAGATAAATATGAGGTTACTGGTGGTCACAATTATAGCTCGGGCGTTAAGCGACAGTGCTGGAGGCCTTATAGCCGTGAGTTCGAATTTCGCCAGTAGCTAATAATTTTTAATTTAATTTCCATCTACATAATCATAAAAGAAATACCTAAGAGACTGTATTCGGATCTTATTGGAATGATTTGAAAAAAGGGTTTTTTTACCAACCTCAAGTAGAAAATCTGTCGCCAAGCATCTAACGGTGTGTTCCGGCAGCTATCCTTGAAAGCCAGTAATTGTAGGTTAGCCTGAACAACATCTTCGACCACATCATCACTTACCATCAGGTGAGATAGTGGTCAAATATTAGGGTTTAGGCACAAAAAAAAAACAAGTGTAGCACATGTACAACAGATGAGACTAGCAGACAGGAAGAGTGAATATGTTAGTCAGTATAGGAGCGCACAGGTGCAGCGCTAGTGGCGAGTGGCGAGTGGCGAGTGGCGAGTGGGTGGTGGGAGAGTTCAGTAAGAGACAGTAAGTAGAGTGACCTGCTGGCTGGGCGTGGAGAGCGCGGCGACGAGGCGCAGCGCGATGGGCTTGATGCGCGCGTCGTCGGGCTCCAGGTGGCGCGCCAGCGAGCCCACCAGCAGCACCACCGACTGCCGCACCGCGTCGAACCGCCCGGACTTCGGCGCCTTGTCCAGGAACTCCTCGAACACGGGCAGCTGGGTGCCCAGGGTCGCCTGCATGCGCATACACAGACATTACTTTACATCATCCACACCACACATTTGTACCTTACTACATGAAATATGTAGGTATATTAGCTTTGGTAACAAGCACGGTTTGCCAATCAGAAAGAATTTCGGTTGTTGACCCCAATAAACAATAGAGATGCGCTTGTAGCCGAACTTGCGTCCACTGCAGTCATTACTTGGATGGTTGGCTGCTAGTGGCATTTATTACTGAGCGCTTGGGTACTTTGAAAGGCACGTTAAGCCGTCGGTCCTAGTTGTTGTCTTAAGATGGCAGTAGTTATATCACGCCAGTAGGGAATTCACCGAATCTTTGCCTGGCTAGTTACTCTACCCTCAAGTGGATAAGAGTTTATAAAATTGTATGAGGTCAATGGCCGAAGTTCTATCTGCTCGGCGATGATGGTACTTTAATAAGTTCTGTACCGTACATCAATGTAAATAAAGTAACAAATATGTGTAATTGTGTGATATATTTACAGAAAACGTACAAAACTCAAAAAGGAACAAACATTAAATGTTTAGTAGTAATAAATAGAGGTAGGCGAACGAAAGCCACAGACATAGCCCGGCGGATTAGCGAGTTGAAGTGGCAGTGGGCAATGCAATTAGATAGATAGATAGATAAACTCTTTATTGCAACACAAAGCTTAATTTAAAAATAAATAAAAAACTTACAACTAAAGATACAATATAACTAAGTGAAATAATGGGCGGTCTTATCGCTTAAAGCGATCTCTTCCAGACAACCCAACAATATTGGAGATTTTGACAGTATATGGACAGGGTTTTTAAGCTAATGTTACTAAAACAGTAAAAAAAGAATAGTTAAGGATCTTAATTAAACAACACAAAAATGAATTATACTATACATATATATGAAAATATACGTACGCATAAGAATTATAGAGACATATATAGATATACATAACATACAATAATTATATATATACATATACTTTACTTACATAAATATTTTTAACATATACATATAAATACAAAAATATACCTAAATAGACATTTAAAACATATTATAGAAAAAATAAGTTCAGTAATGTTGTATGTACATATCCAAAGTTATAGTGAAAGATAATAAGTATTGACCTGATTTTTAAAAGATTCCAATGAACGAGCACGTTTTATTTCAAGTGGTAGAGGATTCCACAATCTAACAGCTTCAGAAGTAAAAGAACAATGATAGAAGGAGGTTCTACTTACGGGTGCCTGCAGCAATAAATTATCTGATGACCGTAACGATAAAGCATGGGTAGTATGGAGGAATTTGAAACGTTCCTTGAGGTAGGGTGGAGAAGTAGGAAGGAACATAATTTTGTAAAGGAGATGTAGTATATGAGCATTCCGACGAAAACGAATAGGTAGCCACTTGAGCTTGGTACGAAATTCGGAGACATGATCATATTTGCGTAAGCCGTATATGAACCTTATACAAAAATTTTGGAGTCGCTCAAGTTTATTTAGCTGATCTTGTGTGAGATCAAGATAGCAGACGTCAGCATAATCAAGAATAGGGAGTAGCAAAGATTGTGCAAGCGCAATTTTAGTGGTGGTAGGTAAAAAGTTGCGAAGTCTCCATAAAGCTCCAGCAGATGCAAACATTTTACGACTGGTTTGAGCTATTTGAGCGTCCCATGCTAGAGTTCGGTCGATGGTAATACCGAGATTTTTAACATTTTCGCTAAATGGAATGACAATTCCATCGAACACAACTCGCGGCAATGAGTCCCAGTCAACCCTGGAGATCAAGCGGGAACTTCCTACTATGATAACTTGAGTTTTAAGAGGATTGACTGTCAACCCATATGCTTTGCCCCATTGCAGTAAACGAGCAAGATCCCTATTTGTATCTTCTACTGCTTCAGGCAAGTCAAGCAGTGACGAATGTGAATATAATTGAAAATCATCTGCGTAGAGGTGGTAGGACGAAGAAATGTTTTGAGATATTGAATTTATGAAAATTGAGAAGAGAAGAGGAGACAAGACGCCACCCTGAGGTACACCAGAAGTGGTGTTGCACCAGGAAGAAAAACGATCTTCAAGACGAACCCGCTGTCGGCGACCGTACAGGTAAGAACGAAACCAGTCAATCACCGTTGGAGATATGTTGTTTGAGCGAAGAATGGCAAGAAGAATATCAAAGTCAACAGTGTTAAAGGCACTGCTGAAATCTAACAGTGTCAGCACAGTTAACTGTCCATTGTTCATTCCAAGACGAATATCGTCAGTAATTATGACAAGTGCAGTAACTGTGCTGTGTCCCGGACGAAAAAAAATTATTACAATTACAATTAATGTGTTGTGTGATATATACGATGCCAAATTCATGTAATGTTCACTAGGAAAGGGAACGCCTTTGTAACCAAAGACAAGTAGAAGACGAAGAAAAAGTTATCAAGAACATGTTCACAAAGTTTTAAATGCGCGCAACGTGCGCTTTGAGTGGGTGTAGGGTGGTGAGGTGAATGTAGGTAGTCGTGTAGTTTTATTTTGACTGTATTCGAATCATCTTACACAAATTACGACCTTCACTCTTTCGTGTCACGCGGAGCCGATATCGACCACTTATGAATGAAATTTAATTTTTATCAGATTCAGATCATTTATTGCTTCCATAAATAGTATATACAAGTTGTTACAGTATATAAGAGTACAGTCATATTGTGGACCCTGTCGGGAACTGCAACATAGAAGAGAGGAGGACATTATATTAATATTGAATTTGATTTAATATTATGTATATATATAATAAATGTCAAAGGTAAGTAGATCTAGTTAGTCATTAGTCATTTTTCATTTAAGAAGTCATCAATTGTGTAATATGCTTTTTTAATGAGAAGCTGTGTGAAAATGTTTTTTATAAAAATCTTGTCATGCAGAAGGTCTCTTGGTAACTTGTTATATATGTTTACTGACATGGGTAATGTGCTAGACGAGTGCATTTTTAGTCGCGTCACAGGTAATACATGACGAAGTGTGTAGTTTGTATTTAAATCTTGACGTTTTTTTATAAAAATAAGGATAATTACGTACGAATTTGCATATTTCATATATGTATACTTGCCAGGGTTAGGATTTTGTATTTAACAAAATAAGGTTTGCAACTTTCAATCTGTTCTATATTCGCTGAGATACGGATGAGTTTTTTCTGCATAGTAAATATATCGCTCGCAGCGCTGCTGTTCCCCCAGAGTATGATTCCATAGCTAAGTCTGGAATGTGCATTCGCGTAATACATAGAAATTGCCGTTTCCAAATCAGTCAACTTCTTTATTTCTCGAAGGGCGTACGTGAGTGATGACAGTTTCGATTTAATTTTCATAATATGTCAGTGCAGTATCATAATCTATGATGCGCATGGATTTATATACTACAACATTAAGTACTTACCTTAGTAGGTTACGTGTCTATCACCACCACTACATTGATGTGGATCGCAGAGGTGATCAACAAAGAGGTGCCGGTAGCCGGTTGGAGTATAGAAGAGGAGGGGTTGGTTGTGTTACCTTGCCGTGTATATCGACGACGGCCATGGCCGCGTTGAGCATCTCCTCCCTGACCGGCTGCGCGCGGTCCGGCAGCGCGCGCTGCACGAAGAAGCGCACTGCCAGCGGCACGGCGTGCGGCGGCAGCAGCGGCGCCAGCGCGCGCACTGCCAGCGCCACGCCGCGCCGCCCCTCCCACGAGTCCACCTCCGCGCTGATCACGTGCCCGAACGAGTCCACGCGCGCCGGGATCAACTATACATACAATACACACCATATACTACTTGTATACACTAGGCGCGTCAGTTTACTGCACAGCGCACGTATGTACCTCAACTGCATTTAATTTGTGCGCCTGCGGTAGGTACAGCATTTCAATAGGGACGAACGCTATTTATACATACATACTACTATGTAAAGTCACGCGGTCATGACTTTCCTAGAGGTAGACTACGGATTTCCACTTGCTACAATTTTCACATATCACTCTTGATTCCTTGAAGAAATAACACTATATCCTTACCCCAATACTACTATCCTTAGTACTTACCCGTCTGTTAATCATTACTTACGTGGATTTCTACAGCACACCTCTAATCTGGTTACAATATGTTCGCAGAGGTCTTCCCTTTCTAACTGTTCCATTTGCACCCACTACATATACTTGCTTTTAATAAAATAAAATAGAATAGAACTACCATAACATAGAGAATAATTAATGAATCGACACCAATAGTAATGGAAGTTAAAAAAGGTATGCAAAGTTAGTTCGGACACGCAGAGAAGATAGACGGAACTGGATGGAGAAAGCAAGTATATGTAGTGGGTGCAAAGGAACAGTTAGAAAGGAAAGACCTCTGCGAACATATTGTAACCAGATTGGAGATGTGCTGTAGAAATCCACGTAATAATTAACAGACGGGTAAGTACTAAGGATAAAATTGTAGTAGTATTGGGGTAAGGATGTAGTGTTATTTCTTCCAGGAAGAATCAATATTCGTGTAACGGTTGCAAATGACACTCCTTAAATTAGACACTTATGTTCAATTGGGGCTATGTTTTAAGAAGTTTCAGTCTTCATGTCACTTGGTGCATGTAAATTGACCTGCTGTAAATTTGCCCACAATTGAATAGAATAATCCTATTATTACAATTATCATCCTTAGGCCCGATTTCACTAAACTAGGGTTAAACTAATACGCGGATAAATTAGGGACCATCAATATATGACAGGCTTTTGATACTATAGAAAGTCATGGAAAAATAAACACTTCTCGGTGTGGTTTTTTATGAGTTATATGACAGTATCTTCGACCGCACCATCACTTACCATCTGATAAGATAATCGAAGGATAGCCTATCAGGTATATAAATGACAAATATTTCGCGTTCCTATAAGCTTATGCAGCCTACACTTGTTATAACTATAAAGTGTGCACAAGTAGTACTGACGGGCAGCTTCTCCTCGTACATGTCCTGCAGATGTTGCAGCACTATCTCTGCAGTGTCCGCGCCGCTGCACCCCACCACGTGCGCGAGCGCAGCGGCCGCAGCGCGCTGCACCGCCTCCGCGGGGTGCTGCGTCTCGTGCAGCAGCGCCTCCACCAGCGCCGGGGTCTGCGACAGGGGGGCCAGCGAGGGGAGACTCTCCCACAGCTCTGTGGCTAGTTTCCTGTACAACGGGGTACTTGCTCACTCTTGACCATATCACACAAATACCACAGCTAATACTATAAATTCGAAAGTTTCTGATTGAGGATGTGATTATGTTTGCTACTCCTTGACGTTGAAACGGCTGAACCGATTGAGATTCGATTTCCCGAGTATATAGTAAAAGCACGTGATACGTGTGTTTCAATATATTGTATAACAGACGCTGTATTATGTTATATATTGATTGTATAAATAAAAACGACATCCGCTCCCGCTTGCGTTAGCAATAATACCTAGCCAATATCCCGCACAGTATTTCACTAGCTCTGAAAACTACTACTAGTAAGAATTATTCATTTTAAAACTAACTAGCGGCCCACCCCAAATTCGCACGGATATTTGATTTAAGAAAAACTAGTTTTTTGAAAATATTCTATTGCCTATGTTCACTGGGGATAAGGGATAATGTGGGATTCTAGTGGTCAAAGAATTTTTCAAATCAGTCCAGTAGTTTCAGAGTCGATTCAATGCAAATAATCCAGCAAATCTTTCCTCCTTATAATATCAGTTTAGATATTATATAATAACAGATGATTTTATAAAAGCCATATTTAATTATTTTGTACTTAACAAAATAACTAAACATGGTGTGAAGACTCCCTAAATAAAATACTAACTGCGTCAAATATGAACTTTAAAAACATTAGGTAAATTGTATCGAACCCGGAACTAGGGGAAAACAGAAATGGATAGCACGATTAGGCCTGAAGTAACTATATGTGTTTATAACTATGATTTGTCAAGTACATGTCATAATTAGCGAAATGTTAAGTATATAGTTAAAGGTATTTTACTAACTATGTGAGACAAAACCATAGAAGCAACGCTATATCAAATTAATGACCGGAACACTTTTTCATAGACCATTATCATAAACCGTTCACTGTTGAACAAAAGCCTCCCTCATAGAACGCCACAAAGAACGTCTATTAGCCATTTGTGACCGTTAGCTTACCGCGATTTATTCGTTGAAGATAACAAAATTAAAATAGTTTGTGAACATTCTGTAATTAGAAGCAGCAAGTTGAAAGCAAGCTAGAAGAAAGCTGGGAGAGGTATAATATAACAAGTGTTTGTTGGCGGAACAAGATGCATGCAGTACTGACTTGTTATCCTCAGATTCGTCGAAGGTAGCGATGAGCAGCCGCTTGGTGAGCGTGAGCCCGTACTCCGGCATCGCGAGCAGCGGCGCCAGCCCCTCGCGCACGCACACCAGCGCGCGTAGGGCTGCGTCGCGGACTACCTACATACACATACATTCATATACACTACACCTACATAAAGTACTAATTTATATACATTCATTACGTATAAGTTGGGTTATTAGTAAAATGCTAACAACCTCTTAGGGTTGACTACTGCTGGTCTTAACAAACGTATTGAGAGAGACAATTTAAATATGAAATAATACATTACAGGCACAAGATTTTTAACATCAGGTGGGCCTCGTACTTATTCCGTCAAAAACACATAAAAAAAGATACAATAAGTTTTTTTTTCAATACAGAAAAAAAAACATCTCAAAATGTTTGTTAGAACTCACAGAAGTCAACCCTAAGATGTTGTCAGCATTTTACCAATAAACCTGTATTTATAAGATACCATTATATCATATGTAAACTGTGTTCTTTATAAGAAATAAATTCGTGAAACCTAAAGTACTGAGGCCCAATTCTACCTATCTGGGGTTTAATTAATACGCGGATAACTTTTTACTTACCACATTAAAATAAAACTTTCTCCCGAGTGATACATAGTGCTTTATACTACACCTACGAGAAAAATAAAGTTACTTATCAAGTTTTCTCGTATTTGTCCCGAGACATTTCAAGAAGTAAGTTCTTTATGACTTGAGCTGTATTTTTTATTTCTGGTGGACACTTTCACTATCAGGTCACATTTTGGATAATTATTTCTGGTGGCGCCATCTTTGTAAAATCGTCTATTAACGTTCTAATATTAGATGACATTTTAGAAAATTACCTATTTAGAATAATTAAAAGCAACTTGTTAAATTATTTATATGGTGTAAAATAAAATTTAACAAAGAAATAAATTGCCGCGCTTTTTTTCGTAGTGCAGAGAAAGGTTGCCAACCTCCTTTCATGAAAAATTGAGAACGAAAAAAATTCCATCCCTTTTTTTTAATTATTTGATATAAAACCTTTTTGAGATTTGACGATTGCATTTTTTTGTTAGCAGCCAAAAAAACAAGAGCGCTAGCAGGGCAGGTATGGATTTTCATACAACATTCCTTCACTGCTACGGAGGGAAGGTATGAAATTCCATATACCTTTTCCCGCCGCACATTTATAAGGGAGAAATGACAAACTTAATAACACGTTTTTGAATGAGTAATGAAATGAGACACATTCTGAGTGGGTGTGGTATAAAGTTCTTTATGACTTGTATCTCCCCTCGATGTACAATATACTATTTGCGTCCCCGACGTTATAATTGAATGTTAACCTACTGCCATGGCATTATTGGCAATGGCACACATAATGATTCTGACGCTGCAGGTTCAAGTCTCGCTGGAAACCATCAATTGATATCTAAATATTTCGATACAACAACGTCGCAGTATTGAACAAAAACCAGTATATGATAATAGTTTAAGGAAGCGAGCGGTATGTTCTTTATGTTTTGTATGTGCGCTTTGTATGTACGTGTATAGCCTAGTGGTATACCTCCAGCGGGCTCTGCAGGCCGGCGAGCAGGCAGGAGACGTCCTGCTGCGTCACGTGTCCGCGCGCTGCGCACTCCGCCGTCTCCAGCAGCGCCGCAGTGCACGCGGTCTGCGCGCGCCCGCCCACGCTGCCTGCATGCAGCATTGCCACATTACACGACATATTAACGGATCTCCACCCTTAACCACTGAGTGATAATGTCCATAGGGACTACTGCGCAGGCTTACTCAAGGGTGCAGGTTGGGCATTTTGCGAATGCTTGCATGGCTAGTTACTACCCCAAGCACTACCGAAGTAGAAAATCTTTCGGCGAACACTTATCGATTCGTTCTGATAGCTGAAAGCCAGTTCTTCTTAAAAATAAACATACAACAATTGGTTAGAGTCGGCTAGAGACGGTGAATGTTAACGCGGCCCCATCACCTAATTTCGGTGGAAGGCATTTCCCCACTAAAAACAGTTTAGTAATATTGCCAAGCTTGCGATAGGTTAGCATGAATCAATGAGGGACTGAAAGAGAGTGACATTTATTTCATTAAACAAAAAAAGTCAAGTAAAATTGAATATACTCAATTTTAAAGCCGATCATTAATAGGTGAACAGCTGTAAAATAAGACTGAAAATTTGTAGGTGTTCAAAATAATTTCTTCACCAAACAACGTGACTAATTGCCACATAAAAAAGAATGTGCAGAGAGAAATAAGTAGTAATTACTTACTGATGAGATCAATGAGCAGCCGGAACATGTCGTCAATGGGAAAGAGCGCGGGATCTAGAAGGTCCTCCCCCCCCGCGTGCCCCCTGAGGGCCGCGTGGTGCCCGATCACGGCCAGCCCGTACACCATCGTCTGTTCGTCCGTCGCGCTCGCAGACAGACCTGCACAGTTACTTCACTACTGTAGCTATATCTATTACAACCCACTACCTTATTGTCTAATATTTGCCTATCTAGGGAGATGAACTTCATTTTCATATTTGAAGTCAAGAGTAATATTTTTGGAGTAATCGTGTAAGAATTCGGCGGCAGGGGTCTAGAAGAACCAACGAACATAAGCAAATGTTAAAGGACACAGAAAAACAGTTGTTCAAATAAACAACACGAACAATTGACTACATAAACATGAATAAACGGCTACATACATAAAACAAAATACTATCTTTAATATTCATATTACTACATTGTATAATACTTTATTAAATCCCCTAAATTGTACACGCCTGATTATCTTTAACATATATATATATATATATATATTTTTAAGCATTGTATAATTTTTTTTTTATTTATTTATTTTATACTGAACAAATTAAAAGTGGATTTTTTATCTCTACATCAAGTAATTTAACGCAAAAAAAAACATTATTAATAATTTACAAAAATATTTAAGGTGTATAAAGATATATTTAGTGACTGTTTCGCCTAAACTTCCTGGTAAACCGACGCCACATTACCAATTAGTCTTCGACGCGTTTCAATTCTACACGAAGCCTCTTCAGAATGCATATAATACCGTGCGCCGCAAAGTAACGCTAATAAATATCACTAATAAAATTTGGACCAGATATGGCAAAAGAAATGGCGTAGGTTAAGTAATAATTAGTATTAAGTAACTTCAGCTACATTAACCAACATTTAAAAAAATAAGCTTCCTTGGTTATTGTATTAGGGTCAATATTTAAGTTACTAGAGTGTACCGGCTCATTTACACGGGAAATCTTGCATATTTATATCTGACTGATTTAAGTATCCTTTTCCATGATACCTCTTTTGGACACAGACTACATTAACAATATAATTATAGACAAAAGACGACAAAATACAATCTTTGATGCAACACATGTGCACGATTCAAATAGAAACTGACACACGCGCTTCGATTGAATGGTACAATTCCTCCGATTCCATTTACTTGTATTTAAACAAAATCGGATTCAGGGAATAAAATCAAACAAAGGTTGTTTCATGTTCATCCAGTCATTTGACTCACATATGACACCCAAATTGCCAAAAAATCTGTAAAGTAAAATTTAACTGAACGCAACGAGTTACACAATAGCGGACGCTTTTACTGATGTAGTTGAAGTGGTCACCTTTTTTGAAGAGTGGGAAGACATAGCAGAACCCTGGTCCAGTGAAGTGGTGCGGTTTGGAAGAGGGCGCGTGGTCCGCCAGCTTCTTCTGTAGATATGTGGCGGAGTACAAGAGGTTGATGGTGCGCGTCGTGGCCGTAGTTAGATCCTCTTCCTCCCAGGCGGGGTCCAGGTCGCACTGGGGCTCGTGTAATCTGGACAATGGAAATTATCTCATTACTCACTTTTTAAGCTTTTCAAGATTATTTTAACTTTAACATATTATAAATCTAACACCAGCCACACGCCGAATTTCGAATACGATTTGAACTGTGCAGTCGAACGGTCTCGACCAATCGTACCGTGTGTATATACCGGGGTCGGTTTGATTTTTTTTAATTGTACGGGTTAGAATGTTTTTTTTATTACAAGTAAATTGTATTGGAGGAAGTGTACCGTCCTATCGAAGCGTGTGCGCCGGCCGACAGTCAGTTTCTATTTTGATCGTGCACTAATTGGCCGCTTCGTAAATGTAGTTTAGCTTATAGAATATTATCAACAATATGAATAAAAATAATTTAGTTTAAAAAATTGTTTTATTCATAAATTATATTATTTGTTAATGTTTTGTTTCCTTTTGGTGCTGACTAAGTCCAACAACAGCTAAAACGTCATCCTCCGAGACCTTCGTTGAACAAAATAAAGAGTGTGTGATATGATATAAGCACTACTTTAAATTTTTAACGGCATTAGTAATCGCATTCGATTTTGGGAGGTCTGTGGGACTCAAAGGGCGGTAGATCCAAAAACATAACTAATTTATGAAAAGTTTGAAATTAAATTTGATTTTACTTACTAGAATGACAGCTATTTGTTTCAGGGTTTAAAAAACCAAACTACTGAACCAATTAAGAACAATCGAAAAGTCCAAAAGAATTTTCAAAATTGATTCCTAAATGATGGAGTTATGATGTGTCAAACATAAAACAAAAATGGAAACATACTATGTATTTTTGAAGTTAGTAAAAAATTATATAAAATAAGAAATGTAACCCCATTGAATGTTGTTTAATTTAAATGGTTTGATTGTTTGCTAAATCGATATCTCTAAATATATATGATTATCAAATTTTAATACGTTGAGTTAGGCTGTGATGGTTTAGGTAGTTCTGGAAACGCCAGCTTTGTTTCAATACTTGTATATATATGTATTATATAGCTATACCAGTCCTTCAGAGTCCATCGATTATCATTTTTTACGAAAAACTTACCTTTCTTGTTTTATCCAGGTTGATCACTTTCTTAAAAGGCGCTTGTAAGTTAAGGGTGTACTCTACCTGATAGCATTTCGGAGTTGATTAAGATCTGCGTTAACGATTGACAGTACAGTTTAAGTTCGACCAGCAGAGTACCCCATTAGTGCATGCAGTGACTGACCGTATAGTGACCCTGGCGAGCGTGTGCGCGAGCGCGGCGTGCCCCGGCAGCAGCGCGGGCCCCAGGCCCCGGTAGAGAGAGACGAGGCGCGCGGCGGCGAGCGGGGACCGCGCGGCCCGCAGCACGCAGGGCACCACGCGCCGCGCCTCGCCCGCCAGCGCGCGCGCCGCGCCGCGCCCCACCGCGCGCACCAGCCCCACTGCCAGCTCCACGCGCTCGTTCAGCTGCAAGCCGACACCTCTTATACTCCTGCACTGCACAGTACCGGCTCCTTGCTCTTCGCCCCGTTCTACTACGAGACTTCTTAACCTACTCCAGTTCAATAATTAGTGCGAAGTGAGCCTCAAAAGGGCAAATTTTGAAAATGATTTTCATAAAAACTGTACGCCTTGTAGATATTGATTAGTACATTGTACGCCGAGGAGAGAAAACGATCTAATTCTGTTCGAGAGTATGTTTAAAGGAAACTCGATCCCAGAAATAGAACTTTATATCACACCCACTCAGAAAGTGCCTCATTGCTCGTTCAAAAACGTGTTATAAAATTCGTAATTTCTCATATACTATATACTATATATATACTGTACTGTACTGTAACAACCAGATCGTCCACTGCTGAGCAAAGCCTCCCCTATTAAGGGGGTATTTGCCATAATCCCCACCCTTGGCAGGCGTCTTGGGGATCGCAGTGTAAGTTGACAGTTCCTAAGAAGGCGCTGCTGCCCACCTTCCAGTATTTTTCCTACATATATTATGTACGGCGGGAAAAGTTATATATGGAATTTTACTCCTTCGTAGTGTGCGTTCATAGTAGAAGATTTCGGTTTGATTTCTTATTATGACATCGATTCGCACCCATGTTGCAACCGCTAGCGCTTTCAGTCACTTCAATAGTTTGCCTTTGTCTTTTGTTATGGAATTTGCATCGCCCGCTTAATAATTGATTATATTACGCTCCCTTTAAAATTTCTCGGTAAATCAGGACAATAAAGGTATCCCATGTACTAATCCAACAACTTACAAACATATTTATAAATTTTCATCAAAATCAGTTATTACACACACTGTATGGTCAATACAGAAAGAATACTTTTTGTGCCTGATAGGTTAGCCTTTGACCACTATCTCACCTGATGGTAAGTGACGATGTGGTCGAAGATGTTGTTCAGGCTAACCTAGAATATACTTAACTAAATACTATAACAATAAATACTAAAACAGTCGATGTAAAAACCAAGCTAAGAATCTTCTAAGATATTATAAACTAGCTTTACGGCCGTGCGTAGGTCGGTTATCGCGCAATAATATTAACATCATTTTGCGCAGTTCAATAAAAGCTATCCTATGTCCTTCCCCGCATCTCAAACTATTTCCATAACAAATTTCATCCAAATCGGTCCAGTAGTTTTGGCGTGAAAGTGAGACAATCAGAGTTACTTTCACATTTATACTAATATGGACTATGTTGTAAGTACTTACCACACTCAGCCGCTTCCTTATTTCACTCTCTTTAGCCATCTGTGCTTTGAAAGCTTCCTTCTGTTTGGCCGTTAACGGTACCTGCGCAAGATAATAAAATTATGTAAAGTTGATGACAACATACCCATCAGTCTATTTGAAATCTTACAATACTTTCCTTAGAACCACGTAAATATTTTCTAAATGCATTTCTATAAAAGTAATTGTTTTAGCAAGTAGTGATATAAGAATGAACATTACGCGAGGAAAAAACTAGATATATTTTTTCAATAGTGTCTAGTAAACTGAGAAACAAGAAGCTACATTTATTAATAACAAATATTTCCCATAAAAACTTAGTTTCGTCATATTTCCAATAGTCAATATGTTCCTTTGCTGCAGTGTAGACAAAGATGGTCAATATAAGTAAAAGTTCCTGTAAAAAAGCCATTTGAAAGATCCTGTTGGGCACACGATAAGATAAAAGAGGATTATTAATTCTTATTATTGTAATTAGTCCAAATATTTAGTAAATATTAAATAGCAAGAGTTCAATCGTTTTTGCTTCAAATCTATGCTTCTCATTTGTTAGTACATATACCGCAAATAATGATATTACAGAATTCGGAAAAATTGTTTTGTATGGAACTTCTTATTCTCACATTTTAGACATTAAAATAAATAATAATAATAAGAAGAAATGGCAAACCATTTTAGACTCATGCAAAATGTCATCTACTTTGAACACTTAGTATTTAAAATATGACGTAACAACGTTTGTATGGAAAGCTATGCTTTATGAAGACACTAGCCTAAAGTGACCAAAATTTACTGCTGCGGTACACCTGTCCCCAGAACGTGGTTTCAAAGAGTTAATGTAAACAAAACGTATACAATCACGCTGATGATTGTCGGCCTCGCCAATTTTTTTTTTCTTGCTAATAGGCTAGCCTTTGACCACTATCTCACCTGATGGTAAGTGATGATGTGGTCGAAGATGTTGTTCAGGCTAGCCTAGAATTACTGGCTCTCAAGGCCAGCTGTCGGAACACACAGTTAGGTGCTTGGCGACAGATTTTCTACTTGAGGGTGGTAGCTAGCCAGGCGGACATTCGCAAAATGCCCTACCACCGTTCTGTAACGAGTGCCATCGTAAGACAACAACCGGGACCGACGGCTTAACGTGCCCTCCGAAGCACGGAAGCGCTCAGTAGTAACGTCACCAGCGGTCACCCATCCATCTCCTGATTGCGACGGATGTTGCTTATCTTAGTTGATCGCAAACTTCGCTACTAGCGCTTCAAAATAATCAGACCCCTCAAATCTAAACGCATTATTTTTATGTGTGTGATTCATTTGAATTTGAGCAAATACATATTCGCTTACAAGAGGAATAATCTCATAACGTGGTGGGTGAGGTATATTTATGTTTACCTACATGATTGTACTCAACGCACGCATCTACCTGGCCGCGGGGAGCGACGACCAGTAATAAACTAGCAAGCAAACTAAGCGGTGTTTTACTTCTCTCAAGACATATCAGTATAGTTTGTTGGAAGAGTAAGATGTACCTCCTTGAGTTTCCCCTCCTGCCGTCGCTTCTCGTCGAGCTCGCGCCGCAGCGCCAGTTCCTCTTGCTGCTCCTTGTAGCTGTACACTTTACTCTCACGTTTTACGTTTATTTCCTTGCTGTCTTCGTTACTGTAATCATGTTGCAATTTAACTAATTGATTATCTTCCGTTAGTTCGTATCTTTAAAGTTAACAGCTTGATGGCGCTATGATTGTTTTTGCATGTCTGCCCAAATAGTAGTGTTTTCCTAAAAGGATTTATGTATCAATGTATGTGAGGTTTTTTATTCCATTGTAACTTTGAAATGCCTGAACATGTTAAGATGAACATGCCATCATGTCAATGTTATTACAAATAGGGTGCACAAGTACGTTAAATATATTTAATACATTTTTAACTACTTACAACACAACAGTTAGAAATAAAAAAAATTTAAATGTAGAAATTCGAGGCGGTCAATAAATATTTTATCGCAGGCAACACACTCAAATCTTACTAAATATCAAAGTCACATGTTTGTTGTCAAAATAAAATATATTACATAAAATTGGTTCAGAGTTGTGTCAAAAGCGCCACAACCTGAGAAAAGTAACTGGCCCAAAGATTCACCACATTTTTTAAACATTTACACAGATTATTAATTGGCAACAAATAATTTATTATTAGTAAAATGTATAGCTTGGACAACTTTAATAAAGCAGTAAGTACCAATAGCTAAAAAACCGAAACCAAAATAAAGCAAAATGCATGTGTAGTGTAATTACCCCGGAACTGAGCTCTTATCATAGAGCTCTCCTTCGGGCGTCAGATAGGTGAAGTATTCATCTCTGGTGACGCAGAGCAGGTCCGAGTCCTGCAGCGCGTCGAGCGCGCATTGTATGGCGGTGCTGGCGATCGCGTCCGCGTTACTCGCGACCAGCGTCGTGACCACGTTACATATCGTCTGTAGGGGCGAGTAAATAACATGATTTTTTAACGTGGGACGCTGCAAAATTAAAAAAAAGAACGAAATTAATACATCTGAAAATTGTACAATATATAGCGTGTATATTTAAACATATAATAAATTATAGTGCCATGCTATTAAAATAGATTTTACAAAAGATGGAGAGTGTGAAAGTGATATAGGAAGGAGAGTGAACGCTGGAAACATGGTTAACGGAGCATTGCACGCGTTTATGAACAGTCAGAAGGTGTCTAAGAAGGCTCGTCTGGCTGTTCATGGGGGAGTGTTGGTTCCGACACTAATGTATGGGAGTGAAAGTTGGGTATGGCAGAAAAATCATGAAAGTAGAATAAATGGAGTGGAGATGAGAGCATTGAGAAGCATGATTAGAGTCAAACGGAGTGACGGGATAAGGAATAGTGTGATAAGGGAACGATGTGGTGTGAATGAGGATGTAGTGACAAAAATCGAGAAAGGTATGTTAAGATGATTTGGAAATGTGGAGAGAATGAATGAAATGAGATTGACTAAACAGGTATATGTGGGACAAGTGAACGGAAGTGTTGGAAGGGGAAGACCTAGACGAACGTTTCGAAATCAAATTGAAGACGTTTTGAAAAAAGAACAGGTCAAGAGTACCCTAAACCGACGCTCATGTGTGAAAGGATTGATGAATGTAGATGAAGCGAAAGAGTTATGCAAGGATCGTAGCAAGTGGAAATCTGTGGTCTCTGCCTACCCCTACGGGAAAGAGGCGTGATGGTATGTATGTATGTATTAACATGAACCCATAAAACGCAGTTACTAAAATTTTGCATTACGATTGTCAAAAAATAAAAAACTAAAAGCGTGTAACGCAGCAAAATATTTAACACAAAGCAAATCATAAATCACCAGCAAATAATAGGTTATACAAAAAACGTTACTACGATGAAATCTAAGGATCAGTATCGAGACCGTGGCCATTAGACCTAAGGTTATCTGGGTGTAAATGGTATTGCAAGTTTAGAATATTTAGAGATACAGAGATTCCTCGTGATGTAAAATTACATGCATGTTGATGTATTTTGTTTGTACCACTACTATTTTTTTTATGATAGGTTAGCCTTTGACCTCTATCTCATCAGATGGTGATGATGTGGTCGGAGATGTTGTTCAGGCTAACCTAGAGTTACCTTCATTGTATTGCTGTTTATTAGATTGAAGATCATATCAGCGAACACAGGGACAAGCATAATTTGGGAGGTGGACTGGTGGGTTAAAATAAAACAACCTCACGCCTGTATTTCTTGAAATGGTAGGCAGAGGTTTCTGAACACCCACACTTTGCCAGATATATCTTTTGTATCTTGTAATAGGTGGCGAGCCTATTGCCATATACCGGTCACAAATGAGAAAATAGTAAACCTTGTGTAGGTAAAGACACGTACCTCGTTGGGCATGTACCCAGCGATGTACTCCCGATTGAGGGTGGCGGAGTACTGCGCTATGAGCCTCTTGGGGTCGAGGTGCAGATGCAGCAGCAGCCGGCGCCACGCCGCGTGGTTGGCGGCCAGCGCCAGCGGGTGGTGCGCGCAGCGCAGCGCGTCCAGCGCCAGCCGCTCAACGTCTACTTGTGGGTAGTCTGCAATACAACGGTCACACTTAATCATATACGAAAATTTAGAAGCAAAATGTTTGTGACTATTCCACCACCAGAAGTTCCAGTGTTCAAACACACCTATGCCATACCGTTCCCAAGATACCTAGGCTTATTTCTCTTGAAGATATTTTAATTACAGGTGCCTCGTGGGACAAGTACTAAATGGCGGGATCACGTTGGCACCGTACAAAGCATTTCGATTCCACTGAAACGGCTACTTTATTGTTTTGCTTTGAATACATCGGAGCTTAAATTTTAAAATATATGAGCACAAGATGTGCTCAAAGATCAACATAATTGTTTCTACAAATACATAATTCCCTACACATTTATAAACTTGCAAGATAGATAGTAAAAAAAAACATAAAATATTGAAATTACCTCTACATGAACACAATGCCTGCATACAGTCTAGTATCATCTTCCCTGTAAGTTCAGTCCCTTTTTCTCCCTCCGGTGGGCTTTTTTCCTTCGATACAAAGATCTTGCCCTCTTCAAGCACCTCATTAAACTTTAACATTAAATTCCTTGCTATTGGAGCCCTATCTGGCTTGGCTAGGAGAGATTTCACCTCTTCGACTGCAACTGTTCTGACATTCTTCATTGTAGACAGCAACACCAGTATGAATGCCCTATAGATGGGCGAGTTGATATCGCTGGCAACACTGGGGTACTTTTCCAACACTGTTCGGCAGAGGTACGCCACCTGTATTAGGACTATAAAGGGGTAAATGTTATAGAACTGTTGATTAAAATATACAGATTATAAGAAAACAATACAATCCATACCAGCATGTTCTACATAGAATAGAAAATATTTAATATTCAACTAAGTGATCCACTCGCAACTCTGTCTACATAGTAGTAGCTGACATACTCTTTAGTTCCATGTAGTTAACATTCTAAGAACATTTTTAAACTTTTTCAAATGGAATATGTATATTTTAATATAATATTTATGTTACAAAAAAAATCTTTTACACATTGAATCCATTGGTCACATATAAAGTCCGGCCGCCGAGAGAATGCCTTTCACAGTTCGTTTTGTGAATATTTTTTCCCCAGTTCAAAGTAACATACACAGTTTGACTGCATAATATTGTATTAGTCAGGCACTTGAGTATATAAAAATAGGGTATATTTTACTCCATTTACAAGCCACAACGCCAATAAAATCACGTATTGTCTAACGCATTCTCTCGGCGGCCGGACTTTAGTTGTTGTATAGTAGTATTGTATATATCAATTATATTTTATTAATTTCAATAAATAGCATTATGTCTATTGAACTATGATAAGAACCGCTAACGTTAACTTCGCTAAGTTGAGCTATTCATATATTCCGACTTGACTCATACCTTAGTGTGTATAACAACAAAACAAGAATGGTGTATATTTACCATCATCAGTGACAGCGGCAAGCGTCCGGTCGTGCAACAACGCATGCTTCTCATGGTGCGTGAGCGCTGCCCACACGCCGCCGCTGGCAGGCAGCGCGCGCTCCGAGTCCAGCACTGTCAGCCCCAGCATTGCCGATATACCCTCGCTCACTACGGGGTGCTAAGGAAAATATTACGAATATCGTTTGGTAATCGTTATTTTGCAATTTGTAGGTTACTCTTAAATCCATACCTTACTCGTACTTCTCCCATACTTTATACTATTCATATATTTTACTCTTACTATACTCATATCCTATGTATACTTTTAATTATACCCATTTTAATATCGACTACTTTAAACTAGAATTATCTTGCAGCGGCAGCCGCGCGCTTAAACGATCACCATGTATTCTTTACGTACCTATACGAAAGTTTTCTTATTACGTAATAAGAAAACTTTCGGATCCTAATCTTTTCGAATCCTAATTGTATATTACGTAATAAGAAAACTTTCGTATCGCTTAAGCGTGGAGATGTGTATTGGCAGGTCTCCTTGAGAACCTACTCTATTCTATAAAACTTTAACTGCTACTATCTTCGACAACATCATCGCTCAACGATAATCGTACTCTACCTGTGCAAAGGATAACCAATAAATGTTGATAAGATATTAAAGGTAGGAGACCTGTAGAGGCTGCGCGGCTGCCTTCTCGACTGCCTTGGTGAGCAGCGGGCGCAGCGCTGCGGCGGTGTCCGGCGGCGGCGTTGCTGCGCAGAGGGCGCGGGACACCATGCCAGTGTACGCGGTCCGCACGCCCTGCGTCGTGCTCTTAGCCGATAGGTTCTTCTGTAATAACGGAGTTGGTATTATTATGGTAGCTGGCGGGGGAAATGTACAATACACCTCAAGTGGGATGACAGTGCTCATCGAGAGACATAAGTCTCTTCCAAACATATTAAGAAAGGTTTTTTATTTTGAAAGATGCATAGGGTCGTATCTGCAATTTAGATGAGTGAACTCATGCGATGAAGGGAATTGTATATGCTCGAAACCAAGATCGACAATCTTAGCCAATACGCATGAGTATTCCCGTTATTTAACACGTTAAAATGTAGTATTCATCATATTTTAAAAGTGGGAAATCTTATTTTAACATTTAGCGAGAGACTAAATCACACAGAGTTTGAACAAGAGATATAGCAGCTATTTGCCGCAGCAGGATCCTTAAAAAGGTTGCGCAACTTTCTTCCAACAGCCACTAAAATTGCATTAGCTCAATCTCTATTACATCCTATTCTTGACTACGCTGATGCCTGCTATCTCGATCTCACGGAGGAACAGCTAGATAAACTTGAGCGTCTTCAAAATTTTTGCATTAGATTCGTATTTGGTTTACGCAAATATGATCACGTATCTCAGTTTCGTTCTAAGCTCAATTGGCTGAATATACGTTTTCGCCGGAATGCTCATATTCTCAGTCTCCTTTACAATATATTGTTCAGTCCTACATCCCCGCGCTATCTCAAGGAACGCTTCGATTTCCTTCACTGTTCTTCATACACGTTAAGGTCATCAGAAAATCTCACACTTGAAATCCATCCTCATACGAGTTCGTTTTATAGCAAATCCTTCACTATTCAGGCTGCCCGCTTGTGGAATTCTCTTCCTGTATCAATCAGACAAGCACCGACTCTCAATATGTTCAAGGATCAAGTTAAAAGGTTTTATTTGTCCAATTAATTTTGCACTATATTTTTGTCAATTTCTATGCTATATATGAGATAATATTATAATATGTACTATATTTTTATATAATTTATAGGTATATGTATATATCATTATCTATTTATGTATGTTGCTATGTATCTGTTTAATTATTATAAAAACCTATATGTATGCTATTTTTTATATATTTGTTTAGAAATTACACTAAAATACGTTTTATTTTAAAATGTTTTTTATGAAATTTGATTATGTATTTGGACTACACCCGCCTCTATTGTTTTAATTCGTTCAACTCCATCCTAAGGTTGCCTGGTAGAGATCACTTTTAGTGATAAGGCCGCCCATTGTAACACTATGTTATTATAATTTAATGTGTAATCTTTTATATTTCTAAAGTGGTGTAACAGTAAAGAGTTTTCTATCTATCTATCTATCTATATTGCCTGAAAAGGAATTTAGTATGGGACCATACAGAAATATTAAACTATGCATAGTGCTTAGATTATTTACATTTGGTTGAATCAATCAGTTCTTCAGAACTACTCAACCACCAAATACTTATTCAATTCATTCCAAACATCATTAGAACTTCATTTTGAAGAACTCCAGAAAGGAATTGTCCATTCTCATATCGATTTAGGCGCTGAAAAGTGCTAAATAGCTTTAATTGACAGAATTTTAGCAAAATATATTTAATTTGTAACAGTAAGAAAATTATATGTTAATCTTGACCATCTATTCTCTAAGGGTGTACGGTGTAACCACACATTCGACCGCGTAAGCATTTTTGGCAACGTTCTAAGTAAACGACCAGTTCGCAATTAGCATCGATTCGATCGTATCATAGGCGGCTGGCTATCATTTTTACAAATCAAATACACATTTATTTCTCATTTTATAGAATGGTACAAATCTTAAGAATCCGGACTCGGACTGTAAAAAGGGCAAGTTAATTCCAAAACGTGTTTCGTTAAAATTTTCTCAGGCCTTGATTCGAGGATTCAATTCCACAAACAATTTGTAGAATGGTACAAATCTTAAGAATCCGGTCTCGGACTGTAAAAAGGGCAAGTTAATTCCAAAACGTGTTTCGTTAAAATTTTCTCAGGGCTTGATTCGAGGCTTCAATTCCACAAACAATTTATGATAGGTGCTCAGTCTAGCAAAGCGGGTTTTGGGTCGAAAAAGAAAGTTGAGGACAAAGACATTCTTAAATCTTTTCTACAACAAGACGAAAATGATAGCTATAAAGTGCATGCAATGAGCTTAGAAATACAAAGCCAAATAGAAATACAAATGGCTAACGATAGGTGAATTTTGTATCCCTCTGGCGCTTAAGTGGCGTACCTTAATATACGATTGGTCACCTGCCTTAAAATGTTATCTAAACGCCTTTCAGATGACCCTCCCGGACCAAAGTAACTTAGTAAGATGTGGTAAAGCCACCGAAAAGTCTTGCGGTATTTGTCGGGAGGCGATAGGTACAGCAAGGCACTTATTAGTAGGATGCAAGGTGCTCCTTGATAGGGTCATCATTCACGTCGCCATGATAGAGTCCTCGAAATCATACGAGAAGCGTCGAGTCTCTCGGTAGTTAGAGCAAAAAAAGGTTTGACCACGAACAAACGACACGTTGATTTTGTAAAAGAAGGGTCATCTACAAAATCTAAATCCAAGCCTCACTCCATCTTAGGACTCTTTTAATGGACACGTATGAAAAACACTACAAAATTCCTGAGGATGTTGGTGTTTCTTCTTCCAGACCAGACATATTTCTATACTCAAAAAATCTAAAACGCATAATATTTATAGAACTTACTATGCCGTGGGAAACGAACACACCTAAAGACCACACAATAAAAACAAACAAATATTATGATCTAACAAATGAATTAACCAAAAACGGTTATGTGGTTAATTTATATGCTGTAGAGTAGAAGTTGGAGCAAGGGGTATACCAGCGAAATCCCAATATAACCTACTTAAAGACCTTGGCCTGCCAACAACAACCGTAACTTCCATCCTAGAACGTGTACCTAACGCGGCATTAGTTGGATCTTACCAAATTTGGTTAGGTAGGGGAGGAGGCTTGATCGGGAAGGGGAGCGTTGATGCATTATAAAGAGGCCTCTTAACCCTACACCTGGGTTGCAAGTCCCAGGCCCCTCTAGCCTCTTCCTATGCAATGCTATGGACCCGGCACCTACATGGTGAATCCATGGAATGCTAAGTAATTCATCTTATTTTTGTGTTTGTATATAAAAATATAAGAATAAAATAGCTAAACACTAGCATGAGGGACAAGTTACATTTTCGATTTAAGTAACTAGTTTTGTGTTGATATGCTTTCTTCACACAAACTTATTGCGACTTCACCATCACTGCCTCTCTTTCACTTCTATGCAGTCAGATAGTGAGGGAATTCCAGTATTTCTCAGCGTTATAAGTACCATTCTAGTAAGCCAATAAGGCTGCAGTTGTGATTGATAAAGCCTCACCTTGAAAATGTCTAGTACTAGGGCAGGTAGGGGCGCGTCCAACGTGAGGAGCCACCTGGTGAGGTTGTCGAGCGCCACACACAGGGTGCGCTCGTGCGACTCTGTGTCGAGCACGCGGGACATCTGCGTGCCCACCACCACGAACAGCGACACTCGCTGCTCCGCCCGCACCGCCAGGGCACTCAGTGTGCCCACACCCTGTAAAATACATATGGGTTAGCATGTGGCAGTCTGCAATTTTTTTACTGACTTGTTGATTTTTTCATGCATACTTGATATTAACCAAATAGTAATTAATTTAATTCTGAAAAAGTACATGACAAACTATGTCGATAATAAACATGGAGGAAGACCATTTTCTGGTTAGCTACCATCCTCAAGTAGAAAATCTGTAGCCCAGCACCTAACGGTATGTTCCGTCTGCAGTTATTGAGAGCTTATATTATAGATTCTTAGTTAGCCTGAACAACATCATCGACTGCATCATCACTTACCATCTGATAAAATGATTGCCTATCAGCAATTACAAAAAAATCATTCCCGTCGTCGTATTTTACATCTAACCAGAAGATGAAATGATGATATGAATATTCCTTATATTTTAAAGCAGGAATTATAAAGACACTCAGACTCATAATCTTAAATTGGTTTAAATCAATTTATAGTGGTTTTGATCCAACAACTGTGTTAACTGCAGTCTTATCATATAATATTATCATTGAAACTTCTAAAGTAACCTTCGAAGCTTATGGTTTTATCTCATTTATTTTCAGAACATTTATTCTTACATTAAGTACAGCGATCTTATCCTCGCTGGAGTTAAGTTTCCCACTCGCCCCATTGTACTCTTGGAAGGCGTGCGTCAGCAGTGCTTTCGCAGCGTCGAGGTCCGAGCAGTGCGTCGCCAGTCGCCGCAGTGCTTCTAAAGCCTCTGCTCGCACCCACTCGTCCTTAGAGTGAAGGTTCACTGGAACATTGAGTCAATTTTTTATCAATCGCTGAGCATATATTATTATTGCATAATTTTGTTGTGTACTGTATTTAAATTATATTAAAAACACAAGTCACAGTGGTTGTATAACTTTTTTTATTGAATCAGTAAATATACAGTTACTTCATGTGCATTAAATTTATGGCAAACTAAAAACAAGAGGAAAATTATGTCAGACTTTATTAAGAAAATGTTATGTATGTACTCTACTTGTATGATATTTTGACATACCAATTAAACTCTTTCCAATATCTACAGCAATGCCATCAAGATGTATCTTCAAGTTGTCCACCACTTCACCAACACCCTGGATGATGGTTTCGGGACTCCTGAGCATGGCTTTGTGCAGTGCTGGGAGCAAGATGTCTTGGACTTCCTTCCTGTCAAGCAGCTGCAGTAGATCGGAACAACCCTTGATGTAGTTGGAGTTTGGACGAGTCTTAACGCTGATTAAACTCTTCATGAAACTTTCCAGCATCTTTGGCTAGAAACAAAATAAATTATCACTACAGCATAGAAACTAAACAAATATGTATATGACATGCTTAAAAAAATTAGATAATTAATAAAATTAAAAAATAAATGATTAAACATGCACATGCCTATATTTTACTCTAAGGTAACCATTATTTTATATTTTATTTTATTATTATTTTGATTATGACATTGATACTGATGACATTGTTTATAATTTGATTATTTATTTACTATAAATTCAATCAACAATAATATGCTCGCCGTCTATTACACGAGAACTATAACATATCTGGAGGTCTGGGTGATAAGACACCGTTTTGGGATTATAGAGACACAATTATAGATTTGTGTCAAATAAAAAAAAAGTGGTTTTTATGAAATCAATCATTTAAATTATTGGTTTCATAAAAACCACTTTTTATTTATTAACTTGGGACGGGGAAATGTTTCATTTAGATTTGGAATTATTCTCAGCATTAAGAAGTTACAAATTACAAAGTCAAAGTCAAAATCATTTATTCAATTTAGGCGTCTACGACGCTCTTATGAAGGTCAATTACAAATTTTAATATTGAAATATACTACATTGTACTGCCACAGTACAATGTAGTATATGTGCCAGTAAAAATGTAACCTGTCGCCAAGGTTAACATAACAACTCTAAATTTATCAATGCCATTTATAAAGGTCCTAACCAGTAGTCACATATTGCTAGTCACATATTCACATAGCAACCTATTATTCATTTTAAAATCTGAATGATCAATTTTGAACCTCAATGAACAGTTTTTACCTTGTGTTGTGTAATGGTGGCTTCATCTCCAATTTGCTTGAGGTGTCTACAGAGAGCTGAGAAAGTGACACATATGTGTGGACCTGTGTCTGGTGGCTGGGAAAGGAGGATGTCCAGCCATTTGTTGAGCTTATTTTTATTGATAGCACGCCATGATGTGTGTAACTGAAAAATTAAAAATTTCAGAAGCATTAATACAAATACTTCAGAACATTATGTACGTGCAAAATTTTACAAAAAATGATCTTAATCCACAAGCTTTGGTTGTATATATCTTTGTTTACTCGCCATCATTACTGGTATTCTGTGCCTAATATTATTCTGACAACCTGAGAATGTAATATGTCAAAGTAAAGCTTATAATGATTATCATTCTGAGATGTTTTAGTGGCAGTAGAACTCTTTGTGTGGATTCCCCCGGGGAAGTACTGCCACTATTGCTATTTCTACCACCAGGCAGTAATGTTCACATTACTGTGTTCCGGTTTGAAGGGTTTGGGCGCCGGTGAAATTACAGACACATGAGACTTAACAACTTTATGTCCCAGGGCGATGAACGCAGTGCAGTTTATGACCAGAGATAAACAGCATCTGTTATAGGCAGAGGTTATTGCTTAACACCAGATGGCCCTCATCCTTGTTCCATAACAAATGTATAAAAAAGTAATTTAGTTATGAAACCATGTTTGTCTAATGATGATGATAATATAAGCTAGCTGTCAGGGGTGTTTAAAATTAACAAACTCCCATCAAAAAAGTTATAGATTTAAGATTATTATATATTTAAGATTGTCAACCCTCCTTTTATAAAGTCAACATGAAGTCAAGTATAATTTTGTCTTACCATAGAATATGCTTTGTCATTCTTCTTTCTGTCTCCAAATGCGGTGACCACAGCAAGTAGATTAGCTTGGGCCAGAACAAGGGTGTTGTAATCCACTTCATCCTCCAGGTCTTTGAGGGATGTTTCAACCAGGACTGTTGACCATCTTAGTGCATATAGACCAGTGTGGCTTGTGCTATTACTGTGGGTTAAAAATTATTTTATCAAAGTTTTAGCTTGCGGAAGCCTGTATCGAAACAAACAATACTGATTTAAAAAATCCTGGAAACACATTTTTATGCCCAACCTCTAAAGTTATAGGGCTGTGTCTTTGGAATTTTCACAGTATATGTGGTAGTATGATCGTCTAACACATAATAATTTAAACTAATAATTAAGCAGTAAAACGGAGTCCAAATACCTACACGTTTTTCTTAATGTTTACTTTTTGCTCTAACTTAAAAAGGGTAGTAAGTATTAAAGTGTCAAACTTCTTATGATTATATTCCAATATCTAAAGTATAATAGCATATAGTTAAATTCGGCCAAATGTGGGACAAACTCTTGCTAAGAATTTCAAACAGAATTTGAATTTAAATTTTATGTTGATGCGGAACCCTCAGTGTGTAATTCCAACTCGCACTTGGCCGGTTTTTTATGAGCAACTGAAAAGTACAATACTCAATGGCATATGATAACTACAAACAATATTAATTATAAATATTAGCAGACAAATTTACTCAAGTTGTATTCTGATCTGATAATAATATATTCAGTAACTTACGATGTAGAAGTGTTTTTAAGCTGCTCTGATATTTCAAGTAGCAACGGCAGCAGCCCCTTCAAAGTCCATTCCCGATATGAAGAGCAAAGGTGTGTCAGAAGGCTCTTTATATAGGACTGGGAAGTAGTATCACGATATCTGTTCAGGGTCAGGGTCAGTACTCGGCAAATGTACCGCACAGCTGGTTCAGTGATTCCTAATGAACAATATAGCCTTATTATGATGATTATTAAAATATATATATATATATGCTGCCCAGTCTAATATTGTGAATAAGTACCAAAATATTAACCATTGCTGTTCTCTGTCGATGCCAAAACTACTTTATAATATGATTTATTGAATTACATAACTCATAACACTATTCTTTGTTATAATGGGTGTGTTTATATACCTTTGGTAAGAATGCATTACACAACATTATTACAAAATATTTAAAGTAGCATTCCTGAAGGTACGTAATATTATGGAAGTGGTGAAGTCTTCTGTATACGTTTAGATTCATTCTCATCTGATAAAATTTTAGTTTATCTAAGTACATACAGAAAGAAATGTTTGGAAAGACCTCGTAATGTATGCCTTGTCCTATTACTACGTAATTCAACAATAGTAGTGCATGTAAGTGCAGCACGAACAAGCCGCGAACCGCCACCTCCCGGGCCACACCGGTCGATCAATATACTCAGCACATGCAACCTATAAATCAACCTGTGGAACGTACTTAACTTGACCTACATTCAAGCACATAGCCTATTATTCACAATAGAAGAAAATTAATTGTATATTACCTGGCATGGATAAAACATCGCGAATTTCTTTTACAACCTCAAGTCTTTCTTTCAAACTTGAAGTCTGGATTTTGTAGGGTATATCTTTCAGTTTCTTTTGAACCTGCAACGAAACAGTCGTTTCATATGTGTTTTAGCTTCAGTTGTAATATTTATTGTGTCGTGAGAAGATTTACCTCGGAATCTGCCATTTTCCACGAACATTCAGAATATTTTCTAAGTTTTTTGGAAACACACGTTCACCACCTTACGTCTCCTGTCAAAGCAAGGATAGAATAAAAAAAAACTACTGTCAAATCAGCAATCAAAATCAATGATAATATATTGAGTTTTCTATTTTATAATCGTATGGTTTGTACGTCGCCGCCACCGGCCACTTCAATCACCACGCACTGGTGGGAATTCAGATTTATTTCGAATTAAGTAAATCGAATTCAAAAGCAAAATTTTGCCACTCTTCCAACGAGCAACGGGGTATATAAGTAAGTAAGTTATTTTTGAAATGACATTCTCGTGAGTTTCACACATATTTAAATATTATAAATTAAACCGAAAAAAAACTCACGTTGGGGATCGAATACGTCGACCCGGGTTTCTAGCCTATCAGATGCTCATCATCAGGGCGAGTGCGCAGCTGCCTCTGCGAGCTCCCGACGGGTACCCCTAAATAGTATAATAATTGACTAGCGGCCCGCCCCGGCTTCACACTTGTAATTACGACTATAATTTGAGATGTAATCAAAATGTACATAGTGTGCAAATCAAATTTAAAATTGATTCATTAGTTTAGGAGTCCATCGCGGACAAATAACGTGACACGTAATTTTTATATACATATAAAGATTTAGTAAAAATCGATAATAAGAAAATAATAATCGATTTAAATAAAACATATTTTTTACATCCCTAGAATATATACTCTGTGACCAAGGAGGCAAGAGCTGAGCTGGTAGCACTAGTGTGGCACTAGTGAGAAACCGTAGGTTTCCCTAAGTAATTTGTGCTAGTGAGGTAATCTGTGGCTGAGTCTGTTGGTCTGTACTGTACTCTGTAAATAAATGAAAGAAAATGATGGCTAAAAGACAAGAAGAACTGATGGAGTTGAAGCAATATATTGAAAATATCGAAAAAGAAACAACTTTGTTACTACAAAATCTTCAATGGGATCACAAGCACTTGTTGGAGGTTAGATACATCCAGGAATTTAATTCCTTATTTCAAATGATTACTACACTTGCAATTTTAGTGTGTATTTCACTGTTTTCGTACGCTATTCCAGAGTCCAACAATGGTATCATGTAAATATGTGTCAACCCATAGAATACCTCAAGAGACTAGAGAGGATCATGAGAAACAGTGCTACTTGGTATTACATGGATACAGCAAGAAGGATGTTCTGCTCCCAGACCCAATAGATCCTGAAGCCAGCACCGTTGTCAAACTTTGTATGAGACCATTAATTTATGCTACTATTTATATCTGTTTTTATATCTAGTTAATAATAATTCATTTCTTTCTTATTATGTGTAGGTAAACAAGACATACAGCAAATTTTCAATAGAGCATCTTTATCAAACCCATCATTTAGAAGAGGTAAATATATAATTCATTTTTAACTTAAGTTATTTGTATGAAAAGATAAATTAATCCCTCATTGAAGGTGAGTTATGAGCAGGAACACATTAGTCACTAACAACAAGTGCTTATATATATATGCACTCGGAAGGATCCAGGTATAATTTTAAGCAAGCAAAACAATAGATAATATGTAATAACGAAACAATTTTCCTGAGCTCCCTCATTTATAGCCCACATGGGCCATACATTAGCCAAAAAGTTGAGAAGTTTTATATAAGTTCATCAATGCTAATTTGTCTATCAGGTGTTTAAAAGTTAACATTCACTGAATTGATTCTGGTCTGATTTAGTTATTACAGTGGATTTCAGTTATAACAACAATGAAGGCACCGCTATGATTCCGTTGGTATATCCTCCTCAGTCCCATGTCATTATTGCCTAATAATGATATAAAATATGAAGTATATCATATTTAAATGAGAATTACAGGCATATTCAAAGTCAAAGTGGTTTATTGCATTCATGAGTACATAAGGTGACACAGACATTATAAGAGCATACATGAAACCCATTTGGGTGTAGCAATATTACCATGAGCGACATGGTGTCATTGATAGGTACATATTTGAAGATGTATTTTTATTCAGCGTGTAACAGACATTGATTTTTAAACAGTTATGACGGAAAAATATTATTATTATATAATTGTATATTATATCATTATTATTATCAGGAAGTACTAGAATAAAATAACATATTACAGAAATTAAAAAAAGAAAACATACTGAATATTGATTTTTGCAAGTATTTTAATAAAAGTTGGCAATTGTATGAAATTCTAATGACAACACAACAATATAGAATGGTCTGGCTTGATCTAGGTTAGGAACTGTGCAACTGTTTTAGGAGATACTTATGCTTAGATTTAAATTTACGTACCTGAACATATATAAACAAAAGCATATTGTTACAACTAAACATCTGGATGTAAATAAAAGATAAGCAAGCTTTATGATTCTTCAAAATATGAACCTCTGTGCATTTGTTGACTCAGTCTAGACTTAGTCACTATATCTGCATGGGATACTTAGGCATTTGTTACAAATTGATAATTTAAATTAGTCCCTAGAGACACTTTAATGTGCTAGCGCCAGGTCCATTGTGTTACAGAGGAGGAGGCTCAGGTTTCTGACTGGTACTTGCAACCAAGGAAGTAGGGTTAAGAGGTCCCTTAGCAGTACCGGAATTTGGTGTTACATCTGTAGTTGCTAGAACCAAATTATTTTCTACTTAAAGTATCCTTACAACCAAGGTTTTGATAAATGAAATCTAATGTATTTGGTTTTTTATAAGGTAGCCTTTGACTTTTATTTCACCCATTGGTTTTCCATGATGGGCATAGTTTAACAGCCATAATATCCAGCGCTGAAAACAGTCCTCTCTCATTAGCAAGAGTGAGGGGTTTATAATCCTCGTGCTTGGCAGGAGTCTTGGGGATTGCAGTTCTTGAGAAGGTGCAATTATATCCCAGTACCCAACAGGAGGGTTATGTTTTATTATTTAATATAATCACCTTCTAAAGAACCGCCAACTTACACTGAGATCTCCTACCAAGCGTGGTGATTATGACAAACACCCCCTTAATAGGGGAGGCTGTGTTCAACAGTGGACAATCTGGCTGTTACAGTACAGTAATTTAATAAAAAACTGGTGCTTGCCATGACAAACATTTTATCTTAAAAATGGGTAGGCAGAGGCATTGAAAGACCACTTTTGTTGTGAGATGCTTTGGCCTCATGTAACAGGAGGTGAGCCTTTAACTATCTACCAAGCATAGCTATTAGCTACAAATTCCAGACTGCTACTGAATTTGTCATTATTAGAATATTTATAATTGTCTGATTTTGCCAGGTAATTAATGGAATTTTAATATGTGTGAAACTTATTCAATTTTTTAATTTCACAAGAATTCAATTCCACAAAATAATATTCATTACATGGCATATTCATTCTCAGCAAATTGAACTACCAACCTGAATATGCCATGCATTCCTTCTACCTAGAGTTATTTTATAATTTCCCTGGTCATCTGTGAAATTATAATTTTGCTGATATTGGGCTTGTGGTATTGTACACTGCCCAAATGTAAGGCTATTGTTTCTCTAGCGAAATTACAAGATTCTGCCTTCTACTGTAGTCCCGCAAATATTTATATTATACATTTGGTTTAGTTTTATTTTATTCTTGATTGACATCTATTATAATTATATACCATTTTCATTACAGTTTGTAACCTACTGAGCTTGTGGCCCAGAATATCAGATTGATCATGTATCCTTTACAAGACAAATAGCTAGTGGCATGACTGCTGCTTTGCTTATTATGATTGAATCTATATCTCACAAAAGCGGAGGATTCTTATTTGCATTTCCATCAAGGTTATAGTGAGCCAATCAGTTGGCTCGCCAAATAGGCTTTTTAGTTTGACTCTTCTAACTTCTTGTCTGAAGCCATTACTTATGTATGTATTGATAGTATCAAAATAGTATGCAGCCCACTATTTCTAATTATGAAAAATAAAATGTTAGTTTCAATGGGGGTTTGAAATCTTGACTAGAGAATGAATAATGTGATAAGAGCGAAGTATGCAAGTGAAATATGTCAGGATCTGAAATCAATCAGGAGTGGAAATCCTTAGTCTCTGCCTTCGAGGTACAGGGGTGACATTAATTTATGTATGAAAATGTTAGAAACATTTTGGCTCCCGATGTTGGTCTAACTGTTGTACTCAGAAACATCATTTAACTAGCATTAAAGATTTCTTTTTGTACTGACATTTAATGTTAATTAGTATTAATTGGTGTATTTGAGCATGGAAATTTATGCATATTTGGAATGGAACAGCACCCTTAACTGAAGATGTAGCATGTGGGGCCCCAGAGCCGCTCAGCTTGGAGCGGCTGCAGGTTGCGTACACGGCGGACGAACGACGCGCCATCTACGACGCCGTGGTCAGCGCCGCTCCCAACTGCCATGACCTGACAGACCTGGCATTGGTCAGGTAGGTGGAATTAATTGCTGTTCACATTTTTAGAGCTGCTTAGCGTTGGTAGGAAGGTTGAAACTGATGTGAGGTGAAAATCTTGAAGCGCTCTTAGCCAAGTTTGCTTAGCCATTCTGAATCGATTAGCAAAGTTAAGCAACAAATTCAAATTCAAAATCATTTATTCAATTTAGGCGTCTACGACGCTCTTATGAAGGTCAATTACAAACTTTAATATTGAAATATTCTACTTTGTACTGCCACGTTCAGCAAAAAAATTTATAGAGCCACTGCGAGAAGAACGGGCAAGAAACTCGGGGCCATTCTTTTAAACATCTGTTTACAATTTGTTATAAACAATATAATACAATTATTACAATATTTGTTTAAATTACGTAGGAGACAGGTGATGGCTTGGCAGAGGTGGAATTTTCCAAGCATTTTTGTCGTTTAAGTAATCACAAACTGTGTAGTATGTTTGGGAATTTTATTATAAAACCGCACACAATTACCTAAAAAGGACCTTTTATTTGTCTTTGCTAATCTAAAACACGGTACCGTTAATTTATATTTGTTCCTAGTGTTGTAATTGTGGTTGTCACTGTTTAATTTAAATTTACTAAATTTTTTCCGAACATACATAATATTTTCAAATATATACAGACTCGGTAAAGTTAATATATCAATTTCTTTAAAAAGATCCCTTAGAGATTCCATAGGATCCATTTCATATATGGCTCGAATTGCACGCTTTTGTAAGATAAAGATTGTTTCCATCTCAGCAGCAGCTCCCCACAGCAATACACCATACGACATAATACTGTGGAAGTACGCGAAATAAACTAGCCGTGCAGTAGCTACGTCTGTTAACTGTCTTATCTTACAAACTGCATATGCAGCAGAACTAAGTCTTCCGGCTAGATCATGTATATGTGGATCCCACTGTAAAGTTGAGTCCACTTTGATTCCCAGAAAGACTGTCGCTTTGTCAATAGAGAGTTTATCTAAGCCAAGCTTAATGTTTGGTTCAACATAAGGAACATTTGGTAAAGAAAACTTTAAACATTTGGTCTTTTTTGAATTTAAGAGAAGATTATTAGCGGCGAACCATTCAGAGATCATAGATAACACATTATTTACATGAATGAGTTCACTATCTTTCCTATCTACTTTAAAAATCAGAGAGGTATCATCGGCGAATAAAACAATATTGCAGAAATCTTTGACCATGCAAGGCAGATCATTAATATACGCTAGGAACAGAAAAGGTCCCAAAATTGATCCCTGCGGTACACCTATTTTTACCAAAGACCCGGAAGAAGTATTGCCATTTATTCCAACCATCTGTAGCCTGTTTGACAGATAAGACTCTATTAGATTCAAAGCTTTTCCACGAATACCATAGTGTGAAAGCTTACGAATCAGAGTGCAGTGTTCTACACAGTCGAATGCCTTGGAAAGATCACAAAATACGCCAATAGCATCATGTGAACTCTCCCAGGCTTCAAGTATATGTGACATCAATTGAACACCTGCATCTGTAGTGGATCTGCTCTTAGTAAAACCAAACTGATTCTCATTCAATATATTATGCTCATTAAACAACATCCGCCTCGGTCATGACTTGGATGGGTGACCGCTGGTGACATTACTACTGAGCGCTTCCGTGCTTCGGAGGGCATGTTAAGCCGTCGGTCCCGGTTGTTGTTTTAGGATAGCAGTCATTACAGCATGGTGGTAGGGCACTTTGCAAATGCCCGCCTGACTAGCTACCACCCTCAAGTTGAAAATCTGTCGCCAAGCACCTAACGGTGTGTTCCGGCAGCTGTCCTTGAGAGCTAGTAATTCTAGATTAGCCTGAACAACACCTTCGACCACATCATCACTTACCATCAGGTGAGATAGTGGTCAAAGGCTAACCTACCAGGCATAAAAAAAAATCTCATGAGGTGATTTGAAATAACCATTCTGGATAGACCATATGTAAATTTAATATGATGAAAAGAGACATCGGTTCACTCTGTATATTCTACAGGGTCTATAACGGGGAATGCTCTCAAGAGCTTTTCGATCTCATACCGGCATCACGATTCTATCATCGTTCCTCGCGTCACCGGTTAAATGTTCCATATATAATCGAGTCCTGGAAATCTCACACAGCTCGATTTATGCGTTCCTTCTTACCGCATACCTGCAAAATGTGGAATGATCTTCCATCTAGTGTTTTTCCACAGAGCTACAGTATGGATTCCTTCAAAAAGGGTGTTAAAAGAGTCTTACAGTGTCGGCAACGCATTGGTAACGCCTCAAGTGTTGCAAATGTCCATAGGCGACGGTAACTGCTTACCACCAGGTGGGCCGTCTGCTTGTTTGCCACTCCATTACATAAAAAAAATATATATATATATTGATTAGCCATGACCAGCGATGGCAGGCTTTTTGGGAATCACAGTTGTAAAATCGCAGTATTTTAGAAGATGCTGCTGCCCACTTTCTAGTATGTATTTTTCCTTTCGTCGCCACTTATGACTCTCACTGGAAAATATAGGGGGGGGGGGGGGGTTAAATTCTATGGGGGTTGTCTTATAGTAGAACAGAATACATGATAAAGTTTATCTTTAGCAGTGGCAGTGATGGTGCGCAGAGCAGTAAGGTGAAGAGTCGAGCGGAGATCCTGTCGGAGCTGCGGGACATGAAGCGGCGGCGCGCCAAGTACCGCGTCGCTGCCAAGACTAGCAACTACTCGGACGTGCTCAGGGACGTCATCAAGACACAGGTTACATTACTGTAGTACATGATCATTGTAGTAACAGTCACAGCTTGAAAATCTGTACAATTCCCTTATCTACCCATTTGGATGGTTGTGTAACGGTTAATAATGCCACTGTTGCATAGTTTTAGAAGCCTTCGAAATGAATATTGCCTAGTTAATTGATCAACTAGGGCCTAGGCAGTATCCAATGTGGCCATGGCTGTGATGGGTGACGGATAGTAGTTAACATTTCAGCTGATGATATTTAACAGTGTTTTCCGTTAGCTTTTTTGGTAAGCTAGGTCATATTATTCTAGCCTGATAGTATGCTCAGACCGCACCATTCCTTACCAACTTACCAAAGTCAGTGGTCAAGGCTCATTGTTTGTAAAATGTTAATATTCACAGTATTTCTTTTTCAGATGGAATTATATTCCGAAGCAAAAGGAGTTTTCATCAAAACGGAATATGGCAATAAGTCTTTCGTAAGTGTAAACAAACCTCCAGGAGGAACAGCGAATGGCAGTGGAACGATGCCACTACCAATAATAATAAAGCAAGAGAGAATATCCCCCGAAAGAAATGGTGACAGTCTGAGTTCTAGAACATACAGAGACAGAAGCAGAAGCAGGGACATACAGTATGACAAACATAGAAGAAAATATGATGAAAGAGATTACAAGAAGAGAAGACATGGTGATCATGATAATTCATCTGAAAGAAGATATAGAGATGTAAGTCTTGAGAGAACGAAATACACTTCAAAGGAAAGAAGGCGACATGACGAATTTTATTCTGGGGAAAAATACGAGGCTAAAGATAAAGAATACTCCTCAAGAGACAGAAATAGACACGAGGATGTTAGTAAAAGGTACGTCAACATGCAAGAATCTAGCGCTTCTCATGACGATCAGAGATATAAAGAAGATCGTAATTTGCATTCTAAGCATTGGAAAAGCCACAGAAACAGTTCTTCTGAAACTAAAAACAAATATGAATCAAATTTGAGAGAATCGGACAAATACGATCGAAATTACAAAAATGAATATTACCATAGAAAGGAAGAATATTATAAGAGTTCAAAAGATTCTGATAGACACAAAGAACGAAAACACAAACGACATTACGAGGCACACGATAAGGAAGAAAAAGACGATGGCCATGACAATTACTCTGATGAGAGAAAGAGGCGAAAATAATATCTTCCACTCCCAACCACCTTCGATAGAAATAGTCAAAGTGATTAATAGAAATTTCATCAAAATCGGTTCATTAGTTTGGTTTTTAAATCAAAAACCTAAGCCAACCAAATATATAAGACTAAATTGCGTTTTATACATTTCAGTTATGGTAGTTGTTTTTTAAGTAATTATGTACAAAACAAAAATAGGCCTGCAACGTATACGAAATCAAATAGAACCGAATTTGATAAGATTCTGTTATGAGCATTTTCTTATTCTGACTTACTTCAGTGTGCCCTTTCGTGAGACATTAGGCGCTTAGACATTAGGCGCTTAGATTATATATCTTTAAAAATATGTACAAAAAGTAAATTAACATATTAAAACTTATAAATAAGCATTTGATGTTTTTTTTGTAAGTAGCTTTATATTAGTCGTGAACCTACGAGATTTGAGACATATGCAAAATAAAAATAAAGACTCATATAGCGTCGCAAATAATACCATTTTTGACGTAATTCCAAACAAAAAAGAGTTTCTTAGTTCGATTGTATGTTTTTTTTTTGTATTTTTATTACGCGATAATTTATGAACTCCTTTAGGGGATTCTTTTATTGTTGGTTAGGGTATACCTCCAAGTTCCCATTTAAATTTCATCAAAATCGATTGAGTAGTTATTTATGTTATGGTGAAATAAATGAAAAATGTACATTTGCATACCTCGTTGATTTCATGGTATTATATTATTTTAGGGGAGTGAATGAACTTGTCAGCAGCGTGCATCACTAAAGAAGGAAAAAAATATAATACAAAAAACGGAATAACTTCCAACACTGAAAAGTGTGTACCTAATACTTAACTCGTACAAGTCGGTCCATGATATTGTGAGGTGAGCCTTGAATCAGTATGGTACCAATTATCAGTATTGGAAGTGGGCAATAATAATTATTAGTAATATAATAATAATTATTAATAATTGTTAGTGAATTATTTATTGTGATTTGTTTTTTTTATTTTTATTATAATGATATTATAAACACACAATTAATTCAATTCGTTTTACATATTTTCTACATAATATCTGCAAGATAATAATTATAATGTTATTAAGGCGACTGTATGGTGTTCAGTGGCCGTGTAATAAAACGGTACGAATGCGATATTTGGAGGCGCGCGGTGCGGTGCGGTGTGACGGCGCGCGCGCATCCGTTACGACAAGATCATTGCTGCCCATGATGTGAGCTATTTTGTCATTACATGCAATGCCGACGCGAATTGGCGAAATTTGTCTTCAAATTACTTAGAATGACTCAATAAATATTTCTGTGATGGAAAAGATTTTTGCGGTATCCACTGGTCGTGTCGTGCCGCTGATTCTACTTCATATAGGTATATAAATTTGAATCAAAAAGGTTCTACGATCAAAGAACATACATTTTACAGAACTTTTCACTCACGTAGGCGCGCCCTTCCATATGTTTGAGTATAGTAGCAACTAAGTGCCAAAGAACCTACTCAAGCACTATATTTTTTTGATGTGGTTGTGACTGAACAAGCACGAGGCCAACCTGATATTAAACGGATTAACTTTTGCCTATAACAGATGCACGGTAATGTTATAACATTACCGTGACAGATGCATTTCGTCATGTGCCGAAATGCACTGCGCCAGTCACATTAGACTTACCTATGTGCCTGTAATTTTTTTGGCTCTCAAGGACTGCTGCCGGAACACACCTTACCATCGATCTAGTACAGCGGTTCCCAACCAGTGGTCCGCAGGAGTCAAAATTTGGTCCGCGAATAAATGGCTAGAGCGTGGTTGGCGCAGACCGAGGAGCAGAGGAGCTTGGAGATCGCGGAGGAACAATTTTTATAAATAAACTTCGAGCCTTCATTTGCACACTTCAGTTATGGTTAGATAAAATTGAAGAAAGTAATTATTGTGCGTCCGCTACATTAAAAGCAATTGTGTAGGATGAAAAGTATGACGATAATAAGGAAACGCAACAAAACCTTAAAGAGTCATCTACAAATGTTGATTGATACTTACCAGATTATTTCAAAACCAACTACAGTTGGCCAAAACTGATTTTAAACCCTTTTAGCACGGATTCTAGTGAAGTTGCTGGAGAAATCCAGGAAGAATTGATTGATTACAATATGATATTTGACAAGTTATTATTTTACAATTTTTTTCATTATGTTATTGTATACGAAACAAGCTCGAGGCCCACCTGATGTTAACCGGAATCATCACTGCCTATAACAGATGCATTTCGTCAGTAGTCACGAATTGCACTGCGCCCGTCACCTTGAGACATAGTTGTTAAGTCTCATGTGCCTGTAACTTCACTGGCTCTCAAGGACTGCTGCCGAAACACACCGTTAGATGCTTGGCGACAGATTTCTTCTTGATGGTCGCTAGCCAGGCGGGCATTCGCAAAATGCCCTTCCACCATGCGGTGAAACTCAAGTACGCGGCGGGATTCGAACCATGGACCTGCTGCGTGGCAGTCCATAGCCAATGCCACTGAGCCATCACTGCTTTGTAATATTTATTTATGATGATCAGAGTATGTAAGTATTTACTTAATAAATCATTCATAACCGATTGCCAGTTATTAAGTTAAACATAATTTTGCATTTAAACTAGCTACATTCGTGCCACCACTAAAAAGTTTCTTGATCTGCCAGGAATTGTAAATACAGATAATTACACGCGACAAGACTTTTATGTTAGGTAATTGAACGATCGAAGTGAGGTCTATGTGGCAACTTGCTGCCTGAGCATTTATACAGGGTTATTGGTAAAATGCTAAACAACATCTTATATTTTGTATGAAGTTGAATTACATAATTAAACGCGCAAACTTGTGTCTTCTTGGAATTTAATTGGACTAAGTTTAGTCGACACCGCTACGATACATTCGACAATAGGGTATCGACTTTAGACACGACTTTGTTCAGACTCTCATCGACGTAGTAGTCGTATTCCCGAAAATTGTTAGTACGGCCGGTATAATAGACAATGCATATTAATGCATAGCAATGTAGATCACTGAAATGTTATGGATTTTATAAGACTAGCGGTTTTGAAAGTCTATATAGTACTGTGTCAGGTATTACAGATGGTTATTGGCTAGCATCTTTTTACTTGGTACCAAAACACTTCTGGCAAAATTTGGGCGTTTGACTCCTCTCTTGAGCTAACCTTTCGACAAATATCCCTTGCTTGTCCGACGATAATTTTCGAAAAAATAATGACAATTGCATAAAATTTGGTAAGAAAATAGCTAATATAAAAAAGAGTTCATATATAAGCTCGGTAGGGGATGCTTTAAGTTTTACATACTCCCATCAATAAGGAAAAATATCAACCCTCCTTTTCTTAATTCAAAAGGAAGTAAAGTTCACATTTATTTGTAAATTTGTAAACTTTTTTTGTTTCATTAAATTTTATTGAACATTTATACACAAAAATTATTGAAATATTTACACTTCAATAATTTTTGTTATACCAATCATCAGTAGACTTTTTCGTGTGACGAAGTGACGAGGCGGACCAGTTGCCCGCCATTTGACACTGAAACGTTTGTTCTTGTCTCATTCGCCCAATAATTTAATTAACTACAGTGTCCTTCACGCCTGAACTCAGTAGTGTTTGCAGTCTACGGATTCAAGGCAAAATATCTGCTATAGTGGTGGGTCCAAGACGGACTCTCGAATATGAGACCAACTACCTGATAGGTAGCAGGTTACAGCAATGCCAAGCTCAGTTCGCAGCGATATACTCAAGTATACACATTAACAACAAATTTAATTTGACTTTTATGTTATTGTTAATGTAAAGAAAGCTACGAGTTCTTAGACATACAGCTAGCAATGAACGTGCATGAACTGCACAAGAAAACCATATGAATGGACGCTAGGGAAAGTGCTCCATTATCTATTATTATCGACGGTCATCTCAGATCGATCGACCAACCAACGATGACTAATAGAAAATCTTAATTGGCTTTGTCTCGTAAAGGAAAAACATGATTTATTTGCAATGCAAATTACTTTTGAGTAAAAGAAATGTTAAACAAGATATCTGGAAATTATTACGCTCGTTATAATGTCCTCACAAGAAATAACATCACGGAGAGACGCCATCTGCGATCGGGACATAGGATCCAGTGGTCATTCTTGGGGCGGCTGTTCCGTGTAACTATCGTTTGCGAGGTTTGAGCATCGACTTAGCTTGTATCTGAGTCAGTTATAGTCAGTTTATACTTCTGTAACATGCGAGACCTGCAATCAAACCTTATTCCAGTCCACTTTCTCGAGACTGTAACTGTGAATAAAATGTCCTCACTTTATCGATAAATACTTATATTCATATTTAGTAATATCCTGCTATTGACACTTGACTGACTTGAGTTGCAGACGTGGTGCTATGTGCTTCACCTGTGTGATACCTATAAAGGGCGGTTGTCTATGAATCCGTTTTGAAGCAATGATGTTTCTTTAATGGAAACAGATGCATTTGAAATACATCCACGAGCTGAACGTCACCGTACGCAAATGCCCGCCTGGCTACTCTCAAGTAAAAATCTGTCGCCAAGCAACTAATAGTGTGTTCCTACCGGAGCTGTACTTGAAAGCCAGTCCCTACTTTAGGTTTGGTATATCAAATTTCGTAAACATTATTTTATCAATTACTAACATGTCAGGTGGTAGTCAGTGGTTTACTTATCGTGGACAAAACATGGAAGAAAACATTACAGAAAAAGTTATTAATTTCTTAGAGTTACCACTTAGCTGTTGAAACTGGTCATTTTCTCACAATTCAAACTAACTGACTTAGGAGGCTTCGAAGTGTCACATCAACAGACCTAACGTCCACCGTCTAATGAAGGCATCCCTACTTTTTTTTTTATTCATTATAGTTTCGCGTTTGACTACACCCTGCCTGATGTTAAGCATTGGTGTGGTCTAAGAAGGAGCACGCTTACCTAGAAGAAACCTATTTACTCTCAATTTGAAGACACTCATGTTGTATTCATCGGGAAAAACTGACAACGATGGAAAAAGGGGGAGGGCGGAACTAGGTTAACTATCCCTGTTCACACAGGGTCATAATCCATACACCTACCAAGCGTATTTAGGGATCACAGTTTCACAATTCTATAGAAGACGCCGCTGCCAATCTTCTGGTATTTTCCCCATTGTCACATAATCAGTACTAGTCAGTACTATAATATTATAAATGCGAAAGTAACTCTGTTTGTCTGTCTGTCTGTCTGTTACGCTTTCACGCCAAAACTACTAGACCAATTTGAATGAAATTTGGTATGGAAATAGTTTGAGACCCGGGAAAAACATAGGATAGTTTTTATTCAAATGCGCAAAAAGAGGTTAAGTTAGGTAATGTTATTGCGTGATAACCGACATACGCGCGGGTGGAGCCGCGTTGGAAAGCTAGTATACAACAAAATAGACATAGCTAGTATAGTTTTCAGAAAACAAAGCTAATGACATTGTATCTCAAGCAGCGAGTACCAAAAAATGTCCCCATAAACGTGGCATGCCATTACCGATACCCCACGCACGCGATGGTTTCTACGTCAAACGATTCGAACTAAAAAATAATAATAAACGCATAATTAATCAGAACCTGAACGCTTAATGAACGCGTGATTCAGCGCAGAAAAGGCAAAAAGTATCCATGTCGTGTCGGTAGTATGGACAGAGATTGGTACTTTTATAGTTTCATTAATTGTGAATCACAGTAAGTTTTACCACAGTTTCATAATTTGTTGTACTAGATATTAATTAACGTGATGTTGATCCCAATTATCCTAAGGTAGAACTTTAATGGTTATTTTAAACTATACTAATTGGTATGATATATTGTTTTTATATATTTCTTATTGGAAGACCGTCTAAATGAAACAGCGAAATTTCATTAGAATATGTACTTATGTCTTATTTATAGGATTACAACAACAATAAAATAATTTGTTGCACTTTTATCAATACCTAGAATTCAATAAAAAGCTAAGTACAATCTGCTGAGTTATCGCTACTAAAGTTCCCTATCAGTCAAGCTTGGGTTGGAGAAAACACGAACATAAAGCATTAAATTTGGGATACCTACGGTAGCTGGTGGAGAAAATACTCAATACGCCACAAGCAGGACGTCTGTCCTGGACTTAGGAGCCCCAAAACAAAATAAGAATAGCGATACTGGGCACTTCGACTTCTTGATAGAAAAAATGTAAGTCTGATGGATGCTAGTCTGATTAACGGCAATAAATACCTTCGAAGAGTCCGTTCTCTGTGGCATTTTCTTCTTGCATATAAACGATCTGAATCATTGGGTTCGAATTCGATTGCATGCAGGGGAAAAATATAATCAACATATCCTTATTTTAAGCTAGTGTTGGATACGTCTGGATTTTTGACTGGCTACAGGAGAGCGAAAGAAATTTAAAGCAGGAGGACTATACCTAAGTGCCTTTAGGATAAAGACGGACCCGTTTATAAGTTCCTTACTGTTTGTGTCCTACGTACGAGTTGTTTGGTTTCTAGGTAGACTTGTAAGCTGATAGACTAGTTAAGTACTCGGCTCGAGGAATGGGTGCGCACGCGCAATGAGACTGTGACGGCTTTGAGCGCGCGCCGTCTGCCGTCGTAAAGTGAGACAGAATGTTTGGAAAGAGGTTATGGTCAGATAACTACTTCAACCACATAATGAACGCTAATAAATTTTCATTACTTTTTGTTCTGTTAAGGTCATTCAGCATAAATACCGTCGATCTAGGACAAACAAAAAGTCTTGTTTATCTGCGATAAATGACGTTTCCTCCATTCAGGATAAAAAATTAGAGGATTAAATTGATACGTCGCATTTATAACTCACGCTTTCCCGTTTTAGACACAGTGCATAGATATCCCGGAAAGGCGCTATCGGTAATCAGATCGGAATTGAGGATCCGGTGGTCATTTCTGGAGCGGCTGCTCCATGCACCTGCCGTTTGCGAGGTTTGAGCATCTAGCTTGTATCTGAGTCAGTTAGTGATGCCAATTTCTTCTGCTGTAACATCCGAGACCTGTAAAACTGTGAAATCATATCCCAGTCCACCACCTTCTCGAGACTGGGATACCGTACGTACCTTATGGAGATGCAGATGATGCGTCATACATTACTTACTTTGGCTTACGTTCTGGAGTATAAAAGCCATCGAGATAAAACGAACGTGGCTCAACGTTTGAACAAGGCAAAAAGCCCTTATAAAGGACGCATTTCGATGACATTATAACCGTAGTAAGGGTAAAAATTCACTTCTTCTGTGGATTATGTGGATAGTAAAGTATTTTGATTCTTGTCGAAATCGATCAAATTTAACTTCAGTCGCCTTGGTCTGCCTACGAAAATAAGTTATTTATAGAAAAATACCTATACCAATTTGTGCGTAAATATTTTAGCGGAGTCTTCAAGCTTAGATTAAACAATTCCGTAAAAACAAGATTAAACAATTCTGTAAAAACTCATACATGTTTGGTAACAAAAATATATAGGTACCTACTTACTTACAAATCATTTGAAATCCTTCCTCTTATAGGTACTTTGGAAGTCGTTTATAAAGGTTTGTAAAGCTAATATTCCGTGCCTAATTGTGATATTCTAGTGTTAACTGTAAAAACTACCGTGGACATAATAAGCAAGTGACATAATCCTTATATTCAACATTATAGAAGCGCACAGTTGTAATAAAACTGACCAAATGCGAGCCAAAGCTTGGCTATTTATTATCAGCGATCGATAAATTGATCAGCGCGCACAACGTAGATTTGCACCCCGCCATGTCCTCTGTGGTAGTCGAAATAGGTAACGAAAAGAAAAATGCTAAGAAGGTTAAATAACAGCAGTGCTTTCTAAAGAACTCCCATCTTACACTTGGATCCCCAAGACGACTGCCAAGCGTGGGGATAATGGTACACCCCCATAATGGGAAAGCTTGTTCAACGTTATGGTCGAGATTGCAACAGTTCATAAGACCAAAGGTGTGTTGGGTTTGATCACACATGTATAAAACCGCAAATATATCGGCGCACAGTGGTCCGAAAATGAGATTTAGTGGACATTCGACCTTAAGTCAAAAAATCGCAAAATAAAAAATTGTCTCGGGTAGCAATTTGTATGGTGATCAACAAATATCAATATATATAAAATAAATAATATTAAATATAATAAATATATAATAAATAATAATATCAATAAATACTAAAAACGCCGCGGCATTTTTAGTATTTGTTATATAGAAGATAAATTACATGAACGGTGGGGTCATGTATTGTGGAGCCTCCCTGTAAAATCATTTAATTGATTCTTTAATCCAATATGCATTTTTGCGAGTATTGACTCGCCGTTGACCGAATGACCGTTTTACACCAAATATAATATTTTCAGGTTTGTAACTCTTTCTGTTTACGAGCTGCCAACAGCGACAACGGAGGGACAGACGGATATCAGACAGACAGACAACAAATCTATTGATATCTTATTGTCTATGTAACCCTAACATGAGAAAAAAAACAGTATAAGTTAATAATACGAGCTATGCAACGGTTGTGTGATTAAAATGTAACTGAAGATAGGCAAATATTACTTATATGAATCTCATTACCAAACGTTATAACTGATTAACTTCTATCAACAATAAGCAGTGTGCGTGTCCGTCTGTCTATGTGTCTAAGGAACTGACATTACGATTAGGCAAACCACTTTAATGTTCTGCGATCATCGCGCGAGTTGCGTCATCATCGACATGCTGCTGGTACTGTCGATGATGATCGCTTTATATCGATTTTTAATTTACATTTACTGCATTACCGGCTTACAATTCGATTGAGCAATTGTATGTTATTATCTGTATTTGTGTGAAATTTTTGGATTTTTTAAGGACGTAGGCCAAAATGATGGCACCTAAAGCAATGATGGCACTTTGCGAATGCTCCTCTAGCTAGCTACCACCTTCAAGTAGAAAATTCACAGAAGCACTGTGTTCCGGCAGCAGTCCTTGAGAGCCAGTAAAATTAACAACTGTATATGTCTCAGTGTGACGTAGGCAGTGCAATTCGTCACTTATGATGAAATGCTTCTGTTATAGACGGAGGTTAGTCCACTTAACATCAGGTGGGACTTGTTCCGTCACAATTACATAAAAAAAACATATTTGACTCAACGAATAAGCATTGCAATCCAACGGGGCAATGCTGCTAGTTTGCTGGGAACGTTGCCAATTGATAGTGGGCAAAAAGCATTTGGACTGCCTGTGAGCTTGCAATAGCTTCAAGGTTGCCTAAATGTTTTTGGTGTTAGTGCCAAGGAGTAGTGTTTTATATATATCTAGTCCGGCCATAAGTATACAAAATATATATGTTTAATACAGTGATGTAATAGTACTAAAACTTATATGTACTTATTTATTAGTCTCAGCAAAAAATAAAAACCATAATATACAATTCAACGTGGCCGCGCCTTTGGCTTTTATACAGTCCTTTAATATGTCAGGCCGCGAATTTTGTAGCTCCCATGCTCAGAGACTAGCAAAAAGTTTCAGAAGAGAGATGATTATTATCCTTTCCCAGGGGAGATACGAGTATGTCTCCGGTTCGTGCACGGCCTGCAGAAGCAACTATAGTAACTATCCCCTTTAGACGTTACCGTGGATATATGTCTGCGTTATACAGAATTGACACAGGACATAGATATATAGTCTCGTTTGACGAAAGGGAGAATTTATCCTTGTTCCTAGGAGGTGGGTATAAAATAGCTACCTAATTGAATAATAAAATGTTGGGTGCGTATTTTAATTTGCGCCATAAATAAACCTTCGACAACTTCATCACTTACTATTAGGTGATTTAACAGTCAAAAGCTAGCAAAAAAAGAGAGAAAACAAAACACTAAATTGATAAATGCCAGGTAGTTATTTAATACATGTTATATAGTTTATTTCATATTGTTATGTATGGCGACATTAATAGAGAGAAAGTGTTTATCCACCGTGAGAAAATATTAATCGGCGTGCTACTCTAAAAGTAGATAAATAATTCAAAGGTGACATGATATTTATCCTCTTCCCGGGGAGATATGTCTCCGGACCGTGCTAGGCTCGCAGGATGATATGATGCAAGCACCTTTTTTTATTGTTGGTGAACAGTATTATAGGTAACTAACAATCGATCATGTATATAAGATGCATACAAAAAGAGTAAGGAATATATATTTAAAAACAATCGGCACCGATTACTTATCAGACAATGAAAAGTATGAAATATCTTGTGAAAGTCGGTCCATGAAAAAGTAAGCTTAGAAATTTTCATGATATCGGAGGGCTTGCATTTCTCTCCTGGGCCCCACGACGAATAAAAATAATACAGATAGAATAGAATAATTACTTATTGCTACAGAAAAGAAAATAAATTACATATATTCTTACAAACAATATACAACTTATAGCAAAAGGAATACACTCAGTTTGAGTTATGGCCACACCTGTTAAGTTGCAACCATAACGCTGATATTCAGGCTCAGATATCGAAAATCATTTCGCCAATCGTATTCAAAGAGGACATTTGTTTTAGATTAGGTACCTACCTACTTGTTAGTAGGTAGTGTTGTTCTTATTTGCTATTCTGAGTACTAGTGAGTAAAAATGATTGATCTATTCTGCTATACAAACCATCGAGAGCATTTCGTCATACTAATTTCACGGAGCGTGAGCTCGAAATCATAGTTTTTGTTATATTTCAGCCGCGACCAATATAATTGTATCAATTTCTACTTTTGTATTGAACTGACTAAACCTATAAACATTTCGTAGATCAAGTAAGCCACAGAGATTGTGGTTTACTGTCGTATTGACGTCACCGTGGGGTGCCGCGCCGCGCTAGAATTGCACTCCTACATATGTTCCTGTGAAAGTCGTAAGAGACAACAAAGGGATAAATACCAGTAGGTGAGCAACAGCGCCTTGAAGTACTGCCATCTATCACTGTGATCCCTAAGACGCCTGCCAAGCCTGGGGATTATATCACTAATAGAGGAGACCTTAAACAGAGAATGTTATGGTTTTTGATATGAGTATGGGTACCTTGCGCATTTTATTTTAAGGGTGAACTAGCCGGTTAGTTCTCAATGCAAACGTCGTAGGGTGCAATGATCATTCCCTTATTTGAGATTTCAGGTTCAGAATTAAGCATAATACGATATGATCTGGTCATTATTTAGGCGTGTATATGATTCCAAAATTTTAAAAAGATAAATTCAAATTCAAAATTATTTATTCAATTTAGGCGTCTACGACGCTATGAAGGTCAATTACAAATTTTAATATTGAAATATTCTACACTGTACTGCCACGTTCAGCAAAAAAATTATAGAGCCACTGCGAGAAGAACGCGCAAGAAACTCGGGGCCATTCTTTTAAACATCTTTTAACAATGTGTTATATACAATATAATAAAAAAAAAAAAAATTTAAACGACCAAAGGGCTGGCGCTTACCTCGGCCAGAGAATTAGTCTTGCCATACAACGGGATAATGCTGCCAGCCTTTTAGGCACTCTACCCGTGGACAGTGACCTGAGTTCTGTTTTCTACTTATGATTGCCTCCTGGTAGAAAACAGAGCTCAGAATTTTTAAGTGTAATATTTTTAGGTCATAAGTAGATATAGTTAAATTATTTATTTATTTTTGTATTAGTATATGTACTGTTAATTTTTTCTTGTAATGTACAATAAATGTTTGTATAATACGATTATTACAATATTTGTTTATATTACGTAGGTGACAGGTGATATCTTGGCAGAAGCGGAACTTTCCAAGCATCTTTGTCGTTTAAGTAATCACAAACTTTGTACCTACTTATATGATTTCTTAATCAAAATATTTTTCATAAGCAACTTGAATTTTCCTTCCGTGAGCATTGTAATATGTTTGGGAATTTTATTATAAAACCGCACACAATTACCTAAAAAAGACCTTTTATTTGTCTTTGCTAGTCTAAAACCTGGTACTGCTATTTTATATTTATTCCTAGTGTTGTAATCGTGGTTGTCACTATTTAATTTAAATTTACTCAATTTTTTCCGAACATACATAATATTTTCAAATATATACAGACTCGGTAAAGTTAATATGTCAATTTCTTTAAAAAGATCCCTTAGAGATTCCATAGGATCCATTTCATATATGGCTCGAATTGCACGCTTTTGTAAGATAAAGATTGTCTCTATCTCAGCAGCAGCTCCCCACAGCAATACACCATACGACATAATACTGTGGAAGTACGCGAAATAAACTGGCCGTGCAGTAGCTACGTCTGTTAACTGTCTTATCTTACAAATTGCATATGCAGCAGAACTAAATCTTCCCGCTAAATCATGTATATGTGCATCCCACTGTAAAGTTGAATCCATTTTGATTCCCAGAAAGACTGTCGCTTTGTCAATAGAGAGTTTATCTAAGCCAAGCTTAATGTTTGGTTCAACATAAGGAACATTTGGTAAAGAAAACTTTAACCATTTGATCTTTTTTGAATTTAAGAGAAGATTATTAGCGGCGAACCATTCAGAGATCATAGATAACACATTATTTACATGAATGAGTTCACTATCTTTCCTATCTACTTTAAAATCAGAGAGGTATCATTTGCCAAAAATAACAATATCGCAGAAATCTTTGACCATGCAAGGCAGATCATTAATATACGCTAGGAACAGAAAAGGTTCCAAAATTTATATGATAAATTGATAAAAATTGAAAACATGATTTTTGAAGCGCTCGTAGCGAAGTTTGCTTAGCCGTTCTGAACCGATCAGCAAAGCTAAGCAACGTCCGCCTCGGTCATGACTTGGATGGGTGACCGCTGGTGACATTACTACTGAGCGCTTCCGTGCTTCGGAGGGCACGTTAAGCCGTCGGTCCCGGTTGTTGTCTTAGGGATGATAGTCGTTATAGCATGGTGGTAGGGCATTTTGCGAATGCCCGTTTTGCTGGCTACCACCCTCAAGTAGAAAATCTGTCGCCTAGCACCTAACGGTGTGTTCCGGCAGCTGTCCTTGAGAGCCAGTAATCTAGGTTAGCCTGAACAAAATCATCGACCACATCATCACTTACCATCAGGTGAGATAGTGGTCAAAGGATAACCTATCAAGAATACAAAAAAAAGTAAAATATTCCCTTCAACTAAACAATAAAATGTGGTCTCTTCGGACGGCAAATAAAAATACCAATATTCATCTAATATATCCAAGAACCCTGAGTCCCAAATCGACCTAACATTACAACCATTAAGATAACCACAACTAATATAATAAATACGGGGTCGAGAGAGCTGCATCTCTCCGATCCTCGTTCCGCCCCAGGGCTCCTCGGAGGGGCTGTCAGGGTCATCGGTTCCTTACACCTCTCCACTGCCTTCGCCGCGCCGCCGCCCGCCGCCCGCCGCCCGCCGCCTCGTCGTGCATCGGTTACTTCACGCGGGGTGCTAACATAGATATCTAATACAAACAAAGTAACATATATAGTTGTAGATTATTTTGTTTAGTCTTATTCTACAAGACTATTTATACAACAAGATGGAACCATTTAGAATTTGGTTTTCTTCATAAAATATGTCATATAACAACTGAATGTCGATGTAGGGTATGATGAATGGTTATCTGGTGTCGTGGCGCACGTCACCTATCAAGGTGTATATGTGCGCCCTAATTTCTTCCATATTCGTGTTCTTGTCTGTCTACTGGGATGGGTAATAAAAGTACTAAATTTCGGTGATCACCGTTAATTATTGTCGGTTACAATTACATAAATTTAGGTAAATAAAAGGTTACTATTGAAGTGGGCTGAAGTACGGACGCTCAGCACAAACGTGAGGGGGCAACTGAGCGCATCGGCTACTTTTGCATTATCATCAAATTGCGCTCACGTTGCATGTGTCCCTACATCAACCCCCTTCTTATAAAAAAAATTTTGCTACAAAATTTTTACATCAATTACATGTCATACACATTCAAAAAAAAAATCTATAAAAATGCGTTACAAAAGCTTAAAGACACTAGGTTGTTCCATAAAAATTGCTTCTCTAGCAATATTGCATCGCTATAAAAATAATCATGCCACAATACTTACGCTAAATGAATATACTGACTCGACAAAATACGTGACACGTTTTAGTTACTAAGGCATGCACCTACCACGTACCATACAAGAACAAAACAGTAAATCAACTTTTAACATTTATATAACATTTTAGCTCATTTTGTAATTTAATTTTAAAATAACATTTAATAAAATCATTGTAAAGTTCGGTGAAATACCAAAACTAAGTAACAAAGTACATAAGAAAACACACATTTATAAATTGGTCAAACAATAATAAAAAAAAACTTTCGTACACCTTATACCTTTAAAAACGACTACCAATAGAGTTCGCGACACGTATGCTACTTCTACGATAGTTCATTTGTTCACAGGTTTTTCACTGATTCGCAACTTCGAAACATCACATTTCATCGTCATCACAATATAACTATAATCACCACTTAAAAATTAACTTCGCTTTGTTGATAACCAGGGTAACAGCTCCTCTTCTATCCCGTTGACACCAGTCACTCGGCAATGAATAGCGCGACTGAGTGGTCCCTCCAAGTCCAACGCTCACCTCCGGTACACTTCCTCGGACGGTGTCCAGCCAACCTCGAGCGAACTTATCTGCAGGCCCAACCTGGAATACTCTTGGACAGCGCTGGTACCTCAGATTTCTCTGGCTCAATATGGATTGCATAGGCTGCGACGCGGCTAGTGTGATGTTCTTTACTGACTTCTATTATACAAATTCTTCTTATAGGTAATGTTTCCTCTAATTAGGTTATGCTTATGGTACGGGTGGTTCATTTGCAAGTGCCGTCACTTCAGCCCTGTGAGTTGCCCCAAAATTCACATACAATCACAGAAATCACAAACACAGTTTTAAAAATAAAGTTAAAATCTTCGTTGACCCAGTAGACAGATACGCGGGGTCACCACTGTAGGGTATGATGAATGGTTATCTGGTGTCGTGGCGCACGTCACCTATCAAGGTGTATATGTGCGCCCTAATTTCTTCCATATGCGTGTTCTTGTCTGTCTACTGGGATGGGTAATAAAAGTACTAAATTTCGGTGATCACCGTTAATTATTGTCGGTTACAATTACATAAATTTAGGTAAATAAAAGGTTACTATTGAAGTGGGCTGAAGTACGGACGCTCAGCACAAACGTGAGGGGGCAACTGAGCGCATCGGCTACTTTTGCATTATCATCAAATTGCGCTCACGTTGCATGTGTCCCTACAGTCGATATGTAATCGAATGTTGCACATTTTTAAAAGAAGAACCTCATAGGTACCATGTTGAAAAAATTCACTCGAAAATCTCAAACCATGAAGGTTCTATGTCGATTCGAAGTACATATTGCAATAAAACGGCAATTTCACATTTTAACTCCTATTACAACTAGGTATCAAGTAAAACTTAGTTCGAACAATTTATTAGATCTCTATCTTTATTTATTTTGATGAATAAAACTTAAAGTATTTCGATATATCAAATGGCCGACGCGCAAGTAATTAGCAAGCAACGTGTCCGTGGGAGATTAATCTATTGCATGTTTTATATAAGAAGAGATATTTAAAATAACTACCTATACACTACCTGGTTATACCTGGTAGATGACTCTGATTAAATTTACTTATATTGTTTTAGACACTTCGAAATACTATGTTTATAATAAAATCCTATCATATTAAAATGTTACCAATTTTTTGAAATATTTTTCCGACTTAGATACTGCACACACTTGTTGACCCAGTGGTCCAACGTCGTTCGAAGTTATATTGGGCCTAATGGACAATATATATTACGGGGATTATGCAGATCAATTAGGAGGTTGTAACGGAAAATAAAACAAAATATGAATTAAACAAAGTTAATAGTCAATGCACGCTGCGCGTGGTGGCCATTACCTTTTTTTTATACATAAAGCGAAAAAATTAGAGACAATGATACTTTTCACAAGGATGCGGTTCCCCGATTTTCAAATTTGTTAAAGATATAATTAGTCACATTTTAGCGTGAGTTAGATGTGAAAATGCATAACCAACGCAGAGGAGTTTAAAAATAATAATTTGAAAACAGCTGCATTAATTTGTTTTTCACCTATTATTCAAGTAGTTATGAAGAACCTGCAGCACGGATTTGTTGCCATAATTTAGCATATTTTTTTTCTGAATCCAAACAATGAAATATGAAAATCCACTGCTCATAGAATAGGCGATTTCATTTTATCCTGATCGCGAATTTCTTAAGGTCTTATAGTCCCCAAAGCATTCTTAGTTAAGTTAAAACAGCTCGGTCCTGGCCAGTTAGAAAACTTTTATTTTTAAATTATATGAACTAGAAACGAGCCGTCAACAACAGACGATTTTGATACTCCGATATGCCATGTGATGGTTTGCTATTGTAATTTCACTCTGTAATCTGACATAGGTTGGTTATTTTGTCAGTTAGTTGGTAACGAGTCCCGACTCGTTCGAATGAAGCGTGTGCCGAGCCAACTCTAGTGCGCTGCGGACGCCCAGTCTGCGTTATTGGTAAGGTCGGACGCACGCTCGCGGTGCGCCTATGTAAACGTTCTGTTAACTACGATAACTTTTAATTTAATTAACATTATTTGTCAGTTAGTGCTTTTTGTGCAAGTGTGAAAATGTGAATTGGTGTGTGACAATTTTTGTGCTGCTGTGTTGTACAGAGGGATTTTTTATTTTGTTTTTGGTGAGTGTCTTGTCTTTTTTAATAGAATTATAAATCTCTAATGTCTCGTTTGTAACTCACCTCACCCACCGAGTTAACAAACATAAAGAAAAAGTACTTTTATTTCATTTCAGATGTTTGTATCGCAATTTTTGTTTGGAGTTAGTAGACATTATTAAGGCTTGCCAAATGCGTAAATGTTTTTTTGTTTCTATAAAAAAGATGTTATCTATAGTTAGATATCATCGAGCTTTAACCAACTTGAAGAATGTCACAAAGAATTCGAAGTGGTTATAGTAGGTATCCGTTAACTTGTAATAATATAAATCTTAAATATTCAAGTAGATTTTTGTGAATAGTGAAATTTAAAAGGTGTAATTGATGATGACACGCTCTAAAAGGTTTAAATGTATTTATAGGAACTATATAATTAATTGGTGAGATATTAACAGAAATATAAACTGTTTGGCTCCGGTTTTCTGTGTATTTTCGCTGTGAAAGTTATATGATTAAAAATATAGAGATTGAAGTGCGGTCATAAGAAAGATTTCGAGTTTAAAGTCAACACTAAATCACGTTTTTATACTTTGTTTTTCAATTCGCCCGCAAATGTGTATATTTAGGAACTACAATAGTAATGGTATTTTTTATGGATCTGTTCGGAATAAGTACTAGGCCCACCCGATGTTAAGCTGTAACCTCTACCTATAACATGCATTTCATTACAAGTGCACTGCGCTCGTCACCTTGAGACATACAGTTGAAGTCTGATGTGCCTGTAATTTTATTGGCTTTCAGGGACTGCTGCCAGAATACTGTTAGGTGCATGACAACCAATTTTCTACTTGGGAGTGGGAGCTAGCCAGGCGAGCTTTCGCAAAATACCCTTCCTTTGTGTTGAAACTCAACCCGGGCGGCGGCGGTGAGGTTCGAACCTTGGACCTGCGGCACTGCATTCCATAGATATTACCGCTCAGCCATCATTGCTTCAAAAAAACAATCCACCATACTTACACATTAACATCTAAAGAAATAATAATTCTAGGAATTAATAAATCAACAATCGTATCTTACATATACATACAATCTTTTGCATGGAAAAAATTAATACGAAAAAACATTCAATTCCAGTTGGCTTTTATGTCAAAGTCAAAGTCAAAATCATTTATTCAATTTAGGCGTCTACGACGCTCTTATGAAGGTCAATTACAAATTTTAATATTGAAATATACTACATTGTACTGCCACGTTCAGCAAACAAAAATTATAGAGCCACTGCGAGAAGAACGGGCAAGAAACTCGGGGCCATTCTTTTAAACGTTTTTTAAAAATGTGTTTGGTACATACCTACTATATAATAAAATTATTACAATACTTAATTTACATTACGTAGGTGTTAGGCGCTAGCTTGGTAGAGGCGAACCAGTCCAAGCATTTTTGTCGTTTAAGTAATCACAAACTGTGTAGTAAGATTTCTTTATCAAAATATTCTTCACATGCAACTTGAATTTTCTTTCTGTGAGCGTTGTAATATGTTTGGGCAATTTATTATAAAACCGCACACAATTTCCTAAGAAGGACCTTTTATTTGTCTTTGCTAATCTAAAACCTGGCACCGCTATTTTATCTTTATTCCTAGTGTTATAATCGTGAGTGTCACTGTTTGATTTAAATTTGCTCAAATTTTTACGAACATACATAATATTTTCAAATATATACAGACTTGGTAAAGTTAAAATATCAATTTCTTTAAAAATATCTCTCAGGGATTCCCTAGGATCCATTTCATATATGGCTCGAATTGCACGCTTTTGTAAGATAAAGATTGTCTCTATCTCAGCAGCAGCTCCCCACAGCAATATACCATAAGACATAATACTGTGGAAATACGCGAAATAAACGAGCCTAGCAGTAGCTACGTCTGTTAGCTGTCTTATCTTACGAACTGCATATGCAGCAGAACTAAGTCTTCCAGATAGATCATGTATATGTGGATTCCACTGTAAAGTTGAATCCATTTTAATTCCCAGGAAGACTGTCGCATTGTCAAAAGAGAGTTTTTCTAGGCCAAGCTTAATGTTTGGTTCAACATAAGTAACATTTGGTAAAGAAAACTTTAAACATTTGGTCTTTTTTGAATTTAAGAGAAGATTATTAGCCGCGAACCACTTAGAGATCATAGATAACACATTATTTACATGAATAAGTTCACTATCCCTCCTATCTACTTTAAAAATTAGGGAGGTATCATCTGCGAATAAAACTATATCGCAGAAATTTTTAACCATGCAAGGCAGATCATTTATATATGCTAGAAACAGAAAAGGTCCTAAAATTGATCCTTGCGGTACGCCTATTCTTACCAAAGACCCGGAAGAAGTATTGCCATTTATTCTAACCTTCTGTAGCCTGTCTGACAGATATGACTTTATAAGATCCAGAGCTTTTCCACGAATACCATAATGTGAAAGTTTTCGAATCAGAGTGCAGTGCTCTACACAGTCAAATGCCTTAGAAAGGTCACAGAATACGGCAATAGCATCCTGTGAACTCTCCCAGGCTTCAAGTATAAGTGACATCAATTGAGCACCTGCATCTGTTGTGGATCTGCTCTTTGTGAAACCAAACTGATTCTCATTCAATATATTATGCTCATTAAAATGGGATAGAAGTTGTTTGAGCATAATTTTTTCGAATACTTTACTCAGAACAGGTAAGATAGAAATAGGTCTGTAATTGCAAGGGTCAGATGTAGCCCCCGACTTCAAAATTGGAGTGATTTTACTTTGTTTCATTAAGTCGGGGAAGTTTCCTTTATCAATACAAAGATTGAATATTGTTTTTAAATATGGTGCAATAATGCATATTATAGACTCTGCCACTTTAACTGACATACCCCACAAGTCTTCGGTGCTCTTAATATTTAAATTTTTAAATGTCTTTATAATTTCAAATATTGTTGTGTGTCTGAAAGAAAAGTCCGGCGATTTGCAGGGGAAATTATGTATTAGCAGAGTTTCTGCTACATCGGGACATGCATCCAATGACTTAGTGACTTCTAGGGGTAAGTTAGAAAAAAAATTGTCAAATATATTTGCCACTTGTATTGGATCAGATATTTGATTTTTATCAACATTTAAGACATATGTAGAATCTCTAGGTTTATTTTTTCCGGTCTCAGTATTTATAGTATTCCAAATGGTTTTTATTTTATTTTTAGACTTGCTAATTTTATTTCTAATAAAAAGAGATTTAGCACACAAGCAAACAGACTTAAACATTTTTGAATAGTTCCTAACATAATCACAAAACTGCTTGCAGGATGTCAAATTCTTCCTGCGATACAGATCATACAAATAATCTCTACTTTTTCGAATACCTGTAGTTGCCCAATCACCGAACTTCAACTTTCCATTTACTTGTTTCTTTATTTTTGGACAAACTTTTTGAAACTCAGTATTTACTAGAGAGAATAAACTATTATGAGAAGATACAACTACATTAAGGAGCACTGCACTCCTTAAGTTATCTTCCTGAGATAGAAAAGAGATTAAAATAAATTGGCAACATTAAGTGTTTATTTAATTAAGCTGCCCGAGATATTGATGGTTTTTAGATAGCCGTGCCAGCGGCCGTTGGTAGAGCCAATATGTTCTCCTGAAGTATACGTAACTTGGTAATTGAAATATCATGAGGTACAATAATTATCACTGATAATTATTGTGTTTACTTGTGTATCGTGTACAATAATTATCACAGATAATTATTGTTAAATGTTTTGTATGAGCCTTCCAGCATAATATGTAGGTACATACTTACATATCGAATCTCATGCATTCGAAAACTTAACAGTGGGCGGTTCCTAGCTATATTGAATAGTTGATGATATCAGATGTAGGTATGTAGACCGGCGAAAGTGCCGTGAAAAAAAACGCGCTTTATTAGTCGGTGCACAGTACATGGATGCTGAATCTCAGGATTCATTCCACTATATCCAAGTCGCCTTATACCAGATAAAAGAGCTCATAAAATAACATTGGCCAATATTTGGCTAAAATAATATTTGCTAAAGAATTGCTTACAGAGACATAATGACAGAATGTATAGTATCCATATAACCCAATGGTGGCTGTTTTCTAACCATAATAAAAAAAATATCTCAAAACTTGCTGGATATATATTTTTGAAACAATTTAAAATTAACTTAACCTAAAAAGCATTATACAAATTAGATTATACAATTTAAAATTAACTTAACCTAAAAAGCATTATACATTATTATAATTTGTACAAATTAGAGTTAAAAAAATAGATTAATTATTAAGCCCTAAGAATAACTGGAAGAATAAATGGTTTTAGGGGCAGAAAAAGTTGGTAATTCATAGTTTTTTTAGATAGATAGATAGATAGAAAACTCTTTATTGTTACACCACTTTAGAAATATAAAAGATTACACATTAAATTATAATAACATAGTGTTACAATGGGCGGCCTTATCACTAAAAGTGATCTCTACCAGGCAACTTTAGGATGGAGTTGAACGAATAAAACAATAGAGGCGGGTGTAGTCCAAATACATAATCAAATTTCATAAAAACATTTTAAAATAAAACATATTTTAGTGTAATTTCTAAACAAATATATAAGGTTAATATTAATTCATCAACAATACTGCGGGGGGTGGTGTAGAATCGATAACTGAATGTGATCCACACATTTTTAATTTTCACATAAACAAAATCAATACTAACTATTGCCTAAGCTGTGGCGCTTTGACTTTGAGAATGATAGCGACGACAACACTCGCGGCCGCCGTGGACTAGACTCACACATACACACACGTTCTAGGTATTCTAACGCATTGCGAGGTATCTATCGCAATGCGTAGGTATACCTATCGAGTTCATTGCCCTCGCAATGCGTAGGTATACCTACCGAGTTCATTGCCCTCGCAATACGTAGGTATACCTACCGAGTTCATTGCCCTCGCAATGCGTTAGAATACCTACCGAGTTCATTGCCCTCGCAATACGTAGGTTAGAATACCTAGAACGTGTGTGTATGTGTGAGTGGAGTTCACGGCGGCCGCGAGTGTGTTCGTCGCTATCATTAAAGCGCCACAGATTAGGCAATAGTTAGTATTGATTTTGTTTATGTGAAAATTAAAAATGTGTGGATCACATTCAGTTATCGATTCTACACCACCCCCCGCAGTATTGTTGATGAATTAATATTAACCTTATATATAAAATAGCATACATATATGTTTTTATAATAATTAAACAGATACAATTATAAACATATATAATATATATATATAAACATATACATAGCAACATACATAAATAGATAATGATATATACATATACCTATAATTTTAGTTGAAAAATACTTTGTCATTTTTGATTCAGTGGTCTATAGGTATTACAATAAACATTTTTTTCCCAAGTATTTCATTATTTTTAACAACTTCACAAAAGTTGTGAGTTAAAATAGTTAAAAACAAATATACAGAATTAATGACATTATAAAATTGATATTATATCAATTCCTTATGTGTCTGTCTCTACAAGCACATGAAAAGAGCCAACATGAAATTTTTAACACCTAAAACCGCCGCAAAGCAACGTAGTTTTCAAACTGTTACCGAGGCGTGAAATTGTCAAATACCAGCGCAAACAGTGTTGATGTGAGTATATATTTACCACTTATACGAGCGCACTCCAATGAGGTACTCACATACAAAGCAAGTGCCGCGGAGCTTGCACTCCCATGTTAGGAGGTAGAGTGGATCATTCGGATAAGTGGAAAAATAAACCAAGTCCTTGACATAAGAGAACCATTAAGAATGTTGTTGTAAGGTAATCGATAGGTACTTATGTGAACTTTTATGTGCTGCAATTCATACGATTTAAATGTTTGTGTGCAAATTTTACTTTGCAAATGTTACCCTCACTTCTTTTGTTATCTTCTGTTTGTCTTTCTTAGAAAATTATTAATTACGAGCTGTTTATTCTGTTATAGGATTATTACAACTAAAACTATTGAATTTTTAAAAGGTCTATTATAATCCTCTTTTACAAAGCGTGTGAAAAAATGAAACGCTCTCTTATCTCTTAAATTATATCGTACATACGAAACATTTAATTAACTGACCAATAAAGCTCAATTTAAAGCTGTATTATGCGAATATACACAATTGCAAGGTTTTCGTTAGAAATTGCGATGCGTACTGCGGCCACGTGTTTGCATTGCCACCACTGCCACCGGTGCGACGACACGCTGCTGCTGCCGCGTGCTGGCTGCAGCCTCCGCCTGTTTCAAGACACGAAAGACGATAAAAACTTTGCAATGGAGCGCGACGTGGACGAGATGAGATAATGTGAAAGCATCCTCGGCACGGCCGCGGTGCGGCGCGGCGCATACCACACGAGCGACAACGATCTGTCCGTTGTGTTGTTCATTTCGTTTTGTTTGGTATAACTATCGGACTTCAGTTCGGTCAAACCTGATGCTGATGAGGCAGACAATTGAAATTTTGCAAAACATGAAATTATACGTAGATAATCAAGTTAGTAAATTGTGACTTATAAGACTGTTGCTTATTTATAAAGATTGTAGAAGTTGAATAAACATACATATTTCACTAATTCACCAGACAAATTTTATGGAAAAAATATGTCTTTACCATGCCTATAGTTGTCCCTTCGAATCTTTTTGTCGTAATCATGGAAAAAATATATTTAGGTGAGTGCATATATCTTATATGAAGAGTTTTGGTATATATGAACACTTTATTTATCTATTATACATCATCATTCATGCAGTTAGAGCCCAGTGGCAATAGCTATAGACTGCCGTGCCACGGGTCCATGGTTTGATCCTTACCACCATGCGTCAGCTTGAGCTTCATAGTAAATCTGTCGCCAAGCACCTAACAGTGTGTTCTACTAGCAGCAGTAATTGTGAAATTACAGGTACATAAGTGTCAATAACTGTACCTCTATCAAGATTATCAGGTTGATAGCCGCAGTGCAGTTGATCACTTATTACGAAATCTGTTACAGGCCCAGATTCCGCTTAACATCAAGTGAGCCTAGTGCAACCCGTCACTATCCCATAAGAAACTTGGTACAAATTACCGCCGCCGAGAAGACCTTATGTCAATTATATGAGCCATAAAAGTTATATGAAAAATTAATACACCAGCGGGATGAAAGTTAACAGTTAGTTGAGCACTTAAAGCACAGCTATCTTTATAAAACCGATAATTACGTGTACACACAAGTTATTTGAGTCATGGCGCTATAACACGCTAAGCGAAGGTACACCAAATGTTTTTACGTGAGAATTCGTGTCATCTCGACGTCTTTGTCTCTGATTCAACTTTTGCTTTGCTATAATAACAATCGAGAACATCTTCGGATTCCATAGAAGTAGCTAAATGATTCACAGAACCTATAGATTTATAAAAAAACACCTCTCGCTCTCTAGTTCGTAACGGTAAAGTGTAGCTTGTCCTAAATGTTTAGAATCACCTCATTTTATTTTTTTGTATGGGCAATAAATAATATTTCACTATGTTTTAATGGCAATGAAACTCTTTGTGTGAATTAATCCGGGGAAATATTGTCGCCATACACCTATTTCTACCGCCAAGCAGTAATGTTCCAATTACTGTGTTCCGGTTTGAAAGGTTTCACAAAACATCATCACTTACACAGGTGAATAGTGGTCAAAGGCTAGCCTATCAGATACAAAAACGTATAAATTTATATCTCAGGGTGATAGGTGCAGTTCAGTTTGCCAGAGGTTACCTCTTAACAGCAGGTGGGCTCGTACTTATTCTATCATGATAGCAATAAAAACAGTGTCAATTTCTTTAATGTATAGTCATATGTATGTGTAAACAAAGTAGCTACCTACAATCATCAAATAAAAACTCATGCCAAATAAACTGAAACTCTTTTTACTTTATTGGAAAAAGCTCAAAAGCTACACTATAGTGTGCGTGCTACGCTACGAGCGCGCGTTGAAGTCTTTTGTTCTAAAGATTTACGGCGTTATTCATATACGTTCTATACTTACATGTATAAAACAACATTTACTGCTGCACACAACATTTTTAGCGCTCAGCACTAAAGGAGGTTTTTAACCTCAATGAAAGCAATACTTTTTCTCATTACAAATGTGATTAGTAACCCTCGCCTTACTACAAAACTTCATATCAAATTTCGTATTTACAAAAAGCGAACCCCATTTCAAAGGAATGCGCTAACAAAAACTGCCGTATGCTATGGTATCCTGGCCTTTGATCCTCCTTTGATTAACTCAACCCTTGGAAACGGAACCTTCTGATTTAGCTCTATCCTTGTCGCTCGATTTAATTAAACTGTAGTGAAAGCGAGAAAGCTGCCCTTCCGGTAGGATGCACTAATAACCGCCATCGATGATATCGTACCGGCAGCTACGAGGCGTGTTACTTGATTTCGCTTTATTAGTTTAAACATTGAGTTTATATAATTAGAACAATAAATTTCCTGTGTTATGTAGTTGATAAAAAAATTAATATAATATTTGTAAAGTAATTATAGGTCTAGTGTTATTAATAATAATTATTATCTGTAGCTTTCTTCATTTGAATCAATCCGTGATTTAAAAAGGTTAATGATAAATTTGATCGTCCTGCGTGTATGTAAAAGCAGAATGTTATATTTTAATTATATACAAAAAGTTAATAATATTCAGTTGTGTTAATGTAGTGAATATTATATATTCTGTATTACCTTGCTTTTTTTTTGTAATATCGCTATGCTTCATTATTTGTCTGAAGAACCTAAATGACCCAACCAGTATCAAACACAGGACCTCTTGCCTCAAAATCAGCGCTTTGCGTCACTCGACAACGACGCAGGATTATGTACACATATTATGTTTATAATAAACGATCAATGGCATTATACTCTAATTTGTGGTTTAATTGATGGTTTGTTGGCAATGCCTTGCCCGGTGACCGCTGAGGCACATCAAGTAAACAATGTCATGAAATGCGCACGCGCCGTGTAATACGCGGTATCCGATTACTTATTGTTAAACAACTTGTTGAAAGGAACAACTTGTTGAACAATACTGAATGCAGCATTATTGGACTTTGATTGCCATAAACTCATAGCTAAAATTCTTCTTGTTCATGTTAAGTAGCATGAAAGAAAAAACAAAAGCAAATGTTTATCACGCAGAAGGAAGTCTTTGTTGTTTTGGCTTTTGAACTACAAAACGGGACTCTATTACTAATCGTCTGCTGTCCGTCAATCCAACCTTAAATGGATTGTATCTTTGAAACTGTAATACGTAGCCATACGTAGCGAAAATGTGCAGTATATTAATAATGATAAATTTATTTCTCAACTAAGTTAAAATGATGTTTCTTATATAATAAATCACAATATAATACTACCATTAATCTATTTCGTATTTACATGTAAGAATCTAAATCCCTGTACCCTGTACTAGTATTAACTGCGTTACATGGTTACAGTTCCTTTCCATAAATTATTGATTACTTATAAAATACATTATTTACGACACTGTATTTAATGCTATAGCGAAAAATTATATCATAATACAGACTGTAATATATGGTGGTATTGCGGAATACCTAACATAATTATAATACCAAAAAGTTGAAAATAAAAGGGGGTCTCTATATAAGAAACAGTGCATTCTTTACGTTTTTGTTCTAATTTAAAAACGGTGATACGTAATCAGCGTCTTGGTATGATAATAGCCCAATATCTACAACAAACAATAAATGCGGCCCGAACTCCCACAAAGGACCTCGAACTGTATGAAAACATTTAGATTTTTTGGACCATTCTGCTTTTTTTTTAAATATTTATTTCTGGTCAAACAACAATTATTACTTTTTTCTAGATAGTATAGAACACTGCTTAATGTACAATCTTTGTGTTGGTACGGACCCCTCGGTTTGCGAATTCGACTTTTTGGTTGGTATTTCTGTTACATATGTTTTTTAATGATCGGCTAAATTTTGACCAAATCCCATCTGATGGTAAGTGCGACAGTGTGGTAAACAAGCTTATCAAGCTCAGCTCAAGGACAGGTGCTGGAACACACCGATGATCGTAATAAATATCTGACATATATAGTACACCATAAAATCAATAGAAATTTATGAATATGCGTTTTTATTGTTCAAGTACGAGCAATATTATAGCAGAGAACTACAATAGAGCACTTATTATTATTGCGATGATCGTAAAGCGTCATAGAACTTTATATTAGTGTAGCGTCGTTGGACAAAGGGCTGAGCTGAGCTGAGCTGAGCCAGCCCTTCTGACAATCACATCAAATTGACTTTTACTGCTGTCTCGTAAATAAACTCTATATCTAACGTATGTCGCGCTTCATTTTGTAAACGCAATGTGTGGTCCAAGCCAAGATAAAAGATTTCTGTTTATTTTTAACGTTTATTTCTGGTATTCAATGCTCAATTAATTATTTTAAAAAGGTTAACCTATAAATATTTGACCTACAAAATAAATCTACGAAATATTTGAGCATCCTTGAATAGGCATATTTTATTTAAACGCTATCGCGCATAATGTTTCCTCATACTGTATCACCTGGATAGTCCACTGCTGAATACAGCCTCTCCCATTTAAGGGGGTTTGCTATAATCTCCACCCTTGGCAGGCGTCTTGGGGATCGCAGTTTAAGATATCAGTTCCTCAGAAGACGCACCTTCCATTATTTCACCTTTAGTCGCCTTTCGCGATAGTAGCCCCACACACCACGGGCTAATATCCTCATGCATTAAAATATACTCGTAGTGGAGGTTGCCTAGTCGTTCTTAACTGTCCGCTAAGGTAATAACTTTGATGGGTGACTGCTAGTGGCATTTAGTAATGAGCACGGATTTAGGACCCTTCCTAAATCCGTGGTACTGAGTGCTTTGCCGTCAGTCCCGGCTGTTGTATTAGAATATAATATACCTAGTGGTAGAGCATTTTGAGGATGCCCGGCCCGCCTATCTAGGTCCCACCCTCAAGTAGAAAACTGTCGCTAGGCATTTAACAGCTGCCTTTGAGATCCAATTCCCATTCTAGGTTTATTCACACCTTCGACCACATCATCACTTAACATCAGGTGAGATTGTAATCAAAGGTTAACCTATCAGTAAATACATCAAGGAATGTTTCTTTTAATTATTTTTTTCACCGGCAGTAGGTATGTCTTTATTAACAAAATATTACGAACTATATACAACACTACAGCTTCTGCAATAAAAGAATTTAGATAACCTACAAGTCATTGCAGACTCACAGGCTGTCCAAGTGCTCCAGCGCACTACCATGTTAGCAGCGTGCTCGACTTTGTGGCAGCATTGCCCCGTTGAATTGCAATGCCTATTCTTTGAGCCAAATAGTTGCCAGCATTTAGATCACGCGTCGCATCGACCAAGCGCTCTGATAAACATGTTAATATCACTTATTCGCTTATTTATCAATTGATTCTGCGATATACTTATCAATGACATTTGCGTTTTCGTTCAGAAAATAAAGCTTCCTGGAGTTACAATTATACTTCCGTCAGTTATAGAGTCGTTCACTACTTCGGCGAAAGTGAAATTGAAATGTTGATTGGTTTCCTGTATTGAAACTGAATTATTTCCATCGCTTATGACTTGCACCACTTCAACGTTTGATGTACATCATTAATATAATTGATGTTATATAGTTTATATTCGCATTTCATCGGTGAGAGTGAGGGGTGGCATCAGAGCACCGCACTGCACTGCGCCGCGCCATCGCCGAGTGCGTTTATACAATCGAGGGTTAGAAGCACCAGACAATGAGTTCTTTTGTGTTGTTTGTATGCACACAACTGTTATTAATACAGATGTAGAATAGGACTTCACTAGATTTGGCGAGTGAAGGTTTTAACTTGGTTTGATGACTTACAATATTTTAAGTCAAGCTGGAATTCTGGCCAACTTGTATTTTAATTTCGAGGTAAAATATTGTTATGTGGGCAATCTAATTTTATATTTAAAAAATTAAACACTAGCTTTATGACAGATTATGTGATTCTATTACTTGAATCCTGACAACTTTAAACCCTCGTCCGATGGTCAAAGTTTAGACGGTATATGCCCATGAACATAAAACATAATTGCACTTAGAAATACCTAGATATATCATAAGTAATAGTTTGATAATATGTTTAAAATAAATTTAATAATATGTTTTATATATATGGCGTTTTATGATATGTTTACTATATAGCCTTCTTAACATCCCGAATTTGGTAAGTGTGGCTTTAATGTATTAAATCTACCTGTTCATCAAATTCAGAAAGGAAAATGCCCGGAAATCCTGGATTGTGTTTTTTGCCTGCATGATACTCGATCTGTATGATGCATGCAGACTTGTAATATTTGGGTTGGGTTGGAAGTCAATAGAATCTGCAGTAACATAAACTTCGAGCACTATATTAAGTCTCACAAGTTTGTGTGATGAGCACAAGTCTGCCGGCAGGACTTAGATGGTTCTGGTGTACAAGTGCTTAGGAAATACTCGTGTAGAAACATGGATACAAACAACGAGTGTATTATATGTAAAAATGTGTGCTAAACTTAAGTTTGTAAGTATACTAAACAAATGAGACATAGAAAACTAAAAAAAAGAAAATATTTTTTAGAATACTCTTCTGATCTCACTCAAATTTAAATGAGATCACATGACAACCATCAGATTTCGAATAAATAAAAAAAGCATTAAAATCGGTACACCCTGTTAAGAGTTATGAGGTAAGGTCACGACACACAAAAAAATACGACCGAATTGAGAACCTCCTCCTTATGGTTAAAATAAAGGAAAGTTTTTCAAATGTTGCATTTTGAATGTCAGTTGTTAAGCTAAGCGATTTTAAACTGATAGTTCTATAACACCGTAAACGTAAAAAGTTCATTCTAGTTTTATTTCTAAGTATTTGTTTTTGTAGTTCATATAAATGGTTACGCACTTTTATTTATTGAGTGCATTTATAAATACTTTTCTTTAGCAGTACTTGCCTGAGTTGTAAATTTTATACCAAACTAATGAGCAATTTCCTGTCTCACAATCCCTCAGCCACAGTACATAAAATCCGCCATAAACTTTATATTTGCATTAGGTTGAGTTTACTTTAGAGCCTATCAGTCGAGGAAACAAGAATGTCAATGTTTACAATAGGTCGTTAGACTCTAAGTCATATCACATCTAGGAGGATGATCAGGGGCACAAGGTCGCCACCAGTGTACGTGTCCATCAACCATGCCTAATTTTTTTGCTGGTTGGAGAGAGTTTCTACTAGTTTGACCAACTTCTGAAATTGAGATTAGCTCAAGTCTCAAATCAAATTAAATTTCGATCTAACGATCTGCAATATGCATAATAGTAGCTTTCTAATTAGAAAAATCTGCAGCCAAGCCCTTAACTATCTTTGAGCCAGTATCCATTCTAAGCTTAGCCTCTCTAACATTTTTGACCAATCATATCTTATCACTATGCGGGCGGATAAAGGGGTCAAATGCAAGCATATCAATAACAAAAAAGTCACTCAATAAAAGTCAAAGTCACCTACTAAGTATTCAGTCTCCCAATTGTCTTTATAAAACAGTATGTTTTTTTTATAAGTTGGTACTAAATTCTAGCCTTTACTTGTACGCCTAATTTTTGGGTATCTTTTTGTGTAGTATACTAATAATCAAAGCGTATACAGATCAATAACTTTGTTATGGTTTTTAATTGGTCTGGTACGATTTCTGCATTTGCAATTCGGTTAGTAGGTAGTAGGTCCACGGTATGTTATAACGTATAAGTTATTATGCAAAAAAGACAGTTACTGTCAAGTACTCAGAACTCGTATATAGTTGACACGTTAGTGTTCAAGTAAAGTTTTAGAAAACAGGTGGATGGGCTTCATTAGTAAAACTTCAAAGCGAGAACATACCAAACTATATTTTCTGCTATTGTTCCCAGGTATCCTGTGGTCTAGACATGCATTTTTAAGAACACTTACCGGTTATTTGATACATCTTTTTTTTTAATAACAAATGTTTGTTGATTTTGATCCATATGGATCCAGAACGTTACATTTCAACTACGCAGTTATTACGTATTTCTTCACCTTTTTTCACTTAAATGCGCCATTCAACATTCCACGAATATTACCGTCGTAAACAAATCCGTTGAATCATCACAACATAGCATTCGTTCCCCAGATCCAAATCCAAAACCAGTTCTACACAAAACGTGGAGCCCGCCGCTACCGTCTATCCTTGACAATGAGTAAAAACTCTCATTTATCTAACTCACGCCAACAATGCGATAGAGGGCACCGAACTTTTCCCAAAGGGACCTAAATAATACACAATCCATAATAACACTTCAAACATTTTAATATATTCGTTAATCGTACGAAGGGGCTAGAGGTAACACGATCGGTTGATGTTAGTAATTTATTTGCAACAAATCTTTCAGTGTAAATTAAAAGGGGCCGAGCGTATTCAAAATCGTTGATGCGAAATTTTGATTCACCATTCAGTTGCTTTGAACGTGTTTTAGGCAAGCTATAGTCAAAGTGAACCAGGCCGCACTTGTACCGTTGTGTGAAGGGATCTATGTTTTTGGCAATTTGATAAGAATCTTAATGATACCATACCATATCCTACTAACCATAGATGCTGTTAATTGCCTGGGTTTTGTATTCTAACAGACTTAACAGCGGTTTTGTGGACTCCAAATATACTTTTGAATCGTTATTTCTAAGCTCTGTCTATAAATGAAAATCTCTGAGATCAGTAAACTTTAATAACGATTAATAAAACAGCATTCTGATATACCTTCATAACGAGACAGTAATATTTTTCAAAAAATTGGGACACCTAAGGATCCATTTAACTTGAAGTTTCAAGGTGAGAATGTTAAAAAATGCAAGCATTCAGTAAATGAACAAAACTGTTACAAATATAAATATAGAGGAAGGTGAGCTCGAGAGGTAGGTTATGCTCAGTGTTTGTTCAAGTGCTTGATGTCTGCTGCATATTTAGGTGGAGTAATGTAATGTATGCGATGCATAGATTAACTACTTCTCAGTTTTGTAGAGAATTAAGTGTTATAGCAACAAAAAACCCATGTAAAACGTGTTTTCAAAGAATTAATGTAACCGAGCTAGATACATTTTATTTATCGTCATTGAATACCCTTAACCTGCGCATGCCTAATTTATCGAAATCTAATTATTTTTTTTCGGTAAACAGACGATAAACGGAGCAAATATGCCAATCTCAATGGCATTTCCGTTTGGGGTTAAAATTTTAGGATCCGTGGGGGCCAGCCGCTCACGAAATATATTGATATTTGGCAAACGTTTGTTTGAAGCGACGGGTGAACCAAATGCTAGTGCAAAATATTGCTGGCAAAGAATAGCGCGGCAAATGGCACGTTTCCTTCAACCAATCATCATCACATCAACATAAACGTCCATCGTTGAACAAAGGTCTCCCCCGTTGGAAGTATTTGCCCTAATCACCACAATTGTCAGACGTCTTGGTGGTCGCTGATGGTAGTTTTTCAGAAGGCATTGCTAAACACCTTCTAGTACTTTTTCAATTTTTCGCGTCTTTCTGACATTTTGCATCATACTTTGTACGTGTTGTACATATATAATACAACTAGGTGAAAAATATGGTGGTGAACTAGTGATTTACTTTCTCGCTGAGCTGATCGCAAAATTTGATTCCTATAGGTAGTCAGTAAAATCCAGTAAAAGTTTGAACATGGTTGTCACTAAAATCATTCATTTTATTCATCTGCATTCAAGATTCATGAATCTATCTCTTAGGATTTTTCCAGGCTTTAATGTTTCGTAAAGACATGCCCGTATAACGCACCTTAAAAATTTTGTAACAAGTTCATTACATTACTGCATTAACATTCAACTAATTAGGTACATTCTAATATGTTTTTTATTCAGGTCTATTGCAGCTCTAATCGATAAAATATCTTAGTTCTTGTCAGAGGTTCTTTCCAAGTTTCTTGTGGTTAAAATAACTAACGCCGGAAGCACAAAACAATGCTAAACGGACACTCTTTTATAGTTATTTAACTGGAACTTAAAGTATACGAGCTCTCGCAAAGTGCTTTTCCTGTGAAACTCTGATTGGAATCTTTGGTAACTTATTTTTTCTTTGCGTTATATATCCGGTGAGATTAAGTTCTTAAACTTAACTTATAAATTCTATAATAACAATTTCTTCTTTAACCTACTTATTTTATACGAACTAATCTGAAGTTAGTTTGAGGACGACCTACAGTGGAATTATATCATACAGCCCAGTTGCAGACCATTGACGCAACGATATTGAAACTTATTTTATCATTATTGTCAAATCAACCGGAACATCCACCGTTGTACAAAAGGTCTCTCCTATTGGGGGAAGAGATTTGCAATATTCCCCATGCATGGCTGGCGTCTTGGGGATATTGCTCGAAAGGCGCTGCTGCCCGTATACCGGTATGTTTTCCTTAGTCGCCTCTTACTACACCAAAGGAAGATGAGGAAGAGTGCAATTCTATCTGAGCACCCCACGAGAGAGATTCCACCTCAGTGATTCTTATGCGGTCATGAGTTGGATGGGTGTTCGCTAATGCCATTGCTATTGAGCGGTTTCGTGCTTCATTAAGGCGTCGACCTCGGTTGTTGTCTGGGATGGCAGTTTGTACAGAATGGTGGTAGGGCATTTTGCCAATGCCTGCCTGCATGGTTAGCTACCACTCTCATGTAAAAAATCTATTGCTAAGCACCTAATAGTGTGTTTCGGGAGCTGTCCTTGGGAGCCAGTAATTCTAGGTTAGCTTCAACAATATCTTCGATCACATCATCACCTACTATCATATGAAATAGTTGTGAAAGGCTAGCATATAGGTAAGCTATAAATAAATGAACATGTATGAAAAATAAATAAATTTAATTCATGTTCATGTTTCCCTGTGCCTTATAGTAAGGAAAAGTCATGTGTCTCATGCCCATTCCATGCGACAGCGACACCGCGTAGCGTCACGAACGCAGACATATCGTGTCGCGTCGCATCTCATCACAGTCGCGCGTTTTTTGTCGATCGGTTCCGCTCGCAGGCCGCTTCACTGCTTGAGATAATTACAGGAGCGTTTCTCTTTAATTAGCGATAGAACTGGCTGCACAGTATCCCATACTTGATTAATTTTATTGACGCTTGACTCGTTCTCTAAGAAAAGCTTGCGTTGCGACTTTCGAAAAAATACTAGTCCTCGGCGCGGACTCGAGCTAAGTCCTAATTTTCCGTGTCTTACTCTTCGACTAGCCTTTGCAAATCCCGACTCCAGATATAAATGGAATGAGCTCTAACATTGTGAATTATAAGTGCAATGTGGTCTCAAAACCTGCCCGATGAAATAATTTTCTTAATACATGTTATAAACTAAATTCTATAGCTACTAATAAAAATTATATTTATCAATTTTGATTATCCAATAAGGGACATATAACCAATGGACCATGTCGTGATTTAAAAAGAATTACGTACTTACTAAAATTTTCATAAAACCCCCGACTAAGAGGATATTATAAAAGTAACAGAATGTACAAAAACGTATTTTTTTAAAAACCGTTGAATCGCGCGAAGTCAATGTAAGTATTAATATAATGACAAAACCGAAGAAAATACGTTGACTTTTGAAGGCATAATACCGCTTCCGATCTGTCATTCGTGTCGTGAGTAAGGAATGACCTTAGATTATAGAAATATAGATCGATGGTAATGTCTAACTAATACTTATAATAACGAAATTATGACGAGTCAAATAAATTGCTTACTTGGCGTAATCACAACATAATACAATAAAGACTTATTTTATTACTTACGATACGACGTTACTCGTTTGTACAGTGGCAAAAGCCGTTGCTTTAGAGTTCTTATGTCACCGGATCGCTTTTTTGACAAAGGCAGTTTCAGTGAATCTAAAGGAATCTAGAACCAGCTGTCTGGTAGATGGCAATATGCTCGCCCCTATTAAATTTATTAATAAATTTTATTAAACTTGTCGAAAAGTGATTGAGTGAATGAAATATCTCCACCAGCCCTTTCGGAGATTTCAAAGTATAATTATGTATTATAGAAACTGTATGCGTTACGCAACACAGTTTCTATAATTCAGTTGTTATGATGATAATGTACAGATTGTTTTTTGCAAGTTTTGGTGCAGTGGTAGAAAGAGTACATGGTAGTATCTCGTGAACCCAGTAGTAGACAGTGGTGGGACCACGTGCCTTCAGAATATTATATTAAATACATTACCTACCTATTGACAACAGTCCAAGAGCAATAAGACAGATGTTTACATTAATTTCAATTTACATTTCTATGTGAAGTTGTTCACAATACAAATGTTCAGCGGAAGCGGCAACGGAAGTCTGCCACCTGGTTATGCCAATGCGGGCAATAAGGCACTTTTGATTGTAGGGTAGTCTACCACTTGACAGAGACAATTTGTTCAGTGCCAGCGGAGCGAAAGATGACACATAATTATTGTAAAGGGTTAGTGAATCAATGTGAAAAGAAATGTTCAATGGACACAGATACTATATTGTTCCCAGGAATAATTACTCTCATTTACTTCTAGGATGACAAGCGGTCGAGCCCCAAACAAACGTCATTATTTAAAACTATATTTCTTAAGGGCGCACCGAGCTTTTTAGGCGCACTGCGTATGTGTGCGTAAGTAAGGCACGCCAACAGCATCCGTCCCCATCCGACGGTTGAGGAATTACTAAAGCGGAAAGGGACAAAGCATCGCGGCTCTGACTAAAATGGGCGGAACATGCGTGAATTTGAGTATTTCCTTCGTATAGTAAAAACAAATACCTATTTGAAAAATGTAATGTGTATACGTTATAGAAAACATGTTGTTTTTTTTATTTTACAAATAAGGATGACTCTACGTTAAGTATTTACGCCGTACTAAGGGTTTATTTCGTTTTTTAGATGTAACTTTGGAATTTTTTTCCATCGATAAAATTTTAAGTAATCGTGTTTCTAAAGTGTAAATTTATAGAATGAATCCTTAAATATAATATATATTAATTACATAACTCAAAATTAAGAAATAATGATACAGCAAGGGATCAAACGAATCACAATTACGTATCGTTGCTTCGGTGCAGGCTTAAGTATCGCACAGATGATATGATGCGTGCAGCGCGCCATTATGTTAATGTTTTAATATTCCGCCGTTCTCTATGGACTGTCGTGTCGATCCCCACCGCCGAGCTTCACCGCATTGTGTAAGGGCATTTTCCGAATGCCTGCCTGGCTAGCTCCCAGTAGAAAATCTGTCGCCAAGCACCTAACAGTGTGTTCCGGCAGCAGTCCTTGAGAGCCAGAAAAATTACAGGCACAGTGAGACTTAATAACTGTATGTCTCAGTGTGACGGGTGCAGTGCAATTCGTCACAAGACGAAATGCATGTGTTAATCCGCTTAATATTAATAATTGGGCCTCGTCACAATCACATAAAAAAATATTGCAAATGAAGAAAATATAGAATAAAATTGTAAATAAAGCAATAAAAGACAATCAGATAGTCATTGTCGATATTAAGGAACAGCATCCAAATCTGTTATTTTCAGTCATTTGAGTAATAATTACTTCGCAATATCAAATTCTTCGTTAAATTTATATCTCAAGCATTTTATTCGTGACAAATTTAGTTTAATCAGGATGAATTCATAAAGATCTTAGTAGATGATAAACATTGAAACGTTAAAAAAATACTGGACTATATCTCATGGAATTTTGTATGCATGTCTTTGAAATGTCCAACATTATTTATTTTCACAATTATTCGCAAAAAATGTTTCGTATGGGTATTCTTATTTTTACATTTATAGATAAAACAAACAATGAAACGATATGATAATGACGCTTTGAATACACTTCCCTAAACTACTAAATACCAGGACGTCCGGTGTACATGCGACTTCTGGTCACCCTACTTACAGGTCCAATTAGAAGATGGCAAGCTAAGAGTCTGAAAAAAGTGAATGATTGAAATATTACACAATCAACAATAATAACATTTAGGTATCTAGTTTTAGTTATTTTCGGCACGCTGCACGAGGCGTGGTCTTGGTTATTGTTGATGTTCTGTGTTTAACTTTCTACTACTTTTTCATGGGACTATTACCATCAGGTGCAACTTGTCTGTCTCAAGTTATAACATAACAAGATCTATGAACCACCATAGTATTAAAACCTCTAAGTAAAGCTTGAAGAAACCCACTACTGTGATTCCATATTTATTAACATTATATCGCGTGGTATGTTTAAGCTGTCACTATACGCAAACAAAGTTTTAAATTTTGCATTGAAATTCGTATCTTGTAAGTGGTATTTTTGTGTTTGCTCATACGCCTCACCGCGAGTCTGTATTTTTCGCGTGAGAGTGCGTACGCACTTACAATAGAAGTCGTTTCACGGTCGACCGCCGACAGCCGGAGGCGCCCTGTCTGTCTTGGCCCTTCGCTCTACAAGCGCCCTGCACGCTCTGCTGCGCCCGCGCACCTGTCAGTCACGCCTCGTACCCTCTACAATAGGTACTTTGAAGGAACTCCAGCAAGTGCCTCCCGTTGTGCCATTGTACTCGTCCACAGTTCTAGACGTTTGCGTGTTCTAATCTAAACTTGCGCAATCACTAAGTATTACGTTTTCAAATCAATAGTTGTCAGTGTTCCACATTCAGTGTCTTCCTATTATGTGACTAGCATAATAAACGTAGGAAATATAATGAAGTGCGATTTTACTCTGATTAAGATGTCAACCAGACGTATGAGGGAAAAAGTCTATGGGAATCTTTTAATTATTTTATATTCGGTTCACAACTTACCAGAGCGCCAGAGAGCTCGGACCAGCAGGGTCGAGGCGTAATCGTGTATATCCCATGTTTTCGTACAATTGTCTCTTGCCTTGTACATTTTATAACAAGTCATCGACTCAATAATATATTCAACGGCTAGCTTCATATTTACCCACGATCTTTATTTGACGTTAAACATGGCACTATCACTAGGTACCAAATATATTTTACAACTAACTTACTCAGAAACAGAAAATCTTCTAAAGGCTATTATTTAATTAAGTAAAAATTTGTTAACAACCTACCCACCCTCATAACATTTTCAACACACACATTCTTCCGCACCCAACTCTCTATGCGCAATTTATATTTAAGGACCTGTAAGTAATTTAAAGATTGTATATATTTTTTTTTATTACTGATCGACTAGTCTTTGACCACCATCTCACCTGATGGTAAGTGATGAAGTGGTCGAAGGTGTTGTTCAGGCTAGAATTACTGGCTCTCAAAAATACATCCAGTGCATATATATAACTGCCAAACTCTATTCAAAATGTATATAAACTCCAAAACAAGGTCAATAAACTTTATTATTACTATAAAATGATTTAGTTGTAGCTGTAGTATTGTTTATAGTTAGTAGGGTTTTGTGAATAAAGGCATACCACCGAAAAAAAAGTTAAAACAATTTATAAAGTGTGGCCGTAATGTAATCCGTGGAGCACGCGTTTCCAAGAGTCAAAGGAATTAAAATAATCTCAGAATAAAAGAGATCAAAGCTACGTCATTAGAAAAATAAATTGATTTCGTTTTTGGGATAGCAATTTTTTTAATCTAGTAAAGAAAAAAATAAGCTATGCCGCATTAATTCTAGGTTAAAACTGTTTACCATACTACTTGACCACAAACTAATTTACCGACAGGTGAGAACTGGTTAAAGGCAAGTAAAAAAAGTTCGAGTCATTTAAGAATTGCTATTGGTTTCCGTACGTAAAGGGTAAAACGGAGCCTTATCAGCGAGACTCCGCTGTCTGTTTATGTCTGTCTGTCCGTTCGTATGTCATGAGTCTCGTAAAAGGAGAGAGTTACAATGTTGGAATTTTTTATTTTGTGTAGAACATTGATCCAAATATGAATATTGGACTAAATCAATGCATTTTTGCACCTTAGCATACGGCCTGTCATTGTTAGATAGCTAGAGCTCATTGAGTAGTGTGCAACATAAATAAAGTATCCTAAGAGTACTGGAGGTTACAAAGGTCAACGGTACGAGATGTAAAATAATTTTCCAGCTGAAATGCACAATTTTTTCACTCACCGCAGCGAGGTAAATTCTAGGTGCAAGAAAAACAGGTTTAATTATGTAGTGAATTTACGTTAATTTATAGTGAAAAAAAAATTATAAAAAAACTAAAAGTTATAATATACCTATAAAGTAAATTCGTTTATCTGCCTTTAGAGAGGTTCGAATATCAAGAACCTATTCCACGCTCGCGGGTTAAAAGCACTTTATTGTATTTTTTATGTTAGTGAGTAAAAAATATATTGATTGGTGATCATCAAGTGTTACACCTTTTTTGTTACTTAAGTAATGTTGTAAAGCCGTTTACGGTCTATTGCAACGTGGAATCATAAATCAGCGACTCACGACCCGCACTTCTCATATTACCGAAAACCATTTCAAAAATTAAGCATAAGAATTTGGTATCGCCAACAGTCCGCATAATGCGAAGATAAATCCATGAAAATGTTCCGAAATTGGAAACGGTATCTATAAGGTGCTGCCTGCTGTGAAAGTAACAACTTATTTGTGGGTAAATCACGAGTTATCAAATACCTAAGTACATAGGGAACTGAACTAAAGTTCCATAGTATATTTATAATTCACAAACTTTTAAAGCACAATTTATTTTGCTAGGGATATTTTCTTCTAAAAAAAGTACTTGTGGTATATAATATCATTATATACCACAAGTACTTTTATGGGACTTTTATGGGACATACTCATATGGAGTACTGCTGTCATCTATGGGTGGGAGCACCTGGATACCAGCTTGGGCCTTTAGACTCGGTTCAGCGACGTGCAACAATGTTACAAGCAGTTTAGAGAACCTTAGTCTGAGGAGAGACTTTGCCTCCTTATGCGTGTTCTACCGTTTGTAAAACGGAGAGTGTTGTAAAGAATTGTTCGACTTGATGCCCACGGCTACCTTCCACCATCGCAACTCTCGCCATCGACGGAGAGTCCAACCTCACACATTGGAACCAGAACGGTATCGAACTCTGCGGGCTCAAAGGGGTTTCTTTCCGCGGACGCTTCGATTGTGGAATGAGCTCCCTGCCGTGGTTTTCCCGATGAAGTATAGCATGGGGTTCTTCAAAAAGGGCGTGAAGAGATTTCTTCAGGGTTGGCAACGCGCGAGTGATACCACTGGTGTTGCAAGCGTCCATAGGCTACGGTAACTGCTTACCATCCGGCGGGCCGTATGCTTGTTTGCCACCTTAGTGGTATAAAAAAAAATATATATAAATTTGTAATATGATGTTTACCTAGCAACACGATAATGCTTATTATCATATTGAGGAATATATTTACAATGGCCAAAAACTTTAATTAATTTTCAAAAGCATTAAATAAAATTGTTTTACACTTTGGTTTCACTGTATTATCTATTAAGTATATCTTGTATAGAATCTGCATTAAGTATTGGCATATACCTATTTGGCGTATAAATACGTACTGCCTATAGCCAATATTTTGATTTGTGCGATTTTACCTATTAAAGTTAAATAATTAATTACTGTACATACCTTACCTGTTTTTTCTTGCTTTCTGACGCCAGGCCTTATACTATATTTTTTGTCGCATATTTTTAATCAAGAATCTTATAAAGGTAATGAAGTATGATATTTATCTTTTGTTGGAGAAGGAAGTAATGGCACACGATACATATACGCTGCTGTTCATCGGAGCGGAACGTTGCTCGGCGATGACGACGTACCTCTTGTTGACAGCATCATATTGATAATTTTCGGTCACAATTTTCTTTCGGAGGTGAATTTGACATTGTAGAAAACCGTTGTTTTAGGGGAGGTAAAAGGGCTTGTATGGGGTAGGCCTTTGTTCAACAGTGGACATCTTCCAGGCTGATGATGTTGTTTTAGAGTGTATACCAAAAAGTTTGTTGTGAAGTGTTTTACACATGAGCAAAAGAAGTTCATCAATCTTCGATAGATCGCATCGAGCTATCCGAATCTTCTATTATAGAAACACTGAAACATTTTTGTCCTATTTTCGATACGGACACCTTAACATTATATGAACAAGAGGAAAACAAGGTGGAAAAAATAAAATGAGGAGTGATCCTACATAACAGAATATTGAAAGTGTACATAACAGAAAGAAGAGCTAACATCAACCACTAGGTGGCGTTCTCAATAATTTTAACTTTTATTCTCATTGCCACAACTGCTGCTGGTGGCCAGTCTATGTAAGCCTACAAAAATCCAGTTTTAGGCCCACAGGCATTCCAAATGCTCCAGCCCACTACCAGTTGGAAGCGTGATAAGCTTAGGAGGAACTTTGAATCGTCCAACAAAAGTATACATCTCAAAATATCAGATCAGAAACTATCTATATGCACCTTCTCAGCAAGGAAAAACAAAATTAACCAAGCACCTAAACGGTGTGTTCCGGCAGCTATCCTTGAGAGCCAGTAATTCTAGGTTAGCCTGAACAACATCTTCGACCACATCATCACTTACCATCAGGTGAGATAGTGGTCTAAGGCTAACCTATCAGACAAAAAATAAGGACTATTAAAGGATCAATTTCAAAGGTCTTCATAACAGTGTATGATGTTGCACGTTGTGCGAACTTCTCTGGGTTAATTAGTTATTGTTACCATTGTCACGTTAACTAATGGAATTGCCACCAGACCCAGACTTTGCATTTTTGGCAGCATTCTACTGGCAAAAATGCAAAGTCTGGTAGCACTGCGCATGCTTATCGAGCGGCGACTTTGTGACTTACAAATTAATTTAAATAAATTGACTCCATAACCGTCTCAATGTGATATGTGCCTATAAATGGAATAGCAAGCTGCGTAGACCAAAGCTTATTTCTTTTATTCAACGTTGCCATTTATGTAGCTCGCTACTGGTGTTGAAGTGTGAGACTAAATATTGTAATAAATATATATTCAGGCGTTACTTTTCAAAAACCCGTAATGACTAAAAAATACTTTAATTTATTTTTGAAAAATATTTTCAAATATATCCAGTAGAATTTCTTGCTAAGCCAACTTGACGTTAGGAACTTGGAGTCTAGTAGGAATAGTTTTTGACGCGTGTCAATTATACACAAAGCATCTTTCAAGAGGTTTCAAGTGTTCACTCTTCGAGCGCACGATCATACATTTCGATTCTTATATTTATATTTTTCTAAAATATATCTTAGGCCATAATTTTTGTTGTTATCAAGTATTGTATGTAATAAATGACCAGAAAAGTGACAAAGTTCAATGCAGAGATCAGATCTGTACGAGATGATACAACTGTAAGATAAACCGGACAGACAAATTCAGATTTAACGTATTTGACTTCCTTACTAAGATACCCAAAACTTTCAATAACAACTTTTGTCGAAGCTCTTGAGATACTCATGCATCTAACAAGTTAGGGAATAAGGAGCTACAGTACTAAGAGTGCTGTAGCTACTTACTCTCTTTTACTCTAGGATCTCTATGCAATTCTAAGCAAATCACCACATTGTTGCACATACAACAGTGAGTGCGTTTATCTCAAATGTTCATTGTTTAGCGGCTTTGTGGTCTCGGTAGCGCATTCTCCATTTACCTTCGATGTTGAATTATTCATAAATTTAAAACCACGTAATTAAATTCCAGTGATATAATTCAAATAGGTATATCCCTGCTTCCCGGGCCCAAACCGGGCCGCTTCGGTTCTTATTGTAATATGAAAAAGATAAAAAAATAAGATTGCCGACCGCGGCCGCTTTACGGACCGGTTTTGGGGCAGCATCTCTTTTGAATAATTTCTCCGATACCGCAAGAATTATTTCATTCCGAGTTCGCGAACGATAAAATATGTTAATATGGCGATTATACAAGAAAAATATGGAGTCAGTGGGCAGATAGGTATGATGGTTATTTATAGTAGATATCATATGCACAAACTGGAGTATATACTTAGTATGAAAAAAGCTTATTAGAGTCTCTATGATCACACAGATATAATTTTTTATCATCTTAGGCCCAATTTAAACATCACTTACTTTTTTGTGTTTGCAAAATGAGGCGTTTACATTTATGTTAAAAGCTAGGACTTTCTTGCCAACGGGACAACAAATACATTTTGCTAAATTTGGCAACTGCTGATGCATGAGACAGTAAAGTCTCAATGTGATTTAGTAACGTTTCTTGCGTCTTGTGTGTGTGATCTATGTAGATAATTTACAGCTACCGTATCTATTATGGTCTTCCTGTGGGTGAAGCCATAGAATAGCAATCTTAAATGAAGGCAATCGTATCAAAATAATACATGCATACTTAATTACGATATGATCGGATGCCACCAGCAGCGATGGCAGTAATTAAAAGAGCTGATCGCCAAGGCCTGCTGTCAGCAAGCACCACTTGTTGAGTTATTTTACGAGCTGGCAGCCGTCACCCGCGCAGTTGAGCAGCCTCCAAGCTTTCAACACCACCCGCCTTCCTCGCTTGTAATAACTAACCTACCTATTAATATTTTGAAAGTAATTTGTGGGAAAAAATAATGATTGTGTTAGATAATGTACCTATATAATTTATGATGGTATCTTTCATGGGTTTTGCAAGATATATTTCGTAGCTTCATAATTTACACTTTTAACCTTTTTTTTCAGTTGATGTATCGTAATAGGCAACAAATTAATAATCAACTTAAAAAGTACATATAACCCACTATCATAAGAATTATGGCTGACATTTTGGACTGGAGTTATTTCGTCTAGGTAATGTAAACAAAGCACATGTGTATCAACTCGCCCTTCTGCCATTTGTTAATGCACTCTACTAAACCGAGCGTTGATTATATTTTTTGCGAATTCCCGCCGTTGCTTGTTCCTCCTGACGGTGACATGGTACTGGCAGAGTGATTGGACTAGTGACTGGATGATGTGTAAAACTCTACTAGAAAGGCACTAAAGCACTCGCATGGAAGTGCTACTAAACCATTTTACTGAAGATTGTACTGTAACAGCTGGATTGTTGACTGCTGAACACGGCTTTCCCCATTTAGGGGAGGTTTGCCATAATTCCCACGCCTTGCAGGCGTCTTCTTGCAGGGATCGTAGTTCGTAGTTTAAAATATCAGTTCCACAGAAAGTGCTGCTGCCCACCTTCCAGTATTTTACCTATAATCACCTCTTACGACACCTAAAGGTAGCATTACACATTCTAGTCCAGCACCCCACGGGGCTACTAAAGACTAACACAATGTAAATCGCCCTTATGAGAAAACGTTACTTGCGAGGAATTCGCAGAACCTTCCTGAAGAACCTGTTATCTACTCCAAAACTGAGCCTATTGAATTATTATTGGTGTTAAAACCTTGGATAACAAATAACTATTAAATTAGTCTGGTGGTCCTTTGATCGCGCCGGTAAAAACGAGCCATTTTAAGTAATTTTCTGGATATTTTTTTCTATGGGAATAATTAGTTGCTGAAAAAAGGAAATAACAGGGGCTGTCTACAGCAGGCCTAGGTAAAAATAGCAATACAAAGGTAAAAATGTTTACCCTAGAGGCATTAACAAAGACGAAAATAGGAGAATATACATTTATGTTAAGAATCTCAAGCGCGTTAATTAACGCCGTTACTTAAGTATTCATGTGGTCGGGTAGAGCCAAATGCCATCTCAAGCCTGTATCTACTATCTTAGCCTATCATTATTTAACCCATTTATTATATAACCCATCATTATTATGATATAAAAATTGTATTAGTAAAATATATATTGCTATATGAATATTTTCCGAGTAGTAATAATACCAATGTATCTAGACTGGGTTCACATAACTACGCAACAAATACTTCCTCATTGTAGCACTCGAGGAACATAAACTCCGAAGAATTCCACAGCTTTCCCGTAACTTAGAACCAATTTACTGCTCTCTTCGCTTGTTCCATAATATGTACTTACTTAATTTAACTTGTTAGGGCTCCCGCCGTGGGCTACATTCTGTACAATCAAGGCTTCATCTGAGGCGCACTGCCCGAGCGGAAAGTGCGGTTACCTCACTTGTACTTATTCCAATTTTCAGTCCATTTTAGTTGTAAGTCTTGGATAATGTTACAAGTGGTAGCGATTGCGTGGTATATGAAGATCGTGGGGCTTCTTTTTCACCTATCTTTCAGCGATACTGTGTCACCACTCAGGTGCAAAATTGTTTCCTCTTTGACCATTCTGTGGCGGCGCGAGTTCTTGCTTGGGAAAGACTTATTCATGTTTTTGCTACCAAACTTGGCTTATGTGAATCTAATACGATATTTTCTTTATTTAAAAAAGACGAACATATACGTTCGTCTTTTTCTGTTTCATGTGTAGATAGCTACACACGTCATCGATAATATTGAGCCATTATAAATTAAGCCAATCTTAGGATATCATAAAATTATATATAAATCGATTATTTATTTAAATGATTGTTCTTACAGTGTCACTAAAGTGTCTTCAGTAAATTATAGGCAAATTAGCATTATGTTTTAGTAGATAAGTATGTGATTATTTTAAATAAACTAATTGTATCTTGTAAGTTGTAACCATGTATTAACTATTATATAGGATGGTACTACTACTGGAGCAACCCGAAAACTGACATTTATCATGGTGGTGGAAAATCATGCCCATGTGTCTCGCTACCATTATTTTTAGTGAACTATGTCGCTAAGCACCTAACTGTGTATTCTAGCAACTGTTTACAATTCTTTTTTAAGCCTTTATATGCTACTTCATCATTTACCATGATGAAAATAAGTTAATATACATCATATATAAAACTTTGTCATAATAAAAACGAAGGTAGTCAGTTCTTACGACTTTTTTAACAGATTTTTTTTAGATCGACTTTACCATTACAATATTTAAGAAAAAATTAACATTGATAATTTATTAAGTTAAAACTTTGTGAGGGAAACACGTGAACGGCGAATCGACTAAACTTTTGTTGGTTAAAATTCGCGCGTGGTCCGTGGAACACTTAGTGAATTATGCATCAGGGATTAGTTGAGAACTTATGAATTAAGATTCATATCTTAATTCATAAGGTGAACTAATTACACTATCCAATTAAGCTATTGTTTAGCGACAAGCAAAGCCTTTTACTACAAGCTAAAAATTACCAATTAATTTTCCATATTTATTTTCTCTAATACTTAAGCAAACATTTGGGTACCATCCTTAGAGCAATACGACATTCCGCCTACGTCCTACCTCCGCCGTGTTGCTCTATGGTATCATCAGTCAGTCGAGTAAGCGACGACGTGGTCGCAGCTGGAACACGTTTGCCTGAACCAAGTAGATTATATCTATCGGATAACAGGGATGCTTATCGGGTATTTCATAAATCATCAACCATACGCATAATGTACCTAATTGAAAGGTCTATTTTTGAATTAGCGATCATGTAGGGATGTCACGTTCCTGTTCGTCTTGTAATCCGATTAAAGAGTAGGTATATGTCGGAAAATAGGTACGAGATAAATAATACTAGCTTTCCGGCCGCGGCACCGCCCGCGCTTATGTCGGTTATCACGCAAAACCATTAACCTCTTTTTGCGCAGTTGGATAAAAACTATCCCATGTCCTTCCCCGGGTATCAAACTATTTCACTACCAAATTTCATCCAAATCGGTCCTGTAGTTTTTAAGTTTATTCGTTGCATACAAAAATACAAATCTTTCCTCTTTACAATATTAGTATAGATATAGGTACATTATTATATTCCTAATCGACAAAATGATTGGCCTGTAGGTACGTATTTTGTTAGTTGTTTTAGCCGTTTTGGCCTGTTTTAAATAAATACGATAGTAAAGAATTATATAGCGGTATTCAAACATTAAGTGAAACCATGGCGATAAAAATGTAAATGACGAGCCTAATACTTACTTACCTATTTAAATTTCTGTCGAATACAAAAACAATCTCGTCGTGGATCTTTTCTACATTTCCTTTGTATTTTAACTTACACCGAACGTTCTTTCATATAAATTGACTTGGTTTTCGTCTATAAATATGATAGAAGAGGACGGTATTGCTCAGGTAGCAGTTTTTAGAATTTAAGTAGCAATAGAACTTTTTTTAAGAGTTCGTCCAGAGAAGTACTCCTACCATACCTATTTCTAGCGACAAGCAGAGTCACATTACTGTGTTCCGGTTTGATAGGTATGGGTGCCGGTGAAATTACAACCACATGAGACTTGACAACTTTATGTTTCAGGGTGATGAGCGCAGTGCAGTTCGTCACTTGTGACAAACTACATCTGTTATAGGCAGAGATTGCCGCTTGACACCAGGCTAGCCTAGTGCTTGTTCCATCAAGAATATATTTTTTTGAATAAAACGCATCCGGTACCTAATATTTATCAAGTAAAGTAAAGGACGCTTCTGTAGATGGTCGAAATATTTTGGCTTACTCGTATTTTCTTGAGTTGACCTACTGACATTATACTGTTGCATACTAACCTATAGGTGAAGTTTTTTTTAACTGATGGTTGATCTTTAAGTATCTCTAATCAAAACACTAAGTAAAATACTATAGGTATACAATACTACAACGAAACAGTATGCTGGCAGCATTGCTCTGTTTGACTAGAATGGCAATGGCTAGGCATGAGGAAAATAATTGCTAGCATTTTGAAGGCGCGTTGCGTCTACCAAGCGCTCTGATATTTATTTTTTTGCTAAAAATGGAACCGACTTCAATTCCCAAAAGTGTGAAATAACTTGTTGATGTCGGTACCATGATAGTTCAAAAGTACCTATTATCACAATACTGCGCGCATGGTTGTTCACACTTTTTAGTGACTTTACGGGACTTTTTGCTACTTACGGGATCGATTATGATTCATTGTTAACGACTATATCATCAAGATAGGTAAATATTTTTCAGTTATTTTAGTGTAACTCAAAAATGGCTTGACCGATTTTGATGAAATTTAAAGTAACCAAACGACAAGCATCACCTTTCAAACAAAAAAATAATTTTCTAAATCGGTTCACCCAGTCCAGAGTACTGAGGTAACAAACATAAAAAAAACAAATATTATTATTTAACTCTTGACTTTATTAATTAATTTAATAAAGTCAAGAGTTGAATAATAATATTTTATTCACTATGTATTTATAAATTTTATCATTTTAAATGTTACATTACACTATATTGAGGACGAATCGTTCCCATGGATGGGAATTATATTACATATAAATATAAGGTGGCTATTAATTTGGGGGGCTGGTGTGAAATCCATAACTGAACGAGTTCCACTCATGTTTAATTTTCATATACACAAAAATCAGTACTATTGCTTAAGCTGTGGCACGTTGGCTTTGAGAATAATAGCAACTCTAACCGCGGTCCAGGAAGACGGTATATCTACTCCATTCGCACACAGACGCACGATTGCTACGCGAGGTCAATGAACGGCTACACTAGGCACAACAAAACAGCTGTTACGTGTACGGTGTACCTCTTCTGCTCGGCCAGTCTTTGACGGCTTGCGACAAAAGAACGCGTGACGCGGTAACGGCTACTTAACATAATACGGTATACCTTTAACTCAATACAATACGTATCTTGATATTAAAAATAATGTAGGTAAATAAAAATGTATGTAAATTAGAAACGTTTGATTATTTATTTTGCAAACGACAGCTTGAAGTAGGAAAGCGATCCTAATATCTAGTACACATGTATACCTACGTGGACGTTGGACACCTAGGTATCTAACGATGTTTTCTGATTGAAGTAGGTAGGTATCTACTGATTGCACAGGCTTACGTAGACAATCGACTACCGATCAAGCAAGGCATTCGGCAGGCCAGCTAGATTAGCCGGTAACCTGATATAATCTAGATTCACGCCGCGTCCTCACTGCCGCCGCATCCGCGTCCGTTTGAATAGGTACGCAAAACAGCGTTTGTATAGTGTCATATTGACATTGCGTAGCATTCGTACGTGTGTGAATGGAGTTAACAGCGGTTGTCGCTATCATACTCAAACGCAAAGCACCACTGCTTAGATAATAGTTAGTACTTATTTAGTGTATGTGATAATTAAACATGAGTGGAACACATTCAGTTATCGATTCCACACTACCCCCCACGGTACTGTTGATATATTAATAGCCACCTTATATATAAGATATCTTTAAACTGATACCGAATCATTATTTTATGCAGCACGTTGAAAATAAGTATGCATGGCTTAACTAAAGTTACTGTCCAGCAAAAAAAATATTTGCAAATGGTAAATCCTCGAGAGCTGCCACAAACCAACGACCTATCGTTATCTCCATTGTCACCGTCGATTACGATCATTACGTGTTAAATAGAGACGGCACTTTCTACGTCATCTGTCGTCATCAAGGCATCCTCCGGCATCGCAGTATAATTACGCCATCTGCAGCCTGAGGCGGGCTGGGGGCCGCCAGAGAACATCAATCATGTGTAACGTCCGCACATGACGCCAGCTGACTTGCCGTTTCATTATTCCGTCGGTCTCGGCGATAACCCCTAATAAAGATAATTTTCAAACTCATCGTGAGTGAATCGGTTAAAAAGATCGGCAGCAGGGGTGCGCTCAAGATATTAATCGATAAAAGATAAATGAGATTAAAATGAAAACGTAATGATGCGTTCGTTGTAGACTATAAGTGGCACATACAACTCTAGCGTGTTTTGGTATTTTTAACCGACTTCCAAAAAAGGAGGAGGTTCTCAATTCGTCTGTATTTTTTTTTTTTATGTTTGTTACCTAAGATCTCTTGACTGGGTGAACCGATTTTGAAAATTCTTTTTTTGTTTGAAAGCTGATGCTTGTCGTTTGGTCTCATTTTAAATTTTATCAAAATCGGTCAAGCCATTTTTGAGTTACACTAAAAAGATAGAAAAAAAATTTTAACAAAAAATGGAACCGACTTCTACACCCAAAAGTGTGAAATAACTTGTCGAAGCCGGTACCATGCGCACAATATTGTGATAATAGGTACTTTTGTACCATCATGGTACCGACTTCAACAAGTTATTTCACACTTTTGGGTGTAGAAATCGGTTCCATTTTTTGTTAAATTTTTTTTTATCAACTTAATAAGACTTTGTTCTTGTCTTAGAAGAGATGGTCTATATAGGTAACTGATACACAGAATCATGCGGGCATCTTTAGCATGCTCAAAGTGTATAAAAGGAACAAGTTGGTGATATTCCTGTTGAAATAATGCCGACGAAGAACCCAGTTGATGCCACATCTTGTCTGTTGAACTGTGTTTCCAATTCGACTCGAGTGATAATAGGTTCCCGATGTAAATAACTGGTTATGTAAATTAACTTTACGGCGTAGAACTTAGTTTTATTTCGTCTGTGGTCATGGATATTACATTCGCTTAAAAAACAATTCACTTTAAAAATATGTAGGTACTCACTAAAAACCAGCTGATTGGTGTATCTGATAGCATCAAACCCTTGCTGAGAAAATATAATGATATAAATAAACACCCCATAGGTTTCCTGGATAGAATGTGCCCTCCCCCCTCTCTCTATCTTTTCCAGTGGGATGTGGGTGTCGTAAGAGATGACCGAAGGGTGGGCAGTATCGCTTTCAAAAGAACCGCGCCGTCTAAACTGCGATCCCTAAGTCGCCTGCCAAGCGCAAGCCCCCTATTGGGGAGGAATTTGTGCAAACATGGTCGTTATCAATATTTGATGATGACTTTATTTAAGCATTAAGGCAAGCATGCTACATCTTCGGCCGCATCATCACTTTCCATCAGGTGAGATAGCGGCCAAATGCTTGCCTATATTGCATTAAAAAAAAAGACTACAAGATTAGTCACAAACACCACGGGTAATGGTTTTTCAAAACATTCAACTATGAATAAATGTGTACAGTAGTAGATTTACAATATGAAGTAAAATTAATGTTTTGTTGAAAACTTACAATGTAATGTAGGTAATGCAAAACTTATATATTGAAACTGTTCTAGCCTAACGGTTTATATCACTTCATATATAAGCTTTAATTTTGTAGCTTTTATTAAAGGTGCACTATACTTATAGCCCGCTTCAAGTCTCAGAACTCAGAAGCTATCATATTGTAGCGTATATGCGTTGATATTAAGGGTATATTTTAGACGAACGCCCCCATACAAAACGCAGCTCCAATCTCATTTTAATATATGCTATATACTAAACGATATATAATAAAAAAATTAAATATAGTCCAAAAGAAAAAGGATTTAAGCCAGAAACGATAGGTCTAATAATACACATATTTACATGCGAGTTTTTTTTAAATAACAAGTTGAATTTATATGAAAGTTCAAACTTTGGCTGGCGGGTATATGTCCTTAACAGTTTTTCCTCCGGTGTGTCACATTCATCGTCCATTAGAGTTATTTTATCGATGACCTTATTTATCTTATCACAGATAATGATATTCAAAAAGTTGTTTGTTCTCTTTTTGAATGAGATTTTTCAAACTACCCGAATTTATGTTCATTTCACATAACAAGTACGGCCGTAAACCATTTTATTCTGTGCTAGGGCAAGACAGTAGTCAAAATAATTTCTAATTCGGGCGGAGCTAAAAGAAATAGGCGTTAACTTTCAACTCATAAAAATATTCAGTCGCACGGCGGCACTAGTCGGCGTACCACGGATAGCATCGCTAAAATTGTAGAGTTTCGTGCGCTATTAGAAGCGGCAGAACAGAAGTGTACATAACAACATTTTATCTGCAGTTACTGCGAACCTATACGGTAAAAAATATCATCGCTTGTAAGTATAGAAATATTTAATAGACTAAGCGAAGCGTGGTCTCGGTGGAGGTCTGAGCAGTGTATATTTCTCAGTCATTATCTCGATTGCCTGATCCGATCTTCTTGAAATTTTGTTAGAAAGGTGCCTATCTTCCATATCAACATAATTTGTAAGTAAAAGTTTTAATTGTTTGGTGGTTAGTAGATTATGAGATCCATTTTAAAAACAAAAATGGAACCGACTTATGTTCCTGATAAGTGTGAAATTACTTGTCAAAGTTGGTACCGTGTTAGTTCAAAAGTCAGTATTGTGCTCAAAAAAGTAGTTCGATTTCATGAAGCGGTACGAAAGCGGTATGAAAGAAGACATTCAACCAACCACCGGGTTGGTGCGGATAACGTCCTGGAGCATATTTGTGCCTGTAGCACTTACATTGTACCTACACATGTGTTTTGTTGTTCTTATTCATAGTTTTATGTATACATTATGTGTTCCTTACTGCTCCAACATGTTAAACGTTTTTTGAAATAAAATTATTATTATTCATTATTATTATTATGTATGATAACGCTCATGTAGAAAAAGCGAAAAAAGGTTGTCAGTGTTTTGGTAAGCAGAAAGAAATGTGTAGACTGAAGGGAAAATGGTGAGAATGTGTATTTAATTTTAAATAACCTTGTTTACAAAAAACTGTCAAATAATTTGTGTTTTGGCTTACTGTAATATACTTACCAACTCTAAAACAGAAACTTACAATTTTACCTTATCATATTTCTATAAATCTATAGGTGAATAAATGTAATGTATAGGTATAATTTCAGTTATAGAAAGTCATTATGCAATTTTAAAGTTTATTTACGAGATTTATAACTCACTGAACTCAAGAACTCGTTCACAGTTTGTGTTACTACAAGACGTTAATGGAGCACTTTATACTTTCGTTTATTCCCCATTGTATTTCAAATCTAAAAAAAAATACAATTACGTTTCTTATGTAACCATAACTTTTTAATTATTTGTTATGTACTTATATGCTAACAAGTTTATCAGGCAGTGTGTCATTTATTTTTATGCAGTATGAAATAACATAGCTACAAATAATAATATAATAAAAGTTCAAAATGTTTATAGAAGTATTATCCCAATGCAATGCTCAATACAAAAGATAACCTTAATGAAACCACCATATAAGATTCACCCTACCGCTACTAAAAGTGCTACAGGCAGAATCGCACCAAGTTTCTGAGTCACATTGGTTAAAGAACCCCACTCGTAGGTGCTTCGGTTATCGCGGCCATTCATCATGGAGACATTGGAGATTTGGAAATTGGATTTTGACATTTGGAAATACGGAAAATACTCCCAACTTCTCAGCCTTCGGCCTTGCAAGTTCCTGCTCGGCTTAGACTGCACCCTCACCTTGCACTCGCCCTTCGAACTCACGCACCATCCGTGCTCTAAATGCAATATGATAAATAAGAAGAGCAAAATGGCAAATCCAGAATGATGTAATTCAAGATAGCCACCATAACGTACTCCGACCACACTGAAGCTCAACCTTACTTCAGCGGGATCGCACTTCAGCACTTTGTATGAATTCTGCTATTTTTGATTTTTGTTGCGTGTCATTTGAGTGCTCTCTGATCTCAGATGACATTTGTTCAAAACTTCTTTACTTATCTGTAACTGTTTACGAGATACGTCATCTATCTTCACTTGGCAGACGTTATTTTATGATTTCCCATTATTTATATATCATGAAAATCACTTTGTTATTTTCGGTTTAGAATACTTTCTTTCCCCATGACTCCTTCCCATTGAACAATTTAAGCCAATGGTTTCAAAACATCTATGTATGGCGGCCATCTTGAAAAATTACATCATAAGAAATAATTTCTTAATTCCGAATAACGACGCTCTAAGCAACCCTATCTGGGTTGCTCAGGGCGTTTATTTTCAGCCGGATCAGGGCATCTTGAATTTTGCCTGCCATCTTGAATCCGTCATTTCGGTTTTTGACAAGTCTCATTCGACTGCTGCCATTAAAAGTTATACGGGAAGAATCGTACCGGGGTTCTTAGTCACTTTTCCTAAGGAACCCCACTTATTATAATAATAATTATAATAAAAAAAAATTTAAGCAAAAAAATGGAACCGACTTCAACACCCAAAAGTGTGAAATAACTTGTTAAAGTCGGTACCATGACAGTTAAAAAGTACCTAATATCACAAAACTTTGCGTATGGTACCGACTTCGACAAGTTATTTCACACTTTTGGGTGTTGAAGTTGGTTCCATTTTTTTGCTTAAATTTTTTTTTCACACTTTTTAGTTACCTTTGCCACCTTACTACCTACCTACCACTTACGGGATCGATTATCATTCATTTTTAACAACTATATCATCAAGATAGGTAAATATTTTTCAGGTATTTTAGAGTAACTCAAAAACGGCTTGACCGATTATGATGAAATATAAAATGGGACCAAACGACAAGCATCACCTTTGAAACAATCTACAGAATTATTGATAACATCTACAGAAGTTACGGTTCAAAAGTTACGGGCACGTGTCTTTATAGGTAGGACGAAAGAAGAGAGTAACACAAATTTCAATCCGACTAACTACCTACTAAGTAACTATTAAAGTCAAAGTTATAATAAATATATAACTTCCCTTTATTTGAATGATTGAATATCTAAATTCCTAGAAAGTAGTTGGTCGTCTCGAAAAGTGTGCTAAGTGCATTAGAAATTAGTTCTCGTTTAATTGTACAGTAGCTTATAAATAACAACATGAAATATTTTACTAAGGGTTAAAAATCTAGATACCTACTAAAATAGAAATTAACAATGCCGTGTCTGAACTTTAATCAACTCGTTGTTAGAAAGATTTTATAAATCAATATAAAGAAAAGTACTTATCCAATATTTTTTTTACTTGAGTTTAATAATTTATGACTTGCAAATTAACGTATGGTAAAAAAATATTGTATATTTCGTAAAATAAATGCACAAAAATGATGGCGTAACGAACGGCACAGATCCCACGTCCAAACGGCCCGAGCGCTGCGGGCAGACTGATTTTCGTTGAGATTTCTTCTCGCGATCACGCAATTTTGTGCCAAAAATTCATAAAAATGTTTTCAACACAAGTTGTTTAGTAGTTCATTAGAGTATAGTATTAGCTATTTTTTAAAAAAAGAAACGTTGCGATTACATCAATAATGCCTCTTAAATTAATAAAAAACAGTCTAAAAAGGGTCGCCGATTACAATTTATTACAGAAGAACTAATAATTTTTAGTAAAAACTAATCAACTAATTCACTCAATAAAGAATTAAATAATATGATATATTTTTTTCGCACTTTTTGAACGAATAGTTTCGGTAAAAGAAGATTCCAAAAGTGCGCGTTTCACTACGGTGATCACCTTAAACATAAAATTGTGATACACCATAGAGGCGCTGCAACTTTCGTAAGAGAGGGTACATTATTATATAAATCTATAATCTTACATACATTCATTTAATCACGCCTGGTATCCCCGAAGGGGTAGGCAGAGGTGTGTAAACACCCACGTTTCGCCAATTGGGTTTTGGGGGCGAGCCTATTGCCATTAACCGGGCACATGTTTCAGGGTCATACTAAATGTTTTTTCTAACATATTGAATGGAAACACAAGAACATATAGTATGAGACCCTGGAAGGGCACTAAGATGGTATACAGCCCTGTTGTGCGTATAATGCCCACAACAACCTCTATGGTAATATTGAGAGCGTTTATTAAATTGTAGGTATTCTTTGACTGAGTAGTAGCATTTGTAGGTAATAAATGTTTTTATTGTTTAATAAATTATTTCCATTTTAGGTTTACTTTTGTATTTCCCTGGATTATATCTCACAGGAACAACTAATGTAAATTTCAAGTCCAACCTGTTTTTTTTAAAATATATATTAACTTTATTGTTTTTGAAGGATTGGATGTTTGCCGACCGATGGAGCCCCTGTACTTGATTGTGTTTTTGTTTGCCCCGAGCTCGTCAGCAAACTTGGTGTAACCTCTTATTGCCACTAAACCTACGACTAAATATTTTTAGCAATTGTATTAAATGTATTTAGTTTGTAACAGTAAGAAAATAATGAGTTAATCTTGTTCACATTATATAAGATTAAAAAATATCCGCAACACGTTTCCTTAAATTTAACTAAATAGAATAAAATTGCAAAGTTGACTCTAAATTATGGTAAATATAAGATATTTACGCATGAATGTGTATGAAAATATATTAATAAAATATCAAACCATAACAAGAGGGACAAGAAAAGTAACATTTTCGATTTACGTTACTAGTTTTGTGTCATTAGGCATTCTTTCGGTTCTTACCTAAACTGATCCCGATTTCACCTTCGCTGTCTCTTTCACACCTGCGTAGTCCGATAGTGACAAAATTTCAGATTTTGACAGCGTCTTAACTAGAGTTATCAGGCCAACTACCGCTAAAGTTGACAGCGCTATAGTCATTACATTAATACAATAAAAATATTATTACACTTCGTAAACAAAAAATCTAATTCTAAACGCGAAGCAGTATAATTTATTTTAGTATCTAAAATATTATTGATTAATTTTATATAACTTTTTATATGACCGTAATTTGCGATCGAAGCTATGTTGGAAGTCAATATATTGAATGTTAATTAAAGATTGGTTTCGCTGCGATCGTATTTTATGAATAAACGTTGTTCACGAGTTGTAAAAAATTGTAATATAATAACCAAACGAACGCTTTCGCAAGTAATGGCGTGCGCTGAGAGCTTCATGTAATTTGTAATACTTCACAAGTAATCTCTGGCAGGTCATAAAACAATTTATGACATATTGAATAATAAATAACCGATGAATGAATATAACTAGATACGAGTAGGTACAGGGGCTTTAAAGTGTTAATAGCAAAATGGGAGAAGTCGGAAGATAACTGAATGAAAATATAAGGTATGAAATTAGACTTGTCTTCAGGAAATTAATTCCAAGGTATATACCAATACTGGTTGTGATTTTAACCACGAAAATTTGATTTTATTACTGTTATTTGGTTTTATTGGGAACTACTTCATAAATTGAGAAACAAAGCATCTTGAGTAATCGTTAGTTTGTCGATGGATGCAGTGTTGTTTAAACAATAAATTGAATCTTTAGAAGAAAACTTAGTTTGAATTCAAAAAATAAATCGCCATGATATTCTTTCTTAGGTTACCATAGTTTAAATGTCAGCGGCTCGACTGCCTTTTTTACCTTTATTTTCATCTACTTTTCTGATTATTTATTAATATAATTTATTTATAATCGCGTATCACGGAATACTGGATTCCTTCTTAGATATGGTATTATTCAGTTGGCATATACAAGGTACAATATTAACGAGCGTTCATTGCTCAAAATAGCAGCAATTTGTGGTGTTGAACTCATGGCGTAATTGTATCAGAACAAAGTGCTGTTCTGATCTAATAAGAATATGTATTTTAATAACCATTATAAGACAACATCGTATTTTAATAATTATTATTATTTTAAAAAAAGGTTTCTGTAACCTCACCCTTCTGGGGAATGCTTCACCCCTCTCACCCCATTCCCGTAGTACAATTATATATCTACCGATTCGAAAGACGAGTCCAATTATCTTCTATTCTATCCATAATGAAAATATAATGTGATAGAACTGGCGTAAAGTATCTATACATTTAAGGATTTCCTGCAGAAGACTTCTTAATTGCTACTATATTTACAACGTTAAATAAGTTAATTGTGATGAAGTATTAACTAGTAGGGCTATAACAATTTAAAAAAATGTTGACATCGTTATTATCAATTCTCAATTTCATTGTAAAATATATTTAATTGACAATTGCACACCTCGTATGAGGTTGTTTATGGTGAAGCTGTTGCACTTCCTTCATATTTTATGTCTGTATTCAAGCAAATAAATGAATTGATTGATTGAAAATAATATGCCTCATCTAAACTGAGTTTACAATTAGAGAGAAATTGAACATTATAATTGAATATTCACGCTGTAGAATCTATAAATTGAATCTTGAGAAGAAGCAAATAATGATCAACCACTGCTGCGTATATTTTATAACTCAACCATACCTGTATATGTATGATGGTACAGCTAGTACCTAATGTGAGCCTCGCTGTATCGCCATGCTCAGATTCAAAAGAAAACGCAGCAAAACGTCAGACGTACAAAGCATAAGGTAGGGATTTTTAAAGCGAATGCTGTGCCATGAGTTATTCAGCATACCACGCTGCTGGTTCTAGGTTCTAGGCAGTGTTTTATTAGCTATTGTCTGTGGCAGTAATGTTACTGCAAATGTGAAATGAGATGCACAATCTACTAGTTTGGACATGTAACTTTAAAAAAATCAACTATTACCTAGTCTACGAATTTTTGGTCAATTATATATCACTAGCGGATGAAACAGCAGGGCGCAGCTGTTTCATCCGCGTATACAATGATAAAATGTTATGATGGTGATGAAAAATATCCTTCGTGTTAATCCAGAACTTTAGCGATCTACATATAAGTATTTCAAATCATGTCGTAATTGGTTCAGCCGTTTCAGTGTGAAGGAGTAACAAACATACATACACTATATGTATAACGTCACAGCTATCGTCCTCATTCACTACTCGTGTGAGTAGTGAATGAGGACGATAGCTATAGATAACTTTCATATTTTTTATATAATTGAAGAGTTATTTTATAAATAAAGAGATTTTTATATGTGTATGTATCCCGTCTTTGCCATATTTCAGTATAAGTATATGTAGTATCGTTTTTGCCGGAGCTCGTTATTTAGCGAGCGACGCGACGCAGCGGTGCGGTGGCGGGCGGCTCGCGCGACATCTCTTGACAATTTGTCACAATGATTTGTGAGCATAGTGGCCTCACCGCCGCGCGCCGTCGCCGACACTACCCACGAGCCTCGGCTCGCACGCTAATTTACATTCTAGATTGTATGTCTTATCTCCCTAGTTTTTACCACATTTATACCAACCGCTATACGTCAGACTTTAATTAAATTTTCTTCAATAAGTAACAAGAATAATGTAACACAGTACGAGTAAAAATAATGTATTCTTGCTCGTGTTAACCGTCGTTTCAGCTGTGGTGACTTATATACTGTCTTGAATGAAATGAGCCCTTGGAACTATTCGAAACAGTGTTTATTTTCACGTTGTAACAAATGAATGTGTTGTCTGCGTATATGACTATTTTATTGGTATTATAAAGTAGTCATAGTGGCGTCATTATGAAGGCTTCCGGTAAATAATTGAGCTCCATACACTTTCTTATTAAAAATACTTACATAACTTCTTGACTAGATTCACTAGGTACCACTTTGTCACGTGAAATGTAACTCTATTCAGAATAGTAGTTGTTTGTACATACGAGACTGTTTACTAAGGTTTGATTAATAATTGCTTACAGCCTCGCGACTCCTATCTGAGTTCGTCCTGAAAAGGTGTGTGAAAACTTTTCACAAGACTGTTAATAAGCACCAACCCATACATACCCAGCAAACATATGCGTTCATTTGCACACAGTTCTTGCTTTATTAAATTTTTTACTTTTACAATTTTTATTGTGCAAACGAAATTAAAGTAAATAATGTGTACGTTTTGTTTTCAGGTCTGATGAGTAGTGCAGTGGAGCGCCATGTCTGCAGTGATGAGCACGCTGTCTATGATCAGCGGCGGGCGGCGCGCGCATCGGAAACTGGGAAGGTCAGTATAATATATGACCTGGCATTATAAATCAAGGACTTCCTCGAGTCAAGAAATTAAAACTTACGGATAAATCAAATCTACTGGCTTTATATAGACATCTCCTTAGAGGCTGCTTTGGTTGCAGTTCTAAGTATAATACTTTAGTTTAATAGATATGCAGATAATAGTTACACATACAGGAAGGCCAATTATAAGTTTGCGCAAGGAAATTATAATTGGTAATAAATAATAATATAATATTAGTTGGCCTTATTGATCTTGGCCAGGCTATATCTAGAATAAGAAAAGGATATCTACTGGATCACCCCGTTTGGTACTTGGCGTTATATTTTTCTACTCGACAGCGGTGATAATATGTAAAAATTTCTACAACCAGTACCTACGTTAGCTTAAGCCAAGCTTAAGCAAAACTCCAAGCATGGGCCATCATTGCTTCATCTTATATGATTTTTGGAAGATAATCATGCTAGCTAACATCTATGGGTACACGATTTTTAGATCGTCATACTAAGATTATGGTTAAGCGATTACTTCCGTATTTAGCGCGGCTAGGGCGAGTGGTGCACGGCAATATGAGCATATAGAGATGAAAATGTACTAGCCAATAGAAGTTTCTAGTGATCGAATTTTTATAACAGCATCATTACCAACTTACTACAAGAAAATCAATAGATAAACCACATTGGGTTTCGCTTAGCCAGCCCATGGTCAGATGCAAACCTAAAATAATGTAAATTTTCCTGCAATGCTAATTCGTTAAAACAATTTATTGCTTATCTTTGATATCATGTTATATTTTATGAACTGCCATAATTGCATATAAAATTTAGCCATACCTGGAAGATTGCCAGTTGAGAGAATAATGAGTTTGAGTACGAACGCTAACACTATAAACTCCATACTTCGCTCGTTCAATAACATTATTTGCTTCGTGAATATTGTCTGCGTGTGGGTGTGAGACATCTTAGGGCTGGCGAGAATATTTGGTTAAAGCCCAACATTCCAACTAAACAAACTTATGAAGGATAATGGACAATTGATGAGTTTTCTCTGATTATAGCCAGCAAGCTATGTAGAAGCAGTTAATTCGGTTTTTTTTGGTCTTTCAATTGGTACAGAGTTTAAAGTTGATGAGTAATGATATTTGTACAGTTGAATTTGTTGAAGAGCTCGTACGTGTGCTTGTCTTGTCAATCAACTAGGTAAAACAACGTCCGCTGCGGTCATTAGGTACCTGCTTGGACAAGGGACCGCTAGAGTCATATGCTACTGAACACTTCCGTGTTTCGTGGTCGTCGTCGGTCCCTGTTGTTTTCTTAGGATAGCAGTCATTGAAGCATGGTGGTAAGTCGCCTGACTAGCTACCGGCCTCGGCCGGCAGCTGTCTTTGAGAGCCAGTTCTTAGTCTAGGTTATACTTGCTTTACAACTAGTGCTTGCAATCCGAATATCTGGATATGCGCCAATTTTAAATTCCATTGATGATAACCAATTTCAATTGTGTAATTAATTAACCGATCAAAACAACAATTTTCCACTTAATACCATTAGTTATTCTGTGACTACGACAGACGAACGTAATAGATGAACCTTTGTTTTTAATATTACTCATAAAGGGCACTTTATCACAAGAGAGATCAAAGAAGAAAGAACTTAGAGATAGATTGTAGGAAATAAAGCTCGGAAAGGCGATGTTTATCGTTAGAAATCTTCTAGGAAAAGTGCTTTGCTTGAGTGTTTCGCTCGACAGCAATAGTTATTTGTTATACAAGAGTGCAAAGTTGCTTTTTAACCGCGTGTTCAATTTAGATGACCGAGCAAGCGAAGGATTCTAAAATTGAATCACGAGCGCAGCGAGTGATTCAAAATTAGAATCCTGAGCGTCAGCGAGGGAATCAAAAGAGCACGAGGTGAAAAATCTTTGCACTCGAGTGCAACACGTAACTTTTCATTCCACCTCAGCGAGGAAATGACTAAATGCAAAAATAAACGTTTACAATCACAAGATAGGTACACTTTTATTTCAGTTTAGGTATTAATTACTACATTATGACAGGTACACAAGTATTATAGAATAATCTTTAAATTATAACAAAGAATCACTCATTTTAGTTTTTTCACTTGTTTCCAAGTTTCTTGTTTTTTTTTTAATATAAGGTTTAACAATGACGTGAAAAAATGCCGCGTAAAGAACCGCGTACAAAGCAAATTGAAAAAAGAACACCAAGAAGGTTCCGAGTCTGAGTTTTTAACAAATTAAAAAAAAGTTGTATGATATATTCGGCACCATAGAGGTAGCAGTAAATAGGTTTAATGTTTTTTTTAATTCACAAACTTAGTGCACACGATGTTCTAAATTCAATTTACTTTATCCTCTAGAGAATAAAAACTGCTTTTCCACTCAGATATTGAAGATTAAAAATACTCTTTCCGAGATGGTGGTATGAAAAGTTATTTTGCGTCTCGTACCTTTGAATCCTTCGCTTCCTCATGTTTGAATAATAGTACTTTACTTGCACCAAATAACAACTTTGCGTAACAAATAACAATTTTTTGTGTGTCTTCACTTTTTTACCTGGTGGTCGAATGGCGACGATTCTTTTGCGGCTGGATAGACTATTTGCCAATATGCATAAATCTAGATGACTTTACAATAATTTATCTTTTTTTAGCAGTATCATTACCAACAGTCATAATATCCACCGTTGTACAAAAGTCTCCTTCATTAGAGGTAATTTGCCATAATCCCCACGCTTTGCAGGCATCTTGGGAATCGAAGTGTAAGATGGCAGATCTCTTATGACTCCTACAGGAAGATATGGGGGGTGAAATTGTAACTCCACAAAGGAGATACAATATTTGATATATTAAACGGAACTGGCTTCTGATATTATGAAATAGCTTTTGGGAGTTGGACTATTCAAATGAGAGCGCTGAGTACTTTGAATTAACATAGTACCGACTTCAATAACTTAATTCATTCTTTTCGTACGGTAGGAATGCATTCCGTTTTTGTTTGGCATTTTGATGACTTATTACAGTACTACTAAGGATAGGTATTCTCTTAAGTTTTAGAAAAATAGAGTTCTTTGTTTACTTTGTGAATACTCATGTTTAGTGACAAAACACTAAATAGCAAGTTGCGCTTCACAAAAATTAAATATACTCATATTTTCCTCACACTAAATATTAAATTTTAAACAGTATACTTACAAACCGGAATTCTAGTGGTGATTTCCTTAATTATCAAGAAAAAATGCGACAAAATTGCTGTAACATATCTAATTTATCAAGCGACCCAAGGCCAGTTTCTGTTTCCAAGTATTCCTTTGTGATTTGACCTCTGCCTCAAGCATTGTAATTGTAAGAAGGTAGTATTATAATTGTAAGAACCTATTTCGAAGTAAATAATACCTAGTGGAATAGGATATGTTCGCTTTGTCAAGAGTAACGTGGTTTCGTTTTCAAGGTTGTGACAGAGTGTGCTGATGAAAATAATATTGGGTTACCCAGTCATATATAACCTTGATATCACAGCTCAGTATTATTCAAACAGCTTCATGTTAATTATTTTCATAATAAAGACACGCTTGGGTTCTCACTGTTCGTAGATATACAAACATAGCTGAATGCAGTTTGACATCGTATTATGTACATATTCTAACATAGAATTGAGAAATGAGCATGCACTAGCAAATTATTTGAAATTTGGTGGCGTCTTCCTGATTAGTTTATTTTCCTACTGACCGGAAACGGTTGTGTTGGTGTTCTCAATGACTAACAGTAGGCACCTAGTATTACTAGGCCAAGGTACAATGACTCGTAAGCTATTTTTCACGGAGAAGTATGTTGCCTAGAAAAGAGCATGGAAAAGCTTAAAGATTCTAACAATATCCTTCCAAAATATCGGGTATTATAACTTTTCTGCAACATCTTTGACCACATAATAGCTTACCTAAAAATATAATTATATCAATCTCTACCGAACAACTCCTGAATCTCACATGCATATTCACGGGAGGGTCAGCAAAATTTAACATTAACAAAAATACGCTTTTTACACGACTGCCCAAAAAAAAGAGAGTTATGTTCTCAGGGTTCATGTATGTATGTATGTATATGTATGTTTGTGAGTTTCTTTATTCCACCATAACTCCGATTTTGATGTAAGAGATATGTTTAGATTTGTCTTGATAAACGAAGTGACACTGGGTACATTAAAACAAATAGAAAAATGGCGGATTTTAGACCTGATATTGTGAGATAAAAAAATAATTTTTCATCCAAACCCGTCGAGTGGGGTATCAAAATGAAGAACTTTAAAAAACGATTCCATAAATATATATAACTTGCAGTTTTAATCTCAATGGAACGATAAATCACTTTGCGAAAACAAATAATGTGCAGTCGGGGTTTTTACTTTTTTAATTCATTTATACTTGTTATATAATAACTAGGTAGGTATGTGTGTGCTGTACAGTATTAATCCTTGTGTATAGTTTGATGGCTTTCAATAAACGCTAATTTGATGTACTATTGTGTACAGCCGCAAGTCTGGGCAGTTCTCCGACGCCGGCGACGACCGCACCCGCACTCACCATGACCTCAATAAGCAGCAGCGCTCCGCCTCTCTGGTGAGTATCTTCTATTTCACGTATTAGCTCTTCATATTATTTACCAGTTGATCCCTCATAGCTTCCCCGATACATACCTAAAGGACCGCCTAAAGGACCACCTAGGATACACCTAAAGGAAACTAATATCTCGGCAACTACGATATTGATGGACTAAGCATCTGATACCAGGCTCTTTGAACTGAATACTAAAGCTAAACGAAATCTGAAAGATAATTAAAGCAAAAATACCCGACTTTTGACTGGTATAATTACGTACTGTACTGTATCGGCCAGATCGTCCACTGCTAAACACAGACTCCCCTATTAAGGAGGTATTTGCCATAATCCCCACGCTTGGCAGGCGTCTTGGGGATCGCAGTATAAGATGGCAGTTCTGAAGAAGGTGCTGCTACCCACCTTCAACAGTATATTCATACTTTTAGTGATGGAAATCGGTAATACTTTTTTATTTAATTTTTTGGGGCTCGTATTAGTCTCCAAACTTCTAATTAATTACGGTATTAATTGACTACGACAAATAACTTTGTCAACTGTGTCAAAGACACTCAATTGACACGCGCCTCAATACAAAACGTAACAAAATATCGTCGAGACCCTTTTAACTTCTATAAATCGGTAATTAATTGAAACAGTAGAAATTTATTGTATCTTGTGAGATTTCTCAAAACCGATGTTTAGCGTAAACATATGATAGAAAATTAAAACAAATTACTATAGTTTTGAATGTCTTAATAATATACTTATTACATGGACAAAACGACGACGACAACAGTGCAAGGAAGTAAAAGAAACTAATCGTGGCAATCAAGTGGTCATAGTCAAAAAGCCTTCACGTTCTGGGCAGTTCGGTATATTAATTATTGGTAACCGGTAAAGCTCTAGTTAGTATAAACCAAATCATAAAAATATGTATGTGCCTAGGTAGAAAAAATAATATTTCTGCCTTTTAAACATTCAATTCAATCTGCGTTCTCTTCCTCTAATCAGCAATTTAAATAATCTAGATAAATCAAATCTTAATAATTAAATGATAAATCGCACAGAAGGCCATCGAACATAGATAGTTAAGTATTATATCAATGTAATATATCATTATAATGTGGCTCACGATTTAACGGGACTGTCTGATCATTGGTAATTTAAATAGCGTATTGAAAATGGTATAAGTTATAGCATTCCTGTGGAGAAGGTGTACTGAACCGACTGCCATTGTAGGGACAGGATGAATGGTGTGCGTGGGCAATAGGCCTGCCCTGTCGATGCCGCCCAGCGCTCCGAGCTATCCTACAGAACACAATACTATCATAGGTCCTCCTTAACGCGGCGTAAACGAAATGCGTACCTTCCAAAAATATGCAACATTTAGTAAACAAATATGCTATATGTATTAATAAAATAATTTTAAAACTAATTATTAATAATTAAACATATATTCTTCAAACGTCACTTACGAATTACATGATAGAGTACAATAGTTAAAGAAACGTTTAACAAAACCATGAAAATAAATTGAATACCCCTCATAGAAGTCAGCTGTTTACTCTACATATTAATTAAGTTTGTGCTAAACTAAAATTTTACTATGGTCTGGCTTTTGCTATGCTAAACTATAGTTTTGCTGCCTTTGATCGCATCATTTATTCGAAGATACCCACGCTACGAAAAAGTATATGATAAGTAGGTACTAAATAAGACTTAATAGCACTAAGTAAATAATTCAATATACAGACTGCGTGAATATTGTTTTGCTTTCAAGTCTTTTGTTTAATAATAAATAAGTACTTCAAATGAATAATTGTTATTAGTTAATCAAGTGGGGCGGTTGGATACACATTATGAAACAATGTAGCTAAACGGTGTCGCAAAGATGTTCCCAAGGCAGTTAGGTGATTTGTATAATAATTACCTACCTATATGCGTGATATGAATCTAGCAGAATGATTCATGTGCAGTTAAATAACTATAATTACAAAGGTACATTGTATGTATGTTACTTGCATTTGATTTATGATTGTTTTTGAAGGAATTTAATTTCAAACATTTGCAAAGCTCAGTTACAGTTACTAAGTTAATTCCCACTGTCCCCATTGATGGGGATATGGTCAATGGGGACATCGGGAATACACCTACGTATCTGATATAGGTACCAAAGTTAGGCTTAGGTAAATATATCCGATTTTCTTTACCGGAAACTGTGAAATAACCCGTTAAATATATTATAGTGATTCAAAAACTCAAGGGCGGCTGGGTTTAATTCCCTTCCACCAGTAATTTTAAGACTTTTACAAGGGTGGTAAACTGTCGGTTGCCAGATCTGTTTATCTTATTGTGGTGGACCCAAAACGATTGATTTTTCCGTCATTTTATATTCACATCCAATTTTCCTATAATTTGATATGCCCGCGAGTGTTACTGGATATAATATGGATATAGGGAAAACCAAAGCGCAAGGAATAGATAAACTAAAACCAACCAAGAATAAAAAAAACTTTTATACTTACGTCACTAAATAAGTTATTGACGAAAAAGTTGTATATAGGTACTTTAAATTATTTTTCTGCAGTAGGTATCAGGTGGCTGGCGAGGCGATGATGAATTGCTTCCCACTCGCTTGAATTGTTTCCATCTTGACGAGAATTTAACTCGGCAAGTTGTTGGTACCCACCAAGAACTGGTAAAATTGATTAAACCTAAATATTCCGCAATACAGACAATTTGTCGAACATTGTGTCAGAATCAGCCCAGGCACTAACTACTAATTGCATCTGTGACATTGCGCCCGCGCATGTAATTGCGCCCACTGTACTGTAATCTATTGTCTTGTAATAGTGTCAAGTTTAAATGTAATTATGATTAATGCTTACATAGTTCATAATACACAACACGAGTTACAAGAGCTTGTGCGTAATTTTAATCCAACACTCTAAAAGCATTTACGTATCTGCAGGAAGCGGAAAGTGAACAATATCGTCACGCTGTTTTTTGATTGATAAACTACCCAATGACAATTCACCTGTGTAGAGTGGCTATGTGTGTGGCAGGCTAGTCGTAGAATGGGATATTGCTGTCAAGAACTACATTTAAACTTAAATTAAAACATAAACATGATCACGCGCCAATAAGTTAGTATGCGATAGATATTAGAGATGGCGTATGTGAACATTATCGTTTCGTAGGTGCTGCGGTACAAACCTCAGTTACGAAATAATAAAGTTGTTTTTAATGATAGTTTTTAAAAGAGCTAGTGGTTCTACGTTAAGCCTGTTCATCATCTTCGACCACATCGTTATCAACAACGGGTGGGATGGTTATCAAAGACTGTTTATCAGATCAAATCTTAAAAAATGTGCCTTACGGCGAACGCGCACCGCAGTCATCGAATAGTTGAAATCTGATATATTAAATTGTATGCAAGGACGCGCACCTATCATTTCAGTAAACTGATGTAGGTATACGAAGTACATTGCTCCACGAATGTCACAGGCAAAACGATACACTTCTGACAACATCTGAAAACTTATAGTTGAAACGTACCTACCGGTTTTGTGCGGTAATTACCGTCGGTGACTTGCATATATTTGTAGTATTATTCATTTAAATAATTCAACATTAAATCTGACTTATTGTAAAAATGGTCCTGCTTTCATAGATTAAATTGGGACCACTCTTTCACGCTTCAGATGGTAGGAGTGCCAGTAAAAATACTGATAAAAACCTGGTATTGATATAAGAAGTCTGAATTATATTTACATGCTATAGATAAAAACTAAGCATTAAAGTGGACTATAAAACTCTAACGCAGTACTGAAGAGTTATTTGATAAATTGGAATTCTGTGAATAGAGCCCGTTTAGGAAACTAATAAGACTATTTCAGTGCCGAGGAAGAATGTTGATTACGACTGCGGACGGCGCACCACTTCCACTGAATTATCACTTTATTCTGCCAAACAGTGCAATTGTTTTGTTTAATTCAGGATTAGGAACATTTACGAGTAACTAATTCTTAACATATTTAACTTGCTGATTTCCAAACTAACTTCTCTTTTTTAGGGTTCCGTGCCCAAAGGGTAATACGGGCCCTATTACTGAGACTTCGCTGTCCATCCGCTTGTCACCAGGCTGTATCTCAAAAACGGTGACAGTTGAAATTTTCACAGATGATGTATTTCTGTTGCCGCTATAACACCAAATACAAAAAGTTGGCCAATTGCGAGTCGGACTCACGCACGTTAAAACAAAAAATCGGCCAAGCGCGAGTCGGACTCACGCACGAAGGGCTCCGTACCATTAGCTATACAACATTAGACTTCATATATTAACCTTTTTTTGTTTTAACGTGCGCGAGTCCGTTTCGCACTTGGCCAACTTTTTGTATTTGTTGTTATAGCGGCAACAGAAATACATCATCTGTGAAAATTTTAACTATCACCGTTCTTGAGATACAGCCTGGTGACAGACAGACGGACGGACGGACAGCGAAGTCACAGTAATAGGGTTCCGCTTTTTCCCCATTGGGTACGGAACCCTAAAAAGATTCAAATATGAAGTCTAATGTTGTATACCTAATGGTACGGAACCCTTCGTGCGCGAGTCTGACTCGCACTTGGCCGATTTTTATTAACTATAAGAATGTTCTCGTAAGTACCTATATACTTATTAATTTCTATACCGCTATATGCTATTACAGTTAATCTTACAAAAAACAGGTTTTTGATAAAAAATTGCATAAAATATAAATTTGTTAACAGTTTTTTTGTACTTATCAATTAAAATTGACGCGTAACACCCTTTACTCACCCCTTCGAAGAAAACAGACGTGAGGATTTGTATTATTTTCAATAATTATTTTTACACATTGAGATACGGTACGGTGCAACTGCTAACTTGTTAATTCATTGCAGGCATATTTAGATAACAAGTTTTGACTATTGTCGGAGAACTTTACATATACTTACTCTTACCTATACACTCATTTCTATTATTGAACCTTGTTCAGAATACACTTGCCAATGTTAAAAAAAGCTTCGTGGCATCTCTCATACTGAACAAATGAGAGTAAATAGGAAAATCGCGTAGAATTCAATCAGAGTTCATACATTTTCCGTACATTTAAAACGTAGAGTTATCCGCATAACTATATAAGGACGCATAACTATATAACATATTCCATACGTTATCGTTGGATGTTGTAAAAGGCGACTAATAAATAAAAGCACTTAACGGCTGACACGCACATAGGTTCACCATCTCAACATATAAAGATATAGGCATTATATACAAAAAAAAACATACTCGTATACCTACGAAGCGAATTCAGAATTAGTATTATTTCCAAAAGTATTGCATATTTGTAAAATTTCCTATTCCAGTAGGAAATTTTCTTAAGATATGAATTATGCATTTCATTCAACCTAATGACCACAACTGACGACTGAACACTGAAACAGTTTTTACTGAAACAATCCTCGGGTATTATTCTCTGTAAGCAATTACAACGTTAATGTGTTAATTGCAGTAATCGTAACGTGAAATTAGCTGAACAACCGACTGTCTCGCTCTGAAACGTCTATGTTGCTTTTAGTTCAATGGGACATGCGTTCCTCACATTCCTGCTTCAAGCTAGTGCACTAACAAGCACATAAGATATGAAACCTAAACCTTTAGAAAATATTAAACTCTTTTATACTTTGTTATGTACTGTTCACACTTACCTATTACTTATAATTTTGAAGACGCCAAAGTACTTTGTTTCAAGGCTTTGATTTATACTGATAATCGTAGGGTGACTGAATCCCAGCTTGGCCTAATTTAAAATAGGATATATATAAAAAGAAGGGGTTTTAGTGATTTAAGGGGTCAACTTCCATACAGTCCCTTCCACCATCAACGAGGGAGCGAAGGCATATCCTTCTTCAAAAAAATATATGAAAAAGATAACTTCTGACTTTATCAGAAAGATGTACTTTCAAACGAATGGAAAACATGACTTTTGCACCCGGTTTCATACCATGATAGTCGGTAATGTAACAGGACGGTAGTCAGGGGTTGCGGGTTCAAGTCCCACTGGAATTTACCTTTTTTCCAACAAAAGTATCTAAGAAATTAACTGAAGAAATTTGGCCTAGCTATGTAAACGACTGTCCATAGAAAGGCAAGGAGTACCTATAGAACATGACAATGGTCTGCCCGGAACTGCCTTGCATTGTGTGCAACCTCTGCCCTCCAAAACCGACATTAAAGCATTGGAAACATTGTTTATTAGTATTTTTTATTAACATCATCAACCGGAAGACTCCACTGTTGAACAAAGGCCTACACCTTAGAACGTCACAATGAATGACATTCGTCGGCTCTCCAAGAATCTGTCGATGTCGTCAGTCCATTTTACAGGGGGCATACCAATTCTACGTTTTGCAGTGTAATGTGGTAGGTACTCAAGAGTTACCATATAAGTATAACACATTTTATATTAAAGATAGGAATTCAATTCACCTGATCATATAATTTACTCATGGCTTGGCAGCCAAGAGAAGAAGAGATAAATAACGCTTATTTATTCTGTTCTGTAAGTTACAGACAAAGCGACTCAACGCTTCTTCTACAAAACAACTGAGTATTTTGAATTCCTTCATTCTGCTATTCATCCAGTAGTTTTGACTTCGAGGAATCTTGCCATCTAGTGCATACAATTAATGTCATTGTAAATTCGAAGGTAAGGGGTGTGTGTATATGAGAAAAGGGGGAGGAAGTTTGTCACCTCACCTCCGAATAGTTAAACGGACTTAGATGTGATGAAATTTGGTCACGTGATGGAAATTTTGAACTTACGACCTGCATTACTAAATAGAATCTGAAATCCCTAACGAGAGCAATATAATATAGCAATAATTTCTACATATCGCTCTTGATAGGGAGCCATTATGGCAGTGAAGCTGCGGGTGGAATTTGTTAGTAATAATTTAAAATCAGTTTCCTTCGTGACAGTTGCAATGCTTCAAATTGCCACATTAAAGTGTACAGTTATGCCGCCCATACGAATATCGTGAGCGCATCACACAGCGATTAAGTCTCCGTAACTGACATAACGGACTGCAAGACTCAACGAAAAATAATGAGACAACATTTCCGAGCTCAGCAACGCTGATAAATGTCAGCATGAGCATTTATCATCAGCGGCATTATGCAAATGAGTCCGTTACCGGCCGGTATTTGGATCGAGTTCATGCGGCGTCCATTACCGATACACGGATCGATTCTTTACAAACATCGACGTAATAGCGACATTAGATCGGTAATATACGAGTAATACGAGACCTGGGGTGCGTTCGGGGTCTAAGTTAGTTTACACTCGCTTTGAGTTGTTTACAACTCTATCGTCCTTAACCTCTGAAGGTTGCAACTTTGTAACTATCAAAATCAATCGTTAAACTTCGACCTTTGTTGAGGATAGAATTTTATGCACTTGAATTTTGCAGATAACAGTGGTAGTAAGCATTTTTAAAATACCATAAATTTTATAACGTATATTTTTTCCTGATGCCTCACCCTAATAGAAATCACTATAAATACCAGAAAATAGATATATGTTTTAATACCAATGTCCATATATGAGGTTTTTAAACAACCGTGCGTCTTTCGGTAACTGCCGATATGCTTAAAAAACCAAACAATTGCACTCGAAGTCCGGGTGCGTTAAGGAACTAGGTAAGTTCGTACTTGGAAACATTCGGAGTGCAATTTTTTCACTAACGTCCGCGTCGTTCACAAAAGTGTACTGCTTTTGGTTGATCGTACTGATTATCTGAACTGTAACTTTTTAACAATTAAAATTGGTGGTTAAATAGTTCCATCCGATACTGCGTGACTTTAACGTTGTTGTTTGATGTTGATGATAGAATTTTAGGATTTTAATTTTTAATTTCCCTCCCTGTGAGGTTGGGGGGCATAGGGATACGCAAAATTTCTAGTGTGGCATTACCAGCTTTTTTGTCTTCTGTACACAGTACACACAAATTAGTAGAAAAAATTCTTGCACGATCTTTAGGCTCTTTCGGCATATCTGGCTGAGGCCAAAAACACATGGAGACTGGCTTGTCCAAATACTGAATTCCCAAAAATGTTGTCATCTCAGAAACAGTGGGATCGGCCTCTATGCGAGCTAACACGGAAAGATCTTTTAAATACGTGTTCTAGCATCGCAGATCGTGCTCGTATTCTCGCTGTTTCTGTGTGGGAATCCGGTCTTTGGTTACAGGCCATTCCTTCTTACAAAACTGGTAGCCTTATAGATCCATCCGCTTTTCGTCTAGCTATTAGCTTACGCTTGGGTGCAAAGTGTTGTGTTGCACATCACTGCCAGTGTGGTACTGCAGTTGATCAACTCGGTCACCATGGCCTCTCCTGCTCTCGAAGTGCTGGTCGAATTTCCCGCCACGCCAGCCTTAACGATATCATTCGCCGGGCTTTTCCCAGCGCCAATGTTCCAGCTATTCTCGAACCGAATGGTCTGATGCGTGACGATGGTAAAAGACCTGACGGCATGACTCTGGTTCCGTGGAAGTTAGGACGGCCCTTAGTGTGGGACGCTACGTGCGTGGACACTTTAGCGCCGTCACATCTTTCTGAAACCAACGTGAGGGCTGGCGCTGCGGCTACTTCGGCGGAGCAACTCAAGCGGCGCAAATATGCTAACCTCGGTATGGGTTACATATTTGAGCCGTTTGGTGTAGAGACGTTGGGTCCGTGGGGACCGGGAGCTCATCGTATTTTCCAAAACCTATCTGAGCGCTTGGTCGATGCGACGCGTGATCAAAATGCTGGCACATATTTGGCTCAACGAATAAGCATTGCAATTCAACGGGGCAATGCTGCCAGCATGCTGGGCACGCTGCCAACTGGGAGTGGGCTGGAGCATTTGGACTGCCTATGAGTCTGCTATGACTTATAGGTGTCTAAATGCTTTTATTGTAGTAGCTGTAGTGTTGTATATAGTTCATAGTATTTTGTTTAATAAAGGCATACCATTTTAGGAACACGGTTGATATATAGCAGTTACAAATACCATACTAACATGTATTTTTTGCTACTGCCTTGACAGTTACGAAAATACAACAAACACAAAATAGATATTTTTTTTAATATCAATGTCGATAATTGAAATTATTTTTATAACGTTCGGCACACCATGCCGTTTGGTACCTCTACAAGCAAGTTAAAGAAACAACCAAACCAAATCTGGGGCTCTGAACGAAGTCCTGTTTGTTTACGTTATAAACCACCTTGTCACGGTTAGATACGAGTATATACTAGCTTTCCGAGCGCAGCTCCGCCCGAGCGTATGTCGGTTATCGCGCAAAAACATTAACCTCTTTTTGTGCAAATGGATAAAAACTATCCTCTGTTTTTTCCCGGGTCTCAAACTATTTCCATACCAAATTTCATTCAAATCGGTCCAGTAGTTTTGGCGTGAAAGCGTAACAGACACACAGACAGAGTTACTTTCACATTTATAATATTATAGTACTGATAGTCTTAACACAAGTAATTATTACGACAGCAATATCTGTAACACAATTTGTGGCTGTCGTAAATACTGTCGTGAGTAAGTACGCTCTAAACAACCTATATACTGACTTGATGACTATTTTATATTAAAATGTAGATATGACACAAAAAGCAGTCTGCTTGCCTAGTGTGAAGCGATTGCTATTGACTGCAACAACCATCAAATTACAAAACGCTCAGAACACATGAGTAAACTGTGGGGCTCTACTTTAATAGAAGTAGGTACGTTTTCTTTCAAAATGGCATAGTATTGCAGTCGATTTAATTCTAGGAATAGATGTCACTTACATCCATCGAGATAATGTATTAGAGGTCAATGCTTACATCCTTCTATCCTAATACCCTGTCAATATGCTGTTTTAAACGATATGTAGACAATTAAACACAAACGAAATAATATAATATTATGATTCACACTGCTATGACAATGTCAATGTTGCCATATAAGTACTTTTAGGTAGGTACACACATTTCTTAGAAAGAGCTGGCGCATGGCGGTCGTATGAGGCTCTCAGTTAAGGGCGCGATTCCCTGATATCGGTGATTTTGAAGATGGACTTCTCTGCCGAGAATCATTATATGGATTCCAAAAAAATATTATGTTAAATACAGACGTTTTGGCTCCAAATCAGTGGTGAAGGTTAATTCATAACTGCTTGAGTAATGATTGAAAAAAAAAAACTGAAGAGCAGCTATATATTTTTAAAATATTTATTGGAATATATACTACTCCTCAACATTAACAAATTTTGACATCGGAGTTTCGCTAAAATGAAAACAATATCCTTAACAGTCTAGAAAAAAATTAAATAGTTTTCTCTTATTTTCGCGTATTTTGAAGGAACAAAAGGTTTTAGCCACCATGTGCAGCGCGCATTGAGATTTTAATGTATTGAATTCATGTTTTATTTTATTTCCGTTAGAAAGTCCTAATAGATCTGCATCGCGCCCTTAAGTTGCTCTAAATGTGAGGATATGATATGGGCTAAAGGTCACGTATGTTTGTTGCAGCAAACGCTGGAGGCCGGCGGGGGCGGGGTCGTCAACCTCGAGAGTCTGGAGGCCAAGGTCAGTGACCCCACATATATGTATTATAACACCATTTCTGTTTACATAACGTTATGTGCTATTATATTCTCAAGAATTTTAACAATGGCCGGAAACGCAAATATGTGTCGGATTTCATAACAAGTTTTTCATTGTTATGGAAAATGTGGAGCAATGTTTAGCATTTTTTTTGTGTAGATGCTGTTGTATATTTACGATAGATAGCATTGTTCCGCATACTATTTATACAACTTTCTCATTTGTATAGCCATATTTTTGTGTCAGATATTTGACAGGTATCTTTACCAAGAGTTCGTTTTGGTGGGTACTACTGCTGAAACAGATTCAACCTCTAAATAATAGTATACAAACACTACCGTGTTTAGCCGTGAGGGTTACCGTATAACAAGTGAAATTATTGTTTGAACGAGACATAGAACTAACACCGCGGAGTGACAAGCACAGTGCAGTGTAAAACAAACCAAGAACAGTGACACTGCATCTGCATTGGATAGGCGTGAGACCTATCTACCATCAGTCAGGTGACTTGTCCGTTTTATTACTCCATAACATAAACTATATATTTATAACTATACCTATAGTCAAATTAGTTTTTGATAATATGAAACTTTTTGAAACTAGATTTGTTTTTATCAACCAGATTATAGAGTATTGACAGATAGGCTAGCCTGTAACAACATTCTCACGGAGGTAAGTAATAAAGTTGTTGAAGTAGGTAAACAGGCATAACCTAGATAAAGATCTGGCTCTTAAGGACAGATGCCAGTACACATCGTTAGGTGCTTTGACATGTTTTCTACTTGAAGGTAGCTAGCCAGACGGAAATTTTCAAAATGCCCTAACACCATGCGCTGAAGCTCAAACCCGTGGCGGGAAACGAATCTTGAATCTTTTTCTATAGTCATTAGGAAATCAGTGATTAGATAAGAGTCATTATTCACGGCTCATGGTTTTGTGAAATATAATATGGTCGTGACATAGCTTATAGGTATAATATTATATAAGTAGAAAATTCTGTATTTGCATACCTTAAAAATAACATTACAATGAAACAACAAATTCCATGAGATGTAAATAATATGGTATATTTAATGTAATAATGATAAATATCTAATATACTTAACTAGGCACTTATTTAATTAAAATGGTTTAATTATTCTTGTTCAAAACTCAGAGCAATATATTAAGTCGAAAAATAACAAATACTAGAAGATAGAAGAAGCGAAACGCATTGAAAATTTGTCAGCTAAACAATTAAAATTAAAATCTCAGTCTAAGTCTTTCCCTAAAATTAATATAATGTTTTCTTCATATATACTTATAATATTTTATTGTTAAATATAGATTTCCGACAAAGCATGATTCTATTAATGATACTAGGTAAGTTTATTTTCGATAAATCACTATTTATTGTTAAACTACATACACAAAAAATACTATGATACAAGAGTCAAAATTGGCGGCAAATATAGATTAATTATAAATCTTCAATATGTCAAAACTTTCCATTTTTAAAATAATTACGTATAAAACATTTCAAACATTTGAATTAAGCTGTAACCAACAATACTTGAAATAGAGTCTCGCACAAAAATACATACAAAACATTCTTATGTATTTATGATTGTATTTTATATTCTTTGCCATAATAAGTTATGAGATTTTTTAGTAATAAATAGTTTATGATACTAATTTACTCGTGTTATTAGTAATTACTTATTTTAATCGCCTTCAAAATAAGAAGCGACTCGTTCGTTCTTTCATACAAAAGACTTCAACGCGCTCATCTCTAATTCAACGCCCATAACTTGTTACTGTTAACGATCTCTAATATGCATATGACCCGTACTTAATACGTTATGGGCAACATAAGGAAGCCATAAAGTGAAAATTGAAAACTGTAGTCTAATTTTAATGCGTTACTTGTGAAGAGAAAGTTTTTAAAATCCGCCATAATGCAGAGATAGTTATGTAGTGGAAGAGATGAGATACATAGTGTTCACGTTTATATAATTATAAGAGATTATCATCAGCCAAATTAAATGTTGCGTTATAGTAAACATTGATATATTGTTTGAGCGATTTGCAAGAGCTGTAATTATATTACATTTTTATATGAGTAAAAATCGGCACATCATACACTACAACAGTAAAATTTAGAACGTTATGTGGTGCGTATAATTTATATCAGAGTACGATTCAACATATACAAGTATCTATCAGTGGTGAATGTTGGATAAACCTATAAAAATCAAAATAAATATTCACTATAAAATTCAAATATTTATTAAGAAAAATTAATCTATATTACAATTTATGGGTTTGGAAATCTCTTTAAGTATGTGTAAGATATCTGTGTTAGAGGGCCTCTCTTCCTTAGTAGGTGCAGGTTACAATATGTATTTATAAGTTATTAAATTATAGTATTTTGAGATAGGTAATGTGTGATTGTATTTGTATAGTTATTAGTTTCTTTCTTGTTGCAAATATATATCCATAGCACTTATATGTTTTATATATTAGGTAGGTAATTACGGTCGCAAAGACAGGCGTGCGGTATATGCACGACACGTGGCCATAAATTGTCGTGCAGATAACACGCTGTCAACGTATCGGCTGTCGCGCGTGTTGGCAAATTGTTGCCGCAGTTATGTTCGTATACTAGGGTTACCGGATTTAATGGCGTTCATACCTGATGAAAAAACTGGTCGAGTGTCGGTGTAACTCGGATTTGCGTAGAGGACGGCCGTGGACTATAAATTTTCGTTAAACTGTTAAGGCTTCTTTAAAAATTGTGTTGTTTACAATTTTCTGTAAAATAGATGATTTCGTTTATTTTATTTCCTAACATCACCGTGACACAGGCGTACGAAAAATCAAATGACGCAGTATTAAACTTTAGAAAACTCTGTCATATATCGTTAGTTTTGTAATATTAAATACTGCCTTAATAATATAGCCGTCAAACAGTTAAATTGAAAGTAGGTTTAATGCGAGGTTCGCAAATCGTTGTGATGCATAAGTTCTAATTTTTAAGCGGTTTGAAGCAGCCAAGACAATTATCTAAATTCAGGGATCCTCCATCCCGAGTATCCTCAAGTAAAAACTTTGTCGCCAAACACCTAATGGTATATTTCGGAAGCAATCCTTGAGAGCCAGTTATTAAAAAGCCTGAATAACATCCGTGACCGCGTTAAAAATGACTAGCAAGTGCGATAGTGATCAAGGTCTATCATTCCTATCACTTATAAAAAACTCGATGTGTTCCGGCCGTTTGGCAACCCTACCGTATGCTGCGAAGAGCTTGCGGCTCTGCGTTGTGACTTGCGCAGCGCTAATTGTGGGGTAGAACCGCGTATATACAAATGTATTTTTGATTTATAGAATGTAATTGCACGTATGTAAACATACAATTGATATATAATAATAATAATGTATAGCAGCATGCAGACACCCACAGCTATGTGATTAGGGTATTACTGCAAGTAAGGCGCGCAACATTTTTATATTTATATAAAAAAAAAACATTACAGATACCAACAGTAACACCAAAGAGATGTGCTATACAATTTTACAATTACATTATTTTTTAATAACTTTTGTGCAGCTTCTGTGAATTTTGATATATACAATATAAGTACAAATCAAATTTATCAAGCGTAGGCGTACACATCGCTCGCTTGTTTTGTATGCGCAAAAATCTAGCTCCGCTGAGCAGTTTCCCTCAGAGCTGTGCTACTAACCGAGGCGAGGTAAATGAAGCGATTCTATTGGTTCTTTACCAACACATCCCTCGCTACGCATCCTCGCACATCTCTGGTGGAAACACAGCCTAATGCTCATGTCAACGAATTTGTATCATGCATGAATGGACTATCATATCTTTAATTTGATTTATATACATTTTAATAATATACCTATTGACTTTTGAGTTGGCGTTAAGAATACCTAAATGATTATATTGTAATATGAGTTTTTAAACTGTCACGGTCATTTAAATTATAATTATTATTACCAACGGGATATTTACCGTGTTTTTGGTTAATTTTGAGCTCCCGATATTTAGACACTGTTTATATTGATTATATTGTATCCTTAGTTTTACGTGTTAGAGCACCCCATGCTTCATCTTTAGAACCATATTTGAATTTCGAGACCAATCTGTATTCAATTCCCCAGGTCTGACAGTAATTATTTAGTTTTTCTTACGAACTACTATCTCTGTGAGCCTCAAAGACCTCGCAATCAAAGTAATATATCTCGTATCATAGTAATATATACACAATATCGACTTCAGTAAGGTTGCGTGCCGAGCGACATTACTTCAACATTTTCTTTTTAAATTATACGCTCATCAGTGAACGCAGATAAGTAAATTAAACTAACATTACACCTAGGTCAATTAAATATCAATTTAGTGGAAACTCGTCGTCATCACGCACAACCAGCGTAAAAACAGAGGACATCGCGCCATTCACTTCAATTTGCAACGGATAATCAATTCGAAGATTATATCTATCGTTTTCAATTTCCTACAGTAAATAAGCATGTGTGAGTGCTGATGTCTAATATGAGCTAGTATTTATTAATCCTTCGAGTTGTAGAGGAAGTCGCAAAGAAGAAATATATTATACCTTAATTACTGTAATATTTCTGGGTATGTACTTGTCCTTCAATCTGGAGCCAGTATATTATTGCTGTCCTAAATAGTTTTTTTACTCCTGGTAGGTTAGCCTTTGACCACTATCTCACCGAATGATCACCTGGTCAAATATGTTGTTTAGGCTAACCTAGAATTACTGGCTCTCAAGGACAATTGCCCAAAAACACACCGTTGCGTGCTTGGCGACCGACTTTCTACTTGAAGGTGACAGCTAGCAAGGCGGGCATTCGCAAAATGCGCTACCACCATGCTCTAACGACTGCCATGACAACAACCGGAACCGACGGCTTAATTGCATGCTCAGTATTAATGTCACAAGCGGTCACGCATCCAAATCATGACCGCGGCGGACGTTGCTTAACTTAGATGATCGGTTAAGAACGGCTAAGCAAACTTCGCTACGAGCGCTTCAGAACATTACTGTTTACCTATAATTTACCCATTATTATAGTGATCTGTAATGACTTCACTGCTATCGGGAATAGGATGACCGAAAGCGCAGTATAGTGCAGATCCATCCATCACAGCCCGGTCAGCATTGTAACCCTTATTGGAAGCGCGCACAGCAAGGGTGGCGATGATGATCAAGCTTGCAGGCCGGAGCGTAGCTAAACTAAACTCGAGGCTCATCATACCGTGGGTTGCAGTGCACTCATCGCGGACCAAGGCGTATATAGTGCTTATTTCAAATAATGCGATTAATTTAACTGAGCTTAGTAGTAGAGAATAAATTTATTTTGCACCTGACTGTTTTGTAAGCAAAACTCGAAATTAATGAATTTAAAAAGGCATTTTCTAGTGGATAAAACTGACTAGAATTGAAATGCCATACAACTTTACTGGTGCCTGTTAGAGCGCGGAAAGGTAGACTTTGCTCAAAGAAGGTTGTCAAAATATTAGCATGTTTCAATATCTATAAATAATATTTTTTTGAAGTTTGTGTCATTATTTATGACTCAATGGAGCTTTAGTGATTAGAATAGTTTAGCGCGCATAAGTGTGAGGGGTATATACTATACTATCATGTCAATGTATGATTTCTAGATTTGTCATATAATATGAATAGTGCTTAAGGATAAAAAAAACATATATGTACCTAGTGTATTATGGACAAAAACACTGAAAACACTGACAAAAATCACAAAAATGAGTATAGAAATACAGATATATGTTATTCACTAGTTTAGGGACTAAATATACAATTTCTAATATGAGACTTCACCTAAAATAGAACCTTCACAGAAAACATAATTTAAATCAATTCCTAACCTACAGTGATAGAAGGAAGTATAAACAAAAAATGCGTCGAATTGAGTACCTCTTCCTTTTTTTTGTTTCGAGTACAATAAAAGTCTGACGAGGACAAAGATGCGAGTAGCTCCGTGCTCGGCAGGTGGTGTGGTGCTTCCTACACGCCGCCGCCAGCACGCTTCGTTCCACACGGCGACGCAGGCCTTGGAGGTGCTTTTGAACTTTCATACCTGAGTCATGCACTTTATGAAATTCAAATGAAGATAGGTATTCTGCGAATTCGAGCATACCTATATTACGAATAAGCACCAACAGTTGCCTACAATACTGATACAGGCGCAGTACTGGCAGACGCTGACTTTTAATAACATATATAAAGCAGGTGTGAGTGCGAGTGTGGCCGCGCTCTTTTAGGGTTCCGCACAGCACTGCTATAGCCAATGTAAAATAAAAATTAACCAACACTTTTTTATTTAATTAATAGATTACTTTGCGGAAATCCATGTTTATAATAATAAAAAAATATTTTGAGAAAATAACTCGATCGTGCGTTCGAAGAGTATATTTATAATACCTCCTACAGATGCTTCGTGTAGAAGCAAATGTCGAATTTCTTCCGGTATGGCCACGTGGCATCGCATTAACAGGAAAATTATGCGAAATTGTCACTAGAATATATTTAAAATATTTGTTAATATTCTGTTTAATTTTATATTGTTCTGATTAGAACACATGATTTTGATCACAGCTTTAACTGCTACATTACTACTAACTAAATACATATATGGTCTTTTTCAGTAATTATTGAGTGTATAGAGGATATTCTACTTAAAATACCGAAAATTCATATTTCTAACTAGTTTCGTTTTTGAGATAGACTTGGTTACAAAACTGGTCTAAAATTGACAAGTTTGACAGACAGATATGTGAGTTTCGTCAATAGGGCTCCATGTTGGGTACGGGACCCTACGATGGGAGTACTGTTTAACTTACTAGCTAAGCTAATCTGAATACATAATTGACTGTTCAGTACCTTTACAATTTTAATTAATTCAACTTTTGCAATCAGTCCAACATTAAACCTGTATATAAATAGGTATCACCTCGTGTGTAATCTTCAACATAAACATTCTCACCATTCCACCTCCACTATAGTGAGGATTTAAATGAGAGGTTACAGCGTCGCTCGGTGCGGCAGCTATCTCCCCACCATCGCAGATCTGAGATACCACGGATATTTATAAAGGCTCAATGATGCTCGCCAAGATTCCACACATCGAGTTCATCTCGAAGGAAGTCAGACTTGGTTCTTTTTATAAATAGCACGTACATAGCTCCCCATTCCCAACAATTGTGTTGTAACGGTACCGTAATTGTATAACGCCCTTTTCTCACGCACTATCCGGTAGTTACATCTTAATACGATACTTTCCAATGGAGCCGTTAGATGGTATCTTTTCAATATCTAGGGTTTGTCGAAGCGCGTTGCACAGTATTGCATACAATGCTAGGTTTGTTGCCGTATAAAGCGAATGAACAAAACAGTAAGTTAAAGACAAGTCTATCGATTTAATTTCCATTGCAAATCTGAACAAGAAATAGTTTGGACGCTGCGCTGGGACATGTTTGCCTCAGAATATAAGGTTTGCGTACGTGCAGTTGCCTTCGTAAATAATATAATATTCGTATTAATTTATCCATATCCATATTCATTTATTTTGCTCATAATATGTACCTACATTTGGTTATGTAAAATTCTTTTAAATTATATCTTATTAGGAAAGTATAGATTTATCCTATATAAATAATACAAATGAACTACTATAAACAGATAATAGAATTAAATTTGATTTTTTAATTGTGGTTTGAAAAAAATTACAAAATACTACGAACTATACACAAAACTACAGCTCTTCAATAAAAGTATTTAAAGACAACCCATAAATCATTGCAGACTCACAGGCAGTCCAAATGCTCCAGCCCACTACTACCTACCAGTTGGCAGCGTGCCCAGCATGCTGGCAGCGTCACCACGTTGAATTAAAATGATTATTTATTAAGCCAAAAGAATGTATATGTAACTATTATAATAGTTAAATATAAAATTATAGAGCTTGATTTAGTGGTCCAGCACAAGTATTTTTATTGTTGTTAGATGCTGTTTAGGCTAAGCTAGAATCACTGACTCTCGAAGACAGCTGCCAGAATGTGTGTCCGTTAGATGCTTGGCGACAGGTTTTTTAATTGAAGATCGTAAATGCCTTACCACCGTAGCATAAAGACAGCTGACATGTGATAATAACCTGGATAGACTTAGTACCTAGTAGTAACAACGGCAGCGGAAGTTGCTTATGGGGAGGATGCAGATCAATTATGAGCTTGTAATGGAATAAAAATAAACTTTGGATTTAACAAAGTTCCATCACTACGCGCGCTTCGCCTGTCGGGCTACGACTGTTAGTTTGTCCAAAAGGCGCCAAAATAATACATTAAAAATATAAGCAGCTGTCCGATTTCAAAATTTTCAACATAGATTGGTAAAGGATATAATTGGTCACATTTAAGCGTAAAATAAATGTAAAAAAAACATTGAGGATTCATTTTAAAATTAGTTTTTAATCATGCAAGTATGTAAAAACCTTCAGCACATATTTGTTGCTAAATGTTCGTGCATATAGTATATATTATATGTTTAAATCCAAACAATGGTCCTCTGAAGAAGAGTACTCCTTTAAAGTGACCACAATCAGGGAATCGCGCCTTTAACGTAGTAGATCGGTTAAGAACGACTAGGTAAGCTACGCAACGAACGCTTCGTAAGTTGTTAGATGGTCATCATCATTTTATTACTATCCTACGTGTTTGGGAATGATCCAATGTGTAATGGTACAAACAACCCTACAAGAATCTAATTTAACAGGTATATGTTTTCTTCAACATCAACTCGATCTAAAATGCCATTGGAATGACGATACCATCCAGTTACATACCATGGAATTAGGTAGGTACTTGAATATACGACTAACTGACTCTGTAAGTATCTACAGATACATATCATAATCAGAATTTGTCGAGCTGAGACAGATACATATCAAATGCGTTCCTTTTGGATTATAGTCTCCGTCTAAGCTATTTAAATATAGTTATCCACTATAATAGAATAACAAGCGGTGTGTACATGCAGCTCGTTGATATGCTGCTGCAGTGTCGCGTAAATACCCTTGTTACTACATCGCGATAAGTTATTGAATTGGCAAGCGGGTTATGTCTAGCGACGCCTCAGGCACAATCCTGATCAAAATAATCAATGTCTACACCATTACGATGATAATGTTGTTTGTACTCGTATTGCATCAAAACTGGATGACAGTGGGAACGAGTTGAGTGAGTCATAAATCAGCGAGTGATCGAGCATCGTAGCTTTATTTTAATGTAGATCTCTGGATACCCCTCATTAGCGGTGATGATGAGACTTTTTCTGATTGTTACTGCGATAAGCCTGATGAGCTAGGGCGGTGAGGATATAAATAATTTAATTCACGCTAATGTAATATGGCGACCGGTGTGCTTAACATCTGCACTTGTTGTCATAAACAAACTACATTGAGTACATTTACTGACATAGATTGGTCATATTTGACAGGAAGTTATAAAAAAAATGAACGATGATGAGTTATACGAACACAAAAATAAATAAATAATTTAACTATATCTACTTTTATGACCTAAAAATGTTACACTTAAAAATTGTGAGCTCTGTTTTCTAGCAGGAGGCAATCATAAGTAGAAAACAGAGCTCACAATTTTTAAGTGTATTTGACATTATGAGTCTTTCTATTGCTGATATGCATGTTTTAGATCATATTCCAACTGATAGTAAGTGACAATGTACTCGTAATTGAAGATGGTAGATAGGCTTACCTAGTAAATAATATTTACTATTTTAAAGCGCATTTAGATATACATTTATTATATTTACGTTTAACAGAGGTGGCACTGGCCTTGTTCATAACGATAAGTAATAAAATATAATTGGATTTGAATAATTGCGTGTTTTAGCCTCATGAGAAGCTCATAAGAGAAAGTTAAAAATAAAAAAAAACTGTAATTATAATATTTTTTAAAAGCTCAATCTAATCCGTTTCGTAAAGTTATCAGAAATATATGATACTTCAAACTTATCGTTCTATTTTTGTTTAGATGGCGAGCATTGAAGTCTCCCTGGCGGGCAGAAGACGAAGTGCTGGAGCTAGGGATACCACCCGCGAGCTTGACGCTCTACGAAACGCCTTGTCGGACAAGGATTCACTTATACAGAAGTAAGCCAATACTTACATAGCATTACGGAAGGATAATCCTAGGAGTCCAAATCACAAATTTACAATTATTGATTGCAGTAGATAATTTGAATATCATGAACAAATCTCTACATTTTCTCAGTTTAAAAAAGCAGCTGAGCGCTTCCCTGAGCGCGGCACGGCTGGCAGCCCAGGCTGCCTCCCCTCCCGCGTCCCGCAACGGTTCCCGCGAGGAATGCGCCGCCCTGTCAGCTGACGAGAGAAGAGCTCTGGAGGACAGGGCTGCGACGGTTCAGTCTGACTTGGAGACGAGGAAATCCAATATACAAGAGCTGAGGAAGCGCCTTGAGAAAACACATGTCACTGAGTAAGATAATCTCAGATATGTTTTAGAGAATTCAGATCAGTAGTTACTGCTTCTGTAAAGTATATGAGGCTTTTTAATATATATCTTGCAAATACTTATAATAAAAAAATTATAAATATAGATATGTACCTAGTTACACATCTAAGCCCAGGTCTGTTATTCACATCAAAATGTATTCACTGTTCGATTATTATGTTTTATTTTAATGACAAAAGACGTGGTCTGTCGTTTGAGCTTCATATACGACATGCCACAGTAATAGGCAGAAACGTTTTAGTCATTTGTGTATGACCGTAGGAATATCGACACGCGGATCCAGCAGGCGGAGCTGCAGTACAAGCTGGGGCGCGAAGAGCTGGAGTTACTAACGCTGAGCGAACAGGCGCGTGCGCTGCACCAGCTCATTGAACAGGCGCACTCCGCCGCGCAACAGCCCTCGCTTTACAGGTCAGTACGAATACCATACCTGGCATGAGGAACAGAAGCTATTGACTTGACCCTGAGCGTTTACCTACAGCAGCATTAGCTGTGTTAACATTCACAGGAATAAAATACATCGTTTATTGTAAGGAGTTTTCCAGTAGGAACTGGTTGATGTCGACAGTATGTGGCGGCCATGTTGTTTTGGCAGCATCTGTCACATCTGTTGCATATTATTTAGTCACAGTCGTCATCCTCTAAAAATACAACTAAACAAATAAATTTAGTAGATTATCTGGATTAATTTCATACATGAAGGTGTCTCATTGCATAAACACTAGTGAAATGTGAATCTAATCAAGAATTTACAAACTTAACCTCTTGCAAAACTTGTGTAATTCATTATTTAGATAAGCAGGGTATACGGGCGTTGTTTCCGCATTTCTCATGGATCGTTATCATTAGAAACAACTTGAGAAGCCAGATTACACGAGTATTTACGTTGGATTCGCCGCGCTCGACTGTCGGCTATCAGGGACGTGTAAATCGTGCCGTTGCCGCTAACAACTTATTTAAGCGGAAAGCGGCGGAGATGGCTGATATCCTCCACAAATAGCCGGTAATTGTTACGATTATTACGACATTGGCCATTGTTCGAGGGGGCGGGGTTGCCAGTTGGCATACTTTCTAGAACATTACCAGTAACGTTGGGAAAAAATCTCTCCGCACCTTAAACTGGGTTAGACTAAATCAATGAGAGAGAGTGTCATCTATGCACCACTTCACAGTTTATTCACAAAAAGCGATGATGGCGAATTGCGAAAGTAGGTAACATTTTTGTGTGATATCTATATTGAATCAAAGACTGATTTGTGATGTTTTTAAGGAACGTGAATTCTTAGATAGCGCTTTCCAATACAAACGTAATCTCGTCATATTTTCAATTCCAAGAGTGCAAACTCGCTGGAATTTTTCACGTATATTCTTAAACCTTAACTATGCCTCTGGTTAGCCAATTTTCCATACTATATTTTTTCAAAATTATTCGGAAAAATCACGACATAATAATTTAAAATTAATTAGATTTAAATTTAATAGAGATAAAATTAGTAATAAAATGAAAAACTAGCAAACCAAAAGCATAAAATATATAAAAATAGATATTAAGGTTAAGTACCTATATGCGGGCAAATTTTCACCGAGTTAGTATTTAAAATGACGTAACTACGTTTGTATGAAAAGCGATATATATAAACTCATTTTAAAGAATCTCGTATTGCTTATGCTTGTAAAGGACGACTTTAAGTATGTATCTGTGACATAATTGAGCCAACCAGCGTGTTGCACACCGATAAGATCGCGCGTGCAGACTCACGCAGCGCGCGCAATTCGCATTTACTATTAATTATTCCAATGGCTGATTCTAATAGGAGAAACCAAGGGCAACAAGCATGAAGACATAATGATTTACAAACCCATTGAATCAGTTTAATCAGTGGTCTTATTTATGTTTATAATTAGCGAGAGAAAACTCTCACGGGCGCCGCGAGTCGTGTGCGCGGATCGCACGAGTGCCCGGGAACAATGGCGTCATTCGTTTATGTCCGAAGGTGAAATATTAGAATAGGTAGGTATAGTTTATTGGTAGGTACGTATTAGATTCTCACGGCCGCGTGGGGCGAGGTCTCTGCGGTCTGCGGCTGTGGCTGCGATGCGATAGTAATAATTGTAGACATACTACAGGAGTTCTTCCAAGTTGAGGCTGTAACACTGCCCTACTTTACAGCCGCAATCAGCTTTCAATTAAAACTTTGGTAAATACCACTTTTAAAAATATAGTGAGTTGAACGCAACGTATTTACGTGCGACTATAGTAGGTAAATGGTCGTCTGTACTTTGTGATGGAGAGAATGAATAGCAGGTCTATTACCTTTTTCACCACCTTATATACCTACTCGTAGGTGGCCACATGGTTGGATATTAGTTTTATTGTCTATGGATATAATTACAATTACCTTTGTTATGTAAAATAAAAAATAATTTAGAGTAAGCTCATATAGTTATTATCTGTCAAGATTATTTTTTCATACTTTACTCCCTTAAAATGTATCTTTAAACAGTTTAACTTCTTACAAAATTACAAATTTACGAGAGGAAAACCACGTCATCCACCCCTTTAGCCGGGGTAGGCTCTGACCAATACGATCACGATAGTTAATGAACGATAGGCAAAATTACAGTTATGACTCTTTGTCATGTTAGCTCTGTCATGTCGGTCAGAGCATACCCCGGCTAAAGAGGTGGATGACGCACGTTCGAATCCTGCACTATATACCTACACTCATTTTTATTCATTTATTGTGAAAAAAATGTATATGCATTAATGCCCAATCTGTAAAGGTGGAATGCAACCCATGGAAGAATTTGAAAAAAAATTACATATAATGCTTTAAAAATCAACAAACCGGATGCATACAGTAAACCAATTGTAAAAATGTATTGTAAAATTAAATTATTTCTAAGAATATGTGCATGTTTTGAAGCGCTCGTTGCGAAGTTTGCTTAGCCATTCTGAACCGATCAGCAAAGCTAAGCAACTTCCGCCGCGGTCATGAGTTAGATGTGTGACCGCTGGTGACATTACTACTGAGCGCTTCCGTGCTTCAGAGGGCACGTTAAGCCGACGGTCCCGGTTGTTGTCTTAGGACGGCAGTCGTTATAGCATGGTGGTAGGGCATTTTGCGAATGCCCGCCTGGCTAGCTACCACCCTCAAGTAGAAAATCTGTCGTCAAGCACCTAACGTGTGTTCGGTGCGTGGTGTGTTCCATCCGGCAGCTGTCCCTGAGAGCCAGTAATTCTAGGTTAGCCTGAACAACATCTTCGACCACATCACCACTTACCATCAGGTGAGATAGTGGTCAAAGGCTAACCTATCTATTATAAAAAAATAAATAAAAAGAATGTTATAAATTTACGTGTAACTGCAGGCAAACAGGTCGTGGTTAGATACATACACTTGATATATGTATAAACTAGTTTAATCTGTTAGGTACTCTGTCGGCGGAAATAAGACATAAAGTAGACTTGTTCAAGTGTCTGGGAGAGCCTAGAACTTGTCTCACGTCTAAACTAGATTGACTTAATACTGTGAATGAAACTATACTTCCCCACAGCAAGAGGCAGCGATGACCAAGTGGAAATAACTATGAACTGTTGAGGATACTCTTTGTTCGAATCCCGCCAGGCAAATGCTCACCTATGTATCTCTATCTACCACTCTCAAGGAGACAATCTGTCACCAAGCACCTTACGGTATGTTCCGGCAGCTATCTTTGAGACTAAATGAATTATGTGATTGAGAGCAAATTAAACTAGTTCAATCTAATTACCATCTTCTCTGATTGCTCCCGGTGCAAAGGTGCCCATAACACTTGCAGCGTTTCAGCGCTGAATAGCAATGGCCATCCTCTGCACCAAGAATGAGCTGGAACGGGAGTCACCAGTTTTCTCTCTGCGCCCAATCTCATTAGGTAATTTCATAGCTTCAGTACCCCACTCACTTTTATTTGCGGCGTCTTCAGTTTCCGCTGACGGTGAGTGGACATAGCGACTCAGTGCTGGTGGCGACAGCGCTGATGCGTGTCAGCAATGAAGTAGTGTCCCACACCAGACACTGCCATTCTGCCAGGCTACCAGGCTCAGCCCATAAACCCTCTTACCAACGTTTGCCGACACAAAGGCTCTTCGCGAATGTTTAGTTCCATAGGAAAGGATTACGAACTACAAAACTCCGGAGTGTCACATAAATAATCACTTCCAATATCGAAACGAACTGCTTAATTTTTGGATTGTGCTTAGACAAAGTGGATAGTTTTACCAGCAGAAGGCGTGTTTCCCACTATAATTTTAATCGCTACAGGAAAAAACTGATATCTATTACTTATGGAAAATGACCAGTGGAGATAATGTTGTTTCACCTACCCAATCAAAGGTTTTGTTGAAAAAATAATTCCAAATGAATTATTATGTATCTAATACAGTTTTATCAACATTTTAATACATTTCAGTAGACAGTACCTACTCTCTAGGATCTATTTTGTATCGAATGGGTCTAAATTTCAGCCAGATTGTGTTTTAGAATAGATCTAAAAACCAACTGATACAAAAAACTTATATTACCTAAAAACAACACGACTAACTAGATTATATTAATTTTTAGGGTCCCGTACGAGAAAACGAACCCATACCTTACGGTGTCTATCCGTCCTACCTTTTAATGTATTTTTATCAACTGATAAAATTGCAATAAAATTATAATCCGGTTAATAATAAAACGATTAAAATCGAAAATATCTCTCGCACACTATACAGGGTTATTGGTAATATGCTAACAACCTCTTAGGGTTGACATCTGCTATGCCTAACAAACATTTCGAGACAATTTTTTTTTGTTTTGAAAAAATTAATTTATATTTTGAATTTTTTTTTTGGTGTTTTGATGCCTACGCCGCGCGCCGAGACAAGAGCGTTCACCGTGGCAACACTGGACCGCGCCGTGCTCCCTTTGAATAGAGTTTTGAATATTTACGTCGAGCAAAGTAATAAAAAATATGATATAATAAATTACAAACACAAGACACTTTTAACATTAGGTGGGCCTCGTACTGATTTCGTCAAAATACATAAAAAACACGAGAAAATAAAATAACAAAATATTTTTAAAATATTTCTTTTTTCAAACCAAAAAAAATATTTCTCAAAATGTTTTTTAGGACTAGCAGATGTCAACCCAAAGAGGTTGTTAGCATAATACCAATAACCCTGTCGACAGCAGTATAGTGTGTGAGTGAGGGGTTTATAGGCGCCATTTTTTATTACATCCGTTTTTTTTAACCGGGTTACTTACACAAACTTCAAACATGGTGTGATTATCGTAGTTTAAAGTAGAAACTCAAAAGTAAAATAACATGTAATAAAAACAGGACAAATTCAATTCAGACTCGCGTTATTTATCACGAACTGAATGAAAAACTATAACGACATTTTGGCTAATTTTCTGTACCGAGACAATATTTGTCTACCTATAAAATATATCTGTGTTTTGGTACTGAATCAGTGTGGAAGTCGGATTCTCTCTTGGCCAGTTCTTTGTGATATACCCGATGAAAATGTATACCAGAAAGGCGCTTTAAGAGTGTTTCTCCGAAATTGCGTTCTTTGTCTGATTCATACGGCCCAATTTTTTTTTCACATTTAAGCTTATAAAACATATAGGTATATATTTTACGAAAGATGATAACCTAATATACAATGTCTGAAAAAGGCACACTTTTTGATAAAATGGTTTCTGAGATAATTAACTTTAAATTTTTTGGGGCTATATGAATCAGAATCTGTGACATATGAATCAGAATTAGGGATAGAAATGAATTTCAAGTTAGAAAAATCAGTCAATTATTGATTAAAATCACAGTAAATGCACAAGATGCTTATCATAACACCTAAATCTAGTCAATCACAGCATGATAATTATAATGATGATACTCGACAATATTAATTATCATTACATTTTTTGTGTAAGTATCTGGTTTCATAAAATCTCAAAAAATAACTAAAAATCTACATAAATATTATCAAGTACGTTTAAACTTTTAACAATAACCAAAATCATGGCAAAAAGGAAAATTAAATATATATAAAAAATAAATAAATATTATTCAGCAATGATATCAGGCTTTTAAACCTGTCTGTCGAGGCTTACTAAAAAAAATATTTCGTCAACGTCGAAATTTTTTCATTGTTTACCTTTATTTTATTACCAAGATTAGTCTAGGAGTTTAATACCAATATATTAGTTGTAATTTCAGGTATAGTCTAATTATCGAAAATTTTGTTGTCGATAGATATGAAACCCCTTTGACGTCTTATTAGGACTGCTGCGAAATTTACAGCTACTGTTCTTAGACATGTAAATAACATTAGGTACATACGAAATGACTTGTTACAGGCGTAACGTGCTGCCAATATAACGTTTCATTAACAATATGTGTGACATTCTGATTAATATGATATTTTTACCGTATGAAACAGACACACATCAATCAGAATTTTGCCTATTAACACCGATAAATCATCACACGTATTCAATGAAGAATTGTTATTTATACATAGGTTTCTGTTCCCCAATGTCATTATATTTTCCGCAGATTCAAGTTTGAAAACCATTTACCATAATTATTAAAACGAACATACTAATCAGAAACACAGGTGTACCAAGGCTATATGAATCAGATATTTACCTTTATATCTCCGGGACGACACAAACCAGCTACACGTCACGTCGCGACCACGTCAGCCGAGCCACTGGCTACCGCCCGCGCGGGGAGGGGTCGCCTGATGTTACGTATTTAGCTGGGTACGTTCGAGTGAAGCGCGTGAATATGAATCAGACTTTTTTGCCGGACACTCACTATTTTTTTATTAAAAAATAAACCTTCGTAAATATTAGTACCATTTTTTTTGGTGTAAAGAAACAACTAATATTCTTTCCTAATAATTATAATTCACATCATTTTATGAATAAGAAATAATGTTATTGTTACTAACGTTCAAGAAACTGGGTTACGGACACACCATATTAGTCAGAAGAACTACTTTTAAATATTTTTTTGAAACATTTAAATAAATATTATTAAAAAAAATCAACTTGTGCAAGATAGGCAATAGTCTGAGGTGTGTTTTAAAATTATTTGCAGACTGATTTGTCAGTTAGTTACAAAAATAAACCTCAAGACATCGAAAATTTAGGGTTCTCTTGGGGTTTTTAGGCACTCTTAAACCCCCTGTAAACTTATCATTTTAATGGTCCTTTTTATCATCGTATACTGTTCAGCTACGGAACCCTTTACCTTCTTTCTGACAACAATAGAAACTCTAGACAATGTAAAGCCATATCTCACTTAGATGAGTACCATTATAACGTGAACATGAAATTTCTTTATCATAATTGTTGTTTGCAAATAATGCACCCGCTGAATACGAGTAACGAGGCGGGAAAATACAACAAAACGTAATAAAGACATTAACATAATCTCAGCTAAGCTATCTTATAATTAAATCAACCTCGAAAACCTTCGCTTCGTTATGCAATTTCTTTTGTTAACACTTCAGAAGACGGTTTACTCGTTTTGGAATTCATTTATACGCACCGCTTTTAGTTTCACTATTTCGTGGGAAATCTTTCAATGATGTACTTATTAGTACGACTAGAAGCAATGTGAAAGATGAATGTGAAGTAAAAGCGAGATCGCAGTGAAAGTAAGCGCCATTATTGCTAAGATGACGAGCGGACAGTAATGTCGACCACTCGTCACTTGGTCACACCGCATCATCTGTCTTCACCCAATTTCACGGCTATTAAGGATCTAAACAAAAACAAAATTAAGTTCCTCACAGCTTAAAGTGATCTGATTTCACGGTTTGATCACTCTTTTATGGTCTTTAATCTACGAATAAATATGTAAAGAAAGGTAAATGAAGCTCAAAAACAACACAACGCAAACCTTATCGCGGGCATGATTTACAAAATATACCGATGTAATAAATATGCGGTGCAACAATATTATTTTATGCGACCAATCGCATGCGATCATTTCTAAGCGCCAAATCAATCAACCAATCCGATTTAGTGTGAAAGATGTTCATGTTTTGTTAATAGTGAAATTGATGAGTCCGAAATCAAAGCTATAACTGTATGATTTTTTGTAGATATTTTTGAGAGCCAGTATCTCTAGGTTAGTCTGAACATAGATATAAGACTCAGGTATGAACATGCAAAATTTCCACAATATTTAAAACATGACCAAACTACGTTTCTATGAAAAGCGCTGCGTGCACTCTACCCTTAAAAAGATAAACAGTTACCTTGCATGTGAGAAGCACTTATATTTATAACCTATTATATATTTGGTTAGAAAATTAGTTTCAGAAAGATAACTTTTGCTTAAAAAATTTGAACATGCTTCAGCCGTTTAAAAGTACAACGTATGGACATCCGAAGTCATAAAGTACCGATTTCTACTAAGGAACCATAAAAAGATGCAACAACCTAGTTCAGCGTGAAAAACGTGCGAGTTTGCTACGCCCTTAAAAAAGTCGAAAAGAACAGATATGCTACAGAAGGGCCAACTATTACATATAAACCATGTAACTGGTAGGGTGTCATGCCCATAACCGCGCCGCCTCTGATTGCACCGCGCCATATCTGCGGCGAATAAATCAACTGCAATCATAGCATTCATAGAGCAATACATGTATTTGTCCCTCACGGCAGTATATTTGTCAGCCATAAATGTTTGCTGATTGATCAGCCCTTGTATGTCGATTTATTACTGGCTTCTGTACAAGTTATGGTGCATGTAGAAAGCTGGCCCGATAATAGTTACATAAGAACATTCCAGATGAAAAAATGTTAACTTTACGACTTTGATAGATAATTGCTAGATGTATAAAAATTGAACGGCGCAAATATTCTAACCTCGGTATGGGTTACATACTTGAGCCGTTTGGTGTAGAGACGTTGGGTACGTGGGGACCGGGAGCTCATCGTATTTTCCAAAACTTATCTGAGCACTTGATCGATGCGACGCGTGATAAAAATGCTGGCACATATTTGGCTCAACGAATAAGCATTGCAATTCAACGGGGAATGCTGCCAGCATGCTGGGCACGCTGCCAACTGGTACTAGGCTGGAGCATTTAGACTGCCTATGAGTCTGCTATGACTTATAGGTTGTCTAAATGCTTTTATTGCAGTAGCTGTAGTGTTGTATATAGTTCATAGTATTTTGTTTAATAAAGGCATACCGACAGTAGAAAAAAATTGTGTAGTTATAAATAAAATGATTATCCGAAAACCACTTAAACAATAACTTCTTCATTTTACCATGTTGATTCAGAACACTGACCTTTCATTATTATGATCCAACTTCCACAATTTATTTCATACTATTTTCCATCGGAAGTCAGTTGTTTACTTATACCATAGAGTCCTTTTAATTTATCTATGCTTATACCTATCATTCACTCGCCTAAAATAATTAACAGTATATAATCAACAAGAGTAGCAATTACCTACCTTTAATCATCCAGTAATGCAAATATATTATTCAGGTAATTTATAAGTTATACCTAACTGAACCAGATCGGTTCAGTTATACTGGATACTGGAACTAATTTTGATGAAATTTAGGTAATTGGAACTGTATCCGCTACCCAACAAAAAAATAATGCACAAAATCAATTCATAAACTATCCACACCGCGTAACTAACATACAAAAAAATAACGAATTGAGAATCTCCTCCTTTTTTAGTCGTCAGATAAACACGAAAAATGGCTCTAGAAGACAGCGGGAATAAAATTCACATTTGTTCCTAATGGAAGTAAGTACCTTAACAAATCCATGTAAGTATTTTCTACTTTAGTTAACTGAATAATAACAAAAAGACTTCACCATTAATGTATTTCCTTGATAACTATAAGTGTTACTTTAAAAAGTTTATCCTTTTGTTATGCGAGTTAGACAGAACACTCACGAGGCCCATCTGGTGTTAGGAGGTAACCTGAATTCAACACATGCATTTCATCACATGTGACTAGTTCGTCAAATTCAAAATCATTTATTCAATTTAGGCGTCTACGACGCTCTTATGAAGGTCAATTACAAATTTTAATATTTAATTTTAACTCACTGCGCCCATCACCCAGACATATAGATGTCAAGTATCATGTGCCTGTTATATCTTAATTACTTACTGGCTCTCAAGTGCTGCTGCCGGAACACACTTTTAGGTGATTAGCGACAGATTTTCTATTTAAGGGCGGTAGCTAGCCAAACGAGCATTCGCAAAATGCCCTTTCACCATGCGGTGAAGCTCAAGTCAGCGGCAGTGGGAATCGAACCATGGATCTGCGACAAGGCTGGCCGTAACTATTACAGCTCCGCTATTACTGCTTCGAAATATCTGTAGCGAAATGAAAAATAAAGCGAAAAAGCCCACCTACATACCTTTCTACATCCATGGTTATATATATTAAATAAAAGTCAGTTAAGTACTATATAATCACAACTAATTTCTGGAACCCCGTCAGGTTACTAAATCTCTTATTTGTTTTCTTTTGTCTGCACAAAAACAAAAAAACACAAGCGTCATTACCACATTAGACCGCCGCCGTCGCGTGGCTCCCGTCATCATGTCGTCATAGTGGCATTAGCGTGACAACTAGATAACTGGCATCTACCTTCATCCGTCAACGTTAGCTCTACGATGTGATAGTTATGAGCAGGTAATCTGCCTCCTCGTGTATTGTAGATTTTATACTTATTTTTCATTACAGGGAATATTACACAGCCCATAAGTTTAATTTAAACATCCTATCATTTTTACTTTATAATATTATAATGCTAGCTCGCAAAAAATAAGGGGTCGGGATGCTATTCTAAAAACTAAGGCGATGATGTGAAAAAATACCATAAGTTGGGCAGCAGCACCTTCTGAAGAGCTACCTACTTTTACTGCGTTCCCCAAGACGCCTGCCAAGCGTGGGGATTATGGCAAAAAAAAGGGGGAGGCGTTTATTCACAGGAAGGACGTTATGTCTGTTGATAATGATAGCTAATAAGTAAAATAAATAGGTATTGCTTAATTTTTTCATCCATTGTTGATATATAGTTGTTTATTTTAGAAGGGCGAACCGTACTGCACCAGCCGGAATGTCCACTGCTGAACACAGCCTCCCTCATTAAGGGGGGTTTGAAATAATTCCCACGCTTGGCGTCTTGGGGATAGCGGTTTAAGATATCATTGCCTCAGAAGGCGGTACTGCCCACATTCCGGTATTTTACCTCTTACGACACCCACATGTAGCAATGGAAGGGTGACATTCTAACACGGGACCCCACGGGTATAACCGTACTAATAATCACATAATATTGTAAATACCTACATAATTTGTGTTTTAAGAGGCGAATTACTTAGCAATCCATGGATTCACCGTGCGGGTGCCGGGTCCATAGCGTTGCAGAGGAAGAGGCCAGACGGACCTGGGACTTGCAACCCAGGGAGTAGAGTCAAGGGGCCCTTTGCGATGTCCTCAATACTCCCCTTCACAGATGATTGATTGATTATTATTATATTGTAAATGTGAAAACCAAAAATGTCTGAAAACGCAGCACTTTTAAGAAAGGACCTACAATGGAATCCTCCATAATCGCTATCTACAATAATGCAGAGATTATTGTAGATGTATTTTTTCATGTAAAGATTAACGAAGTAGGGATGGGCCGAATATTTGTTTTATATTCGGTATTCGGCATATTCGGCAGGTTTGCCGAATATTCGTATTCGGCCGAATATTCTATCAAATCACCGAATATTCGATAAAAGGGTAGCTATTCAAAGTTAATACGGTATTAAACCGATTGATCATGAGTTGAGTGTTAAATGTGTCCTATATTTTGTTTTTATGTGGTAAGTAATTTGCAGTATTTTTATGAAGACACTGTAGTTTTATTTCCAATAACAGCAGATAAAAAATATGGTTATTAAAAACAATTTATAAGTATGTAGCTGTTTTGGGGTTAAACTAATGTACGGTGCAACCGCATATTCGCCCGCGTAATCATTTTTGGCATCGTTCTAATTAAATGACCAGTTCGTAATTAGCATCGATTTGATCGTATCTCACGCGGCTCACTATAATTAAATCACTATATTTATTTTACATATCAAATAAACATTTATATCAATTATCAACTAGCAAATCAAGGATTTATTTCTCATTTTATATCATCTTTAGAATACGGTCTCGGACCGTACAACTACTAAGTACTATGAACTCTTTATATTAAATAACGTTATTATAATCAGACCTTAATTGTAAGAAATTAAGTTTTTTTTTATTTATAAATTTTAAATATATAAATTCCCATAACAAACTTACGCGGTGAAGTTTTACTGTTTACTCGATGATGCAATAGTAACATCGGTGGTACAACGGGGGAGCGGGAGGGAGTGTCCGGCGCATTATTTAAGTAAGGTAATCAATTGTGCCGAACATTCGGCCGAATATTCGGTTCGGTATGAGTTTTACCGAACATTCGGCGGAATGTTCGTATTCGGTGAAACCCATGTTCGGCCCATCTCTATAACGAAGATATTTTCCCGAAGTGATTATTGAACTAACTATATCTATCTACGTACGTTTCCCTGGTGTGGGGGTCTGGTACCTACGCTTCACTGCGCACACGCTCCACGCATGACTACCGTGGGAAATAAGAAATTATACAACGACAAAAGTGCTAGCCTCGGAAACCAAAAAAAAATGTATATATATTATCAACCGTCAGGCGGCATCATAGATTGGGATAGTAGGATTAAAAATCAGTGGTAACAAAATGGAAAATCTGTTCAGCGATTTTGTGGTTACATCCAACTTTACTCCACTTAAATTACAGGCACATGAGACTTAACAACTGTGTCGTTGACGTTACGGACGCAGTGCAATTCGTGACTTGTGACGAAATGTATCTGTTTAGGTAGAAGTAAAGAAAGCGTATAAACGCTTAACATCAGGCGGGCCTCGAGCTAGTTCCGTCGCAATAACATAAAAAATAACTTTTTCCCGATATTGCAGCTCTACTAGTAGGTAAGCTCCGACTTTAGGTAGCCCTAGGTTCACTTTTGTATTCTTCAGGAAGGTAGGAGTAAATAAAAGGTGTATAAAATGGTGACATGTTTCGGAAATAACTTTTAATTGAGACCTCTATATATTAGAGCTTGCCAGCTTAGTTGATTGAACTTGAGAGATTTCTTTTCTTGGTTATTCAGTTCAAAAATCAGAGTAAACAAACATAAATTCAATATCTCCAATAGTCTATGTTGATAGTACGAGGTAGGTACTGGCAGAGACACTCCGTCACAATATGCTTGTTGACTAACGTTATCTGACTCGTATGCATCTCAAAGTTGCGATAGCTGTCCCATAGGTATATAAAACCTCAAACAATCTGTTCTGTATAGATCTAAGTGTTGGGCCACAACACAACGAGAGCGCATCAAAATAACCTATTTTACGGTGGAGATGCTAATAGACAATCTTATTCAGCCTATAAAGACAATCCAAAATCAACGTAAGGCATCATATTTGGTTGGCTGTTAAACACAGGCAAACTAAGTAATACCAATATATTAGATACATTAATAGTATATAACTATGTGTCAAGATGCAGGATGGTATATGTATGATAGTGTAAGTACCTAATCAGTACTAATATTATAAATGCGAAAGTAACTCTGTCTGTCTGTCTGTTACGCTTTCACGCCAAAACTACTGGACCGATTTGAATGAAATTTGGTATGGAAATAGTTTGAGACCCGGGAAAAAACATAGGATAATTTCTATCTAACTGCGCAAAAAGAGGTTAATGTTTTGCGCGATAACCGACATACGCGCGGGCGGAGCCGCGCTCGGTAAGCTAGTAGGGCTCTAAAGAAAGTTGCTACGTCGCTCTTCAGAATAGTTGAGGATTGTAAGTACATAAATAAGCCATGAATAAGGATGAATTTCATTAAATAAACCAGTATAACGAAATTTTGACTGTAAATGTATGGATGGACTGTCTGTAAACTGATATGAGCAAACGAGAAGTGAATACAGAGATAGCGAGCGAAAAGAGAGTGCCAATGAAAATCAATATCAAAAAGTAAATAAGGGGGTTTCCTTTTTTAAATTTTTTGTTAATTTTATTATCTTTTGGGCAATCCGCGATACTAACGGAGTTATTAAGGCAGATATATGAATAATGGTTCTAAAGATACAGCCCTTTAAAGGCTAGACGGACGAAACGACAGCGAAGCTTTGCCAATAAGGTCCCGTTTTGTGGGCGACTGGGGATTAAATCAAATTGGAGGTGCTAATGATAATGAAGCCCAATCTAGACTGTGCAGAATGAATACGTGTAATAACCCTGATTAATTTCGTACTTACTCTTTCGAATGGAGCCAGGATGCCACAAAGCCAGTATTTAAAGGTATTTTATTGATGCTGTGCTTACACAAAGCCTTTACTATAACTTTAAGCTAACAAAGCTGGCTAGGCAGGTTAGGTGCATTCGGCAAACAGACAAAGGGCAAGAAGCGCGGGCGCAGCGCACGGCGTAGGTGTCGGCGCTTGCGGCGGGGACCATGCGCTATGCGTCAACTAGGATATAAAGGATGTTTTTGTCGAATCGATTTTATTAATTTATAAAATCAAAAATAATTTTTCAATGTAGGCATCTACGACGCTCTTATGAGGATAAATTACAAATTTTAATTATCTAATTATTAATATTGAAATGAATTCATAACATTGTACTGCCACGTTCAGTAATAAAATGTATACAGCCAATGCGAGAAGAACGGTCAAGAAACCGGGGGCCATCTTTTAAACGTATTTTGACAATGTATTACATACTATATAATAAACTGATTATGTATAGACCGGTGCAACAATGGATTATCATTATCATAATCATGATGTTAATAGTGAAATAAATTTCCTTACTTTCACGATGGTATACCATACCTACAGTGAATAAGGTTACCTACTAATTTATTTACTAATCGTCAAGTGTTACAGAGCGGTGTGAAAGTTAGTCGCCGTGATTTTTTATCAGAAAAGTACTTAGTCTATTAAAGTCCGATATTATAGTCACCGCGCGATCGGAGCAGTGCCCTGCGGATTGACCTCGATCATGACTTCTCGCTGCATCCACAAGTTCTATAAGGATACCTGAAACTACCCATATCAAATCGTATAGCAGTAGGTATAGATATCCTAAACACTTCACAGCATTGCCGGAGAAGGTGCGCGGACCGTGACGAACCGAGATACCAGACTGGTTCTATGAATCCACGCTATTTTACAGCTTTTACACCGCATTCCCAAACATTATGTATGCGATGCCTGCCCGCAGGGATCAATATTGCACTATAAAATTCTTTGAAATGAGAAATAAAATTCGCGTTGTTAATAAGAGGTGGATATTACATGCTAGTGCTCCGACTTGTTATTTCTTACTCGTTTTACGGCAAAATGTCAATGTTCAATAAGGACTCATTGTGTTGCTCTGTAAAATAACACTACGCCGATAATAATAAAATACGGACTAGAATTTCTACATGGATGATAATCTGGCAAACGATCCATGGATGATCAAGTCACCCATGTTCGTGCTTCTCAGATGAAAATGATAATAGAAAGGATACTGAACTTTTTTCTTTTTTTTATGCTATTATAACGGAACAAGCTCGAGGCCCAACTGATGTTTAGCGGTTACCTCTGCCTATAACAGATGCATTTCGTCACAAGTGACGAACTGCACTGCGCCCGTCACCCTGAGACATAGTTGTTAAGTCTCATGTGCCTGTAATTTCACTGGCTCTCAAGGATTGCTGCACCACATGCACCATGCTGCAACACACCGTTAGGTGCTTGGCGACAGATTTTCAACTTGAGGGTGGTCGCTAGTCAGGCGGGCATTCGCAAAAAGCCCTTCCACCATGCGGTGAAGAAGCTCAAGCCCGCGGCGGGATTCGAACCATGGACCTGCTGCGCGGCAGTCCATAGCCAATGCCACTGAGCCATCACTGCTTCAAATGCCCAAATTTTTATAAAGTTTGACTGAGTATTTTATTATATTATTGTAATGTTTGCATTAACGGCTGTATAATTCTTTTTTTATTTGAAAGCTGATGCTTCTCGTGTGGTCGCATTTAAATTTCATCAAAATCAGTCATACCGTTTTTGAGTTACACTCCAATAACTGAAAAATACTTTCCTATCTTGATGATATAGTCGTTGACAGTGAATAACAATCGAAACTGTCAGTAGCAAGGGTCACTAAAAAGAATGAATTTTTTTTGGAACCCAAAAAGTGGAACCGACTTCAACACTCAAAATTGGCAAATAACTGATGACATTCAATATCAATTCAGAATACTTTAATACTTTGGTTCTTGTACAGTGCACTAAGCAGCCAGGGCCGTCATTGTGTATTGGCCACTCTTACTGAGTATTTGGATTATTTACAGTATGGTTCGCGACTGCGGCGGGAACGGGAGCCTGGTGTCGGGGGAGGTGCGCGAGGGCTCGTGGGGCGCAGCGCCACGCGGCACCGGCATGGCTGTCGAGTGGGCTGCTGAACACTCCACCATCAGGCCTGGAGATAGGTACTTACGAGTATATACACCATATATTTTTAAAAAGTTATTTTCTTTTCTTTGTGCTATAATTTTCACCTTGGTCGGAAATCGAACCTGTCCCGTCTCCCTTTTTTTAAGGGAGGATTCCCTTGGCGACCATGACGTAGAAGGAGATGCATATTTTTGTTGTTCCAATTCATTATTCTAACCGTAATAAAGGAACGATGCTGCCCTTATTCAGACTGATAGGCTAGCCTATTAGTTACTGCCTCACTTGTTAATAAACGATGTTTATTCGAAGATGTGAGAAGACTAAACGTAGAATCAGAAGTAGCTCTAAAATACAAGTGCCGGAAAACACCTTGGGGTGCTTGAAGACAGAATTTCTACTTGAGAATGTAGATGTAGCCAGGTAAACTGTACCTGTCTTTTGCATTACGCTTAATATCCCCGAAGGAATAGAGGCTCTGATCACCCTTTTTACGGCAGAGCACCTGGAGGCGAGCCTATTGATGAATATATAATACTTAGCACTTTACCCACTCTAATTCTACTTAGATAGCCAATAGCAGTACTACTCTTATTTGCTAGTTCGTCCGGGGAAGTACTGCCACCATATCTATATTTCTACCGACAAGCAGTAATGTTCACATTACTGTGTTCCGGTTTGACAGGTATGGGTGCCGGTGAAATTACAGGCACATGAGACTTAACAACTTTATGTCTAAGGGGGATGGGTTCAGTGCCTCTGTTATAAACAGAGGTTACCGCTTAACACCAGGTGGGCCTCGAGCTTCTGGCATCACGGTTGCATAAAAAAAATTAATAGAAAACTTTTATGATGTGGAATAACGTAACGGAGTGTTCGTTGGTCTAAAGGTCTTGTCACCTCTGCCCACGACAGTTACTTTATGGCAAGTCAGAGATTTACTCAAATAAAACAAAAACTGTGCTCGATAATATATTCTTGTATCTTTTGCCCTGTAGTTTCACCATAAGATACATCAATCAACAAATACTACAATGCCCTAAACCTAAGACAATTGTACAATTGACTAATTTTCAAACACTATCGCATGCTACACATTTTGACTAAATGCATCTGTTAACATCAGTCCGCTTAACATCAGGTGGGCCTCGAGCTTGTTCCATCACAGTAATATTTTAAAAAATATCAAATATCATTAACAAATTTTTAAACAACCAAATGCTTAGGTATCTCAGATTGTAATCGAACCCACATTTTCCGATAAGTTAGTACAATAAAATAATGAAAATACTCGTTTAGGTTAGTAAACTTCTGGTAATATTGTACCTCGTATACCAACATCTCGTAATTAAATATGTTCTTTCGTATCTCAAGATCTTTATAAAAACCCTCAGCCGTACATTAAAGAATAGGTTGAATAGTTGCGACAACGATCATCAGCACCTTCAAGGCCTTAAATGTTAATTATCATCATTTAAGAGATAAATCAGCTCCATTAGTTTAGCGCAGTTAATGTTAGTTCGGGGCCTAATAAGCACTGCTTCATTGCTTGTGACGAAACTTCATTAACGCCTATCGTGGAAAGGCATCGGTTGGGGATCAGTCGAGGCTATCTTAGCTTAGCACCGCTCTTTCGAGACTTAACTGAAATTCCTGCTTTCTGGTTCCTTGTTTGATTCACTTTGTATCAGACCACCCACGCGTGAGTTACTTTAGAACTCGACTCGGAGATGTAACCTAGGACACGAATAGAATATGAGAAAAGAAATGACTAAGTAAGTACCTATTAAATTTCACACCATACTTATTGATTCGTATTGATATTTTATCTGCTCATATTTACCCAAGCCTGGACAAATGCTTCGTTTGCTTTTGGAACTCAAGTACTAAAAAGACCCATGCAGTTTTAATGCAATGATGGCCGAGCGGTAATCGCTTTAGACTGCGGTGCCGGAGGTCCATTGTTCGATCCCCACCGCCGGCTTCAGCTTCACCGCATTGTGGAAAGGTATTGCGAATGCTCGCCTGGCTAGCTACTACCCTCAAGTAGAAAATTTGACGCCAAGCACCTAACTACTGTAAGTCTTAGGGTGACGGGCGCAGTGCAGTTCTTCACTTGTGACGAAATGTGTCTGTTATAGGATGTCGTTATGGCTATATAAATAAAGGAGGAATTTTAAAATCAAAAAAATATCGCTTAACATCAGGTTGTCCCCGTGAATGTTCAGTTATAAAAAAAATATTTAGTTTTTACGGAGGAACTCTTAAGCAAAACGGGACCATATTAACGAGACTCCGCAGTACTACTATATATTATATACTATAGTTGGAGACCACTAAATACTAAAAACGCTGACTAAAAGTGATTGAGAGATCAAATCCAACAATTTGTTTACGGGTGTCGAAATGCGGAATTCTAGAAGGCCGAGGCTGAGCCCCCACTAGGGCAGCTCTATATTTTTAAAATTCTACTACCTCAGTAACCCACTTTGCTCTATAATTATTAAGTAATCATTTATGTTTAATATCCATAAAAATATTAAGTGAGTTAACTGTATCAGGTCTCATTTAGAAAAAAGTACCTATGAACCCACTAAGAACGGAATTCTATCTTAAACTCTGCCTTCACCTTATTCCGATATAAAACGATGCCTCTTGTAACATCTCCACAAGTTGTTTTATTCAGCAATAGAGTGTAATGTTGCCGTTCTCTGCACCAATCATTCAAACCCAGAGGCAATGACACTACCACAAGATCTCAGCAATTATCGCCTTATAGACTCTCTAACTAGTAATCTTCCTAAGAACTTCCAGCCTACGGATTAATTTACTTTAGAATGTAGCTTATTCTGTTGTTTCTTAGTCCATTGACATAAGAATCAAAGAACTTAAATCGATGATAGACACAGAGATTTGCAGCCGTAGTATTCTTGTAATTTCCTTGACTGCAGGCAGTACATTGAATACTATGATTAGTTTCTAGTAAATACATGCAATTAGGTACTTACCACGGATGTACTTACCGTCGTTTTATGTTAAAGATACTGCTTCTCATCAGCGTTGTACAGCATACTATGGTTGAGAACACGAAGTTACGTTACATAAACTTTTTAAATCCACATTTTTAAATCAAAATATTTTTAAATCAACAGATTTTTCATGTTGTAGATTACTATTACTTATGTAGGTATGTTATTCTATTTCTATTACGATCAATCCAAACAAAACTGCTCCGTGGATGCTGGGTTAGAATTGCACCCCCTCGTGGGTGTCGTAAGAGGCGACTAAGGGAAAAATACTGGAAGGTGGGCAGCAGCGCCTTCTAATGAACGGCCAACTTATACTGCGATCCCGAGGACGCCTGCCAAGCGTGGGGATTATGGGAAATACGCCCTTGATAGGGGAGGCTGTGTTCAGCAATGGACGATCCGGCTGTTACAGTACAGTGAACAAAACGAATGATGAGAGGTAAATATGACGATAAAACGATTGATTTATCAAAATCAAAACAAAAACGTTTATCCATTTTAAAAATAAAACAAATAAGATGGGTTTTAATAATTTTACTTTTGCAATGACATTTGCTCCGCGGATTTCCGCGACATCCATTCATATTGGCTTAGCAGTTAGAGCATACCTCAGCTATAGGGGTGGATGGCGCGGGTTTGAATCCTGCACATGATTATATTTTTTCTCTTTGTTAATTTTATAATAAATCTAGGTAAGTGCTTTATTAGGCCTAGGTACCCTAGCTTTAATGTTATTGTCTTGTCAATACCCAGTAAATATTTTTACTAAGTCTGAATACCTGGGTGCACTCACATAACGTCCATGGGTTGCCGTGCTAGAATGTCACCCTCCCCCCATCTCTTCGCGTGAATGTCGTAAGAGACGACTAAGAGTAAAATACTAGAAGATGAGCAGCAGCGCCTACTGAGGAATTGCTATCTTACACTACCGTTCTCAAGACGCCTGCCAAGCGTGGGGACTATGCCCCCCGTAACGGAGGGCTGTGTTCAGTTGTGGACGATCCGGCTGATACAGTACAGTACACACATAAATCAAGTGTCCATTTATTTTCTGGTAACGCTAGTATAACGCGACTTCCTAAACTTATGTGTTCATTAGTTGCCGTGTTCGCGGGGACTACACGACAATTTTACTTTCGTTTTAAATAATGTAGTGTGTAACTGGATTTATATATTCCTTATTTGTAAGTACAGAGCCGCTGACTCTTCTAATAAATAAAATAACGTTATACAATACCACCTCGTTATTTTACACGTAGATCATTATTTTCCGCTGCGAGTGATGTTAACTTCAAAGGTTCCTTGACCGCTTCGTCCAAAGCTGACCTCGCGAGGAATGCAGAGGTATTACTCTAATTGGTTCAAAATGTTGATGCGCCAATTCACCGCCTCACGCTATCTCCGTTTACGGAGAACCATGTGAAACCATTTCGTTGAATAATGCTGGTGCGTGTCAGACTATGTATACATGCTGCGATAAATGGTATATATCCATATATATCAACAGAAAATAAGTAAATTAAATGAATTCATTTTGATGTGCCATTTTCCTGGTTTTTTGTCACAATGGAAAGTAAAAATGGAAGTTTACCGTTGAATAAGTCTTTCCCCATTGGGGGCATTTGTCATAATCCCCGCGCTTGGCAGGCGTCTTGGTGATCGCAGTAGAAGTTTTCAGCTCTTCAGAAGGCGCTGCTTTCCACCTTCCGGTACTTTTCCTTAGCTGACGACGCCCACGGGAAGAAATGACGGGAAATGGGGCAGACCTGGCCTTAATATATTAAAAATAGGATTATATTCTCAAAGGCTTTTGACATCCGGTTCATAAAAGAGTCGCATTATAAATAATGTAATGGTAGATGTAAGGTTTTTGGATACGAGTAAATAAATAAAAACAAAATAAAAATATTATAATTTTTAATCTCTGTACTTGGAGATGGGATTCGACATTTCAAGGCAATTGGAGATTGCTATCTAACCTCGCGATACCCTAGCTATATTATATACCTAGTGGACTGTACCACAAGGGAGCAAAATAATATTTTAACGGTGAGATCGCTATGTGAATCTCGTGCTGCGCTTAGGATTCTATAGTAGAATCCTAGGCGCAGCAAGGGATGCAATATAGTTAGCCCAAGGGAAAAATATTTATAGTAATTATATCACACACTCTACTTTTCATTTCACTACGACAAATAAAAATAGGAGACTTTTAAATTGTACAATTCATGAATATAATGAATGGTATATACATATGTAATATAATATTATATATTCTTGGATAAAATTAAAGTAACAACTAAAAATATTTAAGAACTCATTAAGGAATAATTTACTTTTGGAAAAATTTCACTTGTGCTAACTTTTATTTCGTTGAAAAAACAATATTTAATAGAGTCTTGTCATATTTACGGCACTAAAGAAACCAAAAGATTCGTCAACAATGCCCTAAAAACAATAGGTAAGATCTGAAATGTGTAGTTACATTGTGCGTTGTTCCGTCGGCAGGTTGGTGGAGGTGAACGGCACGCTGGTGGTGTCGTGCCGCAGTGGCGAGGAGCTGCAGCGCGCTACGAGCGGCGCTAGCGGCGGCAGCGGCGCGGCGCGGATTGTCGTGCTGCGCGCCGCACATGCTGCGCCCGCGCAACTACCTAACACCTTCACACAGGTATGTGCCAACTATACTATATTCAGACATAACGATACGTTGATTACAATAGCTGTTAGGATGCCTTGATATGCAGAGTTACTATCCCCCATTTTATGGAACGTTTTTCAGTCTTGATCAGAACATATTGGATACAGAGCGTTCATAGGTCTCTTATCGCGTCATAGAATACCATTGACCACATGATGATGATGTCGTCGTTTTCGACGATGGCGACCTTGGCTATCTTCTGGCATGAGGTCGAGCGTGGCTGGCGAACCCGAACTTCGTGTGGAACACTCGGTCACAAGTCGGGCAGTACAGCTGGCCCGTGGAGTTGTAAGTGTAGTGGTAAAAGGGTTTAGGCTGATCCTTTCTAATTTGACGCTTCGCTGTGCAACATTTTACTACTTTTTATTCAAACAGGTATAACCTAGTGTGACCACGACGGAAAGGTCACACAAATACACATGATTTGGCTCTAAACCCCTAACTTATATCTTACATTTTAGTAAACCACTTCAGGTGCTTGGCGATATTCTCTACTTGAGGGTGGTAGATATAGCCGGGCAAACAATTGCGAAATGCCTAATTAATTTGGATCCAAACTAGCCGGCTGCTTGTCAGCCTTTCGTTTCTTCTGAAGAATATCTACTTTATTTCAGAACGAAGCAGCATCATTACGAGCTGAGCTTGGCGCACTAAAGACTTCAGCAGACGACGCAGAAAAGACCAAAGAAGGCCTCCGTGCTGACAACACGAGGCTCACACATCGCATCTCCTACCTTGAAGAACAGGTCGCCGAGCTGTTAGCTAGGCATAACCAGGTATCCTCTGTTCCGAACTCCTTATAGTGTTCATATTCTATATCAAACGTATTTTAAAAGACGTCTTAATTTCAGCTTCAACCTGTCAGCAGTAGCGACAGCTGCATAACGGTGAACAAAACGAAGAAGAACGTGACGAATATAAACATCAGCACGGAGCCGGCGTCGTGCAGACCAAGCTCCAAATCCGAAGTGCAGGTGTTCCAGAAGGGCCCCGACATCACGGCCATCGTCGCTAAGCTGCCGGGACTCGACCACTCCGACTCCAACCTGCCCCTCATGCGGCCGCGCTCCAACGCCAGCGGCGCCTCATCCCGCGCCGCGCCCTCCCCCCGCGGCTCGCCCCCGCCCCCCGCACACCGTTCGCACAGCTCCCACTCGCTCGAGCACCGCTCCGCCCGCATGCGACCCTCCCTCTCACACCACTGCATCCACGCCGCCGCCGACTACAGCGCGGAGACAGACGCCGCCATCCGCATGATCGAACGCAACCAGCGGCACATGGAGAAGCAACGCGTCAAGACCGAGAGGCTCAGTCGCTCCCGGGAGGAGTACTTCCGTTCTGATAGCGACCTCGACCTCAAGGAGACTCACCCCAAGCCGGAAGCGTACGACACCCGCCATCACGAAATAAAAAAGGCCGCGGACCGGATAGAGGAGAGCATAAAGAAGACCAACTGGGCGGAGAGGAAAACCCTCTCGATAATAGAGCAGCTGAAGCGTTCGCAGCGCCTGCGGAAGTTAAAGAAGAACGAGAGCGCCGAGGACGTCCAGCTCGAGACGGAGAAGCACTACATGTACAGCAGAATAGACGGGAAGGTTTTGGAAAACGCGCACAAGTCGAGCAGAAGAACGTCCAAGCTGCACTGCCGGAGCGCGAAGTCTTCCGAATTCGAGTCGGAGTGTTCCGATTACCCGAACGGGGAGGTGTACGGGAGCTCGTCGCGGATCGAATACGGGTCGGAGTGTTCGACGCGACTCGGACACTATAAAAAGCACGAGGAGCGGCGCGAGTGCGAGAGCAAGTCACGGCCGACACCGCCGCGCAAGCCGCTGCGGCTATCGCTGCACAAGGCGCGCAGTGCGCACTCACTGCTCAATGGCAGCGAGTCGGAGACGGCGAGCCGTCCGCCGGAGGAAGAGGCTGTGGTGGCGAACGGCAAACGTCCCGTGAAGCGGACGCACGCGGCGGGCGGGGGCGGCGGGGGCGGCGGCGTGTGGCCACGTGACCGGCGGGAGAGCGCGCGCGCCACGCCGCGGCCGCACCGCAAGTTGCTGAACGGGCTGAGTGCGCACGACGCGCCGCCGCCCGCGGACGCACTCTACCCGGAGGACGCTCGCCTGGCGCCGCCGCCGCGGCCTGTCAACGGGATTGCACACAACGGACGCAAGTGGTGCTAACGACACATGCTGCCTCCCTAGACTAATAAAACTTTTGATAGCTACGTGAATGTGGACGACATAGATCTATATGTATTGAACTGGAATCGTGGATAGTGCAGTGTGTGACACTTGAAAAATGTATCTGAAAACGTTCGACGGTAATGTTTAATACGATTCATAACTCAGATATTGTATGTAAATGCTATGATTGTAAATATATTATGTAAGCACCCACCGTGTAATGCTCTCCTACTTGTGTAGTGTTTGTATTGTAATCCAGTAAAAACCTATATTTCTCAAGAGATTGACGTCCTTTATTTAGACCTACTGGCTACCTACCTAACTAGACTTACAAAGAGGAGGAAGCACCTCTTCCTAATATTAAGTCTACGTTAAGATCTAAGTACATATAACAAATAATGAAGCAAAATGTAATTTGAAGTAGGTACGTGATTCTGTCATGCACAATGAATTCATCATCATCAGCCGGAAGACGTCCACTGCTGAACAACGATCGCCACAAACAACGGCTATTAGCCACTTGTAGCCATTGGCTTTCACAATATAGTCAGTCCACCTCGTGGTGGGCCTACCAACTCTACGTCTCCCGGTGTAGTGTGGTAACCACTCGAGAACCTTTCTTCCCCAACGGTTATCGGTTCGTCGAGCAATGTGGCCCGCCCATTGCCACTTCAACTTGCAAATTCTGAGAGCTATGTCGGTGACTTTGGTTCTTTGGCGAATATCCTTGTTCCAGATTTTATTACACAAAGAAACTCCGAGCATAGCTCTCTCCATAGCTCACTGAGCGACTTTGAGCTTATCCATAAGTGCCACAGTTAAGGATCACGTCTCAGTGCCATAAGTCATCACTGGCAACACACTCTGGTTGAAGACTTTGGTCTTAAGGCTCTGCGGGATGTTGGACGAGAAGATGTCTCGTAACTTCCCGAACGCTGCCCATCCGAGTTGGATTCTTCGGGCAACCTCTTTGTCGAAGTTGGACCTACCCAACTGGACAGTCTGTCACAGGGTTTTTGAAGCGCTCGTAGCGAAGTTTGCTTAGCCATTCTGAATCGATCAGCAAAGTTAAGCAACGTCCGCCGCGGTCAGGAGTTGGATGGGTGACCGCTGGTGACATTACTACTGAGCGCTTCCGTGCTTCGGAGGGCACGTTAAGCCGTCGGTCCCGGTTGTTTTCTTAGGATGGCAGCCGTTACAGCATGGTGGTAGGGCACTTTGCGAATGCCCGCCTGGCTAGCTACCACCCTCAAGTTGAAAATCTGTCGCCAAGCACCTAACGGTGTGTTCCGGCAGCTGTCCTTGAGAGCCAGTATTTCTAGGTTAGCCTGTACAACATCTTCGACCACATCATCACTTACCATCAGGTGAGATAGTGGTCAAAGGCTAATCTATTAGGCATAAAAAAAAAAAAAAAAAAGGTGCCCAATAAATGGTCAAATATAATGGTCAACAACTTCGAGCGTATCATTCCCAACAACTACTGGTACGGGTGCAACGTGGACATTAGACATAATTTTCGTCTTTTCCATGTTCATTTTAAGACCCACCTGCTGGGAAACTCTACTGAGGTCGCTGAGCATTGTACTGAGTTCCTCAAGCGACTCCGCCATTATGACTATGTCATCGGCGAAACGAAGGTGAGTGAACATTGAATTACATATTTTAGTTTGCGCTTAAGTCCAAATTTATATAAAATTTTAAAATCAGTTCAAAAATTAAATATATTTCATACATTTGTGGGTAGTTTTCAGCAGATTTAGTTTGAACTGGTGTTATTTTGTACATTTTGAAAAACTACAGCTGAATTTATAGTATTATAATAGCATTGTTCTTTGAACATTTAAAAACTCTCCTTTCTATCTTGACTTAAAATCCTTCAATTGCTTGAACAGAAACATAAAATGTTAGGGTTTATAATGCTCCACAGAATTATGCTTATGTTGTTCAAACCAGTGAATTTGACTGAATTTGTATTAGGATTCATACTGGAAGTGGAAATAAAAAACTGATATAATAGTAAAATCATTACAATATATTCATTCATCACATACTTGCAACAAAAAATAAAACATTGACAGTATTATTTACATCTAACATCAATTTTAAAATTAAAATAGACAAAACTTTCCTCGTAACATTAGGCCGCGGGCACACAGGGCGGGCACGAGGCGCTCAATCCGCTAACATTATCAACTGCAACAAATTTTCCCTCCGTTCCATACCAAATATAAACATCTACAATTCTATAAATCGGATAACGCCCTACACCGCCCCGCCCCGCTAACTGTGCCGCGACACAAATAGACTTCAACTAGCAACTTCGACAAACACACGGCACATTGTTCGAGATTATTACTGAGTATACCCAAGCTTTATGTGTATGTAGTATCATTTTGAAGGAAGTATCCAGGTCACAAAGAGAATAGTACACTTTGTAAAGTTGCTAGTGTGACCTCAAGGCTAGAAACTAAAAGTGCTTTGTCGCGTGGCGACGCTGAGTGCGACGTCACGCGACATTGCAATGGCAGTCTTACGATACAATGACTATACTAAGATAACTGCATTAAAAGCGTTGCAGACATCGCACAACACTTTTTGTTTTAACGTAGCTTTCGACTATCCTTGTCCGGCACCCCTAAACATCCTGCGCTCAAGCGAGACACATTGCAAAACTGAAATCCTCGCTAAACTTGACGATTGCGAGCGCAGAAAATCAAAGTATCTCTTTCCAACGCATAATATTTCAAGTGACAAAGCGAGATAGAGCTACGGGAAAATGCTGTAAAGTACGGACAAGTGAAATCAAGCGCCTCTAGAGGCGAATTCATAACTCACAATCATATGGTCAATGATCTTAGACTTCCTGTAAGCGTGGTTGTCGTACAGCATGTTAAAACCTCCCCCCTTCTCCTCGTTCTAGTGCGATGTCTCTTCCGCGATAATTTTTAATATACTTTACGCAATATTTAATAGTTAAAAATGACTCATCGCTTACACTCCTTACGTCCTATTATATATTTAAATTGTGAATATATTACCAATCTAAGAATATATACGAGATATGAATTAAAAATACAACTTGCGCCTCACTATGTAACCGGAGAGTTCTTAGACTTATTCTGCATTATTATCTACTACTGAGATATATTTTAAATCATTGTCTTTTTTTTTAAAGCAGATACTGGCAACGTTATACAAATTGCACTGTAGAAGTTAACTTCATACAAGCTGGCTCGACCCTTCAAGGGTTTGCCGTGTGCCTTAGTTTATTTTCGTAGTACGTAGAAGTACGTTGTCTCATTTTGATTTCTTTTTAGACGACGACATCGTATACACATTGACAGCAATAATAATAAAATTAACAATACAACTAACACATATTAAGTCGGAACTCGACTGAGCTACATTTTTAAAATTAATTAAACAATCATAACTTGGTTAAATAAGGAAACAAAATCTAAAATGGCGCAGAAAATTACTATCCCTCACTTGCACACCATAGACAGTAATAGTGTGCAAGTAAGGGATAGTAATTTTCGGTGATTTAGATTTCATTTCCTTATTTAACCAAGTTATACTTATGTTCATTATTAAATAAGAAAACGTTGTTACTGATGATATAAAAGAGGACTAGCCGTCCTAACCTATATTTTACAATGTAAATCCAAAATAGTTTAATCGCCACCAATTCCAAACCTGTCACAGCAATCAATAAGAAATGCATAAAATAACCTAACATTAGGATGTTATCGCGGAAATATAATCCAAAACAACATTTACAATTCATGAGATAAGACGCTCAACAAATTATACAATACATATATATAGATCCCCGAAACCACTTGCGAAAAATGTTCATGTTATATGTCCCAAACGGGCGTTTTATTTATATCTAAGTACAAGAAATAAAATGAGCTATTCAATTGCTTAGCGATACGCGCAAATCGAAATTTCATCGCTTTATCTGTAGAAAATTCATAGTCTTTTAAACTCAAGCATTCACATCTTTATTACACCAGGTTTTACAATAACCTATGAAATTTTTCGCAAGTACGCGGGTTTATTTTATTTGAGCATCGGCGTCGTGTGCTCCGATAAAACATAACAAATAATATTTACAATAATGTGATGCCCAGCGCGTGGTCGCTGGCAACAATGATTTAACATACACAAAAGCGAACAACGAATGTTATATTCTAACAGATCACCGAATAAAAATACATAAAGAAGCTATACTTTCAAGACCTTCACGTCAACTAGTGGAAATTACCCAAGGCTCGATTCACACTGGCTTCAAGACGGAGAAGCCAATTCTTCCCACATAAAATGAAGACGCGCGAAGGAAACGCTATGACTCGGATACGTTTCTACTCTGCATCAATGTGAATCGAGCCTTGGGATTCATAATAAATTTAATTCCAAATGTATGTATTCCCACACAAATATACCATAGACTATTTGGTATCAGCCTCGACAAGGCATGATTAAAAAAGTTTTCTTTAAAACATTCCGAAAAAACACTTATTAGTTCGCACAACGACGGATCTATAAGCCTATAATTTCTATGAAAGTGGAGTATGACGCATTTGAGGATAGTTCATCCAAAGGGTTCAATCGAGCCGTAGAGCGAAAGCACCTTCGGAGGTGCTCTCGCTCTACCTTTACCAGTTTTAACCTTAGTCAGTTTCTAATTAATCGCGATATTTATTTCCCAACAAACATATTGCTTTTGGAATTATTCAGAGGTCAACGACCGATGATACGCAAGTGAGATTACAAAAGACAAAGATAATATTTGGTGGTCAATGTCCGTAATTCTCCCTGCTCGGCGAATGTACTTTTTACTCCGTACATACTCATTTACATGAATCTATATGAGTTTCTCAAACAAATTACTTCTTCCCGTCTCTATCGCACAAGAGTGGTCAGTGCTGACCACTCTTGTGCGTGGGATACATAAAATGTGTTATTTCCACTTACATCATTATCATCTCAGTACTGTCACCTTCCATGAACATGTAATTGTTGACGCAATCAATTGGAACCTCGCAAATTTTTCCCAGTTTTGATACTGTTCCAAAGACTATCTATATAGTCGCCGTAGCACATTTACGGCGCGGTTCTGAGCGAGCTTCTGTCGTTCCTCCCAACGTTTTAATACATTTACTTCCGCTTTAGAGCGTTCAACTGCTGACATGGATTCGTAGTCTAAAATATATTTTAGGTATATAATTTCTAAGTTCGTCTCCGTTTTGGGAGTATCCGGAAGGTTCATTTTCCTGGCAAAGAGGCTCCATTTACATTGATGTTGTGTGAAGGCCAATAAACCTTTTTCATCCTGAACGGCATGGTATAGCCGAACTAAGTCTATCTCTAAACCTTCAACCAGAGGTGTTCTTTGAGTTTTCGGGTCATTTATTGAACTAATGACTGTAAGCTCTTTAATTGCTGCATGCCAGTGGTACGAAATTCGGTTGATGTACTGGTTTCTCAGCTTGAGACGACTTTGGTTGTCATTTGTATCATACTTGAGCTTAAAGCAAGGCGGTGGTGGTTTGAGAAGTTCCTCCGCTTTTCTTGAGAGTTCCGCTGTGACGGGAAGATACTTCTTTTCTTCTCTTTTGATTTTCTGTACGCTGTGCGCTGTACTGTTACTGTTTTGTTTGACTGTCTTTTCCAATTTGGATCTTTCTGTCAGTTTTTCTTGTTTCTCTTATAACAGACTGTTTGTTTGGTGGCCTTGCAGAGTTCAATAAATTGGAGAACTCTTGCTGTTGTGTAGCGCAATTAAAAGAGTAAAAGCTACAATATATTTAATGTATTGGAATCATGTGCCAGCAGCTCATTGAGAAGGTCATTCCGTAACGAAGGGTAGGGGACACTCCTATGGTATGTCCAAGATGGCTTAGCACGTTCGAGGGATAAATAACAATTAATTTTAGTCGGAGACGTTTAACGGTTTTATGGATGAGTTACACACTCGAATTTTCAACCTTATTGCGAGGAAATTATACAACGGTAATAATATCTGTAAAACAATGGAAACTGAACCTGATATTTGAACAATGTTCTATTTTGAGTGTATAGTTAATACAAAATTTAAGTCTGGGTCTTTAATAATACTATATTAAAAATGAAGGGTATTATTGAATACCCACACAAACATCCTACATGAGATATATTGAAAACTGAACCTCTTTGCACAATTTTATACAATACATTTTATGCGCTAGTGCTTAAAACAAGGCTTTTACGCTCTAGAGCACAAAAAGTCCACTTACACCGGGCATAAAAAAAACTGTACGGTCATGAGAAGTGAAAAATAATAACACGTTAGTGCAAAACGCTTCGCCCAGGCGGAGAACTTTCATGATTGACAAAAACCTTTACCACGTGCAGGATCCCATGTCATATTTCCAATGGCAATGTTTCGTCGTGTAGCCTGTTGTGTTTAGAACTGGTAGCAGCGGCCTAGGTTGACGTACTGTTTGAGCGCGTGCGGCAGGGGCAGCTCCTTGACGCCGCGCTTCATCACGAGCGAGAGGCGCACGCGGCGCTGGTCGCGGCCGGCGGGCGGCCCCGGGGCCCCCTCCGGGTCTCCGTCCGCGTCCGCGCCGCTGTCCGACCCCGACGTGTGCACCCTGCGCCCCGCCCCCGCCCTCGCCCTCGCCCCCGCCCCGGCACCCGCCCGCCCGCGCTTACCGACGCGACGCCGCTCTAAGCAACGACCTAAACACAAAATATAACACTTCACAGACATATTCGTACTAGCCTAAAGGAAGGTTGCCACAATAAACCTTAAAATATAATTATATCACATAATATACACATTTTAAAGCATAAAATTCGCGTCTCTTCTATTAGTCTTGATGGCCGAGCGTGTGCATTAAGACTAAGTGGTCTTTGAAAAATGTTAGTTTGAGGGTGTAGGACGGAGAGACCTCGTTTCGCATGCGAGTGAGAGAAACAGAACTACGCATTAAAAAGAACGGGAGATTATTTTTTTTATATATTCATATATAAGTGAAATTTTACATACGTAACTTAATCTTTTAGGTAGTTTATCACATGGTGTATTGATATGATTTACTATATACATTATATATAGGACATAAAATATATATAGACGCAAATCTAGATTAAGCTAAATTTATGACAATAATATTTGCCAGCCGAGTTGTTGTCAACCTAGGTGTAGTCTTAGGATAGAAATCATTATTGCATGGTGGTAGGGCATTATGCTAATTGAGAGTCAGTTATCCTAAGTTAGTGTAAATACCATTTTCGACCGCATTATCACTTACCATCAGTTGAGATAGTGGTCAAAGATTAGGTAGTCTATCATCAATAAACAAAAACTCATATGAGAAATTAGTTTTTTATCAAATGCACGAAACCATAAAAACACACAAACTTTTGCCCACTCTCTGACCAATTAGTCGATGATAAAGTTAAAAAAATTTAGTGTTTGGGGACCCACTGGTAGATCCCTGAAGACGGTAGTATCTAGTTACCACTTTCGAGGGTCGAGTACAGCTAGGTACTACTCTCGATGGTCAAGTACTGTCTCACTTTAGCGGAATTTGTTATTTTTTCCTCGGATGATCTTCGCCCTGCTCTGGACTGAAATAGCGCCCACGCCTTAAAATTACTACTTTGCTACCTTCTCTTTTTTACAACATACTACTTAATTGAAGTCCGACACAAAACACGGCAGGTAACAGATAGAAAAAATTGTAAATACAAACCTTCGACATGAGTGCCCCTGGAGGTTTCCCCAGCGGTGGCGGTCCTGGTCTCTGTGGGCTCGCCGCCGATGCCGCTGTCGAGCTTCTTCCTCTTAAGTTCGAACAGCAGCGTCACGTCCGACGAGCCGCCGCGGACCTTCCCCTTGCTGCCTTCCGTCTCCGAGTCGGAATTCGAACCCGAGCCGGATGATTCCGACACGCACCAAGGCAGGTCATCCAGATCTGTTGCGTTAAGTTTATATCAACTTTAGTGTTGACTATATTTATTTATTAGAACGGTTTAACAACTAATAACATTAATTATAAATTCTTATTACGACCAAATATAACTCAATTATTAATATAATTCTCCATTTAAACACATGAATAATATACTAGTGGTTCTCCAAACTGTAGACCTCACGAATCTGCCCTTGCATAGCTTACAATTGAATGAAGATTCACTTCGCATGCTAATAGCAGAATGGGACACAAACTCAATAAATCTAGATATGTAGTAAATAATAAATGTTTTTCTTTGACATATGTCCGAGATTGTCTTGGACTTATACCCAAGAAAATCAATGACACGCGGGCCCCGGCCAAAGCTAGTTGTATCAGAAATAGGTAGGTAAGTAGAAAATATGCAATAGTTTTACATACTTGGTAATCTATATATCTCGAATTAATATACTGGCTACAGAAACATCGAAAATAAATAAATGATTATATGAGAGAGACTTATACTTATTATAGGCAACTGACAGGTGTATCAGGACACTGCTATTAAATTAAGCGCAGGCGTCCATACTTTCAACACGTTACGTATATCTATATAATGTATATCTCCGTCATTTTGAAAAATTTCCCAAAACTGAATCAACAAAAAAAATTATGGACTTATTAATCCTGCTCACAAAATTTTGTGAGAATCGGTTGAGAAATGCGACCTGTAGAAGAGAACATACGAAAGCATTTTTGTGTAAGTTAAAGCATCTTCTTTCGTTTCGCTCAAACTAAGTTCTCGCTCGGTCAATTAAATTAAACATGTCTTAGGCCCAATTTTACCAATTTAGGGTTAAACTATTGCACGGATATTTATATTTATACTATTCACTATTCAAATGTGATAGTTCTTTATTTTTATAGAATGTGGAACATAGTAGTAGACATTACATTTGTTGGATACCTGCAGTGGAAAAAGAAAACTCCTCGATTTGACTGTTCTGACATGTGACTGCAGCTGTGGGCGAAGAATATTGTCAGCTGTATCAAAGGGGCCATATTTGTATTTAGTTAATGGAGCTTTACCGCCATATTTAACGGTATGTATTTATAATTTTGGTTTTTCTGCCTCTCCGCCTGATGTCACAATTCGTAAAAGTCAACACGAAGGCAAACTTAAACGACACATAATTGAATATCTATGGAGACAAAGGGCTATCTATAAATATATATTAAATCTTAATTGAGTAGAATTGGGCCATAGAATTAAGTTGAACGTGTCGGGAAGAATATTAAATATGGCATAAGAATTGTAAAATCGTAGGCCGCGTTACCCGAGTGCTGTGCTGAAATAATTTTAGTCATTTTACATTTACTTTTTTTGAGTTAGAATTACACCGTTAGAACAATCATCCCGTGGGTGTCGTAAAAGGCGACTAAGGGAAAATACTGGAAGGTGGGCAGCAGCCAATATTGACTCGCCTCTTTCGCTTGTCTATGACGACTGGTCAAGTGCCTAAGTCCTGGAAGCTTGCAAACGTGCAGCCCGTGCCCAAAAAGGGTAGTCGCGCAGACCCTGCAAATTACAGGCCTATTTCAGTCACTTCCATACTCTGTAAGACGATGGAACGTGTACTGAACCACAGGCTCCTAGCATACCTAGAAGTGAATGATCTCCTCAGTGACCGACAATACGGGTTTCGCCGAAGCCGGTCTACTGGGGATCTTCTAGTGTATGCCACTCACATCTGGAGCGAAGCCATCGAGAACCACGGAGAGGCGCTTGCTGTCTCTCTCGATATCTCGAAGGCTTTTGACATGGTTTGGCACGATAGCCTTATTAGCAAGCTTCCCTCATACGGCCTTCCCACTGGTTTATGTGTTTGGATTTCAGATTTCTTGAGGGATCGGTCGATTCGAGTGGTCATCGATGGCTGTTCTTCCGACCAATTGGCTATAAACGCCAAGGATCAGTACTCTCTGCAACGCTTTTTCTGCTGCATATTAATGATCTGCTTAAGCCCGGTATTTTTGGGTACGCAGATGACAGCACCGTTGTGGAGAGTTATACATCTTACGCACGAACCAGTGCTTTACAAATCCAGTCTCATAGGGAAGCGATGGTTCAGCGCTTGAACTATTCTCTGAAGGCTGTCTCCGATTGGGGCGATGCCAATCTGGTTAAGTTCAATGCTGCTAAAACCCAGGCTTGTCTTTTCTCCGCCAAACGGAGCCCTTTTCAGCTGGCTCCTACTTTCAGGGATGTGTCCGTGCCAATAAGTAACCATCTCGAGCTTCTTGGCATCTCATTAACACCGACTCTCAATTTCGGCTCCTATATAGAGACTAAAGCCCAGCTGGCCTTAAAAAAGCTTGGTGTTTTGGCTAAGGTGAGACAATACTTCACACCGGGACAGCTACTTAATCTTTATCAAGCGCAAGTCCGGTCGTGTATGGAGTATTGTTCTCACCTTTGGGATGGTTCTGCCAAATACCAGCTGGAGACTCTGGAAGCTATTGAGAGGAGAGCCAAGAGACTCATTAACGACGACGAACTTGTAAGCAAGAGACTCCAAAGTCTCGAGCATCGCCGCAAAGTCGCTTGCTTATCGGTTTTTTATTGGATACATTTCGGGGAGTGTGCCACAGAACTACATGATTTGATTCCGCCGTCCCCATTCTTTAACCGGACATCCAGGGATACTCAGAAGCGCCACCGCTATATGGTAGATATTCCATTTACCCGAACAAAGCGATTTGCATCTTCTTTTATCATACGAACCGTCAGGGAATGGAATACCCTGCCTGAGTCTGTGTTTCCGGTTAAGTACAATATGGGGGTCTTCAAAACCCGAGTGAACAGGTATCTTCTGGGTAAGCGCGCTCCATCATCGACCGCATCATCACTTAACATCAGGTGAGATAGTGGTCAAGTGCTACCCAGTTCAGTATAAAAAAAAAAGCGCCTTCTAAAGAACTGCCAACTTACACTGCGATCCCCAAGACGCCTGCCAAGCGTGGGGATTATGGCAAATACGAGGGTATTTGCCATAATCCCCACATTAATAGGGGAGTTCAACAGTTCGATCCGGGTGTTACAGTACAGTACATTTACTATACGACATTCGAAAAAAGCAGTAAAAATTGAATTGACAGTTGAATTTGTTACCCTATGCAATACAGAGTGAAGCTTTTCACCTGTCATTTTTCATGACTTGACAGTCTATTAGTATTCACCAGTAAAAAAATAACAGTCTTTATTAAATATCATAGCTGCATGAACCTGTTTTCAAAGTTTGGTTGTTATTCAAGTTCATTTAATGTTAAATTTCGTTCCAGGGTGGTTTGAGAAATATCTCATACATTTTTGGTCTGTAATCATGTCCAGTGCACTTATATGGAAGCCAATGTTTCCATTGCAGTGGAAATCGTTTGCCAACAAGCAGTGTTAGAATTAGACTATCAATCAGAAATTGTTATAATGAAACGCATCAAAGATGGCGCTGCAAATCATGATATTTCACTTGCACACTGCTATAGTGTAAAAGTGAGTCTTTTTTTTTGTGCCTGATAGTTTAGCCTTTGGCCACTATCTCACCATGGTAAATGGTGATGTGGTCGGAGATGTTGTTCAGGCTAACCTTGAATTACTGGCTTTCAAGGACAGCTGCCGGAATACACCGTTAGGTGCTTGGCGACAGATTTTCTACTTGAGGGTGATGCGCAAAATGCCCTACCACCATGCTATAACGACTGCCATCCTAAGACAACAACCAGGACCGGCGGCTTAACGTGCCCTCCGAAGCACGGAAGCGCTCAGTAGTAATGTCACCAGCGGTGACCCATCCAACTCATGACCGCGGCGAACGTTGCTTAACTTTGCTGATCGGTTTAGAATGGCTAAGCAAACTTCGCTACAAACGCTTCAAATATTTAATTTATGTAATTCGATTCTTTTCCTTATTAAACCGTGTTTTACTAACACCCATGCCAACTGCCCGTGTATCTCTACCCGCGGGTATCGCAAGAGACGACTACGGGTAAAATACCAGAATGCGGGCAGCAGCGCTTTCTGAGAAACTGATATCTTACACTGCGATGCCCAAGACGCCTTCTAGGCATGGGGATTATCGCAAACCTTAATAGGGGAGGCTGTGTTCAGCAGTGGACAATCCGACTTATACAGTATACTAACAAAACAACATAGAAATTTGACTGTTTGAGTTATTTAAAAGTATGTATGTAACACTAGGGCTTAAATTATAAGCAAATAACAAATTATAAGCGGATTCACATCATCACCCGTCCCACCTAGCTTCCGTGCCTAGGTCACTCATTAACAGAGCGCTAAGATTGTGTGATCCTCAACATGTGGATATGGAACTTGCGCATGTACGTTCAGTACTAGAGTCCAATGGGTATAGCTGGAAGCAAAGCAATAGGATTGCAAACACGTCTGCACGGAACCGGACAACAACAGCAGGGAGGGCAGTAGCATACCTACCATTTATCAAGGGGGTGACGGATAAAATCGGAAACTTGCTACGGCGTAAATTTTCTATCAAGACGATATTCCGCCCCCCCCTCACAAATTAGGCAATTACTGCGATCTCCGAAAGATAAGGACTCACTGGGAACCCCCGGAGTCTACATGATTCCATGCGATTGTGGTGAATGCTATATAGGTGAAACAAAAAGGAACGTGTCCACAAGGCTCGGAGAACACATTCGCTCCATGAGAAACGCGGACAGCCATCAGTCTGCTGTGGCAGAGCACGCCCTGACATCTGGGACGACGCACTACATCCGTTTCGACAAAGCCCGGGTTTTAGCTAAGGAGAAGTTTTACGTACCGCGCAAAATCCGCGAGGCTATAGAAATTAGTCGTCGTCCTAATTTTAACAGAGATAGAGGGTGGGCGCTGTCACAAAACTGGAGAACTTGTCTTCATGGAGGTTTGAAAAATGTGAAGCAGGAGATGGTGGACACAGTTAGTTTTGCTTGTCGGACTGCGATGGTGTCATCTGAAGAAAGCAGTAGCGACGAAGATGGTGCATCGCATCCTTTACCGAAAACGCAGCGTTCGCCACAACACTCCCCGCAACGACCCCCGCCGCCGCCAGCGCCGTCGGCTCGAGCACAGCGAGCTGCCGCCCGCAGTGTGAAGCGTGACGCGACCGCGGCGGACGTACCACACTCAAAATCCTGAGGAAGGCTTCCGGTAGAAGCCGAAACATTGTCGATAGCGATATCGACTCATAGTAAGTTCACGCTCAAACACCCGTGTTTTTCATATATTACAACTTTAGTTGTATATATTGTTAACGCTCGGTTCATAAATTTAAATACGGGAACCTGAACCATATATCAAAGAAATGTTCACTGTGTGCACGCAGACAATTTGAACCGATTAGCAGACGCGCTTATGACGTCTGTCAACGGTCAATTTGCTTCTTAGCAATTAACCGATAATAACCTTCACTTCAATTACCGATTCATTAGTAGGTGGTTCTTTTTATCTGTAATATTGGATGATTAAAAAACATGCTAATATATCGCTGTATCATCGTAGCGGGTCACAACACCCAGCAGATTCTTCAAAGGCCGTAGTTGGCAATACAGCTATCCGAAACGCACAGTACTCAGCTGTCATTTGCGCTGACCAGACAGTTCTACCGCTATTAACCGACGCACGCATCGCGCATAACAATTAAACATTAAATCTAGTTAAAATACAATTTTGCCTTAATAACACTGATAAAGTATTAGTGTAATTGTGTAAGCAAAGAGACTTGGAGGTGATCGTAGGAACAAGCACCACACCAGCCACAAGGATCGCGAGTCTCTCGAGGACTTCCAAAGGACACCTACTTAAGGCGTTACATTAGTATATAATCATCACCAGTATTATAATATTTAAGACTTAAACTTCGGCCTCCAGATTTCTAGATTCCTCTCTTTATCGCCATAAAAAATATCTGAGAATAGATCCAGCACCCGCGTGGTAAAGATATATAATTATTTTTAAATTAACATACATATTTCGCACCAGTAGTATTAAATTACAAGGCTCAAGTGATCAAGATTGTTTTATGAATAAAATTCTAACGAAAACAACAAAAATATTTTCATCTATCTGTTACAATTTGAGTTTGACGTTGACGCACACGCTGCACTGTTTTCTGCTAGAATTATATGCAGCCAGAGATGACGTCATAGATGACATCATATTGCAACCGTTCAGTCTGTTTAGGTAACTCAAAATGTTTAACACATTATGAATGGACCGTTTGAGTGAATACAGTGCTAATAGCGCATATTTGCGTGATTTGAACCGTAGGGTACTTATGTACTTACCGTCGTCTTCCCAGTTCAAAGGCAATGCCTCCACGCTTTGATCAAGTGAGCCGCTCTGGTCGGGCGAAGCCCCGCTCGATGTAGTGCCTTCGCCGATACCGCTGTCTAGCTTCTGCCGCTTGCTGTCTTTCTCCTTAAACACAAACATTCGTTTCGTTTAACTCCTCACTCAAATGGTTTCTGGATGGAATCGCTTTGAGAGATAAGGCCGCCTTTTGTACACCGCATAGCTCTATTTAGTAGTCGGTTTTATCAGTATACCGCAGCGATCGGCAGAAGGGTCTAAAGACTAACATTATTCACCTACCCCTTAGGGAATAGGGGCATTTGGGGAATATTGACAATATACAATGTTTGTTTTTTTTATGATGCTGTAACTTAAGAATTAATTATGGAGTGTAAACCAACCTGCGTAACTTCTTCATCATCAGAACTAGTGTCATCCCACGGCACGCGCACCATCTGCGATCTGCGAGCGGCGGTTCGGCTAGACTTGTTATTAGTCTTGGACTTTGTGCCAGTCCCTGATTTAGTATCAGTCTTTGAGCTGGTGCCAGCGTCAGTCTTTGAGCTGGTGTCAGCATCAGCCCTTGAGCTGGTAGGAGCAGCCGTCTTTGATGACCCATTAGAGTTCGGGTTACGCTGCAGATGCAAACCATTATGGCACCTTGGTGTGAAACTAGCGCCAGCTCTTGAGGAGTTACCAGCTATAGTCCTTGCGGACGTACTAGCATTAGTCATAGTGGAACTACCAGCCATGGCAGACCTACTAGCTGAAGCCAACATAGCAGTAACCATAGACCTAGCAACACTCGGAGGCTTGGCACGTGTTCCTGACTCCTCACCAGTCTCATGCTTGGAATAAGTGTCAGACTTGTCATCAGTTTCAGTTTTGGGACCTGTCTCAGTCTTGGCACTGGTCTCCGACTTGCTATTGGTGTCCATGTAACACTCTGTCTTTGTAACGATCTCGGCCGTGGCACTCATACTAGGCACTTCGGCAACTGGTTCCGGGTCCACTTTAGGTTCGGTCCGGTCAGCAGCGTCACTCCCTGTCGGTCCGTCGAGCGAAGCGGACATGCCGGGCTCGTTAAGGATGGCTCTGGCTTGCGGCCGAGCAGGCCACCTGCGCATTAAGTCCGGAGACACGTCGAATACGATCACGCGGTCGGTCCGAACATTCCCATCTCCTACGTTCTCGTCAAACGAGTACAGATCGCCCACCTAAAATAAAAAGCATTTAATATCAATTAACTCAAACCAAGAGACAATTATTCTCCTAGATGAAACCTTTACTATAACTGAATGTTGCGCCCGAACATTCAACTTACGTACTCCGAAGTATAGAGAATTACAGAGAATAAAGTCTATATAATGGCTGATGCTCTGTTTCCGGTGTCTTAAAAGTCAACGTATTGTCAAACAACTCCGCAAAATTTATTCCAAAACAGTGAATAAAGTGCACTTTCTTCCGTAAAAACTTGTGGAATGTACTGTTCGAGACGCAACTAACAAAATTATATCGTGGAACAAGCTGATATAGTGAGAAAAACATCTAAACAAAAAGTAATATTGTCTCATTTTCGGAGGTTATGTGAAGGTCAAAGACATTAAATAGCCAACACTATAAACCTAATGCAAGCGATCCAATTTGTCTATTCGTAGAATTCGTCACTATAAATTGACGTAAAAAGTTTTTCGCCGAAACATCCTCCATTACGAAAATGACATCAGAAGAAATGTCAAACGATATGTCATTGCTTTTTTCAAAGCTGAAAAACGAGCTAGATAATCAAACAAAAATAATAACAGAAAAGGTAACTGAAAATGTTTTGCAAAGCATTACGGTACATTTTTCAAAAGAAGAGCTTAGAAAACGAAAAACTCTTCAAACTTAACTTAAACAAGTGAGGGAGATGGGAAAATCTGCATTTATAAGAAATAATCAAATAGTAATAATGGAAAAAGATAAACCAAATGAGAAAAGAAAGAGGACAGAATCAAATTCGCCTGGTGACACATCCAACCTCCATTCCAATGTAGAAACTTCTAACACAAAGATACTCAAAACAAATGCATTTGACTAAATGTGGGCAGCAGCATATTCCTTGTTAGAGAAGAACACTGATAAGCAATTACATGGCATCCGAATGCAAGCAACAAATACAAACAATTCAACATAAAATACAAACTCCCCAAGCCAGCTGGTCACCGTGGGGATGTTAGACCACCACCCCCCTAACAACAAAAAATATGACAACCGAAAGGACTGCTTCTCTATTGCTACTCTCAATACAAGAACCCTTAGAACTGAAGAAACTTTGATAGAACTGATAAACGCACTCAAAAGCATTAAATGGGATATAATTGGCATAAGTGAAGTCCGAAGACTTGGAGATTCCATGAAAGAATATGATAATTTTATGCTATATTACAAAGGAGAAACGGCAGGAAATGATGGTGTCGGATTTCTAATTAAAAAGTACCTTATAAATAACATCCAAGTAATCATTGATATATCAGAAAGAATAGCAGTCATAAACCTTTACAACATGCCACACAGTATCAATAAATGTACTATCATTCAGGTATATTCACCAACAGAACAGGCAAAACAAGAAGTCTTGGACAAATTTTACTCAGACCTAAATGAAACAATTAAAAAATATTCTTACTGGATACTAGTTCTTACTAGCTTTGGATAATATGGTCTGTTTTTTTTTAACAAACAAGTACTGAAAAATTCCGTCACCCCGTGACCACGATCACTGCAAAGTGTTTGAAACGTCGGGACAAAAATATTGACAAATATACGCGATTTAAACCGTTTAAAGTTGTTTAATTACTAAGTACTGAAAAAATTACGGCGTTGCTATTGGCCCACGTAATCAACAGCCCGTTCGACACGAACTCTGTAGTTAACTGTAGGTACATTCAGTTGAGTCTTCGACTTTCTGCGCGTCGGAAAATACTGCTTGTAACGTATCAATACTAAAGTTGCAAGTTTTGAATTAGGATAAGAAAAACAAAGATCGTTTTGAAAAAAAAAATGTATATAAGTCAACAAATCGTCTCGTCATACGTTTCCCGACGTATCACTGTGAGCTCAACCCAATTGAACTCGTTTGGTCTCAAGTAAAGGGCTATGGCAGGATATAATAAAAGGAATAAAATGTACGAAGTCTGAACTGTTTTGTGACAGGGAGTAGCTAAAGTGGATAAATAAAAATGCTCATGTCTCAACCTATAGAAACAAAAATGCAATATTAAACAGCAATTTATTATTGACGTATCTGCAGAAAGCTCATCAGAAGGATGACGATTATTTTTAAGATTGCAAGAATAGATTGTTCTAGTGCATTATATATATTATATAGATATATATATACTATAACAATATGATTTTATACCATAAACGAGAACAGAAAATTTTGTTACGAATATACAAAGTATGCAAATTTAAAGCATAAAATAATAAAATAATTTTTTCGACAGTAAATTTTAGTAGTATTCTATATGAACGGGCCTTCAAAATTTCAAAACAAGAATAAAGGCATTGACCAATGACGGCAATGACCCATCTCACTCTGTCAATATCGGAAATGTGCGAGAGACACTCAGTACTCGTTTGTTAAAAAAAAATAGACTATAGTTCTAATGACATTAACGGAAAAAAAATCTTTTAACACTGTTCCCTATTGGAATGTTGCATGTTTCCTATTTCATATTTCTTGTTTTTTATTAAAAAAAATTACTTCATTCTATCAAACAAAGAAAATCTTTTCAATAATATTGATTGATTGACGTCATATATAAACTAAATAAACTTCCAACACCAACCACAGGATGGTTAGGGCTCATCGACATATGAAACCTTTGAAAAAAAACTGGAAATAAATTTAGATGTACTTTGTCAAATATTACAGAAGAAAATACAAAGATAATAATATCAGACTTGAACTCAAAAATTGAAAAATATAACCAGCAATCTGAGCACCTGTCAGTTCAAGAAAAATATAATTACTTACAAGAGATTTTACAATCGCTGACAACAAAACACAAAAGATACCAAGTATATTGAGTGGGGAAATGGAATGGGCAATAGAGTCCCTGAAAACTGAAAAAGCTATGTTGCCTGATAATGTCTCTAACGAAACACTGATAATAACAAAAAAATCACTAAGTCCTACGATAACTCAATTCAAACTGAATCAATACCCAAACAGTGGATGGAATCAACTATAATATTGCTATACAAGAAAGGAGACCAGTATAATATCAGCAATTATCGGCCTATAAGCATAATGTCTAACATATATTAGTTGTTTTCAAAAGTTATTCTGCATCGCCTCACAAAAAACTTGATGAGAACCAACCTATTGAACAGGCTGGTTTCAGATTTGGATATTCTGTCTTGGACCACATTCACAAAGTAAGACAAATTATTCAAAAAACCAAGGAGTATAATCAAAATCTTTATTGCTCCTTTGTTGATTATAGCAAAGCTTTCGACTGCTTGGAACATGAAATGATTTGTTTTTTTTTTTTTTTTATTTCCGGCTAGGCTAGCCTTTGACCACTATCTCACCTGATGGTAAGTGATGATGTGGTCGAAGATGTTGTTCAGGGCTAGCCTAGAAATGGAAAGCTCTCAAAGAACAAGGTATAGAACACAAATATATAAGAGTGATAAATAACATATACGCTAACAGCACTGCCAATATACAATTAGAAAAGAAAGGTACCACCATAAACATACAAAGAGGTGTGCGGCAGGGTGGTCCATTGTCACCAAAGCTGTTCACAGCTGTACTTGAGAGAATTTTCAGAAACATTGACTGGTCAAAGCAAGGCATAAACTTAAATGGCTCTCTTCTCTCCCACTTACGTTTTGCAGATGACCTAGTGTAATTTGCAAACACTTCAAATGAAGTACAAAACATGCTGACAGATTTAATATATGTAAGCAAAAAGGTGAGTTTGGAGATGAATGTAGAAAAAACAAAAGTTATGACATTAAATAAAAAAACTGAAATCACAGTTAATAACCAAACAATAGAATATGTAGACAAGTATAACTATCTGGGTCAGGTTATATCAACCTCAAAGCAGATGACAAAAGAGGTTGAAGCAATGATAGCTCAGTGGCTTTGGGTATGGACTGCCGCGGAGCAGGTCCATGGTTCGAATCCCGCCGCGGGCTTGAGCTTCACCGCATGGTGGAAGGGCATTTTTGCGAATGCCCGCCTGGCTAGCGACCACCCTCAAGTAGAAAATCTGCCGCCAAGCACCTAACGGTGTGTTCCGGCAGCTGTCCTTGAGAGCCAGTCATTCTAGGTTAAGCCTGTTAACACCTTCGACCACATCATCACTTACCATCAGGTGAGATTGTGGTCAAAGGCTTACCTATCAGCAATAAAAAAAAAAAAAAAAAAAGGTGCAAAGAAGGGTAACAAATGCATGGAGGAAATACTGGAGCTTAAAAGAGATCATGAAGGATAAGCATTTACACATCAAAGTCAAATCTAAAGTATTTGAGTCCTGCATTTTACCAATCCTGACTTATGGCTGTCAAACATGGGCACTCACAAAACTACAGCTCGACAAATCAATAACTTGTCAGCATTCTATAGAAAGAAGTATGTTAGGAATTACAAGAAAAGATAGAATAAAAAACTCATACATCAGAGAAAAAACTAAATTCACTGAAATAAGTCAAAAAATTAAAAAGTTAAAGTGGAGTTGGGCTGGTCACATGGTAAGAAGCACTGAGAAATGGTGCAAAAAATGGTTACAACTTGGGACCCTAGAGAAAAAAACCGGAACCTATTTCCGGTTTTTTTCTCTCGCAGACAAACAAAAGATGGGAAGACGAGATTGTAAAGATGGCTGTAAAGCAGTGGTCAAGACTAGCACAGGAAGAGGGAACAGTGGAAGTTGATGGGGGAGGCCTTTGCCAAACGGCAAACAGACACAGAAGTTGCATTTTGATGTCATAGTATTTCAATCATATTATTAATACTATAACTGTTACTTTCTATATATTACTGTTAGTGTAGTGGCTGAATAAAGGGCTTTATTAGTATTATTATATAATGACTGAAGCAATGAGCCGGAAGCCCTACGTAATAAAGTTTGATAAATTTTTTACGGGTTTCACATCTACAATAATCGTGTTCCAGAGGTATTGACACCGCTAGAAATCGGTCAGTTTTTCGAGGGAACGCTTCGATAATCAGTGTACCTAAGTTGGATGTTCCACGTAGGGTGCAGTGGCAGAGTGTGCATTCCGTCGTCTTTTCTTATGGGAGTCGTTCATGCGACGAAGGCAAAAAATATATGTATCTATATACTGCTTGCCATCAATCAACTGCCAAGAACAAGCATGGGTTCCCTTGAACAGACCTTCGCCCGTCGGAGAAATCAGTTATGGATCTTTTTCTTTTAGTTGTTGAATACGAATTTGGCAAAGAATCCAATTTTTTAGCCACTCACCCTATTTAACCTTGTATTTGATTTAACCATTAATATGTAGGATTTTTATGGTGTAACATTTAAACACTCAAAATGTGGTGATATTCTATAGACACTCAAGAGCAATGATATATTAATGAAATACATGGGGTGTTTAGTAAATTACACACGAAAAATATAAATAGAAATTTAACTAATTTTAATTTTAACTTCATTTAAAGAGTATAATTACAGAGGACGCAATTATATTCGTTTCTGTACGAAAAAACAGCACTCAAACGAACACAACATCTCCGTCGCCGACGCTATACGAGTTCAGTGCCAATCAGTTTGCGTTTTCTAATCAGGCATTTGCATAAAACTGGCACGAGCAAACAATGCGTTTTCGTCGTGAGATGGTATCCTCATAGACCTCGCGGTGCCCATCGCTCCTCGCCCTTGCATTACTGATCTTGCGCAATAATGTGTTTCGAATTCGGACACACAAGAGAGGTTTGAAGCTTTGATTACAGCAAAACGAGTCGAAAATTCTGTTTTTAACGAGTTTGGCTGCGTGCTCTTTGGTCATAGTGAGTAAGAGTTATATTCCCACAGCGATGCTCGCTCGGCAGTCAAAATACTCGACGAGATTCCCACTTGATAGATTCGTGTTAACCGCTAAATCGGCGAATGCGAATTCGCAGAGAATAACAATGGACTCAATTGTTTTAATTAATTACCTATATGTAGCGGTTAATGAGATGCCCCAAGAGAGTGGGCGAACACTCGCCCGTAGCACTCGCTTAAAGCCCAACTTCCGAGCTTGTGAGGTGAAGTAGTCGCTTCAAATAACAATTTTGCAGCGTTGCACTGCATGCAGGATTTTGAAGGAAAATATGAAGATAATTATACTGCTCAATTAACTCCACATCTGACCCGTGGGGGAGGGGCTAGAATTGCATTCCCCCGAATCTTCCTGTGAGTGTAATATGAGGCGACTAAAGAAAAAATATCAGGAACTTGGCAGCAGTGTCTTCTGAAGAACTGCGATCCCAGAACCGCCTGCCAAGCGTGGGGATGAGGCTGTGTTCAGAAACGGTCGATCTGGTTGATACAGTAGAGTACAGTACCTCTGCATATTCCTCAGTGTCGTCTGCGTTGTCATTGTCCCCGTCGGCGCTGTCTCCGCTGTCTCCGTGCGCCCCTCCGTCGTCGGGCCGGTCGAGGCTGTCGAGCCGCAGCGAGCCGGCGGCGCGGTTCTGCCCCATGGACAGCACCAGCGACAGCAGCGCGTTCATCTCGTGCGCGCCGCCCGCCTCGTCCAGCTCGTGCAGACCGTTCAAATCTAACACAAACAACACACACACACACACATACATACATATAGACACATCTTATCCGTACCCACTTATACAGAGACCACAGCTTTTAACTTGCTACATCTTGACACACCTCTCGGCTTCGTCTACGCTCAGGTCAAGATATTCTAAATTAACATTTATCTATGATACACAAGCGTTAATTTGGAATATATTTACAGATACAGTAATGTGAGTTTAATAATCATTAAACTCATATTACTGCATCTGTAAATATATTCCAAATTAAGGGCACGGTAATGTTATCTATACAGTATCTTAACTCGGCTCTCTCGTTGAAATAACTACCTACAACCGCGCTGTACGTAAACATGCGATAGGGCTACCCGCCTCCATTATTTTAATTACATTTGCCTACTTTGTGTTTCTGTAGACTATAAAATAATGTTACTTACTAGTAAGTAAAATTATTTTATAGTATTATCTTTCAGTTTCCAGGTTAACTAAAAAAAGTTATCTCTGTTTGCTTTGTTGACGAATTCATGCAACCAAAAACAGCACAATGTAGCGGAGCTACCTACTTAACCATAGCAATTTTATTGTAAATTTTGTACTTATATCTTTTACGAATATATGTTGTATTATAATAATAAATATTTAAATATAAATATATAATAATAACAATATACTTAAGTTTATATAAACTCATTGAACTATATAATATATTCTACGGATAACTTAATATGTGTATAATTATAAAGCAATTAAATAAATATATATAAAATAACATTATTATATGATATGATATTGTATTAGTAATAATATTAATATATAAACATTTTTATGATAGTTGCAAATTATGTTAATATTAAATAGCGGACGGACAACCGATCACGTCCAATCTGCATGTATAGCGATTGCATGTAAGTGGGCGGAGCTTAGCTGTGCAAACGCAGCTGGACCGGACGGCCGGCCGGCGGTCCACCATCATCAGTGCTTCATACGATTTGCCGCGAAGCGCACGTCGCTCGAGCTCCCGCAAATACTTACGTTATCTCGCATTGCTTTAAGCTATCTTTCTTTTCTGTTCTATTTCCTTCAAAACTATCTCGCTTGTCGTACTCCTTCTATTGTCTTCCGCCTGTTGTACTTTACTAGCTAATACGCGGAATTTTATAAGCGTTTGTGTGTGAACTATAATACATAATAGTGAAGAACATTCAGTCAGTTATTTTCTTGTGACTCTTAACCTTCCACTAAACATACAACGCAAATAGTGGTACACCCGCCACTATAACAATTTATCCTACTCGTCATTTTAAATATGTAATATGCATTAACTTATTTTTAGTGAAAATATCGCGCGTTTATTGTTAAAATAATAACACACCGTCTATTCGTCACTGCGGCACAGACGCGACTGTCTGCGTACTGAGCGCAGGCCGAGATCGAGGCGCGTAGGTATAACTCGCGTTTCGTCCGTTTCAATGAAGCTGAAATACTGCATAGATAACATTACCGTGGCGAGGGTGTGGACTCACGAACTGATTATAGCCACAAATAATTCATGTAAATGAATACTGACCAAGTATACATTTACATGAATAATTGATATATAACATAAAAACGTCCACGATAGAACAGAAACATTAAAATTTTAGGATTATTCTAACCAATTTGAACTTATTTTAGTTGCTTCTTGGAATTATGATCATTATCAAACTTTGCCGTAACACAACTACTTCTTACAGAAAGGATCCAGTACCCTTTCGGTACTTATGGAGTTGGGATAGCTGGCCTACCTTGGGGTGTTTTATACAACCCCCACCTAAACTACTCCACGTGGGATGTCGATACATAACTGTGCAACCCCAAACAGAATAAAAGGAAAGCAATGACCCCTTTTCGTTGCCAACGTGTTAGGAAGTCATTGGCGCCATAATAAGAGCCGACTGCGTTTTGAGGCCAGAGAAGGGGGTACTACAACTAGATAGAAAGACCATCGCCCAATCACCGCGCCGTGAAGCTCGAGCTTACACCGGGATTCCTGGACCCCTGTATACCAGTCATGCATCATAAATTCCTCCTGACAGTCCAAGTGGAGCATTCTCCCCCCGTCAGTAGGTGAGCAGCACAGCTAGCAGAGAGTAGAGAGCTGACGTACGTGCAGTATGGTGATGGTCCGGGTCGTTGGGCCCGTCGCACGGTATACAGATGCGCCTGGGGCCGGCGCGCGGCGGGGGCTTGGGCGCGAACGGGGGCGGCCGCAGCTCGGGGTGCCGCCGCATCATGGCGCCCTTCATCGCGCTGCGGATGCACGCGCGGGACAATATCTGCAGCGACGGCGGGCACTGCTCCTCTGCACATACAAAACATACACCATTTTACTTTACACCATGCAAACAAAGCAAGTAAGGTGCAAAAAAAGGTAGTAGCGCGGAGCCTGGAACTGTCCCCGTTAGATGACAATAGGACCCTAATCTTGCTCGCTTCCTTATTACAGGTCTATCGATGTTTACTTGTTACCTCACGCGTGATGTTTATTTTTTCACGCAATCCTACTAAACCCTGAGGAGCTCCGGGCTACATTTGCAGTCCAATTTTCCTGTGGGAAACGAAAGAAAAAATACGAGAAGCGTCGCCTTCTGAAGATTTGCCAAAATGCCTGCCAAGCGTAGGGATTATGGCAAATCTCCCCTGTAATGGTAAAGGCTTTGTTTAACAGTGGACATTGCGGCTGTTGAGGTGCTACTAAACCTACAGCGCTGTCAACAATCTGTATAAATGTAACTCAAAAATTAGACAAGACCTCGATATATTAAGTCTGATAAAAGATATCAAATGAAGAGTTGTTTTCTATATTATTATACTTTATTGATTACACTTTCCCGTGACAGTAACAGATGAGATTAAAACTAACGTTTTTGTGAAACTGCTGTGCAGTGAAATATTTAAAAATACAACATCGATTTCCTTACATATGTTTGTGTGTGGTTGTGTGATTTTCGATGTACATGTGTGTGTCACTGACCGAGTTTGACAAGCTCCTCTGTTTCTTCCTTGTGTGGTTCCCGCAGCAATGCGAAGGAGACATTGAGAAGGCTGCGCTTGGTCCAGTGCGTGTCCGAAACGCGACGGAGCTGCACCAGCGTGTCTGACAGAGGCATTACCAGCACACCGCCTACCTATAATATGGTAATAATAAAGTGTATAATATTATAAGCACACTCCATATAACTCCACTTATTCATTACTTTTAATTATGAGCTGTGAGATGCACCTCACTTACCTTAACACCCCCTGCTCTTCCCCCTGCACTTTCGCTTTCCATACAAACGTTGTTTCGTCATAGTACAAATACAAACTAATTGATATTGTGCATGCACATTCAAGAGCTTAAACGCTAAAGATCGCATCGAAATCGCATCGCAATCGAATTCGCACAGAATTCACCTTCAAATATATCCGAGACACTTATTAAAATTTTTTGTTTGTTAAGTGTCCTCGACCCAAATATATTTTTTTCATCGTGCGCGAAAGCTTTAAAATTAATGGTGGCAGGTCGATATGATGTTGCACGGTATATTGCTTGTTGGATTCTCTCGTCACTCACACCGAGCTATTTAGTACGTCACTGGATAGTCATTGCTTATTGTTTTTGAGCGATCAATGACCAGCATATTTATTAATTTTTTTATTAGAAAACTTGGTCTTTTTTGCTTGTACCCACAGTAACGTGAATAAGGAACGTAATGTGAATAAGGCTAATGATCCTGATAAATCTCCCGCAACAGTCCTATCCTTAGTCTTGGATTGCGGCAGGAGGAGGGTTTCGGCTACGAACTTTGGTTTCCACACGCCAACAAAAAAAAGCAAGTTATTGGTATTACAAAATTATAAATTTACGAGAAAAAAATATAGTCATGTGCGGGATTCCAACCCGCGTCCATCCACCTCTGTAGCAGGGGTATGCTCTGACCGACTGAGCTAACATGGCATTATGACTCATAACTCTCATTTTCGCTCTCGTTCTTCAACCACTGTATGGGGATGGAGTAGTTCGCAGAGCAGACATTATTGCAAACATAATGATATTAAAAAAGTTATTGGTACCTTAGTGAGCTGTTTGAAATAGTTCTCATGCCTAGAGAGCACTCCAGCGCCGCAGTAGACACGATCGTATGTATGTGTAGGAGCTAGACACAGACCATTGCCTGAAATCAAACCTTTCTGTCACTTCACATTCTCATATTAAATATTCATCAAAACTGGAAAAAGTATGTTTTGTTTTCTTTTAGCCATGTATGTTATAACTAGTAACTAATGTTATGCAAGTTCTGGCAATACTTCTAGGTAAAGCCTGTTAACACCATCGACCACATCATCACTTACCATCAGGTGAGATTGTGGTCAAAGGCTTACCTATCAGCAATAAAAAATAAAAAAAATACTTTTAAAGGTACGCACAAAGCAATGCATTGAAGCTGTCCAGCAAAGAGGTGCAAATATGGATATTTTTAAATGCCAAACCACTGTCAGTTGCAGATTTGATGCTTAAAATCAGGTAACCAACTTGTCATTCATATAAAAAATTCATTGAAAATAAAATATTCATATAACTTTACCAGGTTAAATACAGCAAATAATTTTAAGCATCAACAACAAACCGTAGGCAGTTGACATCAAATTGGGTCAAAGATTATCAAGTAAAGTACAAGTTACATTTATTAATAGGTGCACAAACAAGTCTGTTGTAACTCGTTTGTGCAATAATTTATTTAAGAAATATCTCTGTGTACAAGAAAAACTTTGAACTCTCACCTGTGTAATACTTGGGAAAACAGAAATCAAATTCATCCAGTATGACAGAGTTTTCAATAAATTGGCTCAGCTTTTTGTTTGCATACTCAAAGACCACAGGAAGGTTCTCTACTCCATGACTAATGCCAGAGGATCCAATGATGAGCCCCACCATGGTGCTGAGGTACCCTGTACCTGAACCCACATTTAGGAAGGATAGGCCAGGTCTTAGTTCAAGGGCTTCCATGACTTCACTGTAAAAAAAATATGAAAACATTATTTTTTGAATGAATTTACCAATTTCATGGTGAGTTCTTTTAGACTCCAGGCCAACAAGGAGTGACCTAGAGGTCTGAGTTCAGAGTTCTACAGTCTATATCCTCTTTTAAGGATGCAATTGCTTGGGTGAATGCACACACAACAGCTCACAGACTGAAATAAATAGAATGTACATTCTATATATTCTGTAGAGAAAGATAAACCACTAGCAAAGGTAGCAAAAAATATTTTATGTACTATCTTCTCATGTATTGAAAGCTGCCTACAAAATAATTTGAGTCAATTTTTAGTACAATGTTCATCTTTGGATCGATGTTTTACAGAGCATCCAAACATCCAGGTTTGTAACTCATTCCATTTCCAAACAAGACATATGGATTGACAGACAGACAGATAGTGGAGTCTCATTAATAGGGCTCTGTTTTGGACCCTAGGAACCAGTTTGCTGTCCAATGTTACAAAGTAATAGCTTTTTATTAAAAAAAAGGTATTGCTAATACATTTTTTAGTATAAGAAAAGGACTATATTCCATTGGATAATAAGAGGAAAGATTTGATCGTTTGTTTGTTTGCATTGAATAGGCTCTGAAACTACTGGACCGATTTGAAAAATTCTTTCACCATTAGTATCCTATACTATCCCTGATGAACATAAGCTACAGAAGATTTTTAAAATCAGGGATCCATATGAAAGCTTCGATAATGTAATATAAAGTGCGAAAAAATACCAAAAACATGTTATATCACGTACGCTGCAGAAATTGTAGACATCAATATCTACAAAAAAAGTTCACAATACTATAAGTCTAACTATTACAGTTATGTCACAGTAATTACTTTTTTAGTAGTTTAAATTTGTAATTATTTTTACCATCATAGCGCTGTCAATTTATAATTTTATATGCCACTATGTATCATCATATTTATTACAAATAGACATAGTTATCTTGAATTGCCACACATAATTTCATCCAGTGAAATCTATCAATTTTAAAGAAATTGAAATTTTAATTAATTTATTTATTTAATTACAGACAAGCAGCATTGCGCTGGTATGTACACATATATCATTGCAGTGTTGGATTTATACTTTTAGTAGAGATTTTCTTTCTGTAGATAGCCTTTTATCCAGCTTATTTTTTAACTACTTTTACACTAATCAAACTTTTTAAACAAATTTCATGATAAGGGTTAAAAAAATATTTGATAATAAGTTTTATTAGAATTTAAAAATGTTTGTCGAAGTGGCTGACACAATGTGATTGGCAAATCTATTCCAGTTGTGAACAAATCTGTTGCTCAGGAAATGGTGTGCAAGCTGAGTTTTTGTCAAATCATAAGCTGGATTTATGTCCTCGGATTAACCTTGTGCTTTCTCTTATTGCATATCAGTTTTATAAGTTATGCAGGTTGTGATATTATTTCAATATTTTAATTGTCAATAAGATTTCCCCCGAAGACAACATTCTTCTAAGCTAGTTAGGCATAGTGTTTGGAGTATCTCTTCATAAGATCTGTGATGTTTTTGATTTGATTTTAACCTCATTTAATAGTGCTTTGGACTTTGTTACACAAATAATGAATAGTGGAGTTAAAAAAAAAATATCTATAATTTTCAGCTTTGGTACTTCTGCTACTTTGTCACAAATAGCTTGCTATACCCTTGTGAACTAGCACTGCATTCTCTAAGCTACTCAGGCTTATAAAAACCAACCTAGTGATAGGGTAGAGAAGACTGTTGGGAAAGAGGAGATAAGATTCTGTTCTGTCATATTATTCAACATAAACCAAACCACCTGACTATTGTAGTATTACACTATAATTAATTAGAAGGGTAAAACACAGAACCATATGGTTCTGTGTTTGCAAGGTATAAAATTTATGAATAAATATGTAAAGAATTGTAAACCTCAAACACTGCAGAACGCAAACCTTACAGGGGCAGGCAACGGTTTAAGAAGCGTACTGTGAGGCACAACATTACCTAGGTGTCACCAATCGTATGCAATCATTTCTAAGCTTCAAATCAATTAAGCAATTGAATTTGGAAGATTATTTGTGTGTTGTTAATTGTACACTTGATGACATCAAAATCATAGTGGTTACTTACTGTATGAGAGTTAAACTTCCTTACATAATTATTCATAGGGGAATATTATAAAATCAATATATTTCTCAAAAGTTTTTGAGCTATCTAAGATAAAAATTCCTGTAGTTATCTAGATATATTTAATTTATAGATAAATATGAAGGTACATAGTGGCATTCACTAATTCTAAAGTAGAGCCGCAGCAGGTATACTACTAACAAGATGCCTTAGAATCAGGCAGGCAGGCAAAACTCGTTAACCCATGCGCATTGTAGATAATAATAACAATAGAATGTCACTCATAACTGGACAGCACTTAATTGTTCTTGTATCTACGAATATGTTATTAGAGAAAGCATTATTTATTTAATTGATCTTCTTGAGATGGAATGTGCTATTAGCGAAAATATTCTCTCTAGAAAATATCTTCGTATCGTCATGAGTTGTTAAACTTTTTACTTGACGCCACATTCGTGGGATAAAATTCTAGGAAGTTACTGTTGATGATTGTTTACCTATATATGCAAGGCGCGGACAGGTGTAGCGGCCCGTGCCGCCACGCTAAATCCTTATACGCCTGATCTCGAGCCTCTGGTGACATGTAGTCCGCACGGTCCAAAACTCTGAACACCCGCTCCACGGCCCGCGAGCGGATGTAGTTACCGCTCATCAGGTTGTCCACCAGTTCGTTGTTGTCACGTCCCGAGCTCACTGCGCCACCCATCTTGTTTATTTTGTTCACTATCTTCTGCGACTCTCCTCAACCGTCTCAGCTGATGGATTTTGTGACGTCACGGTTGTTTTTCAACATATTTTATAAGACAGACACTCTTATAACTAAAATATCAACCACTGCCATCAATATCTGCGACCATTGGTTACTGATAACTTATTTTTATATTGACGTGGACGAGTTGAACGTCCATGAAGGACAAATTCAAATGAACACAATATTTTCAGATCAACTCCATTGAATTTAGAAGTCAAAGAGATTGAAGAAGAGAAAATAATCACAGACCAAAAATTATTGTTTATAGTTCACACACAACTGATCGATCTATGGGTACGGTTCGTTTTGCGCAATTGATACCTCAAGCTAACAGCTCAGTTAGTCCGATTTGTACGAAGGACACCAAACGTTTGCATTGTTAATGGTGAGTTTCGTATATGAGTGAAAGTAGCTTTTCGTTGCTTGTCAAATTGGTACACACTGTACCGCAAAATATTATGTCCTTGGTGTGGAGGATAATAAGAACCGTAGCATGGGTAAATGGGTACTGATAAGTAGGACTCTTTCCATTCCTGAGTAAGTGTTCGCAAGTAATAGCTGTTTTTCTGTAATACTCCATTTTGAAGTTATAAGCTTGCAAGAACTTATTAAAAAGTTTGGTTTCAGAGCTAAAAATATTGGTCATTCATGTTTACCTACAGTGTATCTGCTATATATATATATATATATATATATTTTTAAACATTGACGATAGTGATATCGTCTCATAGTAAGTTCACGCTCAAAAACCCGTGTCTTCGTAAACCATGATTGGCGACCATGTTGGGAGGCTGGTTTCGAACTGTGTGGCACAGCTTTAAGAGAAGATCTATGGGTCAGACACAGATAAGATTACCTAGATCATAGATTAAACCGTATTTTTCTCATATTATTGGTCTGTGTCTGTCTGTGCTGTGCTTAGATTGACGTTTATCAAACCACGGGATTGGGTTACAAAATTATTTATATTTTCAATTTTCTATGTGAATACTTGTAAAACCTGGTTATCTGTCCTTAAATTGCACAGTATTACAATATTTTCAAGTGACGGTCTCTTTGATAGTTTATGCGAACTATTACACAACAGATCTAGTGGAAATTAATGTCGTGTCACAGTAAGGACGTCATATAAGTTTCGATCGCGATAAGATTTCGTGCTGTTTTGTGTTGTGAATATTGTACCTAGTAGAGTGAAGTCGAGAGAGGTGTGATGGCGGAGACGAGTGAGCCACACGCCAGCACGTCTGCTCCTGGAGGTGACGCAGGCGGTGATGAGGAAAAACATGATGAGCGAATGTTGGAGTGCAACATATGCCTTGACACGGCCCGTGACGCAGTCGTCAGCCTTTGTGGACACCTGTTTTGGTAAGACTATCCCGTCTTTTACTCTAAGAAAATCTTTTGCACAACTGAGGTTCTTCATACCTAGTCATTTATGTTTGAATTGCTAATAGGCAGATCAATTTAGTGTCACAGAGTAACAAAGTGGAACAGAATGATAATATTTTATAATCAATGGCTTGATTTTAGCTGCTAGCATGCTGTAGTAGGTTTCAATTTGTTTCATTATTACATTCATATGTGAAACAAATTGAAACATAGATGTACATAGATGTTTTTATAATTGATTGTTATTTTTGCTGTCGAGTTTTGTTTTAAGAGCTTTTCATTAGTTATCTCCACTAAAGATTTAAAATGGCTAAGTAAAGGTATACAGTAAGCCCAATAAAATCTTATTAACATTATAGTGTTAACATTATTACGTGAGTTTGTTACCTCTTTCCTCTGAAACAGCTGAAAGGATTAGGATATTAGGAATGGAGATGGCTTACATACAGTTTATTTGTTTAATTATAGACAAGCAGCATTGTGCTGATTTTTATAAATCATCGCAGTGTTAGATTTATGGTTTTACTAGAGATTTATTTGCTGAGATAGCAATTTGTCCAGCCTACTTTTAAAGTGATGGTTACAGTAGCTAACACAACATGATCGGGCAATTTATTCCAGATGTAACAACTCTGTTCCTCAGGAAGTGGTGTGCAGGCTTTGTTTTAGCCAAGTCCTTACTAAGCTGGTTTTTGTGACCTTGTACTTTCACTTATTGTACTAAAGTCTTCTAAGTTAGTTAGGTTGTAATATTGGTAAGATCGCCCCAAAGCCATCTTGCTTTTAGACTAATACTACCCATTTGTAGTCTCTCTTCATAAGATTTGTAACACAGGGCCTGTGGCAATTTGTTTGCTTTTCTTTGGACACTTTCTATTAGCTTTTTGAAAGTATGGGCTCCTAACTTGGAAACCATGGACTTCCATATGACATGAAAAAAAAGTTGTTGATTCCAAGTCATGAATGTTAAAGACTTTCTAAAAATATATAAAACATACATCAGACCCTTGCTAAAGTATACTTTGTTACTCAATGAACTCATTATCTCCATATGACGTGAAAATTGGCTTTTTATACTATAGTGTCATATGATCTTCCTATTTAAGATGTGATTGGCAATGTGATTAGAACTTCTAGGTCTTTTGGCAAATTGGCAGCTTCCATGTTGTTGCCGTCTAGTATATACTCAACTCTACGGTTACCCATTCCTATGTGAAGGACTGTGCATTTTGCTGTATTTAACCTGACAATCCAAACCTGGGTCCGGCTTTGATGCGATTTAGCTCTTCCTGTAGTTGTCCAGAATTAATGAATGGGTTGGTAAAGATTTTACCATCATCAGCAAAAAAGAAATTCAATCACCTCCACCAAGTCAGTGATAAATTCCGAAAAGGTCAGGTTAGAGTAACGATTCATAAGGAGTTCCATTGAGTACCTTGTTTTGGTTGAGATAGGCATGTTCCAATTAGAGAATCCAAAACCAACCAATTAAAAAAAAAACAGTTTTCTTTTCGGTTTTTGTATTTAAATACCCACTTTTTGGATATATTGGGTTATAAAATAGATTTATTTGTGTCATGGATATTTTTAAAAAACATTTGAAATCCAGGTCTCCTACAAATTTTATCCAATTTTAATTAGAAACTTAAATATTCAAAACAAAATATATATAAAATGCTAATAAAAGGGCAGACATTTTTCTTAGGTTTTCGCAATTATTAGATACAGTTGTTATATTACTATGCAGAAATTTGTTTAAGGACATTGCTTAAGGAAAATAGATATTTACAACATCAATCAACAGTATTTGATCAACAGAACATACAATTATAAGTATTATACATGAATAGAAAGTATAATAAAGAATATCAAAAAATGGATAAGATCTAACAAAGAATGGGTAAAAAAAATGTATAGGCAAAACTCCTCCGTATACAAAAGTTTGACCTATTCCTATGAAATATCAGTACTTCTGAGAATAGGACATACTATTTTTCAAATAAGTATATTTAACTTCTTTTATGTGCGTATATGGCAAAAACTATGCAGAAATTTGTTTAAGGACATTGCTTAAGGAAAATAGATATTTACAACATCAATCAACAGTATTTGATCAACAGAACATACAATTATAAGTATTATACATGAATAGAAAGTATAATAAAGAATATCAAAAAATGGGTAAGATCTAACAAAGAATGGGTAAAAAAAATGTATAGGCAAAACTCCTCCGTATACAAAAGTTTGACCTATTCCTATGACATTTCAGTACTTCTGAGAATAGGACATAAACTATTTTTCAAATAAGTATATTTAACTTTTTTTATGTGCGTATATGGCAAAATAACATTTGTCGGGTCAGCTAGTATATTATATAATATACTAGCAGCCTACCCTGGTTTCATAGGTATGTAACAAAAATTATAAATTGAAACACATAAAAAGTAATCATTGTGACTTAACTGTAGTAGTCAGACATATGGTACTTATATACATGTAGGTACATCACTTTGCTCTATTGTCAACAATTTGTGCAGGGTATGCAATACAACAATTTTTTGGTATTTTTTTCACACTTTTGGATCACAAATAATTTGGGATCTGTATGAAAAAATTGTGAATTTTTTAAGTCAGAATTGCACCTCCCCATATCATCCCGTGGGTGTCGTAAGAGGTGACTAAGGGAAAAATACTGGAAGGTTACCTTCTAAAGAACTGCTTACTTACACTGTGATCCCCAAGACGCCTGCCAAGCGTGGGGATTATGGCAAATACCCCCTTAATAAGGCAGGCTGTGTTCAGCAGTGGACGATCCGGCTTTTACAGTATGAAAAAATTGATAATGTAACCCCATTATCGAATTTTTTTAAAATATTATTCTTTAGCCCTATGTTCATCATGGATAATGTAGGATCATAGGTCATAACATTTGTATGTTTTTATTGTGTATTCTTTAGGTATGTTTGTTTCCCATGTCACAGTAAGTTCTATAAGTACTATGCATTTTAGATTTTTTGAGTATAGAAATATGTCTGGTCTGGATGACGAAACACGAACATCCTCAGGAATTTTGTATTATTTTCATACATATATGTGTCCATCAGAAGAGTCCAATCAGGAGCTGCGCCTAAGATGGAGTAAGGCTTGGATTTAGATTTTGTAGATGACCCTTTTCTTTTACAAAATCGACGTGTTGTTTGGTCATGGTCAAAGCTTTCTTTGCTCTAGCTACCGAGAGCCTAGCCGCTTCTCGTATGATTTCGAGGACTCAATCATGACGACGTGAATAATGGACCCCCATGAAGGAGCACCTTCCATCCTACCAATAAATGCCTTGCTGTACCTGTCGCCGACTAATACCGCAAGACTTCGGTAGCTTTCCCCCATCTTACTAAGTTACTTTGGTCTGTGAGGGTCATTTGAAAGGCGTTTAGATAGAATTTTAATAAGGTAGGTGACCAATCGTAAATCAAGGTGCGCCACTTTAACGCCATAAGGATACAAAATTCGCTTTGCATGCACTTTATAGCTTTCATTTTCATCTTGTCAATTCTTCAATCATCAATTTTCTTTTTCGTCCCAAGACCCGCTTTGCTGGACTGTGCATCTATCTATGTATGTCTGTCAGATTTGACTACATACTTGCCATTAGCGGTAAACTCAAGAAACACATGCATGCTATCCATCAGTACCTACTATAATTTTATAAATGCGAAAGTAACTCTGTCTGTCTGTTACGCTTTCACGCCATTTGTAAAAACTAATGATAATTATGAATGATTGAATAATATGACGACGAAACATAAGTGCTTAAACAACTCTGTCGACTTCTTCTGGGATATATGTACATAAGTCATGATGATATTATTAAAAAACAAGTATTTATTTTGTATGGAATAATTAGCCATTGTTTAATTTATCAAGTTTCAATATTTTAATGTACAATCCCAATTTATATTTTTATTTGCCACTAACCATGTACATTTACGTATATTAAAATTATAATTGCATTTAGCTCTGTGTAACAGTAAATTTTGCATGGTGTACATTGGGTTGATCATTAGTAGGGAATTCAGTCTCTAGAGGAGATCGCTGAGTCGAGATCTCGATGGATCAGAAATTCGACGTCGGCGAGATCACGTCATTTTTAAAACCGACTTCATGAAAAGGAGGACGTTCTCAATTCGTCTGTTTTTTTATGTTTGTTACCTACCTGAGAACTTTTGACTGACAAAACGGTGAACCGTTTTTGAGTATTCTTTTTATATTTGATAGCTGATGCTCGACTTTTGGTCCCATTTAAATTTCATTTAAATCGGTCAAGCCGTTTTTGAGTTACACTCCAATAACTGAAAAATGTTTTCCTCGAAATATGAGGCGAGATTCGGGTGATTGGGATCTCGCTAGATCGAGTTTGCATTCCCTAATCATTACGTACAATACAAGATTCAAAAAATCTTTATGTACAGATAGTGATTAATGGCCTCTATTGTTTTTTTCTATTTAAACTAGTACTGAACATTCTGGAAACTATGACTTTTGAATATAATTAAGGTCTGGCTCGAGCCGACCAGTCAGTTTTACTTCAGTCAGTCTTTTAGTTCGAAATGAAATACAGCGCCATTATCTTTAACCAAGCGATCCAAGCGCAAACAGTTTTATACAGTGTACTGTACTGTATCAGCCGGATCGTCCACTGCTGAACACAGTCTTCCCTATGTGGGGGGTATTTGATTTGCCATAATCCCCACTCTTGGCAGGTAGGTGGCTTGGGGATCGCAGTGCAAGATGGCATAGTTCTTTAGAAGGTGCTGCTGCCCACCTTCCAGTATTTTTCCTTTACTCGACTTTTACGACACCCACACGGGAAGAAATGGAGAGGTGCAATTCTAACCCGGCACCCCGGGGATATACAGTGTAGTGTTCTGTGAAATGCTTTAGTGTTGTTTGTAGTGTGAAGTGACTGTAGAGCTGCTGCTTAAAAGTGTCAGTTAAGTAGGTAGAAAAGTATTTCTAAATTTTATGATTACAAGCACTATCGCGTGCTAAGCGAGCACCGTCCCCTATAACGGTTTAAGTAATACGATTGGAGCACAAAATTTCGGCTAGAAATTCCAAGTCCAAGTGGTCGAGTGGTATAGGCATCCGGCGCGAAATCGGAGGACGCGGGTTCGATTCCCGCCTTGGGCATACAATTTTGTACTCCAATAATTTGTAAAATAAGGTAGAAAAGTGTTGCATTATTTATTCCGAAACCTCAGTTCGAAATAAATAAATAACGAGCGCTTTTCGCGTGATTCTTAATGATATAACTATAATTGGATTGGTATAATAATTCTAATAATCCTGTTAGTCACACTAACATAACATAACAGCAATGTCTGAACATTCAATGGGTGTTTACCTGTTTTACTACCTTTGACTGTAGCCTATAAATTGTTATATTTATGACTAGCGACCCGACTTGTCTGCGCTTGTGCAACGTTAATACTAAATAATCTGTAATATCTTTGAAAATATTCATTTAAATAGCATGTTGTAAAGGGCAATATGGATGTATATTAAATGCACATTGTATTAAAGGTACTTAATTGGATAAGGATTAATGCTGTGTTGCTTAAAATCGCTTCGAAAATAAGCCATTATTTCTCGTAAAAAGTAAAGGATAAAAAATAGCTATTGTGGGTTATTCCTACGAAATAGACAAATAACCATTATGGATTTTTTATAGCCCTTTTTTAAGGTGTACAATACTGTAGTACATTATTTTGATCTATCTCGTAGGGTTCAGCCAGCGTTTGCAAAGGGCAAACATTTTTTTATTTACGACATCACATTAGAAACCTATAAAATTCATATAATTCTCTTGAAGCGCTCTATCTATTAAAAAAAACGCATCAAAATACGTTGCGTAGATTTAAAGATCTTAGCATAAATAGGGAGGGACAGACAGACAGCAGGAAGTGACTTTGTTTTATACATATACATATGTAGTGAAGTTGATACTACGAGGGTGGATTGAAAAGTTCGCGGCCTCAGCAAGAATATTTGTAATATAAACAAAAGTAATTTTATTTTTCCACGTAATCTCCACTTAACTCAATGCACTTCTTCCATCTGGTTTCCAACGCCTGTATGCCAGTCTTAAAAAAAGTTTCTTCAAGGCCTTCAAAAAAGTCACCCACTGCAGCTTTGACCTCCTCATTTGATGAAAATTTTTGACCTCCAAGGTGTTTTTTTAGGTTTGGGAATAAATGAAAGTCTAAGGGCCTGTTTCAGAATGTTCGAGTAAGTTCCGGTTTTACTACCCAGAACATATTTAATAAATAAAACACTATCTTTGCGTTTCACAGTCATCGATTTAGCCTATCCATCGGTTAAAGCTTGAAACGCGCTGCATGTTAACTGTCATTTTTATCATTCAGTTATTTTATGTGTTGTATAGCAACCCGAAACTTTATTAGGACATTCTGAAACGGGCCCTAAAGGTGCCAAATCAAGGGAATAGGCGGGATGCGGCAGTAATTCAAAGCCACAATCGCGAATTTGAGCCATAGATTCAACAGACGTGTGAACGCGTGCATTATCCTGATGAAACCACACTTTCTTGCTGAGTAATCCTGGCCTTTTCGCTTTAATTGTTTCACGCAAACGACGTAAAAGGATGCAGTAATAAGCCGAGTTTATAGTATCACCTTTTGCAAGGTAGTCCACCATGATGACACCCTTAGCATCCCAAAAAACTGACGCCATCACCTTGCTAAATCAGCTGACTAAATTGCTTTGGCTTTTTTTGGAGCCGGTTCATCAGGTTTTTCCACTGCTTGGATTGCTGTTTTGACTCTGGGGTGTAGTGGTGTACCCAGGTTTCATCCATTGTCACAAATCTGGCCAAAAAACAGATTTGTGACAATGGATGAAACCTGGGTCAGTTACATTAAAATAGTTCAAGTATTTATGTGTTAGGCCGCGAACTTTTCAATCCACCCTCGTATGTATACAGTATATATAGTGTTGTATACTATGTATGAAGGCACCTCGTGACATACTTTCTATCGGTGACACATACGGATCATACGGCCCCACCCTTATATCAAATAAACGTACGGAAAATGTACACAAAATAAAAATAAATGTACTTAATAAAAACAATAGTATTACTGAAATAACCCTTAAATACCCGTGGGGTGCCGGGCTAGAATGTCAAATTTTGTAATAGATGCCCCAGTGTGCTATTGACCCGCGCAGGGGTCAGTGTATGGTTCGAATCGGGCCGTTGTGGATAGCCTTACCGGATTACAGTAGGGCATTTTGAGAATGTAAATCCAAAAAGGGGGCACAGAGTAACCAAACATCTTTGATAAGTATCAATTTTTTTGAGAACAAAATTTTTCACCTCGACCGGAAATCGACCTTAACCATTAAGGTCGATTTCCTTAGTTTAGAGATAGTTTTCTAGAATCGACTATGCTGCGGTTTTTAAATACTAAAAACAGCATTAAATCGGTTTTGTAGTTTCCAAGGAAAATGGTAACACACATACATACATACAAGCAACCTCTCACCTCAAACGCATATTCCACCTCCGTTCCGATCCATCCATCATGGGTAATAAAATAATATATGTATATATATCTAGCGTTTTGCTAGCCACTACCTCGGCACGCTCAATTTATCCAACTGCCGGATTTATCATTTATTCTACTTAAGTATTTTTGTACTTACATTGTTACACAACAACCGACCAATTTTCTTTTTTCTACTGTTCATGTTTTACCGTCACACTAATTTACCAACAGCTGAACAATTAAATGCCTTCCCGTTACTTAATTTTTAAACTCATCATAATTACGTCCCTGATGTTAAAATAGCAGTTGTCAAAATTATTACCCTTAGTAATATATTAGAGTCGTGACTCGTGGTCCACACATCGCAGCGGGTCTCAGCGCAGTTTACCATAATCCTGTCAAACAGAGTTGGAAGTTGAAGAGTTGGAAGAAGAGTTGGAAATTATTCAATTTAAATAAATTGAATAATTGTACAAGTCGTGTTGGTATCTTAAAGCGCATACAAGTTTTATTAACTGAATTCTCATTCCAACTAGTAATACAAATTTTCAAAGACAGTAAGGGCCCGTTTCAGAATGTCCTAATAAAGTTTCGGGTTGCTGTGCAACACATAAAATAACTGAATGATAAAAATGACAGTCGACATGCAGCGCGTATCACGTTTCAAGCTTTAACCGATGGATAGGCTAAATCGACGACTGTGAAACGCAAAGATAGTGTTTTATTTATTAAATATGTTCTGGGTAGTAAAACCGGAACTTACTTGAACATTCTGAAACAGGCCCTAAATGTCAAAATCGCCGTTATAAACCGAACCAAATAATTTTGAACAGTAGGAGCACATGCTAAGCTAAAACATTTACATAGTTTTTGATGGAAAAAGATAACTTCCAGCGGGACTTGAACCTGCAGCTCTGGGATACCGTCCTGGGGCCCAACTCCCACCTTTTATAAACTATTATGGAAAGCAAACGTCATTGTTTCAAGTTTAAATTATTGATACTAAGGTTGGTACCGTGGCCGTCACGAAACAATAATGTTCATATAGTGCTACCTCAGTCGCACAAATGACTTGATTCAATGCATGCATCCCGCTCTCACGTTGAAGTTCTAATGTAAGTATACTATAGTGATATGTGGTGGTGCGAATTAAAATTGTAGATGTAATGTTAAAATAAGACTGAATTAAGAGATGGGAGTTGGCCCCCTGTTCCTGTGGCATTACCGATTACATTTTATTTAGTGCATTATGTGTTTTTTGCTGTTTTACAGTAATCTTAAAGAAGCTTGTTTCTGCCTTAACCATTGGGCTATCGAGGATGGCCTCAACTGAACCGAATTTTCTGCTCTAATTACACTTAAACCATCGTCCTATGGGACGGTCCAAGTCAAAATCATATACTCAATCTCTATGAAGATTAATTCCAAATTTTAATATTGAAACATTATAAATTTTACTGCTATTTTCTGCAAAAAAAAAAAAATAAAGCCACTGCGAGAAAATTGGGCAATCTCGGCGCTGTAAAGCAAATTTTCGCTTTGCCCGCAGTACTACTTTCAAACATATTAGGAAATATTTTATATCGATTATTTAGACCAAGAATAATATTATAAAAAAATATAATTATTTTCTTCTCGGACACACTACAAAGATATCAGAACGAAATTTTGTAAAAAAACATCTGTTATCTCAATAGCATGGCATTTAAAAATATTATTTATTTATTATATTGTGTGAACGGCGCGCGAGCGAGAAAGCTGTGCAATTTGTAAGGATTCGTAAGCGTTGTAAATATGTTTTTTTTTATTCTGTAAGTTGCGTATAGGTTGGCAAGTGGAAACTTTGTAAAATTGCGCATGATTTTATTATAGCTCTCGAGTATAAATAGAAGCTTGAACAGACAAAAAGTTAAAAATAACTATCGATACTTGTTCAGTAACTTGTTTATCAACCTCCTACGAGTTCTACTGAGAGTCCAATAAACCCTACATTGTCCACCAGGGAGTCACGTTCTTAGTACATATAATATATTGCATTAATTAAGGTCTATTTTACACATGGACATGGAGAAATAAATTATTATAAAATGTTCAAGTGGGTTTATTAGCCGTACACTTCCCGGTTTAGATATTTTTAATTGATCTTCCCGTTTGGATTCTTGCAAAAGGTGAACTTTTTTTTTGAAACGGAACCAACTACTAACACTGTAAAGTATGTAACATGCTGATTCATATTACTTTGAACTCCCGTTTTCTTGGTTCTATTTTCACAAGTCATTTACTACTTTTCAGTAAGAGAAACAGGTACCGACTAATAAAAAAAAACTCCGTTTGACTTAGATAGACCTAATTAAAAATGAAAATATTAAAATTAAATTATTATTCTAATATTGTCATTTTTGTATTAACGGCTGCTAAGCGAATTTTTATTAAATCCGTGACTATCCGTCCTTAGAGCGCCGGGACATGTTCTGCAAATTGACGTGGTGATTAATCATAGCACAAATGTATCCATTCGTTATGTCCCATTGGCATCCGCGTGGACGATTTCTTACATTTATGAATGAAATTCTATAGCGCATCTGAAGAATACGCACATTATGTATTTATGTGGTGGACGAGTATGTGTAAATTAGAACTATTTACGATTGTTACAGTTGGCCATGCTTGCACCAGTGGCTAGAGACGCGCCCGAGCCGGCAGGTGTGTCCCGTGTGCAAGGCCGCCATCAGTCGCGACAAGGTCATTCCTCTCTACGGCCGCGGCAACACCAAGCAAGAGGACCCCAGGAACAAAGTACGTAAACATACAAGAACACGCACCAGCTATGTTCGACTAATTCCTGATACATTTTCTTATGTAATAATTCATAGGTTCAGAAGCATATATATCACATTGCGGAAATCCATATTTAATAGCAACAAATGTTTTCAAGATATTTTAAGTTAATGTCATCCGATCCTCAAGATTCTTTTCAAGCGTCGCATACAATACATACGTTCATGGGAGGCATTTGTTCAACTGTACATTGAACAAACATTGTAGGCACATGAGACTTAACAAATTGTAAGTCTCAGTGTGACGAATGCAGTGCAATTCGTCTTGTGACGAAATGCATCTCTAATAGGCAGAGGTTAGTCCGCTTAACGTCAGGTGGGACTCGTGCTTGTCCGTCACAATCACATTCTCAAATTTTGATTATGTATTATTAGAAACAGTACGCCTTATAGGTATGAATAAGATATATAAAATATATATATATATATAAAGCGCTGACCTGAAAAACAAGTTTTGCCATATAGGCAAATAAAAAGGAAAAACGTTTAATATACTTATTTTATTCTCAGACCTACTGAATATAAACACAAAATTTCATGGGAATCGGTTTAGCCGTTTCGGAAAAGTTTTATTACAGACACTGTGAGACGAGAATTTTACATATAAGATTCTATAGAATATGACAATACTATGCCTGATCCAATAACAGTTCCAATAATTCTAAAAGAAGAAGACACGAATATTGTTATTATAATTCTCTCGACAGAAATAAAAAACAAGTATACAGATCTAAAATGTCGCTTAATCTAGTTTTTTTGTCTATTTTGTTAATGGCGAATTTCACTTGTACAAATGTATGTTGAAGCGTATTATAGTACTATTAAAGTGCACTAGTGCCTTATCTGTTATTTATTAGCTCTGCAACTGCATTATCGTTTACATACGAGTACATTGTACTTTATTTAAACCGACTGTAGGACTGCGTGAACTTTTATAGGGAGGAAAACTACTGGAATGATGAAATAAGCATCTGATATGCCTCAACTCGTTTTATACGCAGAGCTGTGTGTTTGTGTATATACAAATTATACTTATAGGTAGGGATTCTTAACTACGATTGCCCAGTGGTTAGATCACCCGATGCTTAATATCGGACGTGGGTTCGATTCCCACTGGACGTGAGACATTTTGAACTGTAAAAACTTGTAGATGTGACTTTCGCTTAGCACTTGATAGGGTTTGTAATCATATTTATAAATGATTGTCTACACTAATATTATAAAGAGGAAAGATTTGTATTTTTGTATGCAACGAATAAACATAAAAACTACTGGACCGATTTGCATGAAATTTGATACGGGAATATTTTGAGACCATGGGAAGGACATAGGATAGATTTTATCCAATTGCGCAAAAAGAGATTTATAGTTTTGCGCAATAACCGACATACGCGCGGGAGAAGCTGCGGCCGGAAATCTATAGTACTTTTATAAAAATATGGCTGATATAGGCTAGCTTTTGACCACTATCTCACTTGATGGTCAGTGATGATATGGTCGAAGATGTTGCTCAGGCTAACCTTGAATTACTAGCTTTTAAGAACATCTGCCGGAACACACCGTTAGGTGCTTGGCGTCAGATTTCCTACTTAACTATCCACCACACTGTGGCTATAAAACGGACATTCGTAAAATACCCTACTACATAACTGAGCCATTCTTGGAAAACACCGGGGCCGACGCGCGACGACGGCTTAACGTGCTCTCCGAAGCAATGAAGCGCTTAGTTTTAAATGCCACAGCAGTCATCCAAGTAAAACCGTAGCGAACATTGTAAGTTAAGCAATCACCTAAGTTAAAGTTGATCGGCTTTTCATATAATGTGAAACAAATATACCCTGCTCAGCGGATATAGAAATAGTGTTCGCTTTGAGCGGGGATCCCCAACCGCATAGTTCTTCGCACCTGTGCTGAGAAGCTCCGGTGCTCTAGAGTCAATCCACATCGAAGTGTCAGCAGTCTTAATGTCAAACCAGGTTCGACTTTGTCACAATAATTTCACCGCATAGTATCGCTTTAAAAACTTGCATACGTAGCGTGGTCGCCCGCGGCCCATCACCGTCAAATGTTTTATCCTATACTATTTACATTATAGTGACCGAGATAAAGTCGAAAATGGTGTGACAGTAAAACTCAAACTAACTATTCCGTGGATACTGTAGGAAGATTTTTGCTATCTCATTGTTTTTGCGTCGTAGGGGCTGGTGCGGCCAATAATCCGAAACGATAACAGTACTTCGATAAACGAATACTTAGTGCTTTTTAAACAATTGCCCAATAAGAGTTTTATGTTTTTGGGTTCATATACAAATGCCTTCGGATGTATGGGGTATCGTTATAATCCCTACACCATCTCGAGTGACATTGGATTAGATTTTTTTTGTAGGACATATAATGTTAGTTATTTTTTATTACTATTTAAAAAAACAACCAAATAAAAAAACTCCTAAGCGAATTATATATAAATAAAACCTTATAGTCGTAGTATGAAATTGTAATCAGTGGATGGCAATAGGTTCGCCCGCAGTTTACACGGTTTCTAAAAATATAAGACGGAGTTTGGTTGTTGAAAATTTGATACAAGAAACTTTTTGTTAAATTTAAATATTGTTGTGTGCAGGTACCCCCTCGGCCGGCCGGGCAGCGCACGGAGCCCGAGAGCAACACAGGGTTCCCGGGGTTCGGTTTCGGCGAGGGTTTCCACATGTCGTTTGGCATCGGCGCCTTCCCCTTCGGCGTGTTCACCTCCACATTCAACTTCGGAGACCCCAGGCCTACTGCGGGTAATTCTTCTTTTATTTACAAGATAGCTGGAACTCAGTCCGCGTGGAGTTTATTTATAACAAGCTAGGTAGGTCTCTTTAGCGAGAGATCGTCTTGTAGGGCACCACTGCACTGTCAGATATTCGGGCTCGATGCAGTAGTGTGTAAATATAACTGTGTTTAGGAAAGTAGTAAAATTACGGGGCGAATGAGACATAACTGACGTCTTGCTGGTTACAAATGCAGTGCAATGTAAAGCAGTACGATAACAGTGATACTGTAATGGGCAGGCGCGAAGCTTAACACAAGTTGATCTTATCAATTTATATCAAAAAACTGTATAGATGCTTACAAAAATACAACGAAAGCGAAATTTTTTACTATGAGTGAGATTCGAACTATCCGCTAAAATTTATCCTTTCGTTTCTATTGTTTAGGGTTAACCGTCTTTAGAGGACGGAGCGACATCTGCTAACATAAGATTGAACTTCTTATAGCTGATAGGTAAGCCTTTCACCAGTATGTCAACCGTTGATGAGTGATGATGTGATCGAAGATGTTAGGACTAACCTAGAATTACTGAGAGGACAGCTGCCGGAACACACCGTTTGGTGCCTGGCGAAAGATTTTCCACATGAGGGTGGGTAGCTAGCCAGGCGAGCATTCGCAAAATTGCCCATCCACCTATGCCATTACTGCCACAAACGATTAAGCCCTAACTGGAATAACTAGTTATGTGGTGCATCGCAGCCGTGCTGTTGTGATGAGTGATGGATGATCGATGTTCTTTAGTACATCAATATACGAAAACAACTCTGACACTGTACGCCTCTGTGACTGATCGGTAAGACTTCTACGTGACTGGGACTTAACTCAATAACTTGTGTAATACTTGACGAGTGGCAAATGTACGAAACCTTTTTTAAAAACAGATGCAATTGGTGACAGTTCTAAATTGATTCCTCAAATAAGTGATGAATATTAGTGATCAAATTGTCCATAAGTTTTCATTTCCGCCCTCGCTCGCGACGTTCGGTAGTGCCCTTCAATATTAAGGGTTTAATTAATAAATTATAACCATTGTTGTTTAACAATCTAAAAATAATGTCGCACCCCCGTTAAAAGATTGTCACAACTCAAAAATCATACACGTTGTCGAAATTTGAGGTAAAATTTCTTGAATCATCTAGGTAGGCTATAAAAAAAAGACCCACGAAGGTTTGATATCCGAGATCGGAAACTTAACTAAAGTTAAGAGCACAATAAGATAAAGTTAAGAGAACCAAAGATATTGCACTCCCAGATAAGTTAAACATTAAGGACATATACCCGCCAGCCAAAGCGTGAACTTTTATATAAACTCAACCTGTTATTTAAAAAATACTCGCATGTAAATATAGTGTATTATTAGACCTATCGTTTCTGGCTTAAATCCTTTTTCTTTTGGACTAATAATATTTTTTTTTATTATATAGCGTTTAGTATATAGCACTCGTTTTTAGGAGTTTGAGCCAGTTATTCGTAGCTCCAGATTTATTTAAAAAGTATAGTACATATGTCTATATAACTTCCCATTATAGAAAGTTCGTTATATTCCCCATGTTTGTGGTGCAATAGAAATTTTAAAAACATGCTTATTTTTCTTGAAAGAGATGCTTAAAGTTGGGTCTTTCTTTTGTCTAAAATTACGAGTTTTTGAGCTAGTGTAATTTCAAAACTGTATAATTTAGTGAAAATCTGATGCACCACAAACCTAGATATTAGGATAGTGAGTACGTAGGTAAAAAATCATTGAGTTTTATTCGCTATTATTAAAATGAGATTGGAGCTGCGTTTTGTATGGGGGCGTTCGACTAAAATATACCCTTAACGAGTACTCGAGAATCCTGGACTATTTTCAATTAAGGAAATCTACAAAAAGTCAGTTGGGTGCCTGATCTAGTGCCTATAGTCAGTTCCAAGCATTCCTCATTTACAAAACCCAAGCATTCAATTGTGCATCTATTCAACGATCAGGTCAACAATATACATCAAATCAAACACTTATTATAGAAATAAAATTATTGGAATTATTTAAAAAAATGCTGGTCATCGAGTATAATTTGTTTTTTAACAACCGCTTATTAATCAAATAGTTATCCTGTGAATTAAGTCATAAAATTTTAATTATTATGTAACTCGAGTAACATCGTATTATTTTCTCTCAGATGTAAAATGTAGCGTATTAACCTGTCTTCCTCTAGGAGAAGCTTAGATCCCTCACTACACTTGGACTGCTAGTCTTAAATCTATTTTTGCAATCTCGGTAGGGTATCAAAATGCCGCCCGTTATACTGCTATTAGTATAAATTCAAAATGCGGACATAAATCGGTAAATACTTTATTTAAAAAATAAATGTACTTTTTTACATATATAAAATATTTTCCGACTGTGTCACAGACAGTAACTCTTCTGAATTGGTACAAAACTAATGCACGCAGGGCTTGATATAAAATAGTGATATTGGATTAAGCTATGTTTCAAAATTATTTGTCATGGTCGTACAATGTCATCGTTTTGTATTGTGACTCTAAATTCAATGACTAAAGTTTCAGTTTCATTAGTCACATTATACTTTTTTAGCATAAGTGCTCTTCTAACATTGACTTTCACCTAAATACAACTAATTAGTATAATAGAATGATCTCCCTAATTCAGTGTTTTTATCTTAGAACATAATATTTATTTTATTATTTAGAATGGACTTAAATTCGTTTGTCACTGCAACAATACAACATCACCAGGTGTTGGCTGAGGCCGTAGCCTCAATGCCCCTGGGGGTGAAGTGCTGAAGGCACTTGAGAACACGATAGCTTTGAAGGCTGCGTTTATACTCCATTAGTGTAATCCTGAGACGAAACTGTTAGTTATGTTACTACCGATTTTTCCAACTTCTAGGTACATGTTTAGGGAATTCCTTATAAGTGAGTATTTATAAAATATTGGCTTATGCTGTTTTAGATGCTGAAATCTCTGACCTGAGTGTGCCCTTCTCTCCACACGCATTTCTCTCTCGGCGACATTGTAAGTTCGTATCGATTCACCCAATCCCTTACTACATTGGGCAGGAGGATAAGGATTGTAATAATAATGATTTATATTTTAAAATGTTACTTAAGTGACTATGTCTGTCAGGCTGTTAATTATAAGCAGAATATATTTGCAATTTATAGCACCAATAATAAAATTGCATGAAGATGTCACATTTTGACAAAAATCCAAATTTATGTAGAACGTCTTTATCATCTAACTCTCTGTCGTCCTTTTTATTAAGTTCATTATTTAACTCTAATGATGCAAAATACTACTAAGAATGAAATGTGTAGAAAAAGTGTGTTTGTATATATTTCCAACAATACGAAAATCTTAAAGTAATAAATTAAGAACCGAATAATTCTAAAAACCGGAAATGCATTTGACGTCGACGAGCTCTCTAGTGATTTAAGCGTTATGTAGTATCTCTATATTATCTAATATTGAAATTGTATTAGTTTACATTAAAAGGTCTGAAAATTGATAAAATTATGGGCATTCATGTGAGTGATTATTATAATTTATGAATGGCTCGATGGTGTTGTGGCGTAAAGCTGTGCTTTAAAATTTCGAGCATGAGGAAAAAATATATGTACGAAACGACGATTCAGTCGAAAGCCTATTCAAATGTATAACGATGGACTGTACAAAATACTAAAGGGGACAGCGACAAGTCACAGTTACTAGGGAAAAAATCTGCAATTAAATTGGCTCGCTCAGACCGCCCACAACATTTAAGGACACCTTACTGGACCTGATGAAGTTACTTTACTGAATAAGCCGATGGTAAGAATTTCAAGATATGGCTGCTGATATTCCAACTCCCAGTACGCTTTAGCTAAGAAAGTCCGGTAACGTTATCTAGAAGTTATCTAGCGTCATCGTAGCAGCAACCACCGTGTACATATATATATTACGTATAGTACAATGTAGTGGATTCAAACGGAACGAAGGAAATTTACTATTGATAATTCTTCTTGTTTGCGTTGAATACCTTTTGATAATAAAAAAAAATGTTGTATGAATACTCGTCAATTTCTAAAATATAACTCATTTCACTCTGGAAATATGTTCAACCCACACGGACTTTTAATGATCGATTCCAAGTCCCCAAGGAACCCCAGGAACTCAAAAATTTGTTTCTCCGCAATTGGACTATCCGAGTTTGGTTTCAGTGGATGTCGCCTTTAATTAAATTAAATCTGTCTAATGCAATCGTTTAAAGTATACAAAATTGACAACAATTTCACTAATATCGTTTCCACCAATAATTTGTACTGGTGCGACAAAATTTTCGTCTTGTCCATGTTCATTTTAATATCAATTGTAAATGGTTGGGTTTTGTAAGTATAAAGGAATCTGTAATTGAATATCCCTGTGATGTGCAAGTCCAAGATTGCAACCTACCTCCCCCATCTCGTAGGGGTCTCGTAAAACTTGGCTTTAGGCTGTTCGGTGGGGAGGTCTGCAGGGCGGGTGAGCGCCTTGGAAGATCGCTCTAGCGATACTTAGGACACTAGAACGCATGTTTGACACGAATGCTTCACGCGTCGCTGCCGACACCACATGTCGACTAGACAGTAGTGCATAATCGTCTAGATGTATTCTTCTATCACCCTGGAATTTCCGGCTACAATATTATTCTAATAGATACTTGATCTTTTTAAGTACAAAAAGGCTATTGGTTATTTTTCCCTACTATATTATTCAACTAGCTTTTGCTCGCGGCTTCGCACTCGTGGAATTCATATATACCGCGCTTCCGTCACACCGCAACTGTTTCTAACAAGTATAAAACTGAGGTCATCCATATCATTTAGTTTTTTTCTTGCTTAAAATAAACACGAATATTGTGTTGTTTGTTGTCACAACTCAGTCTTTCGGCGGGGGTGCGATATGAACTTTCACGAAACAACGCCTGGATTAACCATGATTGCCGAAATCAGAGACGCCAACTAATACTAAGTAGCATTAAATACTACCAAAGGTACAAATGCAATATTTTAATGCTTGTCAAAAGTTAAATTCACGTCTCTGATTTTTTCGACATTCAATGCCATCTGTTGTTAGCACGCTTACACAGATAATCGGATAAATATTTTGAACGGATAATATCAAAATAATATATGTATGTGTATATATGTATCGGTTTCGGCTTGATTTTACTGTGGACAGTTTTACTTGATAGTAGTGTATCTATATGTTTGCAGCTCCCCGCGGCACGGCACAGTTCGAGGAGGAGCAGTTCCTGTCTAAGATCTTCTTGTGGGTGGCGATCCTGTTCGTGCTGTGGTTAGTGTTCGCCTGACCCGGCCACGAGGAGCTGGCCGCGCTCCGCTCGCTGCCCGCCACGCTGCGCTCCCTCCGCCGCGGCATGAGCTACGCCGCCTACTCCGCGGCACTCTTCTAACTACTCTACAACACATGCGTGACGCCGCGTCCATCAACAACGAACAACGCCATCTAGCGGCGACAAACAACTGTTAAACACATCTGGGACTTACAAGTGAAATAAAAGTGTGCCTGTAATGGCTGCAAGTGAAGTGTTTAACGTGTTGTTCTGAGACTGAAGAATCCCTAGTGAAAGTGCTAGCGATAATGAACCAGAGACTGCAGAGAAATTCAATTTGAAGCTACGTCGCGCATCAGCAAATTTTAAATTTAGAAACAGGATATTTATATTTAATTTTGAGTTACTGATATTCTGGCTCCGTTAAAGATGTGTCGTGACTCTGCTTAGAACAAAAAATCCGCCCGCAAGAACTGAACACCCACAAAGAAAATATGCAAATTTTTTGTACAATCACCAGCAAGCCTCTCACTGGCCGGAACTCTTGCAACGGGCCCAATGCATCAGGAACTCAAAGAATGACAAATATATCTGGTGTAGGCTATATAATTAAATGGTTCTATTATAACCTATATACCCGGATATGCTTATCTTGATTTACTGGTTGTCACCACAGAATATTATTTCCTGTATTATAAAAATGTGTGTGTATTTATCACATAGTTATACTGTAGTAGGGTGGGATCGTGTTTGTGATGGAAGAGACACTTTTTATTTGATTTAAGCATCGCTTGATATCCAAATTTTTAGGAACTTTGTTTTAATAACGCTGGAAAGGTAGAGAAAACTGCGCGCCAAGCTACCGCTGTCTGTGCGTTTCCAGCATTTATATTAGGGTTGAGTTGCTTTTAATAGTAAGAAATATCAGCATATCATTTAGAAAATATTTATATTTATGAAGTTTTTTACTTATAATTTGATGACTATATGCATATGTGTTGCACATATTGCACTTTGCAATCCACGTTTTGATACAATGGGTATCCGTTTTTCATTATCTGTGTCTATCCCCCTCACAAAAACACTATTCAATAAAAATATATCTATATTTACAACTCGTTAATGTTTGTTGAAGCTTCATTAAGCATGTATTCTTTAAAAATTCTTAAAAATGAAGTAGATTATATAATATCATTGTAAGCAATTCATAGACCTTTTTAAAGGTCACAAATGACCATGTTGTTTAGATGCACAGCCATATCTGCGTATAACAAGTAGTGGAGATTTACCGGTTCTCCTACCTCACAGCTTGCTGGCTCACTCCAGGTGTTCAACTATTTTTTTTTTTTTAATTTAAGCCATGAATATAAAACAAGGCATCTTAATATGTGTAATTATAACAGAACCGGCGAATCTTAAAATTGTTAATATAAATAATAAATATAGAAAATAAAGTAGTTTTATGAATACAAATTGTTTGTAACGTCCGCCGCGGTGGCGCTCATTCTATGTTAACTCGATTTGCTGATGCGCATTATGTTTAATAAATGTTAGTGTTTTCAGCTTTTTTAGTTAAGCTGTAAATCGTGTGTGTACTTGTTGCTAACAAAACAAACTCAGTTTTGTATGTCCTCTGAATGTTTACCCCAAGTCAAACTTATCGATGGAATGTAGCCATGTCGAAATACACATAAGTATAAGGTATAATACCTTATAAAAACGCTGAAATATTCGAGCGATGAAGTTCATAAAGTTAAAAGCGTTGTATTTTTAAACATTAGTTTCAAATGGTGGGGCACCAGGCTAGTTACCACCCTTAAGAAGCAAATTTGTCACCAAGCACCTATCGGTGTGTTTCGGCAGTTATCCTTGAGAGCCAGTAATTCTAGGTTAGCATATCTAATCAAATATAAATCATAATAGAATTACTCAAATATTGAGCAGGTTGAACTGAGGGACATTGTCACTCATCAAATACCCTTATTTAGAGACCTCTTGGTGAAGTTAACTGTAAACGCTTCAAAAAGTCCTATAGTACCTATTATTCCATAACAATATAACATTCCTTCATTTTAGCTTTTCATTGTAAATTTTAAAATACTTTTTTGTACATAACAATTTCCCTATGGCATGCATATCTTAATTAAACTGATTAGAATTTATCCTTATATTCATAAAATTAGTTGTATGCTAGATATACTTACAGAAATTACCTACTGTTTGTTTAAAATCCGTGACGTTTACGAATTTAAATCGCACGTAAAAAAAAGTAATTGATGGTTCTTGGTTACTATGATATAAAAAAAAAACTTTGTTAAATTGTACAGATCTTCACATGGTCACACTGTCCCCTATTACGATTAAAGTTATATAATTGGGGCATAAAATTCGGCTCAGTTGAGACATCCTCGATACCCCAGTGGTTAAGAAGATATTTGATTTTGAATTTAGTCGTTAAAGGCGCGGGGCGTCTTGTCTATGTATAAACTTTGTTTTGTTGTGTGAGCCTATCGGTCTAATGTATCTTCATGTTGTCTATGGGGGCGATTATACAATAACTCATAAGAAATTGGCTCAATTTTACCTTGGTTTGATAATTATATCTCTTTTTTTGTACATTCAATTAAATGTATTTTTTTTATTATTCAACTGACAATGTCTGGTTTTTGGATGCGGTCGTTGAAGCTTTAGCTTGAAATTGAATTTTCCAGCAACGACTTTAGAAAAGAGACAATGCTCGGTAAGTAGACCACGCGGACGGACGCGTCGGAACGGGCATGTCAGCTTATTGCTAACAAAAAAGATTTCTCGTATCTAATAATGAAGTCGATCAATAGTGATGCACTCAATCTATATCTTATATATTTAGTTCTCATTCATTGTCACGACTTATATTCAGCTCAGGTATGTACAGTAAGGGTAATTTAATTTGTAAGTTGTATTTTATATTTCTTTTTGATAAATGGTATACTGCCAAATGTTCTCGTGTTGTCCTTTGTTGTTGTTGAAGAAAACATTGCACCGACCCCAAAGATGTGGGATAAAGGTGAAATATTTTATTAAAATCTGAATACTTAGATGGAATGATACAATTTAATTGAGCTGTTGTAAATTATTATTTCTTTTTGTATAGTTAGTCGACTATTTGTGTGGTAGCTACAGTACTTAGCTGTATTATACGGGAAATGGATTTTGGAAGATTGCAAAAAGTGATGGAATAGTCTAGGAAAGTTAAAATATTGTATAACTTATAAAATTATTTAATCAAAATGCTTAGGTATATTTGTATTTAATAAAAAATTATTATAGACTGGTGTATAAGATGTAGCATAAAAGTAAAGCTTAACATAAGTGTGTTAGCATTTCAAATTAAAAATTATATTTGAGAAGGCAGTTTGTTTCTTAATGTATTTTAAATTGATTATAACTTGTTTTATTTCTTGGTAATGAAAGTACCTACCTACCTTATATTTCTTTGAGTTAGTTATATTTTGTTAATATTCCTGTAAAGTAGGTTATAAATGTGTCTTATATTTTGAAAATAATCATGCGTCGGGAAGGTGTTTTATTGTAAATTATAAAAATAAATAAAAGTAATTCCCATCTTTTGTTTTCAAAACCCTAACAAATATATAAAAGAAGCGGCGGCGGCGGGGGCGTGACCGTATCAATGAAAGATCGAAACAACCATAACCCCTAATATGTATTCTCCGGCCGGCCGGAAACGCCGCATCTGTACAAACCGGCCTGCCGGTTGGTGGTCAATAGTCGTGTTTGCAAATTCACTATAAAATCTGCGTTAGTCCAATTTTCATATGGCGAACGGTTTTCGAAAGGATGGATCCTTGGTTATACGAGAAAAAATCCATATTTATCTGAGATAACAGAAAGTATGTTTAATATTTTTATGAAATCTGAAACCAGCTCAAATTACATTTTGGTGCCAAAATATTACGTCATTTATTAATAATCTCGTAACTACTTCTATAGGAATGAAGCTAGAAAGCTGTAAATTTGCATATACATAGAAAACAAGTCAATAACGATGTTAAAAGAAATGAAAAGGATAAGGATTGAAAAGTTTTTTTTTTATATTTTTTTTTATTTGACCCTCTTGTGTGTCCAGAACGAATTTTCGGTCGTCTGAAAAAAAGGTATAGTGCGAAGCTTGTATTTATCCAATCGTTATAATTCAAACGTTGTTAGTAAGCTTATATCCTTGGCTATACAACTCAAAAAACTGCATCACGTTACGGTAACGAGAAGTTATTCAAATCGTGAAATGAAAATAAAAAACTTTCACTCGATACATTTTGCCGCGCAAACACTCTCCGATGGAACTTACGTAATAAATAATCTCTTAAGTACTTTTAAACTACTAAACCTAAACATCTGAAATATATCAGGTGTATAGATTACATGTAAATAATCATATCAAAAGAAGAACCAAAGTCGTAGGTGGTATAGTTTTTGAATAAAAAAAAATTACGCTTCCATAGTTTTCCCGCCAAAATTCTTTAAAAAAAATCGCGTTGTTTTAATCTCGATACTACTTTTAAAATATTTATCCCAACAATCTGTTATAATTCATGGGTAAAGAACCATGGTAAATACTCATATTAAAAGAAAAAGCAAAGTTATAGGTAGAATAGTTTCAGAAAAAAAAAATAAAAAAAAAAATTTAAAAATTGCTGTTTTTCGCCATTTTTGTCGTCTGTTCAAACTCCTTTTCCTGTAAAATTTTCCATAAAAAGGTCTATTGTCATTTCTTTTCCCGTAAAGCGAATATGATGAGGATTGCATTGGTACCAAGAAAATTATATGTTGATTGGAGACTGCATCAAATAAAATGGATTTTAAAACAAAAAACGTCAAAATCTGCAAAAATATATTTACATTTCGCTGTTTGATCCACTCAAACTAAATGAATGAAAATGTTATTTTTGTAGGGTATAGGTGATATATTAGGGTATGGGGATATTAGGGTGACATGTTAAGGTAATGAAAAACAACTTTGTACTAAAAAAAAACGTGACGGGGCGTCGAGGGAAAAAAAACGTGGACAGTTTACGCACAAATGCGCCATACCCGATGTACAGATTCTACATAATAGGGGGTAAGTTTATAATAGTACTAAAACATTAAGAGCTATTCAGGTGAGTACGACAAAATACCCTACATAGATTGTTTCCCGGAACACTACGACTAATAAGGCGACAAAGTTTATACTTGATGGAGGTCGTAGCTTTCCAGGCGAGCATAACAAAATGCATTACTACCATGTACTAAAACTTAAATGTTCGCTGAATTTACTGGATATCTGTATAGACTATGGCAAGTACTATCGTTGGTATTGGTGCATGGCGATATTATTGCCACGTATCAGGCTACAGTGCTGTTGTTACTATTGATTAGTCATGTAATATTCATCGATAGATACTCGATATTGTATCATTAGTCTGCTATCAAATGGCAACACTAATTAAAATCATTAATCTTACTATCTTGTCAATGGTTCTACTTCATATTATGGGGTCAGTCTGATGATAATGATGATAGCCTCACCGGAGTGAGGCTACCAAGATGTGTACAGTGCAGCTACTCTGGCACTGCAGACCCAAAGGTGCTCCATTGTCTTACAGGCTTGCCACAGTGTACACAGCATTCGACTGGGGACTCCGTGTTCTCTTTAATACGTTTTAACTCATTAATTATAAATAAAAAAGGAGTACTAACACACCCACCGTGTAATAAAATAATAGAACAAGTTCAAAGGACAATTTTCTGGAAAAGAAACAGAACAATAGTAGGTAAAATCAACAGGCGTGTTAGAATAATTTAAATAATTATTAGGGATCGAATACGTCCCGTGGCTTCCGAGTAAATTAGATGCTTATAATCAGAGCGAGTGCTCTGCTGCATCTGCGAGCTCCCGACGGGCGCTGCATGCAATGCAGCACGGGGAAACCACGTACTTAATGTAATGCTTCACTCAAACTTGAAGAAAACATTGTAAACGGTCAACATACTTCCCTTTTCGAAACGAAAAATAGACGTGGGCAGCAACGCCTTCTGAAGTACTGCCAACCCCAAGACGCTAGAACGGTGTACATCATGGTTGTTGATAAATTTTATTTGATTGGCGGTTGATTGTATAACTTAGTCGCGGTAAAAAGAGAATGTTCTTGAATACATGCACTTGATGGGGACATTTAGTTGTTGTCGAGTCATGCCCCATTGGCCGGTGGCTGGTGGTAAGAGAGAGATTAGGAGTTATCTTGGGCGCCGGGAGGAAGTGAGCAACGGATTGTTGTTGGCGGGCGGATTGATCAATTCTTTAACTGTAGGGTGTTTAGCGATAAGTCCCTTTCGACGGAGCGACTGGCACGTCGTCCGAAGGTAGGTCGTTCCCGCCCACGTGCCTAACAGCACATATATCGGCTGGTGTCTTCCTGTGATATTCCAGGAGCCCAGTCGAATACGCCACGACATCGTGGTACAGTTTGGGACTACGGGGATTGAACAGGGCCCTGCCCAAACAATTATTTTGCCGTTATATGAACTTATTTTTTGTTTTGCTGAGGTTTCACTATATCACTCGTGGGTTTTTTAAATTTAATAGCAATTACATAACTATTTGAAAATGAAAATACGGTAGCATTAATTTCATTCGCTTTATTCGTAAAGAAATGGAATAGTATCCCAATCTGTCACAAACACATGTACATTCATACCATCAGAATCAGGACTCAATATCACCAATTATTTTACACCTTAGAAATTTCTTAAACTAATAATATACATAACTGTACTACATATATATTCAATTAGAATTTTAATAAGTATTTAATGCTGACACAATCAAAGCTCAACTTTACTCCTTTGATTGTAGTTTGATGTAGTCTACAACTGGACAAAAATGAATTCTGCTTTAACTTTGCAGAGACATTCCACCTAATTTTAATAGATATCTTGATAATGTATTTCAACTAAAACGGTACCTAAAATTTTAGCTCATTATTGTGAACTAAATGACAAGGACAGCACATACAAAACATAAATGAATCTGTTTTTTTTTCTTTTAATTTAGGAAATATAGCCAGCCTAATTCATTAATTAATGTCATCGGTTTTGCATTTTCTTTCTATGCTTATTTGCCAAACGATCCAAGGCTGATTTTAATTCAATGTAAGATAAATCCTCAATCTGATAAAAAAATAATGGTCTGCTATTGTCTATTAAAAAACAAATGGCTAAGCAGCCACAGCCGCTGGATACCCTTATTTATTTTTTTATTTATACTATACTTATAAAAATATAAAAACAACTAGGGTAGACTACTCAATACCATAGAGCTTGAGCGTCCGGTCCATGCTGGTAGATGCTATGTAATGTGCATTCTTGCCGAAACGCACTCCAGTGGCTGAAGCAGTGTGATCGTTGAACACCTTCAGTTCCTGCCACTGCCGGCACAGGTATACCCTCACATCGCTACCTGCCACAGCCAAGTATGTACCGCTCTGGTCGAAGCACAACTCCTTGATCTGATACCCTTCATCCAGTTGTATAGTCTTGAAGTTCTTCAATTTCCGCAGATCCCAAAGTTTCACGCAGGCATCCTCAGCCGCAGTCGCCAAGTAATACCCGTTCTCTGAGAAGGATATGGAAGTGACAGGACCTACATGTCCAGGGAAGTTGGCGACGTTGCTCTGCTCCTTCAGATCCCAGATCTTGACTTGTGAGTTCTCCGTGCCCGTGCCGAAGATGAGTCCGTCGGGATGGAACTGCGCCGTGGTGAGCGAGACGCCGGAGAAGTCGCTCACCTTGGTGAGCAGCGTGCCGGTGCGGATGTCTGAGAAGGCCCAGTGCTGGTCGGTGGAGGTGGACAGCACGTAGTCTCCCGTCGGGTGCAGCGACAGGCCCGTCACCTCACCCTCGTGCGAACGGAGTATCACGCTTGTCTGAGATCTAAATGGAAAATGTGTTTTGTTAGACTTTTGTATGACAAAAGGTATCAATTAACTGTTTATGTATTACTTGTCTAAATTCAAGTAGAAGTTTCAGATCTTCGCCTGCTTCGTCTATAACAAAACAAACTACGAAGAATATTTACTTGGTCTGTAATATTTAGACCCAAGATATTTCAATGGAAAACTTATTTGTACTAAATAAAATTGTTTTTCTTTTTAATCTAGAAAAACATGGAATTTTTATAGAATATATATAGAAAATTCCTTTTTGTATAAAACTATTGGCTTCAAAATGTTCTTTGGAACTCACCTCTAAATATCCCTATTGGTACATTATTGATAGTTCTCTTACTGCCTGTGACGTAGGAACACGCCTAACTATAAACAATAGGTCACACTACAACTATTCAACCTAAGCAAGATGAAAATCGTGAAAAATGTACATTTAGTTACTTACGTAGGAACATTCCAGACACGAATAGTGTGATCGGGCGAGGCAGTGATGACAGTGTCCTCGTCTGGATGGTAGATGACGCGCGTGACCTTCTTGGTGTGTCCCTTGAGGATGGCCACAACCTGCTCCGTGTCCTTGTTGAAGACCGTCGCGTTGCGGTCGTTGCCGCCCGTCAGCAACTTGCTGTGGTCCGAAGGGTTGATGTCCAGGGACAGAATACCGGGCACGGAGGCTGAGTGAAGACCCTATAAATATACATAGAGTAAAGTGATGCTACTGAATTTTCGTGATGATATAATGGAGTAAATGAAACTATTGAAAAAGTAAGCGCTAGATCCATATCTTCCTATCCATATAGGTACTGCATATCAGCTTTAAACACTGTTGGTTGTTGAATTACACAATCTTTATAGCAATCATTGTCGTATTTTTAATTCTAATAATTTTTCTTATATTTTCTTGTCGCCCCTGCATGAAAAATGTTCATTTTATTTCGCTATATCGTATATAATTCTAAATATAGATGGTGTTATGTGATTCTGTCTATCTCGACATACAATTCTTTTAAGATCAATTAGCCAGCCGCTAGCCTATATAAAAATAGCTAAGTGGTTAGCGCCGCTTACGCTCCTGGCCCAGCGGCGACAGATGTAATGTACGTTACCGGATGCGAGGCGAGCGTGATGAAGGCCCGTATCTGTTCGTGCGACAGCAGCCCCTCGGGCACGGTCCGCCCGCGACGCTTGCGCTCCTGCGTCAGTGCGGTGGCGCGCTCCTGCAGCCGCGACACCACCTCCATGGACATGCCCACCGCCGTCGCGCCCACGCCGCCGCCCAGCCCCACTCCCTCCGCCTGGAAAAAACATATACATGGATCATAATCAACTATCTTCTATCACTTAACTTTATATGACATTGTGATATTGGCAAATAAAACCATAACTTTGGCAGGCATTCATTTGGCAAGAATCCACTAGACATTCCAAAACAATTATTATATACATACATATAAAATGGTATATGAATATTTATGACAATATTGGCAATTGAGGTTACCTGGTGAGCAGGCTGTGGAGTGACAATGCCGGCTTGTGGCTTGAGCGTAGCGAGGGCCTCGCGAGCGGCCGTCACTTCCTTGGTGAGTCGCGCGATCACGCGACACGCGGCGTCATGCTGGTACAGGGCGTGGCTTAGCTCCTACAACAACAATTATCGCTTCTTTTAACAGTTATATATTTAGGTCTCCTGTGGACATTTTAGGGCTTATTTCAAAGAATGTGTGATATAGCCAAGGAAATGGTGGGTAAATTTTTTTTTTGTGGCATTCTGTGGCATATCTAATAATAAACAACTAGAAAAAATTATTATCACTTTTTTTTGTTATTGTGTTGGGCCAAGCTCGAGGCCCACCTGATGTTAAGCGGACTAACCTCTGCCAATAACAGATGCCTTTCATAACAACTCATGAATTGGACTGCGCCCGTCACCTTGAGACATAGTTATTAAGTCTCATGTGCCTGTAATTTGACTGGCTTACGTGCTTGGCGATAGATTTTCTACTTGAGGGTGGTCGCTAGCCAGGCGGGCAGTCGCAAAATGCCCTTCCACCATGCGGTGAAGCTCAAGCCCGCGGCGGGATACGAACCATAGACCTGCTGCGCGGCAGTCCATAGTCAATGCCACTGAGCCATCATTGCTACATACACATGTTCCCAATACTATTATTTTTAAAGGTTTGTACGAACTTTGTGTCAGAATATGCAATAAGTTACATCTTAATTTAATACAGAACTTGCCTGTCTCGCAGTCTGCAGCTGCTGGCGTTGAGTGAAGACGTGCAGCATAAGGGCATCCCACTCATCCTGCATACTCTTCAGTGTCGCCGGTATGGATGTAGCACTTGGTGGTTTTGGTTTCACAATTGGTGGGGCTGAGGAAAACAAAACAATATTTTTATGTTTACTAACGTTTTTATACATTTCACTCAGTTTTAGGCGAAATTCGTATATATTATTATTTTATATAATATATTTTTAATGAGAAAACTTTTATCCCTTCCCCTTTACCCGCACAAGAAATGTATTGTAACTATGATAAAAACCTTAGTAATAATCTAGGCAATACCTAACAATGACACATGTCTGATGATGGTTAGGCTTAAGGTGCTATGGTAACTGAAAATTCAGTCACAAAAGCTAAAATAAACAAAAGCATGCAATTTATAAACTCGGCTCTGATATGGCAAACATGTATTGAACAAAGGAATCGAATAAGCATAGTAGCTTAATGGTATTATTAATCGTACATATCATTTAAGAGGCCTGAAAAAATAACTAAAAAAAATTACCAGTTCACTTTTTAAATTGTGTGGTCCAATCATTTGTCTATATGATTTTTGCTTAGCATGTGATAGTGATTGAAATCATATCATGAAATGTAATAGTTCAACTTAATTTGTTCAACAACCCTATATTTAAAAAAAAAATATTTCTGCCATTACAAAAATAACTATATATTACTGTCCTTATATTCAAAATGAAAAGTAGTGTTTAACACTGGAGAAACTCATCAAATCCTGCTCAGACTATAGCCGCCGTGCATCTAGATACTTCATTATAAGAATTGATTCCATTCGAAGCTTATATAACAATCTATAAGCTTCGAATGGAATCAATTCAAATTTATTCTGTGCGCCTCATCTGTACAAACAAAAAAGGGGTCCCAGTTGATGGTCAATAGTTGCATTTACAGAATTATCCTAAAATCTGCATGTATCCTTGGCTATAAGAGAATAAAACCCATATTTTTCTGGAAGAATGAAAAGTATTTCAAATATTTTTTCTGAAATCTGAAACCAACTCAACTTACATTTTGTGCGCCAAAATATAAAATACTAGTTTTTCGGGCGCGGCTTCGCCCGCGCGTATGTCGCTTATCGCGCAAAAACATTTACCTCTTTTTGCGCAGTTGGATAAAAACTACCCTATGTTTTTCCCGGGCCTCAAACTATTTCCATACCACATTTTATTCAAATCGGTCCAGTAGTTTTGGCGTGAAAGCATAACAGACAGACAGACAGAGTTACTTTCGCATTTATAATATTAGTACTGATTATGTCATATACTTTTACAGTAATGAACCTAGAATACTGTAATTTTTCATCATATAGGGAACAAGTCAATAAAAGAAATTAAAAGAAATTAAATAAGTAATTTTATTTTTAAAACTATATTTACATTTTGCTCTTCGGTCTACTCAAAATAACTGGATAAATATGTTATTTTTATATAATATAGATGATATATAGGGATTTGAGGTATTTTGATATGAGGATGACATGTTTAGGTAATGAAAAACAACTGAGTACAAAAAAAAACATCATGGGACATGAATGAAATACTTGGAAAATGCATCGAGAGATGTGTCAGACCCTTTATGCAAAATATAGCAAATAGGGGTTAATACAATGTTTGGTCCGTGTCAGAATCCTCTTCGTTTCTTTGTTTTTAAAGCCTTAGTTCTTTATTTGTTCCATGCTCATTATTTTTGGCATATTTTTATTTCAAATTTCAAATATAGAAAGAAATTTTAAGACATAGTGAGCAATATGTAGTTTGGCTTTCATACAATGCATATTGTCAGTGTGGGAGTTCGAAACACTGTGGGAGGCAGCAAACTCTGGTGGTGGGGAGCAACTAGTCGCCCACCAAGGCCAATACGCTGAACCCGTAGTTACCAACTGTCTAGTAGCAGTATGAATCCTTTTATTCTTGATCATTTAATTTTAGAGTAGATTTTTTTAATACTTGTTATTAAAAAAATCTACTCTAACTCTCCATTAGTATATAAGTTAGTGATATCAGCAAAAATAAACGCAATTGTCAGTTTTAAAACTGAAATAATCTTATTCAAGGGAATGCTACAACTTACTTTTGATTTCAATAAGGTCCTCAACCCGAAGTTCTTTCCCGTTGATAGGGTCCACACTATTTTCTATGATATACTTTTCTATTACTCGTTTTTCGAATACAGCCCCTGACACAGGGGACACCACCGGAGTCTCCGGGACCTCATTAGAAACTACAAACAAGAAAGTAAGGTTATGTTATTTAGTAGATTTTCATTTGTATCTTTTTATTTCAAACAAACATAAACTCATATGATTAATAAACATATTTGTCATTAACTAACATTAAAAGATGTATTGAAAATAGCGAAATATCAATGATGCTGAATTCGCGAAGATACGCAAGAGTTAAAAACAAATATGGTTATTGAGACTAAGAATAAAATATAAATTTCTTACTTGCGCAATATAAAGCCATTTCGGGTGTATAATACCTGGTAAAAAATAAACAAATTGGCTCAAAACCGCGTGAAAACAAATACCCAAACAATACAGATTTTTTTTCTTGTTTTTCTCAAAGATTACAGACTAATAAATTATAGCCAGCCGATGAGCCAGCCCTGTTTCCACAGATTGTCTAGTCCTCCCGTTTCTGCTTTTAGAAAAGGGTCCTTTTTATTCTGTGGATTATGTCAATCAAAGATATTCTGATCATGGAAGTAATAAGTACTACGTACAACAGGAATGAGCTGTTGTCGCAAAATTGAAGCCGAACGAGAGCTCAGTAACTGTACCTCTTATCCCTCTCTGGCAATGGTGACAATATTTTATTATAAAATCTAACGTGGTTTTCACTCATTTTAGTAAATAATACGGGATAACTCACGTTAATCAGTCAGATAGCTCCGACTATAGTTTCAACCACATTCGGTGGTCTCTTTCAAGGAGAGCTCGGGACGCCCGCGTTGAAGTCTCGCTTAGCACTCGGTGGCAATATTGAAATATGATTTAAGGACAATCCTTTTATTATAAAAAATGATTTGTGATCTGACGTCAGCAGATCATTGCTTCAGATGGATTTTAATCGAAGATGCTAATGATAAACTTGCCCTTTGCGGCACTGTAGATTTCCTGTTTTTGCTTGATTTTCACCTTCTGCACTGGTGCTTGTGGTACACGACATGCAGTTGGACTGAGATATAATTACGATAAACTACCTATTGTGGTATATTTCATTAATTAGGTAAGAAAAAACAGTAAAGTTTACATTTAAGTGTAATTCTAAATCAGATGTTGTTAAATAAAACAGTCTTGTGAAGTTTCTGCCGCAAACCAAGCTTATTCCTTATATGTTTCATTGTTTCTAATTTTGCATTATGAGATAAACTAACATTGGGATCTTTAAAAAATCTGAAATTGAAACAAAGTCATTTTAATAGAGAAAGGAATAAAATATACATAGGTATTTAATTTATTTGTTCTTGAACTAGAATTGGATAGTCATGCATGGTCACCGTAATTCCTCACTAACAAATTATGTTTAAAACTATCACCTGTTAAAAGATAAACCACAATCAGGATAATACTCGCTACCGCAAGCCTCCACGACACAAATTCTCCCCATTTTTACTAAAATTCTTCAAAAATATCACGTAATCAAAAAACACTCCGTTATTAACGTCCGAGTCGGCAATTTCATGTGGGGTTGTCAAGTCCGTATTTCATACAAATAAAAGAAAACCTATACGCCAATCGCTAAATTTTTGCGTTAGTATGGCTTTACACGTAACAATTTGAAGCGCTCGTAGCGAAGTTTGCTTAGCCATTCTGAATCGATCAGCAAAGTTAAGCAACGTCCGCCGCGGTCAGGAGTTGGATGGGTGACCACTGGTGACATTACTACTGAGCGCTTCCGTGCTTCGGAGGGCACGTTAAGCCGTCGGTCCCGGTTGTTGTCTTAGGATGGCAGTCGTTACAGCATGGTGGTAGGGCACTTTGCGAATGCCCGCCTGGCTAGCTACCACCCTCAAGTTGAAAATCTGTCGCCAAGCACCTAACGGTGTGTTCCGGCAGCTGTCCTTGAGAGCCAGTAATTCTAGGTTAGCCTGTACAACATCTTCGATCACATCATCACTTAACATCAGGTGAGATAGTGGTCAAAGGCTAACCTATAATGTATAAAAAAAAAAAAAAAAACAAATAATATTGCTTTAACATGTTGGTACAAAATTATTATTTATGCTTAGGAACATTTTAGAAGTAAATGTTTTTACTTCATTACATTACATCAATCGCATATTTTTCGAAAAACAACGAAAGGATTGAAATCGACTTAGCTGTGGCAACTCTAGGTCACTGTTAGAACGAGACACAGGGTTCAGTGGTAGCCTTCTCACTCGGCTTCATTTTTATTTTGCGCGCAACAAGACTCTTATGGCCTTACTATAAGGTTTTATTTTCTTTATTTTAGCTGCATGATGCACAGATAGAGCTCGTTCCTGTTGTACGTAGTACTTATTACTTCCATGCGTAGTACTTATTACTTCCAATACTTCCATGATATAGTCTGACTACGTTCGGTAACGAGCATGAAGCTGTAATGTAAGTAACGAGTGAGTACGTTGTATGTATTCTATCTGATCTATGCGAGTGTTTGTTTTTGTGATTTATAGTGATATTTCTCACCATGGTTCTACGATATATATGAATATGGAGCGCAGGACAAAATATATTCTTATGGAGGATGACGGGGTGCATGGCGATCCTGGTGCAGTAGTGACAAAAATATCACAATAGATAAATCTTTACCAGAGATAATTCACAATGAAGCATAACGGGAAATGAAACGGTGTGAAATATTTTCCTGTTGCGATTAGGTACTGGTTCGACTTTGATAATTCGCTCTCAACGCTACCTTGATACACAGTTAATCTTATTTCTCACGTTATTTTGCTGAGCGAGGTGCGGTCTCTGCGGCAAGTTGGACAATATTACCACATTTTTATCAACACAAATTAAGAGTTAAACCGTGAGTATGAGTGAAATTAGAAAAACATGATAATATCATACGAGTCATATTAAGACATAGGAGTGAGGTAGAAACTAAATAATAATATGATAGTGCTCATTGTCATTTTCTAAGAAAAATTTCAACGCTTATATCTCTGAAAATATATGAGATAGGTGAAGTATTTGCTCTCTCAGAAAGAGTCTTGATGGGTAAAAGTGATGAAAATGTTTACCTAGGTATAGGTGTGAGTATGGGTAAGATCCGATAACATCAAAACGTCGTCTGCCAAGTAAAAGTGGATGGAAAATCTCAAAAACTGAGAGCTTGTTTTTGGCTTATTGAAAAGAAAAAAAAAATGCCACTGGCGCGTCGTAACAAAATTCAAATCCTTATATTTTTATAGAAACTATAAGAGATAGGTCGGGTGTTTCTTCTCCGAGTAGGCGCGTTGGGTGGTTAAAATAATGCAAAGCAAAAGTCAAGCAGGGGCAACCTAATTATGGAAAAACCTGTCAAAATGAAAATGTCGTCTGCCAGGTAAAATTGGATTGCATATCTCGGAAACTATGGGACTTAGGGATGAGGTTCATAATTCCAAAACTAAATATGACTGGGCTCTTTGTCGTTTATTGAAACTTAGAAATGCAATGTCATAGATATTTCTATATATTTATAAATCTTTGGTAAAAATCGGTTTAAGCAATATGTTAAGAGTAGGAATAGAATGATGATGTCACAAATAGTAACCCGTATGAATAATAGATGGCATCTGTCTTTTCCTACTACACAGTTTGTGATTTCTTAAACAACAAAAATGCTTGGACAATACCGCCATTACTGCCTCTGCCAAGCTACCAAATGTCACCTACGTAATAACAAATATTGTAATCATTTTATAATATAGTTTCTATTGTAACACAGTTTTAAAAAACGCGGCAGTATGTACAATATCGAATATATCTAGGTATATAAGATTAGGGCTCTCTCTTTATATGAATAGAAAAAATAGAATAAATGATTTTGACTTTGAAATCGTCTCAAATCGAACGCACCTGTCTGTCCTCAGTACCTTTTATTTTGGTTCTAAATTAGACTCGTATTATTTGTACATTGACATTCCGCAATGCTAAAAGGAAGTCGCGCAGTTCCCAATACAGATGAATTCAAAGAAAAGAAAGTCTAGTATATTTAGCTAATAAGCTTGGAGGGATAAGGCAGATGAGATGAAGTCTGTGTAAAGGGAATAATAATAGGAAGGCGCGCAGCATGGCAATTTTTTGTCAAGGTTGTATACCACATAGTCAATAAAGATTACGCGAGAAAAGTACCTTTTTTTATGGGATTGCGACGGAACAAGGACGAGGCCCATCTGATTTAATGGTAACCTCTGCCTTATCTGCCTGTAACAGATGCACTTCTTCACAGGCGCCGAACTGCACTGCGCTCATTACCTGAGACATACAGTTGTAAGTCTCATGTCCCTATAATTTTACTGGCTCTCAAGGACTGCTGCCGGAACTCACTGTTAGGTGCTTAGCGATAGATTTTCATAAGGATGGTAGCTAGCGTCGCGAGCATCCGCAAAATGCCCTTCCAACCATGCGGTGAAGTTGTATATGAATGCACCAAAGTCAAAGTCAAAATCATTTATTCAATTTAGACGTCTACGACGCTCTTATGAAGGTCAATTACAAATTTTAATATTGAAATATACTACATTGTACTGCCACGTTCAGCAAACAAAAATTATAGAGCCACTGCGAGAAGAACGGGCAAGAAACTCGGGGCCATTCTTTTAAACGTTTTTTAAAACTGTGTTAAGTACATACTATATAGTAAAATTATTACAATACTTAATTTACATTACGTAGGTGTTAGGCGCTAGCTTGGCAGAGGCGAACCAGTCCAAGCATTTTTGTTGTTTAAGTAATCACAAACTGTGTAGTAAGATTTCTTTATCAAAATATTCTTCACATGAAACTTGAATTTTCTTTCTGTGAGCGTTGTAATATGTTTGGGCAATTTATTATAAAACCGCACACAATTTCCTAAGAAGGACCTTTTATTTGTCTTTGCTAATCTAAAACCTGGCACCGCTATTTTATCTTTATTCCTAGTGTTATAATCGTGAGTGTCACTGTTTGATTTAAATTTGCTCAAATTTTTACGAACATACATAATATTTTCAAATATATACAGACTTGGTAAGTTAAAATATCAATTTCTTTAAAAACATCTCTCAGGGATTCCCTAGGATCCATTTCATATATGGCTCGAATTGCACGCTTTTGTAAGATAAAGATTGTCTCTATCTCAGCAGCAGCTCCCCACAGCAATATACCATAAGACATAATACTGTGGAAGTACGCGAAATAAACGAGCCTAGCCGTAGCTACGTCTGTTAGCTGTCTTATCTTACGAACTGCATATGCAGCAGAACTAAGTCTTCCAGATAGATCATGTATATGTGGATTCCACTGTAAAGTTGAATCCATTTTAATTCCCAGGAAGACTGTCGCATTGTCAAAAGTAAAATCACCGCAGTCCATGCTATACCCGCTTCAAAAGCAATGATAGTACCTTTATATCTTGCTATTTTATAGTAACCGGTCTGCACTAGAGGTGTGTCACTCTTCGCTGAAACGACTCAGTGAGTCGTTTCTTTAAAGTGATTCACTGATTCAAATCTTTAACACCGCTTCAAATGCATAATTCGCTCATTTGCATCTCGGTTTCAATCGGCACGCGACGCTCGCTGACACGAATGAGTGAGATAGATAGACTGTTCGAAGCGCGTCGGTTCGCGCAGTTGATACAATCTCAACAAAGATATGTTTTTGCCAGCACAATTTTTTTAGTCTGCACCTGGCCCCAAAATATGCCTACACTGCATATTCACTTGACCATCTGCCTAAACTTAGACAACTCATGTGAGGTCGGTGACTATTTTGAAATTGTTGTGTTGGTTTTATTGCTTCTTTAGCTATTCAGTGATGGGATGATAGATATGTAGCTGCAAAACTAAACTGTACCCCCCGATTTTGTAATCATTCGTTTTTTTTCTTTTGTTACCTATAGAAGCAATTTTAAGGAAGTATTCAGGTCAAAACTTCACGGATAATGTGAGCATTAGGATGGTAGGGTCATGCTGTGCGTAATGTGCGGCAACAACCTACTATAGATTAAAGTATTATGTCAATAATATACATTTATATTTTAAAAGTTTTATTTCAAAGAACAACTTTCGAGAAGTGCCGATAAAATGGCACATATAGCTATTAAACTAATAGCCATGTAAAAACTTATATACTATGTATTTCTATTATGTACATACAGATCCACTTTAAAATACAGTTGCGGTCTGGTCTTATACAGATGTAACAAAATAACAATTTATTCTCATTCTTCAATAGACAGAGTACCTTACCTACAAATTAAAAATCAGTGATATTTATAACAATGCTCAGTGCTGCACTTTCCAAAAATCTATATTTTATACTAACAATAGGTATACCCTTATTTTAAAAGAATAAACATTCTTCATCCTTCAAATAATTGAACTTTCTCTCTTTTTCTACATTTCGTATTATATTACATAAATCATTAACTATTCTAAAGCAAAATTTAAATCCTAGCCTACATATAATTTTTGACCTAAATTTAAAACACATTTCATAATTATATCAAAATTAAGTCTTTAAGGTTATGATTAAAAATATCATTCTAAGTAATATACATAAATCATAAAAGTTAGGAGTAAACTGAAAAAAATAAAAACAAGATTCATGAAAATAAAAAATAATTCTAGATTGCACTAATACCTTAATATTATGAATTTATATTAATTTACATAAATATCTTTTGGGTCACATTTAAAATGAAATAATCAATATTCATAAATATTATTACTAAACACATTATTTATTTTTTAATGTTGACTCATTCCATATCTACAAGTTTATTAGTTGTTGAATTAGTAAAATAAATGTTATTCACATGAAAAAACAATGTGATAAATAACTACTTGTGTAAATTATTTACTTTTCCTTTTATGAGTCCCATCCCAAGTGAAGATACACATTAAATTTAGATTTTTTTTAATTTTTATCCAGATTTAGTAAGTCACAAAACAGATCACTACAATCACAACCCTCACAATTAAAGCATGATTTATAATTAATCTATTTTGTGCTATTTATGAAATCATAAAATTTTGTAAAATAAAAATCTTATAACTTTACATATATATTAAATATTGTCAGTTTTATTTACAAAGCTTAATATCTACATGACTGAATTCTAAATAAAGATAAAAACAGTATAGGTTGCTGCATTAAATTAGTCAGTACAGTTTTAAGTCAAATAAATGATTAAGCAATTACCTGTTTATTAAGGAAGGACACACTTTTTATAGAACAATTTTGATTTACTTATTCTCTTGATGAAAAAAAAATGCTTTCACTAACCAAGTTCGATATATATAATATGTTATCATATTTGAATTTATTAAGATAATAACATTTACTTTTCAACTTATCGACCGGTAACATGATATTTTTTTAAAATTTATATGACACTGGCGAACTGGTAACTCTTGGGTATATTGTTAACACATAATATTATAAGGATAATAGCCTGCATTTGGCATCACATTACACAGAAATAATAACCTAACAAAAGTCTCTGCTGATTCATTGATCACTACAAAAATATGTACACCTCGGAGAACTCATAATCATGCAAAAAAGCTGGAGAGCAAAGTCTTTAATGTCAATAAAACGTAGTGCTTCAACAACGTCGTCTTTTTTTAAAATGAAATTCCATCAAATAAGTCCATCGCACTAAAAACACATTAAAATACAGCCAAGCACTTTGTAAAGTTACTAGCTTCGACTCCCTCATAGTCTTTGCACAAAGCACCTACATGTCATGAGAAACACAAATTTTTAATGTACCCATTTACAACAGATGCAGCGATTGGATACCAACAACAATATAGTTCGAAGCTTTCACAAGCGATCACTAAAACGTTCCAAAATGCAATAGAGAAATTAACGCAGGTTATATAGCAGCACAATTAAGTACAACATCTATATGTACTATCTAAAAGCAGAGTGTATACCTCTGTTAAATAAATATTTATCACTGCACTCGGATCATGCCCATAGGGGTATTCGCAAAGAACTGAGTTAGCAGGTAACACAACACTGGACGCGAAAGGTTTAAATGTCGGAAGGCGTTGGCGTTGGCACAGGTGATCAGGAGAGGAGTGTCCGTAGGTGCCTCACGATGGCATAGAGCTTGACGGCGGGCCCGAGCCGCAGCCTCGCCACGTGCACCAGCTCGTCCCGCGAGCACATGACGAGCTCGGCGCCGGCGAGCCCGGCGCTGCCCACGCGGACCGCAGCCTCGCCGCCCGCCACCACATTTACCAGCGCCACCACATCCTCCTGACAAACAAAAACATCATTATTGTACGTTATGTATCACGAAACGCTCATATGGGAGTTGATAAGCAAACTGTGTATTTAATTATGTACTTATTTATTGTGCTGATATCCAGAATTTTCATTGATTATAATGAGTAGAAATAGCTTTGTTATTGTAAAATATTACAAGAATCACATGTTATAGACATGTATATTCGTAAGAAAAAGTCCCTTGTATAATTATCCATTGACAGGATATCTATGTGAACCAGAAAAGGATTTTTTTACAGCTAAGGCCCATCTCTCCACAATTTTCTCTAATTTTTGCGCATGCGTAATGTATCTTATTTATTTTAAATTCAATCGTGATGGAACAAACACGAGGCCCGCCGGGTATGTACCGCTCAATAATAGTTTCTACCGCAAGAGGTATGGTGGCAGGACTTCCACGGTCGAAATAGCACAAAGAATTCTACTGCTATTTAGTTGCTGGCCAGGTATTATTGCTGGTGTTTTTTTTATACGGCCGACAAAACTTATGGTGTCAAAATAAATTGTAGCCTATGACAGTTAAAGAAATACAATTTTAGCACGAAATTTCTGCAGAAATAGCCGAGCCCAGGTGGCCGAGCGGTTTAGGCATCCGGCGCGAAATCGGAGGACGCGAGTTCAATTCCCGCTCTGCAATTCTGTACTTCAATAATTTGTAAAAATAAAATTGTAGCTATTTTTTCTTTTATTTTTTATTTATTTATTTTCTTGATGACCAAACATAAAAAAAACACTTGAAAATGGGTACACTGACGTTTTATTGGTAGGTACTGAATAGAACAAAATGTTGGTAATATTTTGAAGTAAATCTGTCACTGTGTGTAGCCATTCTGGTGGACACAATAAAATTGGCCACATAGTTTTTTTTTTTTTATTGCTGATAGGTAATCCTTTGACCACAATCTCACGTGATGGTAAGTGATGATGTGGTCGAAGGTGTTAACAGGCTTAACCTAGAATTACTGGCTCTCAAGGACAGCTGCCGGAACACACCGTTAGGTGCTTGGCGACAGATTCTCAACTTGAGGGTGGTCGCTAGCCACGCGGGCATTCGCAAAAATGCCCTTCCACCATGCCGTGAAGCTCAAGCCCGCGGCGGGATTTGAACCATGGACCTGCTGCGCGGCAGTCCATAGCCAAAGCCACTGAGCTATCACTGCTTCAAGATATAACATATAACATAGATACTAGTAGAACTGACCTGTGACCACCGAGTGGGGTCCGCCGGCAAGCCGAGCGAGGCGAGGTGCGCGAAGAGGGGCGGCGGAGGCGGGCGGGTGCGGCGGGGCGGGGGCGGGTGCGGGGCGGCGGCGGGCGCGGCGAGAGGGGGCGCGGCCGCGGGGGGGGAGGTGCGGGAGTGTGTCCGCTGCGAGTCGCTGCCCGCGCGCCAACGCTTGCCGCCGCTACTCGACACCGACTCCTCGTCAGACGCCTGACAATAATATACACAATGCTGTATTATTGGGACAAATTACTGATTTTTTAATCTATTCCGTGGTCACAACTTATTAACCAAGAATCAGAATTCAGCAATGTCTTACGGCACGAGCTATAATCCCAAAATTACAATGTTATAATAATTATCGGTACCTATGCGTCATTGTACACGTTTCAAAACTAAATAGTCTTGTTTGTAGTTCAATTCAGTTTGGCTACAGATGTCGCTACGTCCCATGAAGGCAGTTGAACAATACGAATGAAAGGATACCTTTGAGCTGTGACTCACTCACTACGATAGCTCAATTGGCAGAGCATGTCCTGGCTATAGAGACAGATGGTCGCGAGTCGGAAATCCGCTCGCAGTACATTTTTTTGCCATTTATTTTAAAGCTAGCGTTTAGCAGACGTTAATGCAAAAATTGCAATGTTAGGTTTAAACTATCTTTATAACAAGTTTAATCCAAATCGGTTCAGCGTGACGGAGTAAAAAATCATACACACTCACTCGCTCACAAACTGTCATAGTTATAAGTGTGACATTTCGTAGCACAATACTGACCTCTCCAGTTTCCACAACCGAAGTTTCCACGCCCTTGCGGTAGTAGTTACAACTACTACCGCCTACCCAAGCGTCATCAGTACATAGTATAAAACACAGTCCCGCTGTCTGTCCCTATATATGCTGAGATCTTTAAAACTAAGCAACGCATTTTGATGCGGTTTTCTTTAACAGATAATGTGATTCAATAGGAAGGGTTATATGTATAATATACAAGAGGAACATTGTTTTTTTTTTTATGCCTGATAGGTTAGCCTTTGACCACTATCTCACCTGATAGTAAGTGATGATGTGGTCGCGGATGTTGTTCAGACTAACCTAGAGTTACTGGCTCTCAAGGACAGCTGCCGGAACACACCGTTATATAGGTGCTTGGCAACAGATTTTCAACTTTGATAATGTGATGTCAAGAGTAACCTCTAAAAATCATGTTTGTATTGTCTAATGACAATTTATTATTTGACTGTACCATTGGCATATACACCTACAATAAGACATAATATACAAATGAGGTTTACATAATACAAATGCGCAAAGATAATTGACTGTAACGGGCGCCTTCGTGAGTGAACAACCCCGTTCACATTCATGTAACAATACTTTAACATGTAGATAGACAGTTTTAATTTCTTTTGTTGATAGGTAAGCCTTTAACGACATCACCTGATAATGTGGTCGAAGGTGTTAACAGCCTTAACCTAGAATTACTGGCTCTCAAGAACAGCTGCCGGAACACACCGTTAGGTGATTGGCGACAGATGTTCTACTTGAGGGTCATTCGCAAAATGCCATAAGGACTGGCATCCTAAGACAACAGCCGTGCCTTCCGAAGCACGTATGCGCTCAGTAGTAATAGCACTAGCGATCACCCATCCAACTCACGACCGAGGCGGACGTTGCTTTACTAAGCTGATCGGTTAAGAACGGGTAAGCAAACTTCGCTACGAGCGCTTCAAAACTTACATCATTTTTGGAGACTTCTTCGACTCGCTTATGCTTCGGCGGCCTTCCTCGAGTTCTATAACAAAAGATAAATATATTACATATATTTGAATAAGGATCTGTGACGACGATAAAAAAATAAAAAAATGATATAATTACCTCTCTCTGGGCGCATCGCTAGTGGGAGTGCTTGTGTGTATCGATTTTGAAGTTTTGCTCAGAATCCTAAAATAAATAATTTTCAATCAGCAAAACCTATGGGCACACAGGCAGGTGCCTGAAGATTGTTTTATATTGATTGTACAGTCTTTTTTACCTCTGTCTAACTCTGTTGTTTGTCTAAGTGTTGGTATTTTGAAGCAGGCAGCCGAGTGGCATTGGCTATGGACTGCCATGGTTTGAGCTTCACCGCATGGTGGAAGGGCATTCTGGGAAACCTGGCTAGCCACCACCCCCAAGTAGAAAATATCTCGCCAAGCACGTAACAGTGTGTTCCGGAAGCAGTCCTTGGAGCTAGTAAAATTACAGGCACATGAGTCTTAACAACTGTATGTCTCAGGGCAACGGGCGCAGTGCAGTTCGATGCATCTGTTATAGGCAGATGCTACCGCTTAACATCGGGTGGGCCTAGATGTTTGTTCAGTCACCATCCCATAAAAAATATGATGCAAGATGGCGCAGGATGGAAACTAGCTCTCAAGGACAATTGCTGGAACAATACTAGTGTTTGGCGATAGATGTTGTGCTTGAGGGTTACTCAGCAACTGGTAATCAGATGATCGTTCAAAATACCCTAGCGCCAGAGTTAGGATTAAAATTAAATATAAAATGGATGACATACACGTTACGTACATTACAAAGATGAGAGTAATAATAAGATTTCGACGTAAAGCAGTAGGGGTAAAAATAAAGGTTTAATTATGAAGTTGTGTTTTAACGCACTGGCCATTATGAATAAAAAATATTTCTATATATAACGGAACCACCTTCCAACACTGATAAATATGAAATAACTTGTTGGAAGTCGGTATCACGTTGATTTAAAGCACTGACCTCATATTATCATGGGCCGACTTCCACAAGTTATTTCATACTTTCCGGTTTTCATTATTTTTATAAAAATATTTTTTTCACAATTTAAACAATAAGAGTAAAAATTACTATTAAATCATCCAGGTATACAAATACATTTTGTCAGATAATTAACTATAACTTAACTCGACCGATTCTGATAAAATTTAAATGGGACCATGTGAATAGAAAAAATACATTTAAAAATAAGAATTTCTCGAATCAGTCACGGCGTATTTTATTATCAATCTATCACAAAAAAAGAATTGAGGACCCATACATTTTGAAAATTTTAGTTATAAATGAAACCAGTTCAGATTTTTTGATCCTGTCAGATTTTAGAGTGAATCTTTTATCACACGAGAACTATTTATTTTATTTATTTATTTAGTCAATTAGCACGGCTTACACCAAAATAAAAATCATTACTATAAAATCATTCTTAATTAAAAACTGGGAGAGTTTACGTGAAGCTATCGGCGTATTTTGTGATCTTTCCAAGGCATTCGACTGTGTTCGTAAACTTTCACATTATGGTATTCGTGAAAAAGCTCTGAATCTTATAGAGTCATATATGTCAGAGAAGGTTGGAATAAATGGTAATACTTTTTCTGGGTCTTTGGTAAAAATAGGGGTACCGCAGGGATACATTTTAGGACCTTTTCTGTTTCTAGCGTATAATAATGACATCATTAATATACGCTAGAAACAGAAAAAAAAAGATTTCTGCAATATTATTTATTCGCAGATGATACCTCTCTGATTTATTAAAGTAGATGGGTTTAGCCGTTCTTAATCGATCAGCTAAGTTAAGCAACGTCCGTCGCGGTCAGAAGTTGGATGGGTGACCGCTAGTGACATTATTACTCTGAGCGCTTCCGTGCTTCGGAGGGCACGTTAAGCCGTCGGTCCCGGTTGTTGTCTTACGATGGCAATCGTTACAGCATGGTGGGAGGGCATTTTGCGAATGCCCGCCTGGCTAGCTACCACCCTCAAGTAGAAAATCTGTCGCCAAGCATCTAACGGTGTGTTCCGGCAGCTGTCCTTGAGAGCCCGTAATTCTAGGATAGCCTGAACAACATCTTCAACCACATCATCACTTACCATCAGGTGAGATAGTGGTCAAAGGCTAGCTTATTAGCAATAAAAAATAAAAAAAAAAAAGTACTCTTAAATAAATAAAAAAAATAATATTTAAAGTTTTCTTTACCAAATCCAAACATTTAGCTTGGCCCAGATAAACTCTCTATTGCCAATGCAACAGTCTTGCTGGGCATCAAAATGGATTCAACTTTACAGTGGGATCTATATATACATGATCTATGATTAAGACTTAGTTCTGCTGCATATGCAGTTCTTAAGATAAAACAGTTAACAGACTTAGCTACTGCTTATGTCGCGTACTTCCGCAGTATTATGTCGTATGGTGTGTTGCTGTGGGGAGCTGCTGCTGAGATAGAGACAATATTTATCTTACAATAGCGTGCAATTCATGCCATATTTATATGAAATGGATCCTAGGAAATCTCTAAGCCCTAAGGGATCTTTTTAAAGAACTTGTTTTTTTAACTTTACCGAGTCTGTATATATTTGAAAATATTATGCATGTCCGTAAAAGATTTAGTAAATTTAAATTAAACAGTGACAAACACGATTACAACACTAGAAATAAAGATAAAATAGCAGTGCCAGGTTTTAGATTAGCAAACACGAATAAAAGGTCCTTCTAAGGTAATTATGTGAGGTTTTATATTAAAGTTTCCAAACATATTACATACAATGCACACAGAAAGAAAATTTAAGTTGCACATAAAAAACGTTTTTATTAAGAAATCTTACTACACAGTTTGTGATTGCTTAAACGACAAAAATGCTTGGACAATTCCGCCTCTGCCAAGCTATCCACCTGTCACCTATATGATTTAAACAAATTTTAGCTCTATAAATTTTGTTTGCTGAACGTGCCAGTACAATGTAGTATATTTCAATATTAAAATTTGTAATTGACCTTCATAAGAGCGTCGACTTCTAAATTGAATAAATTGTTTGACTTTTGCCCTTTTATATTCGATTATAATTTATTTTACCTTTAGCTTTTTGAGAATGATATAGCAAAAATGAGAGAAACATCGAATATGAGTTCTTAAGTGGGCCTGACGCCGCAGCAACTGCTCGTTATGTTACTTTTGTATTGATTAACGATGAACGGTAGGTGGCGATGGAAGCTGATCCGTGCCTAATTACCAAACAATTAGTATTATATTGAATTATTAGAACAGCATGGTTTGAAGTTACCTAACTCACAATATTAAATCATCTACAGCAAATTAAAAATTTAAAAAAATGGGAGTGCATCTTGATTTGACTGAAATGCAGAGAGTAGCGCGCTTAAGAGCTTGCCTGACCCTCAAACCGGTACAGAAGTGAAGGGGTTTTTTAACCGAATTATGACAATTGTTGAAAAGTAGACATCGATCTGGTAGATGATTTGACTACCACTGATTTTCTGTGACATGGGCAAGATTTTTTCTCAGGATGCAGTACATAATGCCTGCACACAGTTTTTATAGTGGAGGTCCACAGATTTATATCAGAATTGTTTAATTAAATGTTCTTTCTATTGGATGGCAGAAATATATACACAACCAGGGTAGATACTTTGATTAAATGTATATATATATATATATTACCAATTACAAAATATTTGTTATTTTATTAGCCACGGAGGTAGCGTGACTTTGTGTGGGCAATGAGGAAGCACAGGGGTGGGGCAGTCAGGGGCACGGGGGAGGGGGGGTCACGGGGTCACGGAGGAGGGGCGGCACTAGTGTACAGTAGAGTACCTGCGCTCCCTGGGCAGCGCGGCGTCGGGCACGGCGGGCGCGCGGCGGTCGGGGGGCGCGGGGGAGGGGCCGCGGTAGGGGCACGCGGAGGCCGCGTTGTGCTGCTTGTGGGCGCCGCCTCGAGCCGACCCGAGCCCGCGGCAACCGCCCACGCCGCACGGCCCGATCACTCGCAGGTCCTCCGCCGCTGCAACGGACATCCCTACATTACAACTTCAATACCTATACATGTACGTATCAATACACTTTGTACGAAGCACCACTTAGCTGATGACCAAACGGGCAACAACCGACAGCGGCCATGGTCGTGGAGGTACTTACTGAGCGGCGGTTCCAGCGGGTGGCCAGTCTTGAGGCACCAACCGACGGGATGCAGATCGGGCGAGTCGTCGTCCAACCAGAAGGAGAGGTCGTCGGGCCATCCGTCGAACGCCACGCGCACCTGGTGACCCTTTACAGCGGTGATCGTTGCAACTCGGATCAGAAACGGAACCTACAGATATAAAAAATAGCATATCGTTAAAATAACAAGACTAGTTCTAAAAGCGCTGGTACGCTTTGAATAGAACTGCTGAATCTAGTTCTTAAATGATCCAAGATCCCGGCATGTATCGATTGTTTAAAAAGTCAAATGTTCGTTAAGGAGGAAGAGGTTTCATCACCAATATCTTTGGATTTCTTCACTGAGTGTTCATTATTTCGATGAACACACACAGGTAAGACACCCAAAAAAAAAACAACCGGCACGAAAGAAAATAAAGCAAGACTGTCGTGTTATGTGTCAGACCCTGTCGAAAGCCTATCTAATACCTATAAAGAGATACGGCCAGCACTTCTCCATCCTTTTCAATCGCCTCAAAAAAATCGAGTGGCGTTCAAAAAAGATTATCAACTGACCTGTTTCGGCAAAACCTGTAGGTTAATGATAATAAATCACTGACGGGTGTAATTCACGCACAATATTTAACATCAAAATAACACCCAGAACGATATCTGCCTATCTACGTCGTATTTCTGGATAATTTTCCGTACTTGGATCTCAATCACGCTGAGAAAAAGACCAATAAGTTGCACTTACTTTAAATCTTATTCAGCTTTAAGGGACAACAAAGGCTACGTGACATTGTTGACACTACCTTTTAGCTATTGCCTCGACTTTCTATTGACTAAGATACAGATCACTACTCAGTAAATTTTATTCACCGTTTAATTAATAGCACGTGGGAACGTGATGCCAGCATGCGGTCAAACTGAGCCCATATATGAGCGCCGGCTGTGCTCTCCTCTAACTTGCATTAAAATCCCGATTGCGTTTACGTGTTTAAGATACTTCTATAAAAAATGCCTAATTGTTCAGTGGAAATCTGCAAAAATATGATGATCACACAACAAACCTTAGGAATTGAGTATTTTTACATTGGTGTGAGCAAATTAGATCGAAATATAAGCGACACTGGAAAACGGTAATTATTAAGTGAACAAATTGGCATCTCTTATATTTGTGCTCTGATCAAGTCCGTGTCTCTGTATTTCCCGACCGCTGACACAAAGGTAGCCCGCGGATATGGGAATATTTGTACAAGTTAGCATATCGGGATACGATGCGTTTCTTCGGATCCTTCCCGCACGCGGATGCTATGACTACTGTGTTGCGTCCAGCAATGATGCATATTGTTCTATTTGGTGTTTTCCCGCAGTCTAGCAAAGATTTCGCTTCAAAATCATATCATAATCAATGAGATCACAGTAATCTTCTATGTAATAGTATGTGATTTTTCGATCTCGAGATGGGTTTGACTGGGATGAGATTGGAGTGCATGCCTTGGGATTTAACTGTGCAGTTTGAGTGAGCATCCGTTGTGAAACCATCTTCTTGAATGTCGATATTTTTAACTTTTCATGTAATGAGGTAAGGTAGAATACGGCATTGAAACTAGGCGATACGATGGCACATTTCTGGGAGTTATTGCAAGATGAAGAAGTGGCCTTTCGTGTGTGGCTAGAACACTACTCGAGTCCCTGTCTGTGGTCGAGGAACGAAAAACCGTTCTTCGGTTTAAATTTATAGCTGTTTTTACTTACTTATCGCTTGTTCGACAAGTTCAGGTGAAGTTTACAAAATTACAAAGAAAGGATTGGAACCCACGACCATCCGTCCCTGGGATCGGAACATGTTGTCTGCTGAGCTACCGTGGTGCAGTGAGTCACAGTTCAAACTTATTGTTTCGTTCTCAACATTTAACGGACGTTTGTTACATTTTTTTTAAGCTTATTCCCTTAGAAGGCGTTAATACAAAAATTACAACGTTAGAATTCAGTTAAAACTTATCTTACTCACAATTTAAGCGCGAAACTTTTTGTCTCTGTTCGTACTGAGTCTGATAACTGCTGGACTTATTTTGTCAAAATTATACTCTTTGCATAAAACTTTGAAAAATTTAAATCCTGTTTAACAGACAAGTCCAGAGTGAACGTGTTAAAACCAAATTCCACGCGGGTAAAAACCGCGAGTCAGAATCTAGTAAGATGTAAAAAAATAAATATCATCATTATCCAATAACTAATAACTGCGAAAGTAGCTCTGTCTGTCTGTCTATCTGTATGTCTCGCTTTCACGCCAAAACTACTGGTCCGATTTGGATGAAATTAGGTATGGAAATAGTTTGAGACCGGAGGAAGGACATAGGATAGTTTTTATCTAACTGCGCAAAAAGAGGTTAATGATTTTGCTCGATAACCGCAATACGTGCGGGAGGAGCCGCGGCCGGAAAGCTAGTCTATTTTTTATTTTTTATGTTATTGTGACGGAACAAGCTCGAGGTCCACCTTAAGTGGACTAACCTCTGTCTATAAATTTGCACGTTGTGGCACATGTGACTTGTGCCTGTAATTTCACTGGCTCTCAAGGACTGCTGCCGGAACACACCGTTAGGTGCTGTGCTTGGCGACAGATTTTCTACTTGAGGGTGGTCGCTTGATAGGCGGGCATTCACGATATGCCCTTCCACCATGCGGTGAAGCTCAAGCCTGCGGAGGGATTCGAACCATGGACCTGCTGCGCGGCAGTCCATAGCCATTGCCACTGAGCTATCACTGCTTAAATATACATGTTTATAATGTTCTATTCTAGGAATACACGTAATGTGAGCTTTTTTACCTTTCACCTTAACATTTTAATGATATACGTTTATATTTACAACAGTTATTTTTACGTTTGCATTGATGGGACGGACATGTCGTCAGCCTGATGGTAAGCGTAAACGCAATCCATTACAGTTCTGCTTGACACTGCACTACATTTTAATCTCCGAGACGTTAACTGTTATCTCATTCAGTATCAATCATACCAGTAATTTTAATAATAATACATTTTTATTTCGGGTGACTGTAAAATAGCAATATTAAGTACATAAATAGACCTATCCTGTGGCTATATTAATATATACTAGCATACATATGAATATAAAAACAGTAACTTATTGGTAAGACTACACGGTTCAGGTGGTATTTGCAGCCTCCATTACCTGAATGGTCGATAAATTACACCTGCTGGCTAAATGCTCGCTATGAAGAACATTTTCGCTTGCGCAGTTGAAACTTCCTACAGCGCCGTTCATGCCTAAACACAGTAGTGTCTCACACTACTGCCTCGATGCTATAAATCTGACAATGCGACGGTACCCACCAAGACGGAGTCTTGCTGAAGAGGCCTAGCTCCGGGTGAAATATAAACATGAAGTATCAAAGTTGGTCAATACTTACTCTCTTATCCACGACTTCCAGCTTCATGCCCTGTTTGAAGCCCTGAGGCAGTCGCGTTTTGAACGCTCGCGGCGGCGCGGCCGTAGAGTTCGTCTCCGATAGGTAGTTCTCCCACGAAAATGTATCCGGATCTTTGTAAACTGTCAAAAAAAAATGTTCAATGTAACTTTACAAAAAAGCCAACAATGGTAAGTATATTTTCCAACAATTGATTAACATCTACAATAGTTTGTGCTCGGTAGAAGACAATAGCTGGTTTTACTGCGGCTATAGGCACGCCCCTATTACCTGTAACCAGAACATATCTCGCAAGGTGGATAAATACACCTACCTACTACCCTTCGGGAAGATTTTGAGGCATGATTAGTGTGTAGGTATGTATAAACAGTATGTATGAACACCGACAAGCCGTATAAAATATTGGCTTCAAGTCTTACCCATACAATGTATGCCCTTTCGACGTACAGTATACTTTACCTTGATACTTGTATGTCATAATAATATGTACAAGGTAAGATATACCAAGTGTTGAAAAGGCATAGTATTGGAAGCTTGTAGAGAGTGCTACCATACAGGAGTATTTTGTTTTTTATATGCCTGATATCTCACCTGGTAAGTGATGATGTGATCGAAGATGTTGTTCAGGCTTACCTAGAATTACTGGCCCTCAAGGACAGCTGCCAGAACACACCGTTAGGCGCTTGGCTACAGATTTTCCACTGCTCTATCACCACGCAAAAAGTTATAGAGACTTAAAACGTACAAGTAAATGACTTCAAAACTAAAAACAGTATCAAAGACGACAATTTCAGCTTAATTAGCATTACATTGTCTTTATGTATTCATTTTACAAGTATTGCTCATTATACTTGGTTATTTGGCGTCTCTGAGTGCCGCAATAAGTGTGAAATCTTCTCACCGCTATATTAGTAAACTAACAACTGTTAATAATATGTACGGCATTAATTATTACTTTCCGGGTAGGCAAGTGCAATTAGTCATGGTCAACAGACCCGTCAATGGCACAATCACTAAATTAAAATCAAATATTTTTCTCTAGTATCAGAAACTATGTTTTACTCACTTTACTTTGAGTTTATTTTAATTTAAAAAACATACATACATAAAACCACGCCTATTTCCCGTAGGGATAGGCAGAGACCACAGATTTCCACTTGCTACGATCCTTACATATCTCTTTCGCTTCATCTACACTCATCATCTTTCATACATAAGCGTCGGTTAGGGGGTAGGGTACTCTTGACCTGGCTTTTTTCAGAACATCTTCAATCTGATTTCGGCACGTTCGCCTAGGTCTTCCCCTTCCAACACTTCCGTTCACTTGTCCCAACATATACCTGTTTAGTCAATCTCATTTCATTCATTCTCTCTGCATGTCCAAAACATCTTAACATACCTTTCTCGATTGTTGTCACTACATCCTCATTCACACCACATCGTTCCCTTATCACACAATACCTTATCCTGTCACTCCGTTTGATTCCAATCATGCTTCACAATGCTCCCATCTCCACTGTATTTATTCTACTTTCATGCCTTTTCTGCCATACCCAGCTTTCACTCCCATACATTAGAAATCCATACATGAAAAATCTATACACACTCCCATACATTTAAAAAACATAATAACCAAATTCAATACTATATCAATCGATAATTTGATCTTGACACAAATAGTTACAGTTATGTAAACCTCACTGTTATTTCATAACACAGACCGAAGCACAGCGAAACAATTTTTTTGTATTCGTTTCGTTGAGATCAAAACGTAATATACCTGACTGCAGCGCAGACATGTCGCCGGCTCTAAGTGTGTACGTATACTATCAGCTAAATGGGCGTGACTAATTTGTATACAATATAGATAACCGCGTCATTATCCTCGTTCATTTAACTCGCTGTTTATTTCCAAATGTTTATATATGTAGAAATCTGGATAGTGAATTACGTATTGCACAACCACGGAAACTGCTGCGTAGTTCCTACCTACATGCAACACGAGGCGTCGAGTCAGCGGAACGTGCGGAAGGCGACACCGGCCGAGTGCATGGCTACAAGCGTCACTTTTGGTTCCCACATCGACCAGAGTAGACATTATTTTAGTAATAGATTTAATATTAAATTGTACTTTTAAATAATTAATAAATTAAGTTGCAAGTAATTTTGGTTTTTTTTAAGTCCTTCGGCTGGTGCCTACGTATTTGGCGCAGTCGGTAGGATATTAGAGTCAGTGCACGGCAGTCATAAGCTCCAAAAATCGTTGCGGCTTGACATCAAACGTCGCTGGCGGGCTCTCCAGTCTTCATCTAATATCCGAATCTACGTGGCCACAGCTCTGAGGACCAGTATCCGACCATTGATACGCAGAGGAAACCAGAATGCATATGTAAGTGCGCAAAATCTTTCTTTTTGTGTTGCTTCCTTTTTAGTCCTTATCCTTGTAATTTTTCAAGATTTTTCATCCTAAGAATCGGGGTGACCGGGAGACTGCACCACGACAGTCTCGCCGTTATAGAGATATAGATAGTATTAGAGAAATAGATTTAGAGACCACATCATCTGTAAAAATGCCTCACGACCCTGATGCTATTTTTAAGGCCTTACGCCCAGTACCAGATTTTGATGGAAACCCAAACGTCCTCACCAGATTTATAAAAATATGTGATCAATTAGTAAAAACTTTTATGTGTGAGGAAGCCGGTAATGAATTAGGAAATTTGAGTTTAATAAATGGTATATTAAATAAAATAACTGGACCCGCCGCTACAGTCATAAACTCAAATGGCATTCCTGATAGTTGGTTAGGGATTCGGAATTCTCTTATAAATAACTTTGCAGACCAAAGAGATGAAACTGCATTATATAATGACCTCTCCTTAGCCACACAGGGAAATAAGACCCCGCAGGAATTTTACGACTACTGTCAAACGTTATTTAGCACTATTATGACTTACATTTCGCTACACGAAACTATCGATACCACTATTGAATCGAAACGCGCACTATATAGGAAACTATCAATGCAGGCTTTTGTACGAGGCTTACGAGAACCTTTAGGTTCACGAATAAGATGTATGAGACCTTCTACTATGGAGCAGGCTTTGCAATTTGTACAAGAAGAGCTGAATATAATTTATATGCAGCAGCGAAATAACGAAGCCTTACCTAGCCCTAAGCACCAGTCAATTTACAGAACACCAGTTACTACTCAAATGCCTCCGTCATCAAGGCAAAATTATGTACCAATGCAGCCCATGATGTTAGCGCCCATGAGTCAAAGACCAACGTTCATGCCACAGCAGCAGCCTTTTAGATTCAATCCGCCACAGTCGAATCAATTTAAATTTAATGCAGGTCCCCAACATCAGCCTCAATTGCGTATGCCAACTCGCACGCAACAGATGTTTAGTGCACCGCCACCAAATTATAACGCGCGGAGTAATACTTTCCGACTTCCACCTCGTAACCAACCCCAAAATTCTGCCCCTATGCCCATGAGTGGAGTGCAGCATTTCACCCCTAAAGTCTTACCTCCGACTGGACTTACTGGACACGACTGGAATAAACATGGCAATCCGCCACCCACCAACTATTTTAAGAGTCGCGAGATGAACTTTAACGAATGTGCGAACAATAGCTATGTAGACTATTACTATGAACCTAACCTTAACTACTACACTGATTATTATGAGAGTCCAACGTATGCACTTGAGTACGTTGACTACGACAACCACGCATCAGAACCGGTTCAGGTGTATGAGTATTCTAACGATGATGACTCTGCTACAGAGCCACAACCCTCTACCAGTCACGAAAATTTTTTTCAACAGGCCTCAACGTTAGACAAGCCAAAATAGAAATTAATTTACATACTCAGCGACAACTTCCATATATCCAAATTTCAAATCCTCCTCTTAAACTTTTAATTGACACTGGAGCCAATCAATCTTTTATCGATCCTGAAGCAGTTGAAATTTTTTTTTCTCATGTACCTCTGAACTTTGATCCATTTGAGGTTACCAATGTGCATGCAACTACTCGTAATGATTATTCTGTGTCACTACCATGTTTTTCAGAATTTCAGGACTCTGAGAGTATTAAATTATATGTGTACCGTTTTCACAATTATTTTCACGGACTTATCGGACTTGATTTGTTAGAGAAGTGGGAAGCTAAGATCGACCTTAAGAACAAAATTTTGATCACGCGTAACGCGACTAACCCCATTGAAATGTATAACTCACATAACGTGAATCTATACGAAGACGTTATCCCGGCGAATACGTCGAAGTTAGTTAAAATCCCTATTAATATTCATGATGGAGAGGCTTTCATACCGGAACAAACGATCTCAAACTGCGTTATACAAAATTGTCTTACAGTAGTAAGAAACAACCGCGGTTTTTTAGAAATAGTCAATCCGTCACCGCATGACATTATATTCTCTATGGACCGTCCCGTTGTAGCCGATGTTCACACTAACGAGTGCACTCGTACTGAACAACGATCCGTACGTAACAAGGAAGTCCTATCGCGACTTCGCACGGATCACCTAAACGAGGAAGAAAAGGCTAACTTGATAGCGCTTTGTTCAAAGTATTCAGATGTCTTTTATCTTGAGGGTGAAAACTTAACATTCACAAATAAGATTAAGCATCACATTCGCACAACCGACGAGATCCCGGTTCATACAAAGAGCTATCGTTACCCTTTTGTTCACCGACAAGAGGTAAGCGAACAAATTAATAAGATGCTAACTCAGGGCATTATACGCCCTTCGGAGTCAGCGTGGAGTTCACCAATTTGGATTGTTCCCAAAAAGGTGGACGCCTCAGGCAAGCAGAAATGGCGTCTAGTGGTCGATTTTCGTAAAGTCAACGAAAAAACCATAGACGACAAATATCCTATCCCTAATATAGCGGATGTTCTGGACAAGTTAGGAAAGTGCCAGTACTTTACCACCCTAGACCTGGCCAGCGGTTTTTACCAGGTGGAAATGGATCCCGCTGACGTCCAGAAGACCGCCTTCAACGTGGAACATGGTCATTTTGAGTTCCTCCGGATGCCAATGGGATTAAAAAATTCCCCATCCACGTTCCAAAGGGTCATGGATAATATCCTCAGAGGTCTCCAGAACCAGATCTGCCTGGTCTACCTTGATGATATCATAGTGTTCAGTACCTCACTGCAGGAACACATGACTAACTTAGAAAAGGTATTCCAAAGACTAAGGGAATCCAACTTCAAGATACAAATGGACAAGTCTGAGTTCTTGAAGCTGGAAACAGCCTATTTAGGTCATGTTATTAGCAGCGAAGGGGTTAAACCCAATCCTGATAAAATTTCAGCGATAGAAAAATATCCAATGCCAAAGACAACCAAGGAAATAAAACAATTTCTGGGTCTTTTAGGCTATTATCGCAAATTTATCCCGGATTTTGCACGATTAACGAAACCATTGACTGTATGTTTAAAAAAGGGTAAGAAAATAACTTTTGACCCTGAATATGTCAAAAGTTTCGAAAAATGCAAAACGCTGTTAACAAACGATCCGATTCTAAGGTACCCTGATTTTAATAAGGAGTTCATCTTAACAACAGACGCGTCCAACGTCGCCATAGGCGCCATCTTATCCCAGGGAAGTGTTGGATCGGATAAGCCCATATCATACGCCTCACGTACGCTCAATGAAAGCGAGCTGAATTATAGCACTATCGAGAAGGAGCTCTTGGCAATTGTTTGGGCCACTAAGTATTTTAGACCCTACCTCTTTGGCAGGAAATTTAAAATACTGACTGACCACAAACCCTTGCAGTGGGTCATGAGCTTAAAAGAACCAAATTCACGACTTACGCGATGGCGCTTGAAACTCAGTGAATACGACTTTACTGTAGTGTACAAAAAAGGCAAAAATAATACAAATGCAGACGCTCTGTCCCGCGTAGAAATCCACACTAACGAAGCTAGGAAATTATTCGAAGATATCGAGGAGTTGAATTCTGTATTGGGCATCCCATCTGACTCAATACAGGGTAATCCACCCGAGTCCATACTTGATGCTCCTCAAGCAAATTCCTCAACGGAGACAGTCCACACCAGTAATGAAAATCCTATATTGGAGGTTCCAATATCAGACGACCCATTAAATAAATTTCATCGCCAGTTAGTTTTTACGATTGTTAGTGATGTCAAAAGACGGCCAGCAGTATCAAAACCATTCGAAACTCACACTCGTGTTTCCGTTCAAGTAACCGAGTCCAATTTAGAGCAGGACGTTATTAATGCAATAAAAGAATTTGTGAGCCCTAAAGTAAAAACAGGAATTTTAATTGACCCCCCTTTAGGATTGTACTCTATAATCCCAATTATACAGAATCATTTTAGAAGTTCATCAATGAATCTTGTACTTACTAAAATTGAATATGAGAATGTAAAACCTTATCTCAGACAACAAGAAATAATAAGACATTATCATGAAGGCAAAACGAACCACAGAGGCATCAACGAATGTTATTTGTCCCTATCGCGAAAATATTTTTGGCCAAAAATGAAAGAACATATAACAAAATTCATTAACGAATGCACTATATGTGGCCAGGGAAAATATGATCGTAACCCCATTCAGCCACGGTTTAATATCGTTCCACCACCTAGTAAGCCCCTAGAAATAGTTCATATGGATTTATTCACGGTAGATAGCGAAAAGTATGTAACATTTATTGATGTATTTTCAAAGTATGGGCAGGCATACCATTTAAGGGATGGAACCGCTATCAGCGTCCTACAATCATTATTAAAGTTTTGTACCCATCATGGTTTGCCATTAACGATTGTTACCGACAACGGAACTGAATTCAGCAATCAACTGTTCTCGGAATTCTTGCGAACCCATAATGTAAACCATCACAAAGTGCTCCCGCATTGCCCTAACGATAACGGTAACATAGAGCGTTTTCACTCAACTTTACTTGAACACTTAAGACTTTTAAAACTACAACGTAAAGACGAACCAGTAGTAAATTTAGTACCATATGCAATCATTGCTTACAACAGCTCAGTCCACAGTTTCACTAAATGCAGGCCATTTGATATAATAACAGGACATTTTGATCCTAGGGATCCCATTGCAATAGATTTAACACAGCTTCTACTGCAACAGTATACCCAAAATCACAGAGAACAGATGAAACTTGTTTATGATATAATAAATGAATCAGCACTGCACAATCGCACGGCTCTTATTGAAAATAGGAATAAGGATAGGGAGCCTGAGATACAGTACGAGCCGGAACAACAAATTTTCATAAAAAATCCTTTAGCTAGCCGACAAAAGTTAGCACCAAGATACACCAAAGACAAAGTACTAGCAGACTTACCTATACATATATATACCTCCCGGAAACGTGGTCCTGTAGGCAAATCTCGCCTTAAGCGAGTACCTAACAGTGCTAAATTGTTTCAGAATTCTGCTGATGATCATGGTGCATCTTGCTCGGGCGCAGGAGATAAGACTTGAGAGTCTTAACGACGGTCCTGGACTCCTGCCTTATAAACTAGGACGAACTCGTCTCATAACACACTATCATAGTTTTTTACAGTACATTCAAATAGATGACATAGAAATGAAGGCCCTTGCAGTTAGAAAACAATTAATGGATTTTGAACTTAAACTTAATAATGACACATTAGCTTTATATGACCTACAAATTAACTATTTATCGCAGAAGATCGAGAAAGTTTTAAATCACTTAAAAGGTTTAGAACCAAGTCGGATAAAGAGAGGTCTTATTGACGGTTTAGGTTCCGTTATCAAAAGTCTCACAGGAAATTTAGATTATCAGGATGCAATTAAGTTTGACACCGCGATAAAAAATCTCAATAATAATGAGAACAAAATTATAACTGAATTCAACTCTCATATAAGTCTTGGTAAGGAATGGATGACGCAACATAATGACGTCATTAACCAACTAGTAAGAAACCAGCAAACAATAAATTCCACACTTGAACTTTTATTAAATAGCAATGCCTATAAAGAAACAAGCCTTTTAAAATATGCTCAATTCGCTCAGTTACTGACAATTATAACAGAGAACGTAGATGACTTATTAAGTGAATTAGTTAGAATAGAAAATATGTTAGCTCTAGTGCGCGCCTTAAGCACGCACCACTCTATGGTAGATATAGTTACTTTAAGGAAAATGGTAGATCGACTCCATACCATTTATGGAGATAGTAAAATCTTAAACTTAGATTTACGTGATTATTATAGCGTCATAAAGCCTGGGTCGTACTATGCTGGTAGACAAATTATCATAGTTTTTAAAATTCCCATAGTTAGCGAAGATACATTCGACTTATACAAACTATCAGTTGCCCCGAATAGGTTTGGTCAAATCCTTATTCCCCCTCTCCCATTCCTAGCAACCAATAAGGAAGCGTATGCGTACATAGAGGCAGAATGCCCGAAGATAGACAAGCAGTACCTCTGCGTAGAAGACACCATAAACCACGTCAAAACCCAGCATGACTGTACGCGAGAACTCATCATTAATCACGCACTGGGAGCCACCTGCAACTTGACTGCTGTAACCCTAGAAAGAGAGGCAATGGAACAACTGGATGACAAGAACTATATCGTAACTTTTCCTCGTTCCACAAGGATCCATATGCGATGCGGAAGAGAAGAGTACAAGCAACTTCAAGGAAGTTACCTTATCACTATACCAATGAACTGCAGCCTGAAGACATCAGAATTTACACTTGACAACGAAAATGATCAAATATCTGGACACCCCTTACTAATCACAGATATCTCACACAATTTTAAAGAAAAACCTACTACACGACAGAAGTTAACACTGCAATCCATCGACCTAAGAAAACTACACAACGCTTACAATCAGGCCATGATGCAACCTAACTTAGAACAAAACTCAATAGCAGAAAACGCAATGTACCACACCACAATACCTTTTTACGTGGTACTATTCAGTGCATTCGCACTTGGCCTTGGTATAATTTTTCGTCACAAGCTATGGAAATGCAAGAAACCCGAACGCCAAGACGAACAAACACCTTCGAAACACATATACGAAGATCCCGAAAATTCTACTGCTTTTCCAGCAACATTTTCACTAAGCGTTGGAAAATAGTTGCTGATCTGCGGGTGGAGGAATTACGTATTGCACAACCACGGAAACTGCTGCGTAGTTCCTACCTACATGCAACACGAGGCGTCGAGTCAGCGGAACGTGCGGAAGGCGACACCGGCCGAGTGCATGGCTACAAGCGTCACTTTTGGTTCCCACATCGACCAGAGTAGACATTATTTTAGTAATAGATTTAATATTAAATTGTACTTTTAAATAATTAATAAATTAAGTTGCAAGTAATTTTGGTTTTTTTTAAGTCCTTCGGCTGGTGCCTACGTATTTAGTGTGATAGTAATTCTTTTATTGATTGTTATTGCTTGTTGTTTATCTTTTTGGAATTTGCGCGGTAGGAATCATATTGATATTTGTAATATGCTTTCCGAATGTTACTTTTATGTGCGTTTTTATTATGAATATAGAATAATAAAATACATAAGTATATACATACATACATACTTTAACGAAGTGTTTTTTCTTACATATTGAGCGTTTTTTTTTGACAGATAGGCAAGACTTCGATCTCTGTTTCTAGGTGTAGGTAAATGTCGATGGCATTGAAGATGGTTTTAGGACTTCTAGGCATAGAAATATGTACTGGTTCTCTAGAACATATACCCATTTTTGGGTTCCGTAATTAAAGGGCAAACGAATCCCTATTAATCAAGACTTCGCTGCCTGTATGTCCGTCCGTTCGTACACGTCTTCAGTAAACGTTACAAATCTGGAATGAGATTTAATCATGAAAAATTATTTTATTTAATTTTACTAGATATTCAATTAAATAATTTTTCCCAATTACAAAATGTCCTGGGTACAAATTGTCAGAAACACTATATTCTTTTTAGGTGGACACATTTAACTGGTCATTTATCATTTAAAAGTAAATTTAAACAATAAAAATAATAGAAATGAGACGATGCACATACGGGTAATCTGCTTAAAAACCTGGCCAAAAACATTTTTTGCCTTTTTTGTCTCTAAAATATGTATTAAAACGGTTTGTCACTAAAACTTTATTGCATACACATTTTTTTCTTATATTAAGGGGGCAGGTAAAGTATATTTGTGAATAAAATAAAAACAAATATGTAGTACCGATTTATTTTGATGTAGCAATTAATTTTAAATAGAAATGCAATAAATAATACCTACAAATCGATAATCTCAATATAACAGACTATAACAGACTATCTATTTCTAATCTCATCAGTTTCCTCATTCTGTTGGTCAATTTGCTCTGATACAATTTAAGAAAACTGTGTTGATTTAAATAAAGCCAATGTATCTTTGGAGAACGCCTGCCCATGTTTAGCAGGTCTAGACGAGACGTGTGATTTGTATTACCGAATCCAGCTTTTGGCACGTCTACTAGCAATCCCAGTTTATCTTTAAAACAATTTTGGATTATTATTTTCTAACAAGTTGTACCGTTGAACGTTTAGTATAAACTGCACAATTTTATCCTTAAGGTATTGAAACTTTCTGACTATCTGAGTGATAAGCCTTTCTGAGCATTCTCTGACAATCTCATGGAGGTGTTTACAGCTCATGGTAACGAAAAAATCTTCAAATTTTAGTTTTTGAAAATTAAATAAGTTTTGAATACAGAATTTGAAAATTTTAGGCACATTAAGTTTTTTTTTTTCTGGTAAGTTACATTACTTTTAGGGATCAAAAGTGTGGTATAGCTTAATATGTAATGTATATGTTGAATTTCATCCAATTCTATCCAGCCAAGACTTAAATTTTTGATTTTTATGATTAAATAAGGCGAAAAAGAAAAAAAATCGCTAAAAATAATTGTGAATATTCGGGAAAAATGTTTTCACTGACAATGATAGATGAAAGTAAAGAACTTATTCCTGTATAATCTATTTTCAGTACAAAAGAGAACAACATCTTTGATTTCACTACTTTTTGTAAAATACTTTAAAAAAATAATCTGTTGTTGCGGTATACATTCAACTTAATAAAAAGACTATAATATGGCAAAAAATATACAGTACGTAAATATGATGTGCGTACCTTTTCCTACAATGTCCATGGTAGTGGCAAAAATCACTTGGAAAATATTTTAAAAAATATGAATGTTTACTATCAAGAAGGTGTCTAGAACAAAAATGTATACGTATAAAACTAAGGTTATGTTCCGACTGCTAGCAAAGCCAGGCGTTGGGAACTACGAAAATAATGTTTATGGCAACTAGAGGGGCTATCAGTTCCTGCTCTAAGACTTATGTTTTGCCTCATCCGTGGTGGTTAATAATTTTGATTTATGGCCAGGTTTTGAGGCAAAATACCCCTGTGCGATGGCTGATTAAAAACTTTTTTACTTTATGTGTGGTGCATCGTCCAGCTCATTGAGTAGTGTAAAAATAAATTATTATTGTTTTTTTGTTATAAAGAAAAGTTACAGTTTTAAATTTTAGACCACTTCCTTATATTATCTTATTATCCATCTTAAAAAGTAGTAGTAAGGAATCTGGTATTTCGGTATATTATGTATGTTTCATTGCTGGTTCAGATAGAGTTTGTTTTTCATCCGTTTCAGTGTTCTTTGTAGAGATGAAACGGATATCGGGTATATATCCGGTATCCGGCGGCCTTAATACTATCCGGCCGAATACCGGATTACTACTATTCGGCATCCCTCCGAATAAAAAGAATCTGGGTAAAAAAATATATGTTTGAGTAATTATTTGCTTTATTTAGTTAGTTTTAGAATCACTTAAGAAATAAAATAAGCTTTAGTTGCACACAATAGTAAATTAATGTAATAGAAAGAAAATGCTAACTTAGCTCATCAACGAAAAGACCCGAATCGAACCGAGTCCACTCGATCGGTCGCGCGCTGTGTGTGTGCGATGCACCAAACGGCTAAGTTCCACCGGATATCCGGCATCCGGCCAAACTGCTATCCGTTTCATCTCTACTCCCTTGCTACTTACGGGATCGATTGTCATTCATTGGCAATGACTATATTATCAAGATAGGAAAATATTTTTCAGTTATTGGAGCGTAACTCAAAAACGGCTTGACCGATTTTAATGAAATTTAAATGAGACCACACGTCAAACATCAGCTTTTAAATAAAAAAAGGAATCGGTTCACTCAGTTAAAAGTTATGAGTTAATAAAAACAAAATAAAACAGACGAATTGAGAAACTCGTCCTTTTTTAAATTCCGTTAAAAAAAGGTGTGCCCGACTCCAACTTGACCATTTTTAGTAATGTTGCTAGCGAGACGTGCCTGTGCATTTGCTTATCACTAGAAAATTGTCAGCCGATTGCAATGAAAGGTAAACAGATAATCTGTGTAATCCGGAGAATAACCTACTTTAATTTTAACACACCTTTATTGATTATATTTAGAAGAAAGTATTTATGGACTGCGGCGAAGAGAGTTAATTTTGTCGATCAGGTTTGAACTTTACCACATTGTAATAGAGTATGTTGCGAATATTTTACTCTCAAGTAGAAAATCTATCACAGAACAAAATACGGTGTGTTCCAACATCTACCTTGAAGATTCAATAATTCTGTTTAATACCTTCGACCATATCATCGCTTACCATCAGGTGAGATACTGGTCAAAGTGGTCAAGCGGTTATAGCTATGGACTGCCGTGCTGCAGGTCCCCGGTTCGATCCCCACCGCCGGTTTGATGCCCGCCTGGCTAGCTAACACTTTCAAGTAGAAAAGCGCCAAGCACTTAACAGTGCGGCAGCACTCCTTGAGAACCAGCAAAATTACAGGTACATGATGTGACGTGCGCAGTGCAATACGTCGCATGATGAAATGCATCTGTTATAGGCACTGGTTAATCCACTTAACATCAGGCGGGCCTCGTGCTTGTTCCGTCACAATCAGATAAAAAATAAATTTGGAAGATTGTATGTGTTTTCTTAATTGTGAACTTGATGAGTTCGAAATTAAAGCGGTAACTTTCCGAGCTTCTTTACTACATCAATTTGACAAATGGCTTCTTTACGACAACAATTTGACAATAGGTAACAGTTCCAATTTGGAATAAAATAGGTTTAGTGGCCTCTACTTCGGAAGTCTTTATTCATAAATATTCGCTCATTCATATAACTACCAGTTGAATTTACATAAGTAATAAAATTTGATGCACATGATAACCTCGTATTCCTTTCACTCGCTGCATTCAGCAGTAACCACTACATTCTACTTTTTAGGGTTCCGTACTCTAGTGATAAAACGAAGCCCTAAATAATGAGACCACGCTGTCTGTCAGTCTGTTCCTCCTTCTAACCATCCATCCGTAAATCATTCCCTAATGCAATCTCAACACAGACAGCCGCCGTGACACACCGTTTGGTGCTTGACGACAGATTTTCTAATTGAGGGTGGCTAGCCAGGCGGGCTAACGGGTGCAGTATAGTTCGTCACTTGTGCCGAAATGCTGTTATGCGCAGAGGTTAGCGCTTAACATTAGGTAGGCCTCGTGCATGTACCCCTTAATCCCATAAAAACCCTGTAATGTAATTTCTTTATTTAAGGCCAGATGCACTCAACTTGTACTGATGTTTAAATGACTATTGTGTCAGCATCTCGTCTTTAGCTACGTGTTTTTAACGGCGATAGAACTAGGGCACATGAGGACGTAACATTAATTCATCTTTCATACTCGTATCGATCTCTCTTTCGTTCCGATGAGTAAGGGAAATTACGCGACTCCAACAGGTGTGTAAATTTTAATAAAAAACTGAACTTGTTTAACGCTAACAATTACAAACATTACAATAATCTTTTGATAAAACTGTCAGTCTGATCATTACCATGATATTTTAAAAAAAAACTTCATCAGGTAAATTATTATATCCCCCTTCATAGAAAATTTGACAGTTTTTTTTTCTGCCTTTAAAAGTAACTAAGTATATAAATATACCGAAGATAATGTCACACCTGTGGTCACACAATACAATAAAACCCAAAGCAGCGGGCAGGGCATCAAACTTTGTTACTTTGTATCAAAGATATTTAATATTAATTATTCATGCAATAAACCGTATTTTCATCTCTCTGAAAATAGGTCGTATTTATTACGATGTGGATGAAAATGCGATTGAATCGATACATGTAGATGAATTCAAAAATGAACGTGGCTCCTTTACTTTCACTAATAACAGTTACACTTATTAGTTACAACAATGACATTTGCCTTTATTTAAGCCCGGTATTGTTGGGTACGCGGATGACAGCACTGTTGTAGAGAGATATTTGTCCGATGTACGAGCTAGGGGAGCACGAATCCAGTCTCTTAGAGAGGCCATGGTGGAGCGTATGAACTTGGCCTTGCAGGCAGTCTTTTTTTTTTTTTTTTTTTTTTATTGCCTTTAAGTAGGCAGACAGGCAGGCGGCCCACCTGATGGGAAGTGGTTACCGTCGCCTATGGACGTTTGCAACACCAGGGGTGTTACCAACGCGCTGCCGACCTTTGAGAAATTTAATGACCCCCTTTTTAAACAACCCCATATCGTAGCGCAGTGGGAAAACCTCGGCGGGAAGCTCCCTCCAAATCCTTAAAGTACGCGGTATGAAAGTTCTACCGAACCGTTGCGTAGTAGAGTGCAGTGTCTCGAGGTAGTGAGGGTGAACATCCCGCCGATGGCGAGCGGTGCGGTGATAGAATTCTGGAGTTGGCATCAGATCGAACAGTTCCTCAGAACATTCCCCATTATACAGACGGTAGAAAACGCAGAGAGATGCAAAATCTCTACGGAGATTAAGCGATTCTACACCATCTGTCAGTATGGGATCATCGACAATACGAACGGCGCGACGTTGTATAGAGTCAAGTGGGTCAATCTGGTAAGCAGGAGCTCCAGCCCATAGATGTGAGCAGTACTCCATATGCGGTCTGACTTGCGCCTTGTAAAGCGCAAGACGCTGCCGCGGGGTGAAGTACAGCTTGGACCGGTTTAGCACACCAAGCTTTTTTGAGGCAATTTTAGCTTTGCTCTCCAGATGACCCCGAAACTGCACATCATTCGTTATGTCGACTCCAAGGATCCCAATACTGTTAGAGATGGACAGGGGTGTTCCTTGGAACTGCACCGCAGGGACGAATGGGGTTTTTTTCGCAGAGAACGCACAGACCTGTGTCTTCGTGGGGTTAAAATGGACAAGATTTTCTCAGTCTCCATTTGGGATGATGCCAATCTGGTCAGCTTCAACGCTTCCAAGACCCAGGCGTGTCTATTCACCGACAAGCGGAGTCCGCTCCCTCTGACTCCCACTTTCCGGAATGTATCTTGACCCGTGACGAGCCAACTTGAACTGTTGGTTGTTACCCTTACATCGGACCTCAATTTTGGGTCGTACATTGAGTGTAAGGCTAAATTAGCTGCTAAAAATTTGGGGAGTCCTGGGGAAGGTTAGGCGGCATTTCACACTAGGGCAGCTTCTTAACCTGTACCAAGCAAAAGTCCGGTCATGTATGGAATACTGCGGCCATCTCTGGGTCGGCTCGGCCAAATACCAGTTCGATGCCTTGGACTCCATTGAAAGACCAGACTCCAAAGCCTTGAACATCGTCGCAAACTTGCCGGTCTTTCAGTGATCTACAGGATACATTTCGGAGTGTGCGTTGGAGTTGCATAACCTAATACCTGCATCTTCTTTCCACTACCGGACTACAAGACGTACGGAAACACGGCCTCCGTATATGGTTGACATCCTCCAGTCCACACATAGCGATTTGCGCCCACCTTTATAATAAGAACAGCGAAGGAATGGAACACCCTCCCAGCGTCTTTGTTCCCTGAGAGCTACAATTTGGAAGTATTTAAGTATAGCGTGAACAGGTATCTCTCCAGGCAAACATGCTCCACCGTTGACTGCGTCGCCGCTTACCATCATGTGAGATTGCAGTCAAATGCTTGCCTATTCGGAATTAAATATTTTAAAAAAAGACTAGTTAAAAAGTATTCATAATATGTTTCCTGAGATCTTCTGTCAAGTTCTGTCGCCTAATAAATATAGCTTATATCATACTTAATGGACATATTTGCATAAATGAGACTATCACCCAATTTCTGGAATGTTTGTTAAAGCTTTGATCAGTTCACATACTAAATACAGGACGCTCATTGGTCAACTATCACGTCATAGAGTACCATTGATCAATCAGCGTAAAATAGAAAGGGTCCGTTTCAGAATGTCCTCATAAAGTTTCGGGTTGCTAACCAACACATAAAATAACTGAATGATATAAATTACAGTTAATATGCAGCGAGTTTCAAGCTTTAACCGATGCATAGGCTAAAACGATGACTGTGAAACGCAAAGATAGTGTTTTATTTATTAAATATGTTCTGGGTGGTAAAACCAGAACTTACTCGAACATTCTGAAACAGGCCCTTAGTCTGTCATATAATTAAGGAATTGATAAATGTTTCAGAAACTGGGGTAAGACTTTTAACAGATGATCCATACATTAAACATCATATTATTAATATGAACAATATATGTATAAAAAATTGTTACAGATCTATGTGCTTTAGTTATTAATAATTAAATTCTCATTGGATTTATAATAACTGATCTCTTTTTATTTTATGCCAAGCAAAATTTCTTCAGATTCAGAAATATTTTTTACAATATAAATTAAGATTTTAGATTTGAATTGTATGTCTGAATTTGGTAAAACTTTAAAAAAGTTAGTTTATAAAAATATTTCCTAATATGAATGTTTTTTTTAAAATAAATAGCTCTTGTTTATTAATTATCCGACATTTTTATAATGTTGCGTACTTAATGGGTAAAACAGAAACATATTAATGAGACTTCCTTTCTGTTTCTTGGCTGTCCGTCTGTATGTCACTAGCTCTAAAACAGAGTGCATTACAAACCAAAAATTCTCATATCTTGTATATAACAGAATGGTGGCCCAAAGCCGTATAGTTGACTAGAAAGTTAATTAATTTATTTTTCAGGTGGGCTCCGATACATGAAAATGTAGCAAAACATACTTATTGCATCCTAGCATGGTTTACGTCTACAGCGGATGGAGAATATAGAGTAATAATATTTATTTTATCGAAAAATAGAATAAAGAAATGTTTTAAGAACATTTTAAGAAAACAATAAATTAATATTTTAAAAACATGTTGGCTTAGCAGGAAAATTAGGCGGAATTGGCACTAGATAATTTTTAAGTGTTTTTTTTTTCTAAAATATTAATTTAATATTTTCTTAAAATATTTGTTATTATTAAATATGGATTTCCGAAAAGTAACGTGTGAATCTATTCATTATTCAAACGGTGGGCTGTCAAAATTGTTAATTTTAAACAGAGTTATTATTTTGTTACAGGTTCTACCACAAAAAATACAGTAGTTAGGAGCTGAAATTTCGGTATGCTATGTAACATATCCTCTATATAAGCAATATATACTGAAAATGCCGATGTATATTTTCGTTTTTAACATGCAATCTATACTAACTCATATTTTTCTTTGTCCAATTTACCAAGGTTGTTGCTTTTCAGGTGAAATTGTACAAGTTACAATATTTTAGGAGCAGTAGAACTCATTGTGAACTAATTCGTACAGGTAGGTAGTCTGTGGTAAGGGGAAGTACCATACCTATTGCTACCGCCAAGCAGAAATGTTCATATTCCGGTTTGAAGGGTATAGATGTCGGTGAAATTATGGGCACGAGACTTGAAAACTTTATGTCTCAGTGTGATGGATGCAGTGCAGTTCATATTGCTTTCAGAAATGCACCTGTTATGGGCAGAGGTTACCGCTTAACTCCAGGTGGGCCTCATGATTGTTCCATCACTATATATATATATTTACTCAGTTACTCAGTGCAGTATTGCAGTGAAAGGAGAGAGTAGGGCAACAATACTCACAGTTGGGCGGAGTAAGCGAGACGCCGTTCTCCTCGGCCCAGCCGACGGGGTGTATGTAGGGCGAGCTGGGCTCCACCCAGTAGTCATACATCTCGTCCCAGCTGTCGAAGTTGATGCGCAGTCTGTTGTCCAGCATGTCGGCCACGGTCGCTACGCACACCAGCTTGTTCTTGCGGTCGTCTGCCTCCAGCTTCATGCCCGTGCGGAAACAGTTCGGCTTGAACACCTACAGTAACATTACACTTTGAAAACTATCGCACAAAGGTATAAAATGTTCTTATCAATACCCAATAACAATATTCATCAAAGCTTACGTTGGATAAAACATCCACCATCTTCAGTACTTCGAACTTATCAGAAATCGCGTCACACACTGATTGTCAGCAACAGAAGTCTTTATTTTAGGGCAGTTATAGCTCAGCGGTAATAGCTGTGAACTGATGTGCACAGGTCCATGTGCTATCTCCACTGTCCGCTTGAGCTTCACCGCATGGTCAAGGGGGATTTCACGAATGCTAGCCTGGCTAGTTACCACTCTCAAGTAAGAAATCTTTCGCCAAACACCTAACAGTGTTTTCCGGCAGCAGTCCTTGAGAGCCAGTACATTACAGGCACATGAGACTTAACAACTATATGTCTCAGGGTAATGGACGCCATGCATCTATTATAGGAAGAGGTCACCACTTAACATCAGGTGGGTCTCGTGCGCGTTCTATAACAATCCCGTAAAAAAGTCCTCACCAGTCCTAGTAAGTCAAGTGAATTTATACTTGAAGGTGAAAAACACACAAGCTCCGATCGTCAGCTTATCCGATTAGGTGAAGTTTTTGACCAAATTGAACGTAAATGTAGCCCTAAAATTTACGAAATTGCTCACAGCAGGATACGCCTAGATTGATAGATATCAAACAAAAAATTACCATAGTAGTGACGTGCGCAAAGAGCTGCCTCGGCGCGGCGACAGCTCGCTGCTGCTTTAGATAGAGCGGCCAGGAGAAGGAAGCAGCGGAGTAGTTGGCGGGCGGCTGCAGCGTGCGGCCGTTCTTCTCGCACCAACCTGGCGGGAATATGTCACCGCAGTCTGCGTTCACCCAATAGTCATACACATCGGGGTACTCGTCGAAATGCAGCCGAATCCGGTAACCCTGCACTTCGGCAACGGACACCACGCAGAACAACGCCGGATGCTGTGGATCAATTGCCTCCATACGCATACCTACGCGGAACCCGTTCCGTCCGTAAGGAAAAGGGTTCTTGAATAACTTCACCGGCGCAGCTTTCGATTTGCACACATCTAAGTACCGCATCCACGAGAAACCATTCTTTCCACACATCCACGGATACTTCTCATTGTCTGCTAAGTCTTCGGCCGGCTTCGGTGGTGATGCATCTGTGTTACTCTCCGCCGGCATCGAGCTATAATGCTTCAACGGAAGTTTCTCGTCTTTGTCTGGCGTCGTTTCTGGCTCCGATAACTGCTTTCGCATTAATAACTTCTTGATTTTGTTCCTTTTTTTCATTAATTCTGCGCGTTCTCTATCCCTACGCTTCTGTAGATTCTTTTCAACCTCGCTCTGGCACGTGGAACTGCAGAAGTTGGGCGTGATGAACTCTGCTGCCATGCCGTGGCATCCGCATCCATCGCACCGATACAAGTCTTCCGGTGACGTCTGTTTTTTATCGCGATTTCTATCTATTCTCTGTTTGAGAGGTGTATGGTATTTTGCGTTCCTGTGGATCAGTTCCTCTGCGCCCCCATTGTCGACGAGATCAATGAGGCCGAACTCGTTAGTTTGGAACTGAAGCATGCTACCTTGCAGGGCTGCAACGCCGTTGTTCCATATCAACCCTGGCGGATCCTCTTCTGAAGTTTCACTCTCTGATTTAACCCTCGTAGTAACATCATCGTAGGTATCCATTTTCGAAAAGAACAACACTTCGTTGGTATTCGGCTCAGTGGTCGATTCTTCTGTCTTTTCTTTGTATTCTTCGACTTCGGCATTCTCGACGTTTTTAATTTCCAGTTCTTTGTCTAACTTTTCATCGCAAAATAGCGAAGGAACGCGATGATCGTCGTTGTTTTCGCTCTCTTGATTTTGGCAATTTTCTACGATTTTCTGATTAATCTGGGGTATTTTTTGAGTTTTATTGGTAAGATTTTCTGCACAAAGTGATATTCGTCTTTTCATATTAGCGTTGACGGTTTTTCTCTCGCTGTTATCAGAATTTGAGCGCCTGAGTACAGCTGGCGCTGCGATGACTGGCGCCACATCGTTCTTATCGATAACATTTCTATTCAAGAGACTTTTCCCTTTCTCCGGTATAGCCAGAGTGAAGGATTGCTCGTGTGCTTGTCCGCCGTCAGCGTCCTCAATAGACACAGTGTAAATGTCGTCATTCATGGACGCATTGGTTTCTGGTATGGACAGGGTATACTCCCCCTGCTCTCCCGTGGGTTCCGCTCTAGACCCCGAAATGGATATTGTGAACGGCTGATCCATTTTGCGTGTTTGAAGTATGCTGTTGTCTTTCCCGTTAAAACTAATAACCTTCCCTAAGGGCTGTAGCGGCGGCATTTCCGATGTATCGATGGCGTTTGTGTCTCGCATTACAGTTATATTCCCTTGAGGATCATTCTGTATCTGTCCATTGGCAATTTGCAAGTTGATGATGGGCCCTTTGGAGGCCATAGTAGCTGGCATGGAAACGGGTAAAATGAACTTGGTGTTTTGGATTTTAGGCATGTTCATGGGAGTTAAAAACAGTTTATTGTTAGTGTTATTTGGCTGATTATTTGTAATAAGGATGGATTGGTTTTCTGATATGTTTTTTTGATTAGGCTTTTTTACTGAGCCGAGATACGCAATGGCTTGTTTGGAAGGCGCTCCTGGGGCAATGCTGACAGGGACAATAACTTTGTCATTCGGTTTAGGTTTCTGAATGACAATAGGCTGGCCTGTATTCACAGGTGCCAATATGGAAGACTTATTTTGAATTGGCATTTTAGGTGCAATATTAGGTTTGCTGCTGACACTTGATAGCAGATGCAAGTTCGAGGAGCTGGTTACCTGTAATTCAATAAAAATACATTTTCTTTAGAATTTCAGCAAAATCAACGACATGCAACAGTCTCTGTAATTTTATAAAAAGTATCTAACATACAGACAATGTAAGCTTAAAGCCCACTATAGATGAATATTATGTGCTCTAAAAATTTGTAAATGTGAAGCTTAATTAGTGTTATATACAAGTACAAACTTTCTTTAATAATCAATATAAAAAAGCTGAGTTCTAGCAAATTTGGAAGAGGAGTAAATTACATTTGACTTTTCAACATATAATTTGCATACTCAAAACACAAAATATCAGACACTGAATGATATTTTTCAGGTGGCTCAAAAACGAATACAAATAACTGAAGCGGTAAATTATAGTCTATGGCAGTGCATTAAAATGCTTAATCTAATGCTGTATGTAATGATCAAAATTAAAGGATGTGGTTTGTATGATTTTTGTTGAATTTAAAAAAAAAACAAAATAGAAATTGCTTTACATCAAATAAATTTAAAGGTCGGCAAAATCTCAATTCTTTTTTATTCACAAACAATAATCTTTATATAAAAAAATTACGTGTCACGTTGTTTGTCCGCGATGGACTTTGACGCTTGTGTAATTTGATCCAAATTAAAAGATAGGAAAGCTTACATTTCAATAAAATTTGAGTCGTAATTACCCATGCGAAGCCAGGGCGGGACACTAGTATTTTTATAATAAACGAAATATTAAATGACTGATTACATTTAGCAAAACGTTAAGTATGTTTTGCACATTGTGAGATGAAGTAAATTAATTATTTTTTTTATTTTAAATATTCATGTATACTTTGAAACTAGCATCACAACATGCAAGAACTGCATGTGTTGTGTAATCCGCAGATCATGCGTTATTGCACACATAAAAATATTAAAACTGCATGAGCCACACCATGCACATTAAATTACTGTGGTTTTCTGTAAAACATTTTGGAAACTTGGGACACTTGCCACAGTTGCCACACATTATATTGTGTCTTGTTTCATTGTGTTAAAAGTGATAAGTATGACAAATCATAATTTTTACGAAAATACAGTCTACAAGGAATGCCTGTCAATTTCCTAATGGGTTAAGGTGGCTATCACTATTCCATTTTATACGCACATAGACATAAAATGAGCACATGGTGTGGTATAAGTGCTAGAACCTTGTGCTGTAGTTTTATTGTTATATCCGCAAACAATAAAATTGGAACTTGGACTGTTTAAATTTCCCCTTCAATTTGTAAGTGTTGTTATGAGGCTAATTCAAATATTGTGACAAAACAAAAAATAATGCTAATTCATAGATACTTCAAAACCAACAAACTCAACCAAAGTCAATAAAAATTAAATGGCAACAAACTACAACCATCTTTTACCATGCTTTACTTAAAAAAACATAAATAAAATTGATCGGCCTGAACTGCTATGCTAAATTTCCATAAATGCCCCCTCTAAAGTCACTAGATGTTACATTACTATACCTATTGTGTAGGAACAAACTACAGACAAAATTCATTGCTGCAAATTGGTCTCTAGCGAGCCATAGGGCTAGCTAGAGACCAATTCAATAAACTCTACAGGCACAATTAATCAAGTTTATGCATAGAAAACTGAACTAGATATATTTTCTATGAGCATAAATTTGGCCAGACAATGGTTGAGCAATAATTTCTGTATGAGTGATGTAAATACTTAATTAATTTTGATATCATTGATTTAATTAAGTATTCTCCTTTTCTAGGTATGTTAGATACTTTTTTACATAAATGTGTTTAATAATTTCTGAAGATCGAGCTTGCAAATTAGATGCGGAAGTACAAGTATGTGCAACAGGCACATACATGTACTTCCGCATACAAATGTGTGAATTTTCACACCCAACCTTTTGAGAATAGGTGATATTATAATTGTTCACACTTCATTATAATTATATTGTCACTAAACATGCAAACCTATGATTAACTTTCAGTTACAATTTATCTTATTTATTAGTTACTTCAGCTGTTAGTTTTCCCTTAAATTAAATAAACACATAAATCCCGTATTAATAGAATTATAATTAATCACATAAATCTCAAGAATAATCAGTTTTTTTTTTGGAACAATTTAATCCTTTACCCCATTGTGATTTAAATTTACAATATTCTTTATTTTATTTGCGGAATTCCAAGGAAAGAACTCTCAAAATAATTTGATAATATTTTGACTTGTGTATCATTGTTCTTCAATCATTTTCAATAAAAGAAAAGTGTCAATATTTATGTCTAATGTGTTCATAATAGATTTTTACAAAAGGAAAATATTTTTTAATAAATTAAAATATTCATTTCATATTTACTTCACGTAAGTAAATATTAAGAATAAGTTGGAGCCATGAATATAATGTCACTAACAACATTTCGAGTTTAGCACCAATATGAAGAAATTATTTCAGCTACGCGTGGTTTTTCCCAAATAGACAATGATGAAAGTGATGATGAAAAGCATTATGTGTTAATCCAGGACCTAACTATCTACATTCCTAGTCTTAATCAAATTGGTTCAGCTGTTTCTGCTTGAAGGTGTAACAAATGTACACACTCACAGTCTCACTCACTCGCATAGTATTTATAATATTAGTGTGATGATGACTCTAAAAAATTTTTAGCATTTAAGATTCTAATTAAAATTAAAATGTGAACAAAACACTGCCTTTCTTCTCTTTTTAGATATGAGTAAAGATGTATAATTAAAATACCATTAACTATTTCCATTGTTGCTGGATTTCTTTTTTTTTAATTCTTAATTCCTAATTAAATAAATTTAATTTAATTTTTAATTCCTTTTCAAATGTCATAAATGCATTAAATGATTCTGACTTTAACAAACATGCAACATTTTAGACAAGGATTTTACAATTTTGTTAGAATAATTTAAGCACTTACAGGTCTCCTTACTATGATTTGAGGAGGGTTTCCACTTGTACTGGCCTGACTGATGACTTCTGTGCTGGTTACCGGTTTCAGGCCATTTGGAGTCTGGATATACACCACATGTGGCATGGTCCTAGCTGCTCCTCGCAGTTGGATGGAATTATTTGAGGAACTTGGAATTTGAACAACTGTTGTATTTGATCCTACTTGGACTTGAGACACAGGTGTAGAGTTGTTCATCTTTACTTGAACTCCTGATGAGTCAGACAACTGAAGCTGTGAAGCATTTGACATCGTCAGCTCTTGTGTACCATCCATACTGGTAGTCCTTGAATTGGAACCCATGTGGACATGAATTATGGAGCTGTGCAACTGCTGAGTAGGGCCATGTAGAAGGGGCATAGAGGGCAGAGTGGCACCTGTCAACTGAATGTTTTGGCCACCCCCTGGAATTTGCAATGGAACATTTATAGTTTCACCAGCTGATAATTGAACTGGGACATTGGTTGTCCCAGACACTTGTATTGGAAGGCTTACTGGAGCTATTTGTAATGGAACTGAGCTGTTAGCTCCAGTTAGCTGGACAGGGACATTTATGTTTGAATTGGAGCCCGGAATCTGTACAGGCACATGAACAGTTGACAAATGAAGAGGATATGGGGAGTTACTTGCATGTATTTTTACAGGAGTGATGGCCTGTGTGACTAAGTTGTGAGTTATGGACATGGAGTTCTGGGGCGCCTGCATGGAGGACACGATCATGCTGTTCGATATTGGCGCCTGAAATGAGAAAAAAACAAAGTGAGTGAGGTCAAGGCCTGTTGCATACTCCAATATTAATTCGCCAAATATTTATACTCACGCGTAATGTGTTCAGTAGGGCATTATTTTGCGAGCCGTTCTGGCGCAAACTGCTACCTACAGATGTGTTCACTGATTTTAATAGCCTCTTTTTCAAAATTTCCGATTTCGGTTCATCAAAGTTTTGAAGTGAATTACAATGCTGTTTCTCCATTTCTCGACTACGCGAATTACGGCGAGTACATTCCAAACGCTTAGTTATCTTTTACAATACATAACTGATGTCCTGCAACGTATTTAAAAATAAAATATCGCAACGTGAAAAACATCTCACAACGTAACATCGCTTCGGAAGACTAATAAGATTAAAGTTTCTTAACATAGTATACTTTAATTGTTATTTATAAGGTAGCTAGATTTCATTTAAACTTCGAAGTAATTTTTCATATGTTTGCTACATACAAATTTTCTTTGCGTTTTCTATTCATTCGCACTCAATTTTGTGCAGCTACTTTTACAGAACCACAACCTTCTATCAAAAAGTTCACGAAACACTATATAAAAAGTTTATTACTTACACTTTGAATCTGCTATATACTGAATAAATATATGCACTTATTTATCACTATTACAACATCATTATCGTGTTGAAAACCACTAAATAAAAATAAAATAATGCTTGGTGCAGCGCCGATATTTACCTGCCCAGCACAACTGGTAATAATAATAAATCTGACAACTTTGCCAAAAGATTTAAAAGCTATTATGTTGGTACTTCGCACTTTTCTAACCAATCAGAAGCATTTATTTTCGTGACGAAGCTTTCGCGCCCGATTATTCTGTAAAAAAATCAAGAGTGAATAATATCATGCATGACATGAGTTGATGAGAAATGAGAGAGAATGAGGTGAGGTTGGATGGAGTAAGAGACAAGAGTGTAGGTATTCAGAAAAGAGTGGACGATGGGTAACAGTGGAGTGAACTTGGTATTTGACTTTGATACTGCTACATTCATAGTTGAGTTGATATTTATATTATAATGTACATAAATTAAATACATATATAAAAACAATGATAACGAGAAATCAGCTATAGTTATGGTTTATTTAAAACTCCCAAGTCCACTCTGAACGTATTCTAGCTAGTATCGTACAGTATCTAAAATTAAGGTTGAATTATTGAATTCATCAATGACAGCAAAGCGAGCGCCCTCCATACATACCTACGCCATTTAAAAATATTGTAAAATTTTTAAATAGCGTATATTAGGTATAAAATGCGCGATGGTGGTTTTCAAAATAAAAATTTAAGTGTGTTTTGATTGTTGATTATATTATTAGTAGATTCCGTTTGGGGTTAATTAATAGGTAATAGAATAGGTATTATTTGTTCCTTGGATATTTTGATATTCATGTAGGTACATATTTTATCTATCAAATACATTTGTGAATCGGCAACAAAGAACATAAGCACGGTAATGTTATCTATACAGTATTTCAACTTCAAAGAAACGGATGAAACGCGAGTTATAACTACGCGCCTCGATCTCGGCCTGCGCTCGGTACGCAGACAGTCTCGAGTGTCGCGACTGTGCCGCGGTGACGAGCGAATGATTTGTTGTTTTATTAACAATAACCGCGCGATTTTTTCACCCTATATAAGTTCAAGTACATAGTTACATATTAAATATGACGTGTAAGATATATTGTGCTGTTTTTATCGTATAATTTTCGAAAAACGCATCCTGAGATCATCCCGAGATACAATTTTTTAGATTACCTGGAACTGAAAGGTATAAATTTACTTACTAATAAGTAAAATTATTTTATAGTCTACATATAGTTGTCGGTACATAATGTGTGTCTTTTTAATGGACAAGTATTTCCTTTTGTCCCCCATAAAAAATGAAATTCAATTAAATTCTCAATTATAAAAAAAAAGTGAATAGATTAAAGGAAAGTGATGGACACGAGTGAAATAGGTAGTTATAAGCAAGTAATAATAATATTACAAGTAGTAATTAGAATACGGATTTTAAATACTTTAAAATACGTAATAAAGCTTATCGTACGTCTCATAAATATTTTTTGGTCGCAAATTTTTAAGAACGATTTTTTATTCAAATATAAACATGGTTTTTCGATTAAATCTACCTACTATTCAAAAAAAAAAACAACACGCATTTTTAGTGAACACTTGTTGTTCAATTCACAAAGTATTTTATTTGTATAAATAAAAAAAAAGTATATTTACAATCACAAAACTCAATGGAAACACAAAGTAGGCAAATGTAATTAAAATGCTGGAGGCGGGCAGCCCTATCACATGTTTACGTACAGCGCGGCTGTAGGTAGTTATTTCAAAGTCAGAGCCGAGTTAAAATACAGTATAGATAACATTACCGTGATAAAAGTCTCCAAATTAGCACTGTTCTGATCCCCACATTGGATGTTGTAAAGCTAGAATAATATCAGTAAATCATGGATGTCTGTAATAATCATGGAAGTAATAAGTACAACGTACATAGTACTTATTACTTCCATGGCAAATGGCAATAATAAAAGTCAGAATGTAATCTGTGGTTCTGCTACCAAAATTATTTTGAACTAAACTTCAACGGTGAGTAGGTCAGAGATACTAAATTAAACAAGTTCTTAGGTTGTATCATAGAGAAAAGTACTAGTACTAGTACTATATAGTAAAATTATTACAATACTTAATTTACATTACGTAGGTGACAAGCGCTAGATAGTAGATTGGCAGAGGTGAAACTTTCCAAGCATTTTTGTCGTTTAAGTAATCACAAACTGTGTAGTAAGATTTCTTTATCAAAATATTCTTCACGTGCAACTTGAATTTTCTTTCTGTGAGCGTTATAATATGTTTGGGCAATTTATTATAAATCCGCGCACAATTGCCTAAGAAGGACCTTTTATTTGTCTTTGCTAATCTAAAACCTGACATATCTTTATTCCTAGTGTTATAATCGTGATTGTCACTGTTTGATTTAAATTTGCTCAATTTTTTACGAACATACATAATATTTTCAAATATATACAGACTTGGTAAAGTTAATATATCAATTTCTTTAAAAAGATCTCTCAGGGATTCCCTAGGATCACTTTCATATATGTCTCGAATTGCACGCTTTTGTAAGATAAAGATTGTCTCTATCTCAGCAGCAGCTCCCCACAGCAATGTTAAAATTTTTAAATTTCTTTTTATTTTCAAATATTGTTGTGTGTCTGAAAGAAAAGTCCGGCAATTTGAATTTTGAGTTGAATGTCCTATAAGTGCAAGCACGAGGGGAGATATCACTGCAAGGCCAAGGGCCGAGCGTATTATGCGCGATGGAACTGGTATGAGCATCTACTAACTATCAGTTTTGGGAGTGAGATCCAAAACAAAATATCATTGGGCTATTTATTGTATGGGTAAAATAAATAATGAAAGAGATGGATGAGCTATGTGGGATGTTTGTTCTATCACGGTTCATGACGGGTAAAAGTTCTGTATGAGAAAATAATATGAAGGTGTTCTCGTGGGTAAATGAAAAATCTGAGAATTACAAAATATTTATGAGAGGAAAAATTAGAGTACATGTGCGGGACTCAAACCCGCGCCATCTACTTCCATAGCCGGGGTGTGCTCCAACCAACTAAGCCAACATGATAATGACTCACAACTCAATTTTTTCCTCCCGTTCCCCAACCATCGTATGGGGATGGAGCGACACCCAAAGTTCAACTCACGCTGAAAAAACTACAAACAAGAATAATTTTGAAATTAGTGTTAAACTTGATATGACGCAACCCTATAATTTTAATATTTTGATTTATGCAATAATGCATGCTCTGCGGATTACATTACAAAATTACTAATTTGCTCGCAGGCGCAACCCGGGTCGACGTATTCGAACCCCATCGTGAGTTTAACTGTCAGTTTAATTTATAAAATTTAAATATGTGTTAAACTCACGAGAATTTCATTTCAAAAATAGTATAGAGAGTATTCTGATTAGTAAAGGAAAAATCTGAACATTTGAAAATATCATCTGCAAAGGAAAAATAGATGACGTATCATGGAAACGATTAGAGGTTGGTAGATGGTGTTTGATCTAAATGTCATAGGAAATTGAGAGAGCAGTCAAGTATCACCTGAAACTGCCGCCGAAACTTGATTTTTGGCCATAACTCGGCCGAAACCGAAACCGAACTTTCGGTCGGACACTAGTTTTAACGTCTTGTAGTTGTCGATTTTGCCGAGAAAGGATTAATTTTCGTGTTGGAGCAAATTCTCGTAATTTTTGTATAATTTGTCAGGCATTTATGTCAACTTGTTTGCAAACAGTGCCATCACAACCAATGCCACAGGCAAGATTCGTACAGAACTATTGATGAGATTGCCTGGTGAGTTGCATAAACTTTTTACAACCATTGCCTCTAATAACTTTGTTCTTAAAACAGTACATTATTCTAATCGCCCTTTCATAGGAGAACTTTCCTCTTTGCAAAATCGTAAAATATTCAATATATAACAATCACCAATTAAAACCTGATTCTAGTGGTGTCTTCTAGTATTAAGTAGATTCTACGATGTAGGTATGTGAGTATTGAGTTAAGTTCTGTTGCAGTGATCCATCTGTTAGAAAATCAAAGAGTCTACACTCTTTGGTTTTTTAACAGATGGCGTAAGAAGTACAATAACATTCAATCCAAGGTATCCAAAAAAAATTTTGTATCACACATCACATCAACAGCTAGATGACGTCCACCATTGGATAAATTTCTACACCGTTGGAGGGGTTTTGACTTTTTCCTTGGGACACAGAGGTATATTATCATATACTTTATTAGCGTAATAGGATTCGTGTTTGTTTAAAGTAACAGAACAGAATGAGGATAATGGCGGGTATGTGCACCACCAGCACCGCTATGTAAAAGCGGCGGACACGCACTTCTGCACTGGTCAAACACCAACGTTTACCCCACGCCGAACTCTTTCATAATAGTAAGTATATTTTTACATTCTATAGAGTTTTATTGATATCCTATAATACGCAGGAGTTTAAGGTAGTAATTTTAACCCACGGGAATATTTTTGATCAGGAGATCAGATTTTTATCAAAGGTAGAAAGGTAGCTAATGTAGATACAATATAAAAGTTTAATAATAACGAATGTTTTTAAAATATGTTAAGTAAACATTAAATTAATATTTAAATAAAACACTTAAAAATATATCTAGTGACAATTCTGTCTAATTTTCTTATTAATCCGATGTGACCTCACAAATACCACGCAGCCAAACCGGAAGAATTTTCGACGTGTTTTACTTAGTGCAACGCCGGCACTATAATTTAATGTTTCTAACTGTTCCAGTACACACAATCGAAACCCCTTATCATAACTATGTCAAATTTTAGGTATTAGTCCAGGAGTAATTGATGACCGCTTTCAATTAAATGTTTTACAAAGTAAGATTGTTCGGGTTGGGATGGTAGTTCCTAAACGCAGATTTATGTTCTTAAATGTGATATTACGGCCAGTTTGACCAATATAAACACTGTTACAGGTAAGTTTGTAAACACTGGATTGTTTATTGTTTTCCAAATTATCTTTTCCGTTTTCCGTAGATTTTGATTTGTTTCGAAAAGCTACATGGATGTTATTATTCTTAAATATATATAAGAGCCATCGCGTTGCCGTCCGCCGCCGCCATCGCTCAACCGTAATAGTAACACACTATTCCTAAGCCCAGCTAGCCCACAAGAAATTAATCTAATATTTAAATATATGAAAAGTAAATATAGCTACGGCATTGACGAAATACCCGCAATATTAGTGAACAAGTGTTCAGAAGAATTAACTTTAACCAACTACCTACTTGTTAATCAATCTTTTATTGAAGGCACATTTCCAGACTTGTTAAAAACATAACAAATAATACAAATTCACAAAAATTCGTCCAAGCTTGACCCAGACAATTATAGACAGATAGCACTCCTCCCTACTTCCTCAAAAATATTTGAGAAAAACATGCAAAGGCGATTAAACTCATATTGTGAAAAATTCCAATCATTTGATGACACTCAATATGGGTTTCGTAAAAATCGTTCCACTGTCTTGGCTGTATATAAATAAGTCCAAAAAAATTCGCTGTAAGTATTTTACTGGATTATGAAATAGCATACGATAAAGTTCAATATAAGATAGGTATTACTATAGAAATTATACGAAATCTCACGAGTGGTTTAAATCATATTTAAGGAATCGAAATAGAATATTTTGACCATGACGAAAAAACGATAAAACCAATAAAATCGACAAATTACGACAAATACGGAAATTAACCATGCGATATCCCAAGGCAGTGTCATTGGGTGTACCATTTTTTTTATTTACATAAATGACCTTCCAAAAGTTATTGACGAGTTTTGTATACTTTTTGCGGATGATATTTCGACACTGACATCATTTAAAAATAATCCGAATTTAAATAATCATTTAACTGTAGGCAGCTGCCTAATAAGCTACGCCAGAATGTTTTATTAAAAACCTTAAATCCCTACTTGAATGTAAATGCTATTATAACTTAGACGAATTTTTCAACGATAAATTTATTTTAATAAACTTGCATACTATAATAGGCAGCAGCTGCCTAATAAGCTACAAGACATAGAAAAGGTAGAATGTTTAATTAAAACCTTAAATCCCTACTGAATGTAAATGCTATTATAACCTAAGATTTTTTTACTTTTAGATATGTTGTATGCCCTCCATATTTACTAGACGAATTCAGGGTAATTACCTGAGTCACTACCAGTCTTGCACTTCCGAGCGTCCGGTGAATACATCGCCGCTAATCGTGTTTTTAGGAATAATCTGTTGACAATATGCCCTCCTTGTGCCTTTAGACTCTGCACTAATTATACAAGCACTGTGAGAGATATGAAAACGGTTTCATTTCACGCGTAATGATTGCCTATATTGATGAAATAGAAAATATCGTCATTTTGTTTTACCTTAGGAACCATAATCTCAATGAAATGGATGAGCGAGATATGTGTATCGTTTGGTGTGAGAGAGTGAAAGAGATCGCAGCATAATGGTGATCGGAACGTCTCGTGGCGGTTCGGCGGTTACACGAATTGCTTATTTATCTCTTTCTAACAACAGATATGACGCATAATATTTGAACGTTCTTTCCTTGTCATTACAAACTGCTTATACATGTGCATAGGTATGTAGATAGGTAAATTCTAGTAAGCTTTTAGAGCAGTGGTGTTCGGATATAACATCTCTATGTATTTCAACTCTCTGATTTTAACTTAGACGATTTTTTCAACGATAAATTTAATGATTTCGAAATAGATCGTTCCGTTCCTACCATTGCCATACCCTTATAGGGTCCTAAGTAAACAAACATGTAAAATAAATGTACCCACAAACATGTTTCATAACACCTGCATGTAACTACATATGTTGCAATAAATAATTGAATATTGAGTGTTGAATTTTTTTCAGAGATTGGTCTCATGTCCGTTAAGCTATCTACGTACTTGATATTTCTATCAGAAGGGCAAAAATGTAGGAGTGACCTAGCTCTACTGTTTATTGTAGTTGTTGAAAATAGCTATTTGGTATTTTATATCTATATTATATTATATTATTATAGTTCCTTGTTTTGTCTTTAGTAAGAGGAAACCATAACAATCTATGGACATAACTTCGAAAAGCTGCTAATTGTTTGTGTTGAATAGGATGACAAGAAGAGAAGGGAATAGCAATATCTGTGTGTGTTGGTTTTCGATATATTTGGAAATCTAATTTATTGCTTACTCTTGTAAGCGTTAAATCTAAAAAGTTTATAGATTCATTTGATTCTAATTCCAGTTTAAATTAAATTTTGGGGTGTATATTATTCATTTTTTAACAAAGATATTAATCTGGCGGGAAGTGCATATATATGCATAATATTTTACAAATTATTGGAGCGCAAAATGTTATGCCTCGGGTGGGAATTGAACCCGCGTCCTCCACTTTCACGCCAGATGCCTAAATGGCTCGGCCATGTGTGCACGGCTAATTCTGCCGAAATTTCGTGCTCCAATTGTATTTCTATATCCGTCGTAGGAGACGGTGCGTGGCCATCAACCAGACTATTAGACTTCAACTGATCGAAACAAAGCACTCCTTTTTCAAACATTTAACTCTCGGAATCGCTTCCCTTCTATATTTCTAAATATGATTACAAGCAGTACCACGTCCTAACCTAATATTTTGTGCTCCAATAATTTGTAAAATATGCAATATTGTGTCTGTACCCGAGCGGCTGTTCCTGGAGGCATAGGTTACCGCAAGTGGGGATATCGAATGTTAAGGCATTCGGGTACTAGCTTGGGCTGTTTTACGGTGGTACCTATTTGTTAGTTTAAATAAGCACCTGTGGTAAACTGAGATATTAAATTTTGTTATCTTACATTACTATTAGAAATACGTTAAACTGAATAAAAAAATGTGAACAGTTTTTCACATTTTTTTTAAGATAATTCAGTTGATGTTTTAAAAAAAACAATGTTGTTTACGGGGTTGAAATCGTGTAAAAACATATTTCACAGGTCTTCAGCCCATATAGCTGCTCTGTTTGAGTCTGTATTAGTTAGCATCAAATCATGATTTACATAATCTTGCTTGGTCTAAGCAACCGATGTCAAAATAACTCCTAGTTCTGAGCCTAATATACAGTACTAAAGTTTCGTTTTACAACATCTAACAGGAGGATATTAAATATCTAGAAAATAAAAAAAAAGAGCTCGTGGAATTATTTTTTTAATTGATTTGGAAGAGCACAATTATAAAGTGAAATTAAAGAAAGAAGATTATCATGATGAGATAGATGTAAATAATTTCTTCAAATGTTTAAAAGAAATACTAATCCCAAATGTGCCACCAGCGTGCGCGTGCATCTCTGTGATGGATAAATTCATATCATAGTAGGTATGCAGTATAACAAACCGCTAACATCGGTGATTTGAAAGTAGGAAATAAAGAAGTATATGGTGAAGAATAATATATTATTTGAAGAAAAGTATATCACACACATATCCAAATGTTAGTTTAAAGACCCCGCTCAGTTTGTAGTGACCGTTAAATACGCGAAATGGCGTTTGTAAAGTCGTTATCTGCGATGTCATAAGGACTATCGTTGACGAGATTTCGTTGTATCGGAAAGACGATTACATCGCAAAAATTGCTTTTGGCGTGTATCGGAATGCAGCCTTAGAGTCGGGTTGACATGACAGCACTAGGCTACGTTCCGAGGCAAAAGTGTAGTTATTTGGTTGTTTTTTTTGTCTACTCGAATGTTCGGAACAACATGGTTGTTTTATTACCTTATTATAATCAACATTGATAATAAAATAATTATCTTTCTTATGTTGTTTGTTGTGTTTTCTTCTAGGTGGGGAACTAGCATAAATATACACGTTTTATGGTATTTGAAAAGTATAATACCTCGTTACCTGCAAAATTCAAATGAGCGCCTATTATTACTCATCAATAAAATGTCAGTCATGTCAGATATGGTAACCTTTTAACGGCCTAACGCTCGCACTCGGAGTGCAACTTTTCACTCTGACGTCGTTCACATCCAAAGTAGAACGCTCGGTCGTTAAAAGGTTGCAACTTTAACTGACATGACTTCGACATGTTGTCGATGATTGAATTTTGCAGGTAACGACCGAGAGATTATAAAACAACCGTGTCGTCGCTCCGTATGTTCATCGAGTAAGTTTAAAAAAACCAAACAACATCGGAAGCAAACAAGCTCGGAACGTAGCCCTGTGTTGTGTTGTGAAACAGATTGAATAATCTGTGACTAGGTAATCTGTGATTTGTGCACAACACAAGCAGGCAAAGTGTAAAGCAATGAGGATACAATACTACGTGTAAAGTAGAGGTGTTATAATTAGGATCGTATTTTCGTATTCCTATTATCGAATATCACGCTCAGCCAATATTATGATATCTAACCTATTACTGGATAATAGTCAAATAATAGTGACAACTTATCATATTATTCGTTCATAAAAGACGCGCAATTTTACCGTTATTGGTCAAAATGTGTAATAGTTGACAAATCGCTCACGTTATTGATATAATCATAATAATAATAATAATAAATATTTATTCCAAAAAACATTACATTGGTTTTACAATTTTCTGTATGAGGTTACCTAAATAAAATTTAACACAAATAAACTTTGAGACCCAAACTAGGCGAGAGCCTGTGTCTTGGGGCTCTGAGTACGATTATCATTAGTTGATATTGAGACAAAACACTTGTAAATTGCCTAAATAGTAAATCCAGGTGATTATACAAAACTATACATTAATTAGTTAAAAGTAAGTATGAACAATTGGTTATTTTTAGAACCATATGAGATATTTAGGGAGTGGGTAGCATAGCATTTATTTCAATTTCAAAAATTAAAAAGTTATGCATTATGTGCGTAAAAGAAAGAGAAGAATGAAAGAGTGTGGGTAACACATGTGTAGTTGTGTGTATAAGTGTGATAATGATGTAAAGTGTGTGAAATAGGTGAGGGTGGAAAGCTTAAGGTACCTCGATTAAATTAATTCTTCCGTTTTATCATAAGACAGGTTCAGAAGCCAGGTTTTAATTGTTTTCTTACAATTGAAAACGTTAGAACCTTTGATGGGACAAACATCACAAACTTTATTGTATGTATTAGCGTGAGCAAAAGCAGGACTTCTACGAGTTAATAATGATGTGGCGTTGGGGACCGGAAGCCGGTAGATACGCTTGCTAAAAAGAGTATTATAGTCGTGACGGTTGAGCATCGTTTTGTGTGCTTGCACAGTTGCTGCAAGTACAAAGAGTTGACGCATTCTCAGTACTTTGAAATCATCATAAAGGGCATCAGTAGGGTATCTGAACGGTTTTTTTAGTATGACTTTTATGAGTGCTCGCTGTGCTCTTTCAGCTGTGAAATAAGTTTTTCCGGCGCTTCCCCAGACAGAGATGCAGTATTGCATAACGGATTGGCATAAGGCCATATATACTTGACGTAAAACTTCTAAGGTGGCACAATCTCTGAGCTTTTTCATAACGAAGATCAGTTTCCTTACCCTACTGGATAGATCTTCAATATGATATTGATAAGAGAGGTTCTCATCAATTACAACGCCTAGGTATTTGAATTTGTGGACTCTGTCAATTTGGATACAGGGGCAATCAAACAGATTAACGTTAGTTTTGAATAACGAGCAAGAGTGTAATTTAAGAATATTATTAGTTGGAGGACTTCCAGTACACGTTTTTGAAAAAGCTAAATATTTAGTTTTTTTGGCATTTAATGTAAGTAAATTCAAATCCAACACCCCTGCAATATTACAAAGACCCTCTTCAGCTTGCTTGTATACTTGTTTCCACCCTTTGTCATGAAAAATTATGACTGTGTCATCTGCATATGTAATTATCTCAGCATTTGGCAAGGCACAGCACACAACGTCATTGATATATAGATTAAAAAGCGTTGGGCCAAGTATACTGCCCTGTGGGACGCCAAAATCTATAGGCAGAGAGCTACTGGTGTGAGGGCCAACTTTAACACGTTGCTTTCGGTTAGTAAGGTAGCTACAAAACCATGTGTGTGCTATTCCTCTGATCCCCACAGCTTCTAATTTTTTTAGCAGCAGGCCAACCGAGACGGAGTCAAATGCTTTGGCCAGGTCTAAAAATAGAGCAATACAACTATCACCATTCTCAACGAACGTTGACACGAGATTGGCAAGTAGTGACACGGCGTCTTCGGTCGACCTACCTCTACGAAAACCAAACTGCCTATCAGATATAGCATGATTTTTTTCCAGAAAAGTCACTAGTTGATTATTCACGATTTTCTCTAGGATCTTCGAAGTGATACTTAAAAGTGCAATAGGCCTATAGTTATCGGGTAAGAATTTAGATCCACTTTTAAAAATTGGAGAGACTACTGCAGTTTTCCAACACTCTGGGAAACCCCAGACATTAAGCTCAGGTTCATAATATACGTTAGGGGCAGAAGTAAAGATTCACTACATTTCTTAAATAGTTCGGTAGTGAATCCGTCTAGTCCAGGAGAGCTATCAGCTTTGAATTGGGATATAATTTTTGATATTTCAAATTGATCGGTAGGATGGAAGAAAATTGAATTTGAATTTAGGGTTGAAGATCTGTATGCTGCTATAAGATTTTGTTGGGTTACGGATACCTTGTTAAGTATATTTTTAGCCAAATTTTGTCCGGCGGATACAAAATACTTATTAGTTTCATGGAGCGATATGTCAGGGTTTGATTTATATTTAAGTAAATCAGTACAGTAGGTTTTGTTCTCAGAGTAATAGCAAATACTCTTGACCGTTTTCCAGAGCTTTTTGGTATCGTGTCTGCTTTCTTGTAACTGTTTGGTATTGTATTCGTTTTTTAGTTTTTTGAGAAGCTTATTGGTGAAATTACGGTATCGAGTATAGATTTTACGACGAACGGCATCATTGGGGTAGGTTTTCGTGTCTAGATGCAGTTTGTCACGATGCCGCATGCATCTAAGCAAGCCAGGAGTGATCCATGGTTTCATTGTGACCCATTTTCTCCCCACTAGAATTTTCCGTGAGTTTTTATTTATCGTGTTCGTCAATATCTGATTGAAATTTTGAACTGCTGAATTTACACACGAATGCTTAGTTACGGAAAACCAGTCCACGTTTGCAATTTCCTTTGCCACAGAGTCTATGTCAATTTTAAATTTAGTCCTAGGCTTGAGTGGAGATTGCTTTGTGACTGACGTTGCTGCAATAGTGATGTCATGATCCGTAATAGAACTTGTGCAAATTAGTCCAATTGAGTTTGTTTTTGATTTTACAAAAATATGGTCGAGACAAGTTTTGCCATGAGTGGGTTTATATATTGCAGGAAGCAAGCCGTGAGATGCCATAATGTTCATATAGTTGGTATTATTTTCGTTTACCTTAGAAATATCTGTGTTAGTGTCACCTGCGACAAGAATGAAAGGGAAGGTTTTAAGATTACCTAATGTTGAGTCAAGTGAGTCTAAAAATGTGTCAAGAATGCGTGTAGAAGGAGAACGATATATACCCAGAACAGCAATTTTATCATTTAAGATGATAAGTAAAGAGTCAGCATCCATCATGATAAGTTCCTGGATAACAAAACTGAAGGTGGATTTTGTATAAATTACTACGCCGCCATTTTTATTCTTCTGTGCAGTCGTACGGAAAGCATTATATCCTGGAAGAGGGTCGATATATTGACCAACCGAAAGCCAGCACTCTGACAGAACAATAGCATCTATATCACAATCGACACGCTGTAACATTACTGCGAGTTTATCAAAGTTGCATTGGAAGCTTCTTATGTTTAATGATAAAATTTTAAAATTATAATAAGGTACAGTAAGTATGCTCTTGCAGGATTCTATTGAATTTAGGGTGAGACAGTCAATATTTACAACTTCGTCAATATCATTAGCTAAACTAACTAAAGCCATCCTGATAATGATAAAATGAGATAAAAATCAATAATATCTGATCCAAGGATGTCATATTTAAACAGACAAGAGCTTCATAGTTTGCAAGATGAAACAATATGGTGGATGTGTGATTAGTTTTATCACTCACAACTATACAATTTTGAGTGAGATATGTATGTATGTTTGAGAGTTTAAGAGTGTGTGTTATTAGTGTGTGTGCCGTGTATTTGAATGTTGTGTAACCCAACAGTTCTACAAATATAAAAGTAAGTAAAAAAGAGAATCTCAACATTGGCAAATATGTGAACGACGAGTTAAGTTCTTTTCTACAATTGAAAAGTTGTTTGTTGCAGTTTTTGTTGGAGTTCTTCTGCGGTTTTGAGAGCAATTGCAGGATTCCCTTCTTGTTTGCAGACGTAAATGGTGCCATTCTTGACCCAGCAGAATTTGAAGCCTGCTGCTTTTGCGTGTTGTCTGGCAGACCGAAACAACTGTCTATATACATGCGTTAAGCGCTCGTTTATGAAAATGCTTCTTGAAGCGCCTTTGACATCAATATCGGAGCAATTCAGGTTTCGTCTACTTCTGCCCGCCTTAAGAAATGCGTCACGAGTATGTCGCCTTAAGAAACGAACAATTAGAGGCCGTGGTGGTCGTCCAGTAGAACTGTCACCCTTAGTGTTTGGTCCTTCATTATCACGGCTTTGGGGTCCAACTCTGGTCACATAGTCTAAGTCATTTATGTCCAGAGCAGCACCAATTTTGTGTCCTACCAGTTGAACTATATGCATGGGATTTTCATCCATGAACTCATTTATCCCAGCTATTTCAACCTCATTTCTAAGGCTAGCCTGAGCGCGGATGCTTAACTCTTGCCGTAATTCAGCTATTTTATTGCGGTTCATAAATATCTCACATTCACGTTCTTCAAGTTGATGCAGTCTCGACTCAGTATTCACTAGTTTGCTTTCATGTACATCCAAACGGGCGAAGCATTCTTTAATATGATCTGTTAGAGTGATCATGTGAGTCTTCATTTCTGCTATGTCTCCTCGAAGTAACCTTATTTCGGTGGTGAGCGTAGATACATCGTCCTGGCTGGCTGTGTCACTGATTAACGGACTACCCCGGGCGGGTGCTTGTCGGTCAAGTTCAAGTGTGTGCGTCAATATATTAGATCCGTCACCTCCAGATCTACTAGGCGTAGCCACCCCAGTAGCTACCTCCGCCAAGGCAGATGTTGCCGCTGCTGCCACACGTACCGGTGTGTTGGAGTTATCCTTTTTCGGTTCCTTGCAAAAACATGAAGGACACAGCCAGGTTAATTTGCTGTCCTCTGTCAGTTTGCGTTCAGAAATATTGACGCACATTGAATGATAATAGGAGCTACATTTTGAGCATTTAACATTGGACATGGTCGTCCTAATAGGTCTGTTACAGGCCGCACAGTTATTTACCATTCTGACGAGAGTAGATACAAAATCACAACAAATGCTATGCAAGTCAACAAGTAGTTGGTCAGTTACTCACACATGCGACGAGCACAGGTACGCCCCGTCAAACAACTGTGCGAAAGCGATGAAAATGATAAGCAATCCGCAGGCTGTCTCCTTTGAAACGTAGATTCTGCAACTACTATTTGCTAAGCTGTGGCACGGTAAACGCAAAATCTCTCGACTACTATTTGCTAATCTGTGTCGTGCTTGACACACTACGGATGCACTTGAAGGAATATTTTGGTGATTGTGCACTCCACTATGACACTAATTTTGTATACGTTAAGTACGATTTTGGTGTGAAATAAACCAAAGAATTTTCTGATCACAAGAAACACGTCTTCACCTTAGCTGACTTAAAATCGTACTCAAATTAGAACTAAAATTAGACAGTGATTTACTTTGCCTTACTTTATACTTTAAAAGATCTAGGACTGTCTACGAAATTTACAATGATTTATAAGTTGTATTTACGTTATTTACTATATAACATAGATTACTTTTATGTTCCATCCGTTTTTAATGTCTTCTATATATTTATAGAATATTTCAAAAATATTGTGTAATAGGCAGCGTTACAATAATAGGTAAATACTAATCTATAACATTACATAATTAATAATAATCTATCGATGTCCATTGCCTTGTCTTATTCTGATTATCCACGAAGCTCCTATACAGGAAGTGACATGTATTACAACACATGCAATAACTTCACCGAAGACGTGCGCAAGGTCCGAGCCCCGAGGATACATTTCAAATTGGAATGTCGGCGTCGCATTGTCTCGCGACGAGTGAGAATGAGATGGCAAGTCACAGGCAACTGTTAGGAAGAATAGCTTCACCCAGTCACCGCCACGTCGCTCACTATTATTTGAAGAACCTATTACGACAAAATTCATATTACCTAATATTAAACTTCTGTGTTGAACCTATTACATATACCTAATACGAATATATTAGTCACACCTCTGGTGTAAAGCTTAAAAAAGAAGCCTTTAAGCTTTAAAGCTGTTAGCTTCAAATGTCTTCTCTCATATGTCTTTACACCGTTTATATATATTTTATGTAATTTTATTATGTCCAATAATATTCTTTTATTAATATTATTATTAGTTTTAAATACTTCTAAGCCTTTATTTTTGCTTTATCAACTAACCCTAATCATTTATTTATCAATTAACCGCGCATTCTTTATTTAAGCCGTACATTGGCCACACTCTGACACTGGCTGCAAAAAAACCAAGCAGGGCCGCGTTCCGAGGGTCAGAGTGCGTTGTTTGGTTGCTTTAACTTACTCGAAGGTCCCAAACGACCGGTTGTTTTATAACCTCAAATATCATTTATGGCGGGGAATTTTGCAAAATTTATAGACTTTTTATGATGTTTGAAAAGCAATAACTACCGTTACCTGCAAAATATGAAAGAGTGCCTATAATTCTCTCATCAAGAAATGTCACGGTCATGTCAGTTAAAGATTCAACATATTAACGACCGCATTTAATAGTTAAAAAGTTGCGCTCTACCCGAAGGTCGTGAACGACGTTAGAATGAATAGTTGCACTCCGAGTGCGCTCTAACCGAGGTTCAGAACGCGCTCTAGCGTTTAAAAGCCATCTAAAGAAGAAGAAGAAGAAAGTGCAAAGCTTAACTTATCCGTATATTACTTTTCTCTATGGCCTAACTGCAAACCAAAGAAAACACAATTCACTACAAAACTTGTTTTGCGTCTCCGCGTAAATTGTAAATTTGATTTGTTGTGCAAAAACTGTCGTCGAAATATTTGCAATAAATCTTGTTATGTGTAGATACATACGTGGCGAACTCTTTGGAGTGTAAACAGTGGAATAAAAGTTTTTTCCAGCTATTGCGTACGTACATAATGATATCAATGTTTTTTATTTGAGTGTACATAAATACCTCATATGTGTGAGGTATGTACATAACATTCTATCATTGCAAATTGCAATCAATTCCGGATATCCTGATAAATCTTAGCAAACTTTTAATCTAATGGGTACTTTAATTATTTTTTACTGTACCAAGAGCTGCTGTCTGGGACGTTCATACTAATAAAAAACTGTCTTGTTCATTAGATTGATTGGAGTTCCAGAGAGCAAACTTCTATTATAGGTTCCTACATTTAATTTTATTGTACTGTTACAAGATCTGCTACTTGCTGTGGAATGTTCATGCTGATAACACAGTTTTTCTTGTGCATATGATTGCTTACAAATCCAGTATAACAAGACACAGATTTTCTTCCAAAACCGCGTAACATTTGATTTTTAATGGTTATATGGACCAAGCATGAGGCCCACCTGATGTTCAGCGGACTAACCTCTGCCTAAAATAGATGCATTTCATCTGAACAAATAGCACTGCGTCCATCACACTGAAATTTATGGTTGTTAAGTCTCATGTGCCTGTAATACACACCTACTTTACTGTGACATAAAATAAACAGTGTATTTGATATTTTCTACAAAAATTTCTGTGTTTATATCATGTCACAATAAATATATTGGTAGGACTAGTTTATATAGGAAGAAAATTTATAAAATTGATGTTCCCATCCTGCTGTTTTCTTCTTCTCCAAAATTGAGCCCATTGAATTATTATTGATATCACTTCATTTCATAATGAAGTGACATCAATTGGTGTTTTGCATAAGTCCAGGGGCTGCTTGGGTTGCCTGATTATCACCATCAAGTTTTTCATCCTATACTATAGATTTATTGCGGATGATAGTACTTTATTATTTTCATATGACGAACTTAGTGATGCTGAATTTGACATTAATAATACGCTAATAGATTTTAATAAATGGATGAAACTTAACAATTTACATATCAATATTGACAAAACTTTACTAATGTACTTTAGACAACGCCATAATGAACGGTTGCATCTTAATATTAATATTGAGGGAAAAAATGTAATGGAAATTGAAATGACGCGGTTTCTAGGACTTAATATTGACAATAAACTTACTTGGAAATCCCATATACAAAAGGTCTGCAAAAGATTATCTCAGTTTTCGTATGCTCTTTATCAATTAAGAAAGGTAACTAACGAAGCTACATTACTAACTGCCTATCATGGTCACGTCGCATCTATATTGCGCTATGGAGTGATGTACTGGGGTAACTTAACTGACCGAGAAAAAGCCTTTAAAGCCCAAAAAAGATGCATAAGGTTGATATGTGGATTGAAAAAAACAGACTCGTGTAAAGTGCATTTTATACATTTGAAAATATTGACTCTACCATCGTTACATACCCGTTAAGTAGTCGTCGAAAAGGTATGTTACGACAAGTAATGAGTGTGTTCTGTATGGCATCATTAATATTTAACAAAATACCATCAGCTATCCGTTCTAGAGATGACATCAATATATTTAAAAACCTACTCAATGATTTTTTGACTAAGAAAGCTTATTATAATATTAATGAATTCCTCAATAGTAAAAATATGAATGCTATTGCTTAATTTAAATTATTTAATATTTGACATTTAATAATAATTACTTTTACTACAATTGTTTTACTAATTGACATTTAATAAATATTGTATTACTATTATTATTAATTTATAAGATATGTAATGTTAATGAAATTATAATTGTTCCGAATGTAATATGTTTAATATAATAATGTTTTGAATTTAACTAATGTCTGTATGCCAAATTGGTGGAACTAGCGTTCTTTGTATATAAAATATGTAATATCTTTTGTTTGTACCTAGATTCACAGAGGAATAAATCATTGTATCATTTATGTGATCTAGTCAAAGTAAATAAATGGTTTGACAGTAAAACTGCCCATTGCTGTCACTGTTTGATTCATTTTTTTTTTTTTTATGCTTGATAGGTTAGCCTTTGACCACTATCTCACCTGATGGTAAGTGATGATGTGGTCGAGGATGTTGTTCAGACTAACCTAGAATTACTGGCTCTCAAGGACAGCTGCCGGAACACACCGTTAGGTGCTTGGCGACAGATTTTCAACTTGAGGGTGGTAGCTAGCCAGGCGGGCATTTGCAAAGTGCCCTACCACCATGCTGTAACAACTGCTATCCTAAGACAACAACCGGGACCGATGGCTTAACGTGCCCTCCGAAGCACGGAAGCGCTCAGTAGTAATGCCCAACCAGCGGTCACCCATCCAAGTCATGACCGCGGCGGACGTTGCTTAACTTTGCTGATCGATTCAGAATGGCTAAGCAAACTTGGCTACGAGCGCTTCAGAACTAGCCCTAATACTTCAAATATATTCTGAAGTGCTTGTAGTGAAGTTTGCTTAGCTGTTCTTAACTGATCAGCAAAGTTAAGCAATGTCTGCCGGGGTCAGGAGTTAGATGGGTGACCGCTAGTGACATTACTACTTAGCGCTTCTGTGCTTCAGAGGGCATGTTAAGCCGTCGGTTTCGGTTGTTGTCATAGGATGGCAGTCGTTATAGCATGTTGGTAGGACATTTTGCGAATGCCCGCCTGGCTAGCTACTACCCTCAAGTAGAAAATCTGTCGCCAAGCACCTAACGGTTTGTTCTGGCAGGTGTCCTTGAGAGCCAGTAATTCTAGGTTAGCCCGAACAACACCTTCGACCACATCATTACTTACCAAGTGAGATAGTGGTCAAAGGCTAACCTAACAGGCTTAAAAACAATAAAAATATATACCTCTAATTAAATATATATTTCAACTAAAGTTCTACCATCCATGACATTGTAGGAGCATAGGCAATGTACACTTAGAATAGGTCATTTACTATTATCATGTAACTATGAACCCTATTTTTATTAGTATACCCTAATCAAATCAAATCAAATAATTTTTTGCTAAAATACATGTCATATAAGATCTATATTAATTGTTAAGATACAATGTATTTAGTCTGCAAGCAGACGTGCAAATTTTTATGTTGTATGAATTCAGTCAATATTACATTTTACAAAAGTCTTGAAATTCTTTAATACTATAAAAGCAGTTTATAAGAAGCCAGTGAGTCAATGATCTTTTAAATTTGTTACCATCCAATATTTTGATGTCGTTAGGTAGACAGTTATAAATAGATAAACACATATTGTAAATATTTTTTTTATATAAGTCCTTCTTAGCACGTGGTTCATATAATAGATTGGTGAACTTTGTCCTTTTTTGATGTGTAAAAACATCACCACGTTTCTTAAATAAAGGGTGTTGTTTAGTAAAGACACAAATGTCTTTTATGTACATGCACGGTAGAGGAAGTATGTTACATGTTTTAAAAAGGGGTTTGCAGCTTTCTAAGAACCATGCCTTGTTTATGACCCTAACACATGGTTTTTGGATCATGAACACTCTATCTATGTCGACTGAGTTTCCCCACATTATCAGTCCGTAGCTTAACAGAGACAACACATGTCCATGATATGCCACCAATGCTGCTTCCATAGACACAGTTTGCCTAATTTTTTTGAGCGCGAATACAAATCGTTCAATCTTCTTACACAATAAATCAATATGAGTTTTCCAGTTAAGGTGTTTGTTGAGGATTATGCCCAAAAATTTATAATTGTCAACGTTATCAACTAGTTCATTATTATAATAAATGTCAAGTGGTAATGCATTAGAATTATACGAAAGAAATTGAATAATTTTGGTTTTATTAATATTAATATTTAAATTATTTGTTTCCATCCAATGGATCACATTTGAGAGGGTTTTATGTACCGTTTGCTGAGCCTTGTTTTTATTGGGACATTTTATGACTATTGTAGTGTCATCAGCAAAGAGTATACACTTATGAGGAGTAGCTTGAGGGAGGTCATTTATATAGATCAAAAATAACAATGGTCCCAGTATACTTCCTTGAGGAACACCAGTATTGTTAATTAATAGTTCAGATTTGATTTTCTCTTTAGTAAATGTTTTGAATAATTTTTGAAATTTCAGTATATTGCTTTCTATTTTCTAAGAAACTAACGATCCATTTATAAGCTGGACCCCGTATACCATAACATTCTAATTTATACAAAAGCATCTTGTGACTGACAAAGTCAAAGGCTTTGGTCATATCCAAAAAAATCGATATAAGCGAGGTTCCTTCATATATACTTTCTGTAATATATTTTAATAGGTTAAAGCATGCAAGCCTAGTCGAATTTCCTTTACGGAAACCAAACTGATCATCTCGTAAAATCATAAATTTTGTAAAAAAAACTATTTAACCTTACAAGCATTGCCTTTTCAAAGATTTTTGATAAGATTGGGACTATAGTTATAGGACGATAATTGATTGCATCGAATTTATCACCCTTCTTGAACAAAGGTTTAACAATTGCTATTTTTAATTGTTTTGGGAATATGCCTTCCAAAAATGACAAGTTAATAATATGTGCCAGTGGGTGACAAATTAGAGAGGCACAAGTTTTTAGTGTTTTGGTAGTTGCTCATAATTATGTTGTTAACCTCGTTAGCATCAACGGGGGTTAGAAAAATTGTATTTGAATTTTTATTTATATTATAGGATTTAAAGTCATTATTATTACATATATTATTCGATGTCAATTGTATAAAATAGTTATTAAATATATTAGAAATGTCAATTGCGTTAGTATAAGTCATATTATTGGATTTTATCATTTCAATGTCATTATTTGCTAGGTTATTGAAAGTGTATGTTGAAATATATTCCACATAGCTTTCGCTCGGTTTTTATTATTATTATTATTTATTTTTAATGCACTAGCAGCTCATTAAGCTGATGCATGCATATCTTTGCACTTGCGTTTAATGTTTTATGATGATGTTTTTAAGTGTTCGTCCAAGCTATTTTTAAAACTATTCACAGACTGAGCACTGATCACTGATTCTGGTAGTTCATTCCACTGGTTCACAATGCGATATGGCAAAAAGTGCTTTCTAGGGTTGCTTGTACAATGAGGCTTGGTTAGTTTTAATGAGTGTCCTCTTAGCTGTGTATTTTTGTTCATTGTGTATAAGTCTTGAATGTCTTAAACATTGTAGTATTTGTTCAAAATTTTGGTTTTTATGAGATCCCCTCTTTCCCTTCGTTTCTCCAGTGAAGTCAGTTGAAGTTCAGAAAGACGTTCTTCATATGTTTTATTTCTTAGTGAATTAACCATTTTGGTTTTAACCACGTTGGACTTTCTCAAGCATTTCTATGTCTTTAATGAAATATGGATTCCATATTTGGTATCCATATTCTAGTAGAGGCCATATATAAGTTTTTATAAATTTTTAAAAATAGGTCTATACTTAATTCTTTGAATGCCTTTCTTATCACATATAACATTGAATTGGCTTTCTTGGTTATTTTTGTAATATGTAGGTCCCATTAAGGTTATGAGTCACAATGATGCCTAGGTCTTTTTGGGATTCTACTGGTTGCAGCGGGAAATTACCAATTGTATATTGCATTTTTGGGTTATTGGTGCCTATGTGTAGAACAGTACACATTGTGGCATTTAATGAGAGCAGCCAGTCTTGAGTCCACTGTACTATGCGATCCAGGACTTGCTGTATGATGTTATGTGATATGAGTGGGTTTCCTATTAATTTAGTTGGATCCGCAAATATACAGAGGTCAGATTTAACAGCACTCTTTCTTTGGTCAGTGATGAAAATTCCAAACAGGATTGGGCCGAGCACCGATCCCTGTGGCACTCCACTGTGCACATTGTGAGGCTCAGATAATGCTTCACCCACTCTTACTCGAAATTACCGGTGCATCAGGAAGTCTGATATCCATAGGAAAAGCTGCCCACGGATTCCTAAATGTTCCAATTTTGCAGTAAGTCTTTTAATGGGAACCTGATCAAAAGCCTTTTCATAGTCCAGGTATATAGTGTCTGTGGGGATGCGTTCATTCCAGTTACTTGTCCATTTATCTTGACAAACAAGGAGATTTGTTATGGTAGATCTCTTAGGAACAAACCCATGTTGTTAATCAATAATTATGTTCTCAGTGTAAATAAATTCTCTTAGTTCTGCTGCTATAATTTTCTCCATAGTTTTGCAAGCTATACATGTGAGACTGATTGGCCGGTAGTTTGCTGCCTGTAGCTTATCACCTTTTTTGTATATTGGAGTTACATGTGCTTCCTTCCATTGTGTTGGCAGTCTTCCTGTATGGAGGGATACATTCATTATCGCTGCTAGCTGGTGACTAAGCACATTGCTACACTGTTTAAGCACTATAGGGGGAAGATGGTCAGGTCCCATTGAGGTTGTACTACTGAAGGTGTTTAAAGTTTTATGGACTATGTCCGGCGATATTACTATGTTTTCTATCGCTTTTTCAACACGTGGCATTTGTATACTCGGTATTGAGGAGTTAGGTGGCTCTACATCAAAAGATTGCTGAAACTGTTTGGCAAACAAGGTAGCCACTCCCTTTGGGTCTTTGATTATATTGTTACTGCCATCCTTAAGTGATGGCGGTATTGATAGAGTTGAGGAAAGTTGTTGCCGAATATATTAGTAAAAAGCCTTAGGTCCACTATTTACAACACCTCTTTCGAATTCCGTCTTAAATTCCGAACGATGGTCACAAGTTTATTATTTTTCTTGCGGTAATCCCTGTAAGATACTTCAGATCTTAATAAAAGATATATTTTCCATAAACGCATTTTATCATCTATCATGTCTAACACATTGATTAATCCAGGGCTTGTTTATGTTTCTTTTAGAGCGTCTAGTTGTTACGGGTACATGTATATCGATTGCATTATGAATTATACTTGTAAATTTTGTCCAGGCAACGTCACTATCACCATAATCTAGTACTGATTTATACTTTTGCATTTTTTTTTTATGCCTGATAGGTTAGCCTTTGACCACTATCTCACCTGATGGTAAGTGATGATGTGGTCGAAGATGTTGTACAGGCTAACCTAGAATTACTGGCTCTCAAGGACAGCTGCCGGAACACACCGTTAGGTGCTTGACGACAAATTTTCAACTTGAGGGTGGTAGCTAGCCAGGCGGGCATTCGCAAAGTGCCCTACCACCATGCTGTAACGACTGCCATCCTAAGACAACAACCGGGACCGACGGCTTAACGTGCCCTCCGAAGCACGGAAGCGCTCAGTAGTAATGTCACCAGCGGTCACCCATCCAACTCCTGACCGCAGCGGACGTTGCTTAACTTTGCTGATCGATTCAGAATGGCCAAGCAAACTTCGCTACGAGCGCTTCAAAATTCATTAGTGTTTTATTCATATATTCATAGTTAACCTTGAAAAAGTTTTGTCTATGTGAATGGGAAGAGTGCTTTTTGGAAGAGTGAATTTGTATCTGAATAGTGGCTAAAAGAACAAGGTGGTCACTTATGTTTGGATAATAATCTACGCTAGTACAGAGATTTTTCTCATTGCATTATTCTTGTAATATTTGTAACTAGTAGGTTGAGATTGCTATTAACATACATATCTAAAAATTTCCCATGAAGTTGGTCATAATGGTCAATGTATACATCTTTTAATGGCCACTTTATGTTGGGAAGGTTGAAATGTCCCATAATAAACAAGGATGTTTTCCCTTCAGATGCTAATTTGATTGTTTCAAATAATGATTGGTCAGTATCCTCATATGTGTAACAAGTTGGTCGATATACTCGGCAACACTAACTCAAATTGACCATATTGCAAGTTCAACCAGAGAGCCTCAATCTGTGCATTGTGATTATAAGTTGGATTAAGGGTTGCTTGTATCGGCATACCACATATTTCCTGTAATATATAGATGGCCACTCCTCCCCACCATGTGCCCTTTACTCTGTCATGCCTAAAAAGAATATATCCGTTTATGTCCACTAAACTATTAGGAATTGTGGGTTTCAAGTGTTTCTGTTATAATAATACATGTAGGATTTGTCTTGTTTACCTCAGAAATAAATAAATCTATTTTAGCCATTAAAGATGCCAGGTTCGTGTAGAAAAACTTAAACTCGACAATATGTTTGTCGGCTGCTACAAGTTTTTTGAACATACTATTGTGGGACTACTATTCCCATATTTTATTGTTAGATTAGTTTCGCCACTGTCAGTTCTACGCTCCTCACGAAGATTTATAAGGTAATTTCTTTGGTATGGTGTTAGGTCATTCTTTGCTGTCATTTTCGAGGGCATCTTTTTAACATTTTTCAGTACATTTAGTGCAGATTTTTTGTGAGAAAAAATTATTTTGACTGGGCGTGGAGATGAACCTTGGTTAGGCTTACCGAGCCGAATAACTGCGACTGGAGCTTCACACTGAGTAATGTTGGACAGAGCCTGCTGGACTTGCGTCTTATCATGCTGAATTCGTACCTCTTTATCTCTTGAATCATCACCAGTCTGGAGTTGACATTCACTTACACCAAACAAGATAATATTTGAGCTGCGCTTCTTCCTCTCTGCTATTTCAGAGAGACCATTTTCCATGTTGGTACCTTGGTTTTGCTTGGATTTGAGATTTTCTACTTGGGTTTTCAGTTTAGCGACAATATTTCTCAGCGCCGGTAGTTGCCTTACGCCTAATTCGCATTCAGGACACAAGTATTTCAATGTAGGGGACTGCAATACAACCACTCTCAACTCTGTGACAAGCAACCCACTGCACTTAACACATATGTGCCTTTCGCATCCGTGGCATTTGAGTTTGGGGTTTCTGTCATCTTCTTTAGGTATATCTTTTTCGCATTTCAAGCAAACTGCCATATTGATTGAGGTTAAGTTGGGTCAAATTATGTTTTGCCAAAAGTTCGTAAATCACGATTTTTTTCACTTGAAAACACTTTCACAGTTATTTCACTCCAAAAACTACACAATTACTCAAATTTAACTTCAAAAGGAACAGTAAATATAATTATTTGCCATTAATATCGCGACATGTCGTAAAACACAAGTGCACTTATCCGAGGGAACGAGATGAAAAATATTGTTTTTTATACGTCTAGCGTTAACAATACATTGGGCTTTCATTACCGTTCTTTTAAAAATTTTACTATACTTATTATATTTACTTTTATTTTCCTTCTTATTTGAACTAATTTTGCTATATGCCAGATATAAATAACGTTTAGTTCTGCTTGATTTTTTTAAACCTTAAGTCAGCCAATTTAATTTTGCTGGTTTATTGTTAATTTTAACTGTAATTGTAGGAACACATAAATTGTACAACAAGCAAAATATTTCATAAAAGTTTTCAAAAGCTGCTGATAATATAAGGTGGATATTAATTTATCAAAAATACTGCGGGGGATGGTGTAGAATCGATAACGGAATGTGTTCCACTAATGTTTAATTTTCACATACACCAAAAGCCTGTACTATTGCATAAGCTGTGGCACGTTGGCTTTGGGAATAATAGCTAGGACAACCGCGGTCTACGAACACGGTGTATCTACTCTATTCACACACACGCACGATTGCTACGTGAAGTCAATGAACTGCTATACTAGGCACAATAGAGAGCTGTTTTGTGTACCTATTCTGCCTAGTCGGTCTTTGGCGGCTTGAGACAAAAGAACGCGCGATGCGGTAGCGGTTTAACACAATACGGCATACCTGAGTAGCTGCAACACAATACAGTAAGTACCTATGTAAACTTGAAATTAAAAGAATGTATAATTTTTATCATTTAGAAGAGTTTAATCGATTGGCGATTATGCAAAGCATTCGGCAATCTAGCTAGATGGGCCGGTAAGGTCTTCGCGTTCGTCACAATAGGTACGTGAAACAGCTTTATCTATCACTAGGGCAAAACAGCTGTTTTGTGCTGGTGATAGCGTCTAATTGATATCGGGTAGCGTTCGTACGTGTGAAAATGGAGTAAACCGCGCGGTTCTCGCTATCATACTAAAAGGCAACGCGCCGCGCTTAGAAAATAGTTATACTGATTTTGTGTATGTGAAAATTAAACATGAGTGGAACACATTCCGTTATCGATCTTACACCGTCCCCTGCAGTATTGTTGAATAATTAATATCCACCTTATATATTTGACTCAAAAACTTCTAGGAATGACAGAGCCGACAGAGCATCGCAAAACTTTCTTACATTATCTGCACTATAGTCACGTCTGTGTTCAAACCAGGTAGTGAATGCTCTTTGCTTTTTCGCCTTTAATAGTCAATGTTTGAGTAGTTTCGTGATCTGAAAGCACTAGTATGAATGTTTGATCGAACGTTTTTTTATATTACTTGCAAATTGGTCGAGGCAAGAGTTTAATCGTGTGGGACACTTAATGTGGGCTTGAAAATTGTAATTGTGCAGCAAAGTCTGGAGGTTTTTTGAAGCCTCATCTTTTAAAATATCAATATTCCAGTCACCACATATTACAATTCTTCCTTCCTATATCATGTATGTACATAATAAAGAACAAAACAACTGAGTTTCACCCACTTTTAACTGTATTTGTATTGTCTTAGGTTTTCGCGATTGTTACACATACTCGTAAAAATTAAACAACTTTAAACGGTTTAAATCACTTATATTTGTGATTATTTTGTCCTGACGTTTCAAACACTATGCAGTGATTGTGGTCACGGGGTGACTAATAGGTTTTATTTGTCACATGAGTTATTAAAACATTATTTGTTCAATTATGTGTTTCAAAGCTCACTGTTTTCCATATGCTGACAACATCTCAAAATATGTAAATTTGGACAAAAAGGCAAAATCTAATTATAGTAAAAGCCATCATCATCAGCCGGAATATGTTCACTGTTGAACAAAAGCTTATCCACTTGTAATCATTAGCTACCCACAACATTTACGATCTCGTCAGTCCACCTAGTGAAAATTGTATTGAGGTAAATTTAGAATAATCTACTAAACTTTTGAATTTGTTCTTCAACAAAAGGTGACAATGGCTACTCAAAGAATCAGTAAACCCGAAAGAAGAACTTAACATTTCTTTAGTAATTTTATATTAGGTGCAAGGGAATAAAAATTTTCAATAATTGAAATTTTATTTATTTATTATATATCCGGATAAATATCAAAAACCAAAAGATTGCATTTGGAAAAAAATTGCTCTAGGCCAATAAGACAGAAATCTTCTATATAAGTACTCGCAATTCATTCAACACAGTGTTCACATCACCTCCTAAGGTTCCACAATCAAATACCAAACGTTAAGTTTTGATTGGATGCCAAGGCTAAAGATAGCTGGACCAAGAGGATCACACTGTTGACAATTTACAGAAGATAGTGTTACGTTACTTTTGGTAGGTTAATTTTGACAGTTTGCTGTGGCAATAAATAATAATAATATTAATAAATTATTTAATCAGGTAACAAAACCCATTTGTTAGTAATTACAAGACAATTAAAGTAACTACAATTAAAACTTAAAATTATATAAAGGAATTCAATCTGAATTTTTATGATTCACTTCTGTCAAAATGGTGCCACTATCTACCAAGTTAGACGTTTTAGACATCCATCCGTTACTTAAACTAGCAACCCTTCTTTTACAGCAGACTGGCCGTGAGGCGACGATATATGGTGCCTACCGCTACAGGCCTAATACCACTGTATTTTTTTTATTATTTAGATTGACATAATTTTGCACCATGTATAATTTTGATGATGTTATTGTTGACCCGATCCCAACACAAAACTCACCAGAACTAAAAGATGAAATATATCTAAAGTGCTATGGTGTTAGACCATCTAGGCCACCGGCTGAGCCAGTTTAAAAGGTTTTTTTTATATATTATTGTGACGGAACAAGCTCAAGGCCAACCTGATGTTAAGCAGACTAACCTTTGCATATAACAGATTAATTTTTGTCACAAGTCACAAATTGCACTGCACCCAACTAACCTTTGCCTAAAACAGATGTATTTTCGTCACAAGTCACGAATTGCACTGCAACCGTCACCATGAGACATAGTTGTTAAGTCTCATGTGCCTGTAATTTCACTAGCTCTCAAGGACTCCTGCCGGAACACATCTTTAGGTGCTTGGCGACAGATCTTCTACTTGAGCCTACTTATTCACCATGTGATGAAGGTCAAGCCCGCGGTGGGATTTGAACCATGGACCTGCTGCGTGGCAGTCCATAGCTAATGCTACTGAGCCATCACTGCTTTACCGACGCAGAAACATCCTGTGGTAGGATTACGACAACTATGTCATCATTTTGTACAGGTTGTTTGGTATATACAGGGTGTTTGGTGGAGAGTTAGACCAACTTGGTGGATGTGCCGATATTTCATGAAGATCCACCAATAGTATTTCAAAATTATGGATGTCCGGCACACTATCGTCTCACAGTGAGAGAGGTCCTAGACAACGCGTTCTCCAACTCGCGGATTGGACGACTTGGCCCTATGTAAAGAGGAGTCTGATCATGGCCTGCACGGTCCCTAGATTAGATTCCTCTTGACTTTAGCCTGTGGGACGTGCTAAAGTGCTAGATTACGAAGAAGACAAGCAAAAGAACAATAAATTGAAATAATTGACGCTGCTTTTGGTATGATGAAAGACGAGATGACGCTCCGTACTACAACTGTAGAATTCCGACGTAGGTGTCCCGCATGTAATAGAAATAGGGGATATGTTTTTGAACAAAATTTTAATAAAAAAAAAGATTTATTTTTACTTGTGTATTTTTGATCCATTTTCCTCTTATGTTATACTAGCTTTCCGGGCGCGGCTCCGCCCGCGCGTGTATCGATTATCGCGCAAAAACATTAACCTCTTTTTGCGCAGTTGGATAAAAACTATTCCCGGGTCTCAAACTATTTCCATACCAAATTTCATTCAGTTTTGGCGTGAAAGCGTAACAGACAGACAGAGTTACTTTCGCATTTATAATATTAGTACTGATGCTTATGTGTTAATTTTTGACAAGTTGATAGACCTTTCTGTTACATGTAATACACCGATGTAATAAGCAATGATTACAGAAGCTTTAAAGGCATTTGAAGTCCTTGATCACTATTTGTTTTTTTTAAACAATGCTAATTTGAACTTTGGTTTTTTTTTCTTAACTTTGAGAGCCCATATAAATTATTTACTCATTATTTTGGATCAACAATGCCTTCGATATATCAAAGATACATCCGGTACCAAAAGCAAATAAAAAATATTAGAAAATTATTTATTTGATTTAAAAAAAAAATTATACACCCAGTGTCACTTGCGTTTTGAAGATGAATATAACGATGTCTCATACATTATAATCGGCTTAAGCAAAGCAGAAGTTATAGTGGAATAAAGAAATTTACAAACATACATACCTGAACTCTGAAGACATAACACTCCTTTTTTTGGGCAGGTAAAAACAGGATGCGTGCCGTGCTTTTTAATATAACAATTACTAATTTTGTGTTGTACTAGTTGAATAGTAGTTGAATCAGCAGTATTTGTTTTTGTATTTATATTATTTGCCGCTGAGGAGGGATTATCAATCATGAGCCAAAAGACTGCTCCTCATTTAAAACAGGAGCAATGTTTTTGTACAAGCTAAAATTTCCCAAAACAGTTTAGAAGGTATGACAGTGGGTTCGCAACACTGTTACTACTTACTCTTGGACCAGTAAATAGTTTATTTTACTATTTATGCTTCGTAACACGGCTCTTTTTTAAACCTGTGCCTATCGGTAAACATCCTCTGAGAAGGCGTGTGCTAGAATCAGTGCAGATTTGTTTCAGAAGAAACAAACGCTCCACAAGTTGAGGATAACCCCGCTGCTTTATAAAATTAGACGTGGTAGTTTTTATTTAAGTAAATAATTACGTAACTTTGATAAAGACAAGAAATTTTGTTAAGCAAGAGTCATCTATAAAATCTAAATCCAAGCCTTACTCCATCTTCAAGCCAAATCGATCAAAGCTAATTTTTGTCACAGCTCTCTCCCTCCGCTCTTGAAACCAGATGGGTCATTAGCTCACACTGCAATAGATAAGGCAAATCTATTTGCTAACCTTTTTGCAGAAAGCTCACGGATGGACCCCGGTAATAGCACTCCTACTCTCGTTCCTCAATGCGAATACGAAATGAGCAAAATCTCAATCCACCAGAGAGAAGTGCTTAAGGTGCTGCGGAGTCTAGACGTCAACAAAGCTTCTGGACCGGATGGTATTCCCGCTATAGTTTTGAAAGTGTGTGCGCCTGAGCTGGCTCCCGTGTTGACGCGCTTGTATCGCCTCTCTTTAAGAACCGGCAAGGTACCAAAGGGATGGAAGCTTGCTAATGTGCAGCCTGTACCCAAGAAAGGCTCTCGAACAGATCCCAGTAATTACAGACCGATAGCGATCACTTCCATTTTCTGTAAAGTCATGGAACGTGTACTAAACACCAAGTTACTTGACTACCTCGAAACAAACGATTTGCTCAGTGACCGCCAGTACGGATTTCGCCGAGACCGGTCTGCTGGGGGCCTTCTGGTGTACGTCACTCATTACTGGGGAGAGGCTATCGAGCGGCAAGGTGAGGCTCTGGCAGTGTCTCTTGATATATCAAAAGCTTTTGATAGAGTTTGGCACGCCAGCCTATTAAGCAAGCTTCCCAGATATGGCCTCCCACCAGATTTTTGTAACTGGATCGCCGATTTCTTGAGCAACAGATTTATTCGTGTGGTCCTAGATGGCTGCTCATCAGAAAAGATGAGTATTAATGCCGGAGTACCCCAGGGCTCTGTTCTCTCTGCTACTTTATTTCTTCTGCATATAAACGACCTCCTTACACCAGGTATTGTTGGGTATGCAGATGATAGTACAGTAGTGGAGAGATACATTCCTAATCCTAGAGCCAAGAAATCTGAGATCCAGTCTTCAAGAGCTGCCATGATCGAGAGAGCAAATACCACTTTACAAGCGGTGTCCGATTGGGGTGCAGTAAATTTGGTTGCTTTTAACACCAAAAAGACGCAAGCTTGTCTTTTCTCTGCCAAACGGGACTGTATCGTTGTTCCTCCGTCTTTCCAAGGTGAACCGATACCGTTGGGAAATGGCATTGAGTTGCTCGGCATGCACATATCTTCCAACCTTAACTATGGCCAATCTATTGAGTCCAAAGCCAAGACCGCAGCCAAAAAACTTGGCATACTGAACAAAGTGAGACGCTACTTTACTCCATCGCAACTGCTCACTCTTTACCAGGCCCAAGTGCGCTGATGCATGGAGTACTGCAGCCACCTCTGGGACGGTTCAGCTAAGTACCAGCTTGCGGCTCTGGACTCAGTAGAAAAGCGTGCCACTAAGCTAATTGGTGACAGTAAGCTAGTTGGGAAAAAACTTCTGAGTTTGTCGCATAGACGCCAAGTAGCCTGTTTGTCGATTTTCTATCGCATTCACTTCGGTGAATGTGCTCAAGAGCTACATGATGTCATACCGTCTTCTCCATTTCACTATAGGACTACTAGACGTGGAGAGAGCTTTCATCCCTTCACTGTCGATTTGCCACAGGTTCGTACAAAGCGTTTTCAGAGCTCTTTTATCCTGCGAACAGCGAAGCAGTGGAACTCTCTCCCATCGTCAGTCATTCCAGGTGCGTATGATCCTGGTGTTTTCAAAAAAAGAGTAAATAGGTTTCTTCTGGGCAAGCGTCATTCATCTTCGACTCCATCGTCGCTTACCATCAGGTGAGATGGAGTCAAACGCAAACCCATCAAATGTAAAAAAAAAAAAAAAAAAAAATCTTAGGCGCAGCTCGTACGAAAAACACTAAAATTCCTGTGGATGTAGGTGCTTCGTCATACATATATATATTTCTATACTCCAAAAATCTAAAACTTATACTGTATATTTATAGAACTTACTTTTCCATTGGAAACAAACATACTAAAAGACGATACAACAAAAACAAACAAATATTACGTCTTAATATGTGAATTAACCAAAAACGGTTAGTATCTAATCAAATTTGGTTAGACAGGGGAGGAGGCCTTTTCGGTGGATAGGAGCAATGATGACATCGTAAAAGGGCCTTAACTCTACCCTCTGGGATGCAAGTCCCAGGTGCCTGGGACTTGGGCCTCTTCCTCTGCATCACTAAGGAGCACGCGCACGGTGAATCCATGACACGCAAATTAATTTCTCTTTTTTTATATATTTGTTTATAATTTGTGCGTGTTTGTAGATCAAAAGATCATCATTTGTGTAGGCAATCAGATTGAGTGCAAAAAACTAACATATCATGTTTGTTTCAGTTAGCGGCAGACAGTTGGATGTCAGCGCTGGAAAATGAGCAGCCAGCACCAGTACATGTCCGTTAACAACAGCCCAAGTACGCGAGTCGGTGATATTGAACACATCAGTGAGATTACCTAATATCTATCTATTTGTACTGCTTAAGTCTCAACGAGTCATTAAACTACTCCAACTTTGCACACTGAATCTTAAATGCGAATCGGTTCTGAGGGACAGCCGCCTGAAAACACCATTAAGTGCTCGGTTACAGATTTTCTATTTGAAGGTGGAAGCCACCACCTCTCATACCAAACCAATTCACCCCCTGAGTGGCAGTCCAACGGCAGTGCTACTTTTCGGCTCAAAAACATCATGGCACATAAAAGTCGCGCAAATTTATATGGGGACATTGTGGTCACAGTTCCTTTATAACATATAATTATTACGACCGGATGATATGCATATTTTCGCTATATTTACTATATTTTTCAATAGGTTATATTGATTATGATAAATATAAAAATGAAATGTATCAAAAATTTCGCCAATACCTGTTTAAGGTCGGTCGAATTCGCACACACCGACCTCGCAGGCTCGATGTTTAGAGGATATACACAAAAAATTAATAATGCCAAGTCCATAAACAGCACGGCTTTTACAGGGCACTCAGCCAATTATTATTTTGTTTTGTAAAATAATGATATGACCTCAGTGCTCCTCCAACTATATTACGCATGTCAAATGGGTTGTAATCCTTTTGACTTTGCAAGTTGAAAGGGCAATGAACTGGTCACATGGCTTGGTAATTTTACCAAGCCATGTGACCAGTTCATAGACCGAGAAATGGGGGCCTACCAATGCAACGTCTTCCGGTTTGTGGTCGAAAGTCTAGAATATTTCTTCCTTATAGAAACGTTTTTGGTAGGGAACCATTAGGTAGACCAACAGTAGGTATAGTAAGTCTCGTGTTACGGCTGATACTTCTGAAACAATGGTACTTTCCTGTCACTAAAAAGGCAGTGTTTGACAGATAAGTCTGCTCATAACAAAGAACTAATAAGCAAGGTGTTCAGTTAGCCAGTGCAGCATGCTTCTAGCTATGGACTATGGACGGAAATATCAGGATTCGAAAATGAAGCATTACACCGTAAATATTTGCCAAGGAATAACCGGTTAATTAGTAAGCCCCCCTCTCCCTTGGATTTTCAAAATCGACCAAGGTACAGGCTAGTCTTTAAAAACAATCTAACCGGATGGTAAGTAATTATTGTTGGTAGATGTTAAAACCTAGATTGTAAACTGGCTCTCTAGGACGTCTACCAAAACACACCGTTAGGTGCTTAGCCATTGATTTTCTACTTGAGGCTATTATTTATATATTACAGTAACCAGAAATGAGACAGTAAATTAAACAACTATAAACCGCGTATATTTTTCATTATTTTATCCCGACGTTTCAAACACTTTGCAGTGATCGTGGTCACGGGGTAACTGAGTCACCCCGTATACGCGATTTAAACCGTTTAAAGTTGTTTGATTACTAAGTGTAACAATCACGAAAACCTAAGACAACATTATGAGACAGTAAAGATTCTTTGTAGGCTCTTACCTCTTTACGGGCGTATTTTGCAGAGATGTCAACACCTGCAACCCCAAGATGCTTGCTAAGCGTTTGTATTAAAATATATTTGTATATTAATATATTTGTTTATATATTTGTGGAAAGAAAATATATTTTTAGGTTATACTATTGACAATACAGTTAGTCACTCTGCACACATCGACAAAATTTGCAAGAAAATGTCCAGTGCAAATTATGCATTATTTAAACTTAAGCCATTAATAAACAAAAAAACACTTATATCTGTGTACTATGCCTACATACATTCTATAATAAGCTACGCCGTTACTAATTGGGGTAGTGCGTGAAACATTAAAAATGTTTTAAAATGTCAAAAAAAGTCAATCAGATTAATAAATGGTTTACAAAAACGTAGCTCTGCAAGAAAATACTTCAATCAAAACAAAATAATGACTGTGATTTCACTTTATATTTACAATAGTTTATTAGAAATACATACACATAGGAAAAAAATATTAAGAAAGAAGGATGTAATTCCATACTATCTACGTCATAATGAAAATTTAGTTATACCACAAACTAGGCTAGCGAAAGTCCGAAATCAGGGCCGTCGCTTTAAACTTTTGATGTACGATAAGTTGCCAATTAGTATCACTAAATTAAATTTTGATGAATTTAAGCAAACGGTAGACATTATTCCAAATTAACCCTTTCTATAGTGTTAATGAGTACATGTCAATGCAAGTTTTGGAAACGTCATTCTTGTGTCAGGAATTAGAACGACAATCAATATAAGAATGTATTTAGTTAGTTAAGGTGTTTAATGTGTGATTTCAAATTGTAAATAATTGACAAAAAAAAATTGACCTGCCTGTAACGAATGTTGTAGCCAATAAATAATCTTTATCTTTAATATCAACCTCCTCCTTTTGGTAATGGCGTAGTTTCGGCTATGTATAACACAGAATATGGTTAATATAACAATGAGAACATTTAATTCTATTAAGCATTTCATGGATTTGCCATGTGCTGGGTCTGTCGGGTTGTAAAGGAACTTACCTAAAAATAAGTATAGTTAGCTATGCATACTACTTGGTGTTTTCATCCAAGTGTTTGTAGAATGTCACCTTCCCATTTATACCCGTCGGTGTCGTAAAAGGCGACTAAGAGAAATAATACAGGAAAGTGGTAGGCAGTGCCTTCTGAAGAACTGAAGACTTTTACTGCGATCCCCAAGACGCCTGCCAAGCGTGGGGGTTATGGCAAATCCCCCAACGGGGGAGACCTTGTTCAACAGTTGATGTTCCGGTTGATGTAGTGGTGTTGAGCACACCTTTTCTGTGAAGCGAAATACTTATATTAATAGGATTCATTTGTGAATGTATGTTCCAGGTCACCTGTCGGAACACATAGGTTCCCTGTGCCTCTCGTCAGAGTACTCGGATGTGACGCTCATAGTGGAGGGGCAGAGGATCCCCGCACATAAAGTCATCCTCGCAGCCAGCAGCGATTACTTCAGGGCTCTGCTTTATGGCGGCATGAGGGAGGCCAATCAGGCAAGTGACTTTATTTACATTGGCTGCCGCAGAAAAGGGACAATTGCACAGGGAGTTTATTTAGCTAACTTTTGTCTATAACAGATGCATTTCAACTCAAGTGACGAATTGCACTGCGCCCTTCACACTGAGACATACAGTTGTTAATTGTCATGTGCCTGTAATTTTACTGGGTCTCAAGGACTGCTGCCGGAACACACTGTTAGGTGCTTGGTGACAGATTTTCTACTGGAGGGTGGTAGCTAGCCGGGCGAGCATCCGCTAAATGCCCTTACAGTACGCGGTGAAGCTCTAGGCGGTGTCGGGAATCGAACCATGGACCTACGGCACGGCAGTCCATAGCTATTACCGCTCAGCCATCGTTGCTTTGAGTGCAGACCTTCTGCGTGTTCTATTAATTAATGCTCGATTGCCAAGATTGCCTGGCTAGCTTGGTAGCTAGCCAGGCGAATAGAAAATCTGTCGCATAGCACCCAAAGGTGTGTTCCGGCAAACCCGGGTGCCGGGTCCATAGCGTTGCAGAGGAAGAGGCTAGAGGGGCCTGGGGCTTGCAACCCAGGAGCAGGGTTAAGAGGCCTCTTTATGATATATCAATGCTCCCCTTCCCGCTAAAGCCTCCTCCTCTACCTAACCAAATTTGGTAAGATCCAACTAATGCAGCGTTAGGTACACGTTCTAGGATGGATGTTACGGTTGTTGTTGGCAGGCCAAGGTCTTTAAGTAGGTTATATTGGGATTTCGCTGGTATACCCCTTGCTCCAACTTCTACAGCATATAAATTAACCACATAACCGTTTTTGGTTAATTCATTTGTTAGGTCATAATATTTGTTTGTATTTAATAAAAAAATAAATTTTACCGTATACATTTTTGTTGTTGTAGGCGGAAGTGGAACTACAGGCTCCTCTGCAAGCTTTTAAGGCCCTGCTTCGATATGTATATTCCGGTAAGAACCTACAAGGAAAGTTTGAGCCCATTCATTAATATTAAACTTCGTTAAATCAATGTATTATACTGTACAAAATTTTCTTTCACATAATTTTTCGTCCAGTTTTGAACGTTTTTCTGAAATCCCCGGTCGTTATAAATTCATTTTACGCTTCGGCCACATTCGAAACCAGTTCGTAAATAAGAATAATATTAACATTTCGAAATAGGTCTCGACATGAAAATAATATTTCTTATGTGGAAACTCATCTTTCGAAACTCTCAAATTAAAATCAAATCTCTTTAGATGTATATGAATTTATATCAAATGGGAGTATATTCTCAACGAGATGAACGTTATGTAGGTCACATGGGGCTGTCGATGCTGCGAGAGGACACAGTGCTGGACATGCTGGGGCTGGCGCACCAGTTCAACTTCCAGGAGCTGGAGGCCGCCATCTCCGACTACCTGCGGCAGGTGCTGGCGCTACGGAACGTGTGCGCAGTCCTCGACGCTGCCAGGTGATGCTACACACATTACAGTTGCAGCGCTGCATCTTACTTACTACCGCACCTTCTCTTTCACATTTGTCGAATCATGTATCTGCACAGAATATAAGGACCAGAAGAATCTTTCCGCAATACCATTCCAATTAATTAGCGAACCTAGCTATGGAGCAGTAAAGTATACTTCAGGTCATAAAGTGCGAAGTACCTAATATTTATATTCATATACAAGCTAAGATTTTTTTACCTGTATATAGGTTGTATGCCCTCCATATTTACTAGACGAATTCAGGGTAATTACCAGAGTCACGGCCAGTCTTGCACTTCCGAGCGTCCGGTGAATACATCGCCGCTAATCGTGTTTTTTAGGAATAATATGTGGACAATATGCCTTTCTTGTGTCTTTAGACTCTGCACCAATTATACAAGCACTGTGAGAGATAAGAAAACTATTTCATTTCACGCGTAATTATTGCTTTTATTGATGAAATAGAAAATATCGACATTTTGTTTTATCTAAGGAACTATTCTCAATGAAATGGATGAGTGAGATATGTGTATCGTTTGGTGTGAGAGAGTGAAAGAGATCGCAGTGTAATGGTGATCGGAACGTCTCGTGGCTATTCGGTGGTTACACGAATTGCTTATTTATCTCTTTCTTACAACAGATATGACGCATAATATTTGAACGTTCTTTCCTTGTCCTTACAAACTGCATATACATGTGCGTAGGTATGTAGATAGGTAAATTCTAGTAAGCTTTTAGCGCAGTGGTGTTCGGATATAACTACTCTAATATTTCAACTCTCTGTATACAAGTGTCTTTTTCTATCGTATAGCCTAACCTAGAGGCACGCACCGTGGAATAATCCCGTCCAGACGGATACGCCGATGATGTAACTGTAGCTTTCTACTTAAAGTGCGGAGCGACCCAGGCCTGGTATCTGTCAGAAAAATTAGATACCTCATTTTAAAAGTTAATTTGTGTGTGTGACAATTGTTCAGTAGAGCTTTTTATTTATTGGCGGATTTATTACGTTCTTTTTTTTTCATATTTTGTTAGGCTAAACCACAGAGCTTTGAAATCCACGCGTGTCGCCCTGTGACTAGAGGCGAATTCTTTCTTTATTCGATACAAAACAGGTGTCACCATTTACTAAAACTAACACACTTTCGGCACGCACACTACAACTCAACGAGATGTTCATGTACACAGTACGCTTCAACTTCATCGGCTGTGCAATGTCGATATTTTTTTATCGATTATTTACACATTTACTTCGAAGATGGAAATATATGTCTTTAGTATAACTATATTATTTAAGTACAAATTATAGTTATGACTAGCTATGACCCGCGGTGTTATCCGCTGTAAAAACGTTTTTATCCCGTGGGATAAAAACTATCCTATGTTCTTACCCGGGACTGAAACTATCTCTATACCAAATTTCATCAAAATCGGTTCAGAGGAAAGAACAGAGGAAACAAAAGAGGTAACAGACAGACAGACAGAATGACAGACAGACATACTTTCGCATTTATAATATTAGTATGGAAGTATAGATTAGCATGGATTTATCATGAAATAAAATAATATTCAGGCACTAATTTGTATTTGTATATTAAATTAAAAAGTAAACACTTTAATATTGGAAAACCGAAAAATTTAAAAAGCTATTCTAAATTATCAATTTCAAGAACAAGATCAAAACTTGAAGACAGAACACATTCGCAGATATAGCCCATTGCTACAGATTGTGTGCTATTGTCCGGAGAACAGGATAGTTTTGTTGTAATGAGTTCGAAGAGATATTTGCTCAGTTTTCTTTTTACTCAGATATGATAATCTAATGTCTGCGTATTTTTCCATGACAGCTTTAATCAAATTTATTGAATGATTTTCAAGTGGCGATTGGTCAAACTGGTGAGAATCCAAATTTTTAAATATTTCTAATCCAATACATGTATGCAAGGCTTGATTTACTAAGTACTGCTTGGTGTGTTTTGATTTAATATATCCACAGCTTAGAATATTTTTAAAGATTTTTTCAACTTTTTCGCAAATCAGGATCACATCTTTAGATGGTGTAGTAAGGCCAGATTGATTCTTTATTTCTATTAGTCTGTGAGTCGGATTTAAATCTTCTGAATGCAGCTCATTTAAACAGTCTTCGCATTTCAGTCTAAGTGACAGGAATTTCACTACATAACCAGCAATGTAAGTTGTTATTTGTTTTGTGAATTCTGTCAAGGTGTTGTCAAAAAACATATCATTTGCTATGTACTCTGTTTCCAAGAGTTCATCTTGCTGTTCAACACATAGTTGTTTTTTTTCAGACGTGTTATTAATGGATTTTAAAGCAGATGAACAGTGAAGTATGGAAATTTCTTCCAGCGGCACACAGTTTCCTTTTTCGCTGTTTTGTAGTTCTGTGTGAACAAGTATTTTTTTGTAGATCGCTTTAAATTGGTGAGCCGTCGGATTGTTGTTGGCCCCACCGTGTGACCTTATGTTACAGAACAGCAACTCTAAGTGGTCTTGGCTTGTTTTATACATAGGGATATAAAACAAGACTTTTTCTTCCTCTACCAACTCTAGATACAGTTGCTGCGAACTTTCAATGCAAGTTAACATTCCAACGAATCCAGTCTTCCTGCCCGACCGCATAACCTTAGTACCGTCCTCTAGCATCAATGATCGGAGATATTTTTTTGCGTTTTCCATAAATTCAAACTTTTCACTTTTTTCATAGGAGCATAATACAAATAATACAAAAAGCCCCTATGGCTTTTTGTATTTTGTTTGCAGCATGCTTTTAGAGTTTAGGATATCAAACAAGTTGTTAATTACTTTTATGAAATTTGTTGTTGCAGTGGTATTAGTAAAATAATCCAATCGTAATTCCATTTCGCAAAATGTGATCGCATCTGCTACACTGTTACTAAACAGCTGTGTTGCCAGCTTAACCTTCATTTTATTTTTTTCGAAATCTATGTGTTCTTTGGATAGTTTGTTTGCGAGATTTAAATGTTCTTTTAGCTGAACTTCGTGAAGTTTTTCAAAGAATCTCCATTGAATTTTACCATTTGTCTCATCTAAAATTGTTTCATAATACTATATAGAATTTCTTATTAGCTTAACCATATGGCAGGCGTCGAGAAATGCGTAAACATTTTGTTTTGTAACTGGATGCTCAAAACTGGTTTTTGTATTTTCGGCATTTATATTACACCCTAACTTATTGAGCATGCTGATATTTGCCGGGCAACCGTCGCATGTCAGGGATACTACTCGTACGCCTGTTTCATGCAGTAGTTTCAAGCACTAGATAACTAAATTATGTTTTTGCTCTCCATTTACCCCATCTACAAAAAAATACCCAACAGGCACTTTCCAATCCGCGTTTATTGCTGTGACTAAAAATACCAAAGCATCTTTAGCCTCTCTTAGGTCATCAGTGTTTATGTTGGCGCCAATGTCGACGTAGCCGTGAAATATTTTACCATCCCATTCGATTCTTCGTCTTATAGCCATTTCGTCTATTGATAAACTGCAAATAATTCCGTAGTTAGTATATTTTTGTTTATTAGCTATAGCAGTTAACGATTCTTTCGTGAAACCAGCATTTGCATCTACATTCTCATACCATTTTTGTATTGTTCTAGGATGTGGAAGACAAGTGTTGAATTTTTTGCGTACATAATTGTATCCTTTTGGTGAATAATAATGAAGAGTTACTGCGAAAGCTTTTACTTCTTGGGAATACACATTTTTGCGGTTGATTTTTAATCCACCATCGTGGACATTTACATTCTCCAGGACCCTTCCGTCTTCTTCACTGATAAATGATCGGTCTTTTAGGGTCTTTATGATGTCTTTTAGCTCAGCTACTTTTTTTGACAATCTCAATTTTACTCGTCTGAGGCGTCGTATTTCTTTTTGTCGTTTTTGTAAATTTTGCTGTGTTCTAATAACTGTCATCTTTAGTTTGCGCCTACGAGGTGTGTCAGTAAGGGCAGGTGTATAAACGGATTCTGAAGTGCTCTGAGAGCCGTCGTCCGTTGACAACTGTAACATTACGTAAATAAGATAAATAATAACACTGACAAAAAAGAAGAAAGAAAAGCAGTTTACGAAATTTACCTTCATGCGCTTTGGTGGTACTACTAAAGAGAGAAATGTATCATCATCGGTAGAAGTTTTCTGAGCTAACTGTAAAAACAGGAAAAACAGTTAATTGTTTTATTTCATAATAATGTCAATAAGTTTTATAATTCAGTCTCGGAAGAGCTAACGAGAAAACCCCCGACACTATATTTTGTGGTGGAGGCCATCTTGGATTTGAATATTAACAAAGTGTATATATAGTATTCTACGAGTCAAGCCCATTCATTTGATATCTATATTGAGGTAATTGTGAAAAAATATGTAATCCACCATTTTGAAGCGGCGGCCATCTTGGACCAATTTACATGAAACATGGCCAAGAACACTCGGGATAAAATTAACTATGACACAAAAAAAACTAACCGAAAATCGGTTCATACGTTTGGGAGCTACGATACCACAGACAGATACAGAGACAGACACGTTAAACTTATAACATCCCTCTATTTGCGTCGGGGGTTAAAAATAATGAAATAAAGAAACACATAAAAATAACTTACTTCGTCCAATATGGGGTGTAAATTAAGTGTTGGTATCGCGCCTTCAGCTAATCTCGTGACTTTATTCTTGTGAATTATCAAATCATCTTCAAAATGACTGGAGCATATTCTGGCATTTTTATGAGGAAACCAGTTGTATCTACCGGTCGCCAATATCCAATTATTTTTTAACACTGGATTTTTTGGAAATCTGTAAATTAAGTATGTGTTAAATAAAATCCGTAATCCAGAAACATTTCCATACAAATCCAGAAACATCATATACATTATATCGATTATCGATAATTTGTTAGGTTCCATTTACACATCACTTTGCTATCGAGTCATACGAAGTAGCGTCGTGGGAGTGCGATGACCATAGGAGTGACTACTGTGAGAGAGTAAGATGCAAAAAACCAATCACAGAGCTTCCTTCCCGAGCGTCTCAAGACAACGAATGTGTTAATGCGCATTCAAAATGACGAAAGTTTTTTTTTATTAAAATTACGAAATTTTACTACTTACCGATGGTATTTCACGCCGGTAACACTGGAACTATTGTTTTTACAATTTTTAACTTGACACCAAGACATATTTAATAGTTTATCATGCTGTAAAACCGAGTAAAACGACCGAAAACTCTCTCTAGCTTGGACTATGTTCGACAACAGACTGACAACATACTGACAAGCGCTGTCGTAGGTTGGCCTTTTTACTGGTCCAAACGAGAACCACATATTATTATTCACTTCGCTTCTATGGGGGGGCGCGCGCGGGGGCGATGTGGCCCGATCGTTGTTCTGTGGGCTAAACCTATTCACTAGAGACTTAAGGTTCGATTCCGAACAACGCTACGGACTGCAAGTGCAGCACTACTGGTTTGTATTTCTATGAAATGATTTCCGAACAAGAAAATAAACAGCTGCAAGTGCAGTTACGAGCGAACAGCGCAGGCGCGCGGCATGTTGCTCCTAATAGAAACGTTAGGTTTTCATAAATGATGTAGAGAGCAGTATGCACGTACGTAATAATTTTGACATTCAATTATTAATTTGTCTCAATAAAACCATATTAGTAATGTAATTATAAATATTGTAACATGATCCTTGTTGGTTGAAATAAATACTTTGATTGATATATTGCCTCCCAGTGTCTAAATCGCTGTCATATATAGAAATTACTTGCAGTTGAAAACTGTTTATTGTGACTGTAGGGTTGCTTTACACTGTAAAGGGTCGGTAACAAAATGTAGCTGTCATTGTTTTGGCTTTAATCTTATGCAGTGCACTAGAACAGACGTCAGTTTATCAATGGGAATGGAGCTCGGTTGCTAGCTATGGCTGTCAGAATGACAATTTAAATTAGAAATTGAGACCATAACTAATTAGATGATCACCCTGCAGCCCTTTCTTTAGGACTATTGTTATCCAAAAATATAATAATACTCAAATCAATCATGTTGCAATTTACTGAATTTTACTTCTTTTGGTTTATTATGACAGTATGAAAATGTCTTAAAGTTCTTTCTTAATACTATATTTTTATTATAACAATGTTCGTCACTGAAAATTTTAACGCTCTTTTAAGACCTTTCAATATCGTTATAGGTAACCGACCGACCGATTTAGCTCATATAGAATATATGAAAAAAAAACCCGTCCGGCTCAATAAAAAGGAAACAGACAAATCCTACTGTTCTGATGCAGGTTGTACGGGCTGGACGCTCTGATGGACTACTGCTTCAATTTCCTGGACAGGAATGCGCTCGACGTCCTTCAGCATGACTCCTTCCTCCAACTTTCAGTGGTAAGTTTGGGTTTCTGATCTTTCAGCCCTTAAGTTTCAATTAGTCAATTACTTAAGCGTTACTTTACGGCGACAACACTTTCTGAACACCTCAAGCTGCTTCATGTTAAAAACCGTACTTGCTGGACTGTTTGCCGTTTCTGACGTAGCATCGGCATACGGAACATATATTTTTTAAATGATTCTTATTATTTATCTCAAGGCCAGAGTGGGGTCATAGCACTCTCCATAAAACGTAATTTTCGTCATATTATAGATACCAAGTGCTCAAACTAGTGAAATATTGTATGCATGTCCTTAAGTCTAAAATATATAATGTTTCTAGTTTGTCAGATTTTCGTAAAATGTTGTATGGGAATACTTGTTTTTATATAAGAGATAATATAAATAATATAACGAAAAACTGGCAAACCAGAAGCAAATATTGTAGGCTCAATAACATACATGCAAAATTTCACAGAGCTTGAACACTTTGTATTTAAAATATGACGAAAGCTCTTCTATGAAACGACCCACGAAGAAACTAACTAGCCTTAATCAGTGCAGAGAGTATCAGTGCAGTGCGACAGAATGTGGTGAATAACCGGCCAAGTGCAAGTTGGACTTGCTCAACTAGGGTTTCACATAACAACTTACAGATTTTCTTGGTAGTAGTTTTAAGTATAGTTTTTACCAAATAATCGACATTTTTGTATACTTTAGAGTTTGTTTTTTTGATGTTATATGTTAGACTTTAAAGAAAAACAGTTTCGCTATCAATCGTTTCATTATGAATTATCAAATTGTATTGTTGGAATTAACAAAAAAGCACCTGACAACTTGTATATGCATCTGGTCTGTTCTATTTCCAGGAAGCCCTGCAAGGTCTTTTGGAGCGAGATTCGTTCTTCGCTCCAGAGGTGGACATCTTCAAAGCTGTCTGCAACTGGTTCAATGCCAATCAGCTCTGGGTGAAGTCGGAAAGCGGCCAGGCGCAAGTGGTAAGTTAATTATTCATATTACGAGTAATATCTCGTACACATCCCATATAATAATTTCCACGATACAAGAAGTGATACAAATCCAATTAATACACACCAGAAATGGTACATGATAGATTTAACAGAGGATGAAGAATATTATTTATTTACATAATTATTGTAGAAAGTAGTACTGTACTGTATTTCAAAGGGTCTAGAAATACATCTACACCTGCCAGAGACGAAAATCGTGAGAGACATGTTGAGAGTAGAGTGGAATGCCCGCCTAGGTCTACCCTTAAGTGACTTGGCATCTAACAGTGTGTATTGGTAGCTTTTCTTGAGAGCCAGTACCTATCCAAGGTAACGTTTATTTACTACATCCCTTACCATCTGGTGAGACCTGATAGGATCGTAGATTCGGAGACGATCATCATTTTTGAAACTGGAAGCTCGAGTAGTGGAGATGAGAAAGAAAGAAAGAACGAAAACACTTTTATTTCTAACAATTGACGACATAAAAAAATCACTACAGCCATTACCAAAAATATTACAATCAAAACACAGAAAAAAATATTTTAAATTAAATAAACTTTCAAATAAAAAAAAAATAATAATAATATACCTATAAATTAAAAAAAAATGCTATGAAACGTGAGGTCAGAAATAAGTCCCGACTCGGCATAATGCCAGTTTTGACACGTGAACAATAGCGCTATTTTTAAGTGAGATCTAAATACTTACCCGAAAGCACACGACTATGTTACATACATTAAACATATAAATGTGGAGCATCGTTAGTCTTTATATAGGGAGCCTTTCCAAACCTTGAACTGATTTGTTGTGTTACCTTGTAGTTCCCAGCATCTACCTGGAGTACAGTGAATCCAAGGAATACCACAGTAATTTGTCTCTCATTTTAACAGGAGAAGATCCTAAAATGCGTCCGGCTGACCCTAATGAGCCTGGAGGAACTCCTGACTGTGGTCCGTCCTTTCTCTCTGGTGACGCCTGATATGTTGCTGGACGCTATACAAGAGAAAACGCAGACAAAAAGCACCGACTTACGGCACCGGGGGTTACTCTGTGAGTTGATCGTATAGAGTTTTTTTTACTGTGGTAATTGCTGTAGAAGTAGTATATTAAATTTGAAAATTTTACAGTAAATTGTAATGTCGGTACAAAATCATGTAATGTAGAATTTTTCGAAAATCGTGTAGGTACGGTAGGTAGTCATTTAAAAATAAACCTTAAATTTTGCTTAGTCAGTAATGTTGTTCGTTAAATATTTCTGTTATAAAATATGATAACAAACTTTCGAGCGCTAAGCGAAAATCACATCAAAAAATTTGGAGAATACAAAATTTCTTACTTTGAGTAGGAGCAAACCCACATCATAATTTATCCATAGGTAACTTGTTGCTAAATTGTACTAGGTACAGTACACAACGAATCGCATTATATTTTTCATCCCCCCTTAGAAGAAAGAGTATTTTTGCTCTTCGATATCAGTGTGCAAAAGCCTTTTTATCTGCTAGAGAATAAAGTAATTGAATTGAGTATACTAAGTTTGTGAATTCAAAACTTCTTTAAACCTATTTACTTCTACCTCAGTTGTGTTGAATTTATCATACAACATTTTTAATTTTTTAAAAACTCAGACTCGGAACATTGGTGTACTTTTTTTAATTTGGTTTGCGCGCGCCCTTTTTCTTTTCACTTCGTATTGTTGAAACCTTAGGATTAAAAAATAATTAAAACCTTTGCATTTAGTCATTTCCTCGGTGAGGTGGGATGAAAAGTTACTTGTTGTACTCAAGTGCAAAGATTTTTCACCTCGTGCTCTGTTGATTCCCTCGCTAACGATTAGGTTTCCAATTTTTTTATCGCTCGCTGCGCTCGTGATTCAATTTTAGAATCCTTCGCTTGCTTAGTCAACAGTTACTCTTGTATAACAAATAACTATTATATATAAATAATAAGTTTTTGGTAGCAAAAATAATGTGTGAAATATAAGGCCCGTTTGTAGCAAGTGACGAAACCCCTTACTCTTTGTATTAGTACCGGAAGAGAACGTGGCGAGCCCTAAGCGCGGCGCGCGCGTGATATCGGGCGACATGCGCTCGGCGCTGCTCGACGGCGACACCGAGAACTACGACATGGAGCGCGGCTACACGCGCCACACCATCACCGACGGGGCTGGCACTGCCGCCGCCGGCACTGCCGCCGACTGCGCCGGGATACTGGTGCGCCTCGGGACCACCACCATCATCAACCATCTCAAACTGCTGCTCTGGGACAGGGACAACAGGTACCCCACACGTATACCGTATACTTCTCATTACTCATTTAAAGCTTCCGTGATGCGCTAGGCTTGAATAGCATCCTCTTGATATCTTCCTGTGGGAGTACGAAAGGAGGCGTCAAAGGGAAAAATACAGTGTGTAAACAGTGCCTTCTGAACTGCTATTTTACACTATAGTCCCCAAGCCGACTGCCAAGCGTTGGGATTATGACAAAGCCCCTTAATGGTCGATCTGGCTGATACAGAAGTAAGCAGTTGCTTAGTACATTTTCTAGGGACCATTTTTTTCGCCGTCTTGTGTTTAATATAGCAAGATATAAAGTAATGTATCTATTTACAGATCGTACGCTTACTACATCGAAGTGTCGGTGGACCAGAAGGACTGGGTGCGTGTGATAGACCACAGCAACCTGTTCTGTCGGTCGTGGCAACGTCTCTACTTCCCGTCGCGAGTCGTGCAGTACATCCGCATCGTGGGGACTAGCAACACTGTCAATAAGGTACCATACCATACCATATCCAAGTGTCCGTGGACCAATAGGACTTGTTGAAAGGACATACTCTGGATCAACTCAACCATCACATTCGGTTCGACAAGCCAACAAACCCTCGCAAGAGAAACCCGTTTATGCAAAGATTTAAAAAGTTCTTAAATTTCAATATAGATGTAGGTTGGCAAGTACCTCCTGCTTGGGATCTATTCATCAAATTAATAAAGTCCCGTGGACTAAAATAACGTAAAATAAATCCTTTGAAGCTGTTTAATTTGTATCTAGATAAAGAAATCTTGAATGTCACACCAGAGAAATAAATATACTTTTGGATCAACTATTTTATTACGAGGGAATATAGCTATCATGATGTATCTTTAAGATCTTGAAATACCAATATTTCACATTATTTTTAAACTAAATTACCATAAAATATGTCAACCACATACATGGAGGTTTTTATTATCTATCGCCCATCCGGTGCTTAACCACAACCTCCTATACAAATTTCGTCAAAGTTACGAACTGCACTGCGCCCATAACCCTGAGACTTAAATTGTGTTATAACTTCAATAAAACACCCAAATATGTACTGAAGTGTATTTGGCTAGGTAGCCGTAACGAAGTGAAGTTAATCTTATGCAATTAAGGTACTGTAATTAAAAATAGTGAGGGTAGTACAATGTTGTAGTATCCTCAGGATCTCATACTATGATAATCTACCTATAACCTACTCGTACATGTATACATTGGATTTGGATGGAGACAGCGAAGAACAGGGATATTTGGAAATCTCTAGAGGAGGCCTTCACCTTCGAGAATGAGGGGTTCTTACATAAAAAGTAATTTTATATATATATATCTAGAAATATATGAGGCATAAGTTTATATATGTATACTATTAGATAATTAGAAATAAGTTTATTTTTGTATTCTTTAGTAAGAAGTATAAGGCTTTTTTATTTTATTTTATTTTATTATTTATTTATTACATGTATACAACAAGACCAGTTGTTAAGTCTCATGTACGTGTAATTTCACCGGTACCCATACCATTCAAACTAGAACACAGTAACGCGAACATTACTGTTTGGTGGTAGAAATAGGTATGGAAGAGCAGTACTTCCCCGGACGAATTCGCACAAAGAAATCTACTGCTACTAAAGGATATCGGAAGCAACATTTTAGATTGAAGGTTCACATGAATTGACATATTTTGAAACCGTCCTTAGGTGTCCTTATCTTGAGATGTCGCTAAGCACCAACAGTGCGTACCGGCAGCGGTGTATGTTTGAAATCCAGTAATTCTAGGAAATTATAATTACTGAATCTCGAAGACACATTAACAATAACATATTCGAGCACAGCATCACTTACCATTAGCTAAGATTGTGGCCAAAGGATAACCTGACAGGAATAAAAAAAGAATGCAATTCGAGCCATATATGAAATGGATCCTAGGGAATCCCTGAGAGATATTTTTAAAGAAATTGATATTTTAACTTACCAAGTCTGTATATATTTGAAAATATTATGTATGTTCTTAAATTTGAGCAAATTTAAATCAAACAGTGACACTCACGATTATAACACTAGGAATAAAGATAAAATAGCGGTGCCAGGTTTTAGATTAGCAAAGACAAATAAAAGGTCCTTCTTAGGAAATTGTGTGCGGTTTTATAATAAATTGCCCAAACATATTACAACGCTCAAGAATAGAAAATTCAACTTGCATGTGAAGAATATTTGGATAAAGAAATCTTACTACACAGTTTGTGATTACTTAAATGACAAAAATGCTTGGACTGGTTCGCCTCTGCCAAGCTAGCGCCTAACACCTACGTAATGTAAATTAAGTATTGTAATAATTTTACTATATAGTATGTACTTAATACATTGTTAAAAAACGTTTAAAAGAATGGCCCCGAGTTTCTTGCCCGTTCTTCTCGCAGTGGCTCTATAATTTTTGTTTGCTGAACGTGGCAGTACAATGTAGTATATTTCAATATTAAAATTTGTAATTGACCTTCATAAGAGCGTCGTAGACGCCTAAATTGAATAAATGATTTTGACTTTGACTTTAGAAAACCATTCCCTTGGGATCCTTATGCGGCACTTTAACACAAACGAACGTGGTACTGTAACGTATCAGTAATAATTGTAATGTAAAGCCAGTGTTAACAATATAAGTAAATGTAATATTTGTAAGGTATTCCACGCGGTGGCCCTGGAGGCGATGCAGACGAGCCGCGTGCCGCCGCTCTGCAACGGGCTCGTGAAGCCGACGCACAACGTCGCTACGGTCGAACTCTCCTCCGTCGTCATCGAGGGGATCAGGTCTGTACCCACACCTATACCAATCCACGCCTTGAAGCCTGCTGAGAATATAATATCTCTCAGCAGGCTTCAAGGCGTGGCTTTTCGATATCAAACGGCAATAGATTAGAACTATACCTTGTCGCTGTTTAACAGCATATAATAATCTACACATATTTCAAGGCATTACAACTATACCTTGCAGTATACAATAATTTACACATATTTCAAGGCATTACAACTATACCTTGCAGTATACAATAATTTACACATATTTCAAGGCATTACAACTATACCTTGCAGTATACAATAATTTACACATATTTCAAGGCATTACAACTATACCTTGCAGTATACAATAATTTACACATATTTCAAGGCATTACAACTATACCTTGCAGTATACAATAATTTACACATATTTCAAGGCATTAGAACTGTACCTTGCAGTATACAATAATCTACACATATTTCAAGGCATTAGAACTGTACCTTGCAGTATACAATAATCTACACATATTTCAAGGCATTAGAACTGTACCTTGCAGTATACAATAATCTACACATATTTCAAGGCATTACAACTATACCTTGCAGTATACAATAATCTACACATATTTCAAGGAGTTAGAATAGACGTATGTTTCGAAGCGCTTTTAGCGAAGCTAGCATAGACGTTCTTAACCGATCAACAGGGTTAAGCGACCGTAAGTATCAATTACTGCTGAGCTTGCACTTACTTCGGAGGGCATGTTGAGCCATCGTAATTTCATTAGGGCAGATTGTGGTCCAAAGTGTAGTCAAGGTTTACCAAAGGTTAGCAAATCAACAGAAAATAATACTGGCGGCTAATTTACGGTTCCACATTGTAACATCCGTTTCATGAAAATAAACGTTTGTTACCTTTTGATCACAACTTCAAAACTATATGATAAATCGGCGTTTTAAGTAGATATTTGTTGGTTAAATAGAGGGTAATAGGGTATATAGTATGACGAAATTTCAAATGCTTAGCTAGTTTAGTTTTTGATAAAGACAATAATGGTATATAAACACTGTGTCTCGGTTAACGATCGTTCATTTTTTTATTTCTTTAAAAATAAATTTGATTGTACTCCATGAGCTTCAGACCATGATACATGAAAGGGTGCAAAAACATTTTTAATTTTATGTATTGGAGCTCCTTTCAAAAATAATTTATATGAACTTCTAGTCCAATACTCATTCTTGGTTCTCTTCTACACAAAATAACAAGATTCCAGGTTTGTATCTGTAGGGACACACGGACGAGTGGGCTAAATTGCTGATGTTGGAAATTGTAAGTAGAGCGGGCAGTTACCCCTGCGTCTCGGTGCCGCGTGACCGCGCCTCAACCCAATCGAAATTTAGCACGTAAATAATTTGTAATTTTGGTTTTTTATTGGACAATATTACGAGTGAAATAGAAAGTGAGTGTTTAATTTACTGTCACCCTGATCCCTGGAAATATTACCTTCTGTGGACATATATATTAGAAAGAACAATTTAATAGCATAAATTAATAAAGTGTAAATATCTCATTCTGTTTACGAGCTAGATACCTGTGGAGCATGGACTCGCCATACTCCTTTAGTTATCGAACCCTAAATAGAGATAACTTTATAACTGTTATGTGCTTCGTAACGTGCGTGTAGCCGGTCCCGCAACGCGCTGCTGAATGGCGACACGGAGCAGTACGACTGGGACCAGGGCTACACGTGCCACCAGCTCAACACGGGCTCCATCGTGGTGCAGCTCGCGCAGCCCTACATGCTCTCCTCACTGCGCATGCTGCTCTGGGACTGCGACTACAGGCACTACTCCTACTACGTCGAGGTCTCCGTCAACTACTGGGACTGGGACATGGTCTGCGACAGGACCAGGGACGCTTGCAGGTACACACTCATACAGCACTGACGACGGCTCACGAACCTCTATCTCCAGATTGGTATCGGATTTGCTGAGAGCGACCTATATAGACATAATATATATACATTCATTTTTATTTTTTAACCGACTTCCAAAAGAAGGTTCTCAATTCTTTTTTTTTTTATGTTTGTTACCTCAGAACTCTTGACTGGGTGAACCGATTTTGAATTTTTTTTTGTTTGAAAGGTGATGCTTGTCGTTTGGTCCCATTTAAGTTTCATCATAAACGGTCAAGCCGTTTTTGAGTTGCACTCAAATTACTGAAAAATATTTTCCTATCTTGATGATATTATCGTTAACAATGAATGATATTGGATCCCGTAAGTATCAACTGATACTAAAAAGTGAAAAAAAAAAATTACAAAAAATAATGGAACCGACTTCTACACCCAAGTGTGTAATAACTTGTCGAAGTCGGTACCATGTGCACAATATTGTGATAATAGATACTTTTGAACAATCATGGTACCGACTTCAACAAGTCATTTCACACTTTTGGGTGTAAAAGTTGGTTAAATTTTTTTTGATATTATATGATACCCTTTTAATACAATTAGTCATTTGAATAGGTATACTAGTTCCACCCCGAGGTTTTATCCGCGTTTACAACGCTGAAAGTAATGATGATGATTAAAAAAGTAACCTATGTGTTAATCCATGACTTAATTATGTTTATTCCTAGTTTCATTCAAATTGGTTCAGCCGTTTCACTGTGAAGGATTTGCATACATACACACTCACTCATAAATTATAGCATTTACTATATTAGTGTGAAAACTGACTCATGTTCGAATATGGTCAAAAGCTTTGACACAGACTTCGATCACAGTCTCACATGACTATGAGTGATGATGTGCTCGAGAAGTCTTTAAATGGGAATGGACCTGGATATGTCTGCAGTTGGTCATGTCCAATCCCTGATTAATAAAAAGTTTGTCAAATATATAAATTTATTAGATAGATATTTACTATTTCGTATATAACAGTTAATAACTTTTGTCATTGTAACTGTAGGTCCTGGCAAGTGATCTACTTCTCCCCTCGACCCGTTTCCATCATCCGCATCGTCGGCACCAACAACTCAGTCAATGAGGTAAGTGAAAAAGGCAAAAACACTCAGTCTGCTCGAAGCGTGGGAAAGAATTTTGGTCATTGACCCTGAATAATAATTCGTCTTTACCCTTTGCATTGTAACTTATTGCACTCTCACTAAACCTCTCAGTGCCTTTTTTGCGAATGCTAGAGCTTCTCTAATTGGCACAGTACATATCCATTCTATTCTATTTCTTGTCATCGCTTTATGTACCCAAACCTGTAATCATATAATATGTTGCAACGTTAAAATTTTTCACCTCAAAAGCTCAGAAAGATGTTGTTTATCATTTGAAATCTGCCTGGCAAATCGCTTTGTATCCGCTAGTATGGAAAATGTTTTTAAAATTAGATTTTTTAATAGTTAAAATTAAATAAATTTATCCTCAGTATTACCAATATTAGTAATTACACTTTTAATATAAAAACACACTAATTTACTATACAGCACCTAGCATCTACCTCGCTGTAGTGAGCTGAAAAATTGTGTGTTGCGCGCTCGGCACCAAAGTCTTTTTAGGTCACGTACGTTTGAAACCTTCGGTACGCTCAGGATTCTGTATTTAGGACTACTCGCTTCGCTCACGGTTCAATCCTAGAAACCTTCGCTTCCACAGGTTTCAATAAAAGTACTCAAGCTAAATAACAGCTTTGCAATAGTGCTAAATAACAGCTTTTCAATAGTGCTAAATAACAGATTTGCAATAGTGCTACATAACAGCTTTGCAATAGTGCTAAATAACAGCTTTTCAATAGTGCTAAATAACAGATTTGCAATAGTGCTACATAACAGCTTTGCAATAGTGCTAAATAACAGCTTTGCAATAGTGCTAAATAACAGCTTTGCGAGTCTGTTCCGGCACCTGTCCTTAAGAGCCATTAACTGTATGTTAGCCTGAACCACTTCAACGACCACACCTTATAGCCAAATGAGATTGTAGGCTAGTCTAACAGCTACATAAAGAAACTGGTCAAGTGCGAGTCGGGCCTCACCTTGCATTACATTTCTCACGCGTCAACGCGAACCTCCCTTACTATTCCTCAAAAATAGGTGAGAAGCATGTGTGTGTGTGTTATATTACAAGGGGTTCTTATTTGTAGGTGTTCCACCTGGTACACCTGGAGTGCCCGGCACAGGTGGAGGAGCCTCGCGAGGAGCCCGCCGGCGCCGCCAAGAAGCAGCGCGTGTCTCCCACAGACCTGCAGCTCAACCCGCCCAGCGGGAACGGTCAGTATATATACCATTAGTTAGTTGTTCCACTTGCACCATCTGGAGTGGAGGATGTCTCTCTCACAGAGCTCTGGCATGAATGTGTTGTATCACAATATAAACTTACGAGAGGAAAAATTTAAATCACCCATCCCGATACGATGGTTGGAGAACGATAGGAAAAAATTGAGTTATGACTCATTGTCATCAGAGCATACTTAAAGGGGTGGATGGACCCTTGTTCGAATCCCACACATAACTTAAATTTATCCTCTCTTAAATTTGTAATTTTGTAAGACTGACTGTTTGTGCTTCTTCCACTCCTATTTATACTTGAGAAAGTTCAATATTTGTTCAAGATGGATGGTGAACAATAGGGGCCATGAAGCAACCCCTATTTTTAGGCTCATTTTTTAGGGTTGTACCCAAAGGGTAAAAACTAAAGTCCGACCGAAACTGGTTTTCCAACCGAAACCGATTATTCGGCCGTGGCTTCAGTTTCGGCCGACACTGATACGATCAAGTATAAAATGCCTTATAATACTGAAATTTCTTGCATTTTACCCATTATTCTGCATTAAATTAATTACGACACGAAATGGAAACACAGTAATAACCATAATACAACAAAACTACATCAATAGGTCATCGGAATGAAAAACATATCTTGAAATAAGTTTACCTATACAACGTAATTTTACATTTCACATTTTTCATTTACAATCTCTTTTTTACATGTGACTTGATTTGTTAATAACAACAAAACAAAGTTACTGACTCAATATTTTACTATATAAATTATTCAAGTAAAGAAACGACACTAAAACTTGCATGTGATCAGTACATAACCTGTAAAGAATGTTTGCGTCGAGCGATAACGCACTAAGTTGTGTTGCTACAGAGCTATCCGAACGGCACACGATAATTCCAGAACAGGGCCGCCAGTTTCCGCCAAAGCTTTGCCGAGAGAAACGAAGTTAGGCGAGCGTGTACTACAACTTCCGAAATTAATTTCGGTTTCGGCAAGAGTTTCGGCCAATTTTGGACGAAACCGAAACATGCAAATACGATGGTTAAAGAGAACGACAGGAGAAATTTGAGTTATGATCTCATTATTAGAGTTTAATCCAATTGAGCTAACATGACAATTAATCTAATCATTAGAGCATACCCCGGCTAAAGGGGTGGATGGACGCGGGTTGGAATCCCGCACATGACTTAAATTTTTCCTCTCTTTTGCTTGAAAATATGGCAAAACAGCCAATTACTTTTGATCTTACTTTAATTTTTGGGTTATTCCGGATTTTTCCGGTCCTTCAGTTGTTAGTGATGGATAAAACAAAGCATTGATAGAAATTGTTTGCGTATGCAACAGAATATCAGTACTATCAGTACTAATATTATAAATGCGAAAGTAACTCTGTCTGTCTGTCTGTTACGCTATCACGCCAAAACTAATGGACCGATTTGAATGAAATTTGGTATGGAGATAGTTTGAGACCCGGGAAAAAACATAGGGTAGTTTTTATCTGACTGCGCAGAAAGAGGTTAATGTTTTCGCGTGATAACCGACATACGCGCGGGCGGAGCCGCGCCCAGAAAGCTAGTATACTATAAAAAAAAACAGATTTATTCCCACAAGTGTTTAACTAGCTATGACCTCCTACTTGGTCCCGTTTGGACTTAGCAAGGAGGTCATATCGCCCCTTAATTGTAATGATTACTCCATGGTTTACATTTATGTTGTATATCCCCAGGTTCAGGTACTCCCCCGAGCGAGCCCCGCGCGGCCTCTCCCTCCCCCTCCCACTCGGAGGATGGCGACGAGGTGGCGGCGGCTCCCCCCGCGCCTCGCAGCCGCTCCCTTCCCCCTGCTGAGACCGCGACGGAGGCCGCCGAGCGGTACGACGACTGAACGATTATATACCCCACTTGCATACAAACTGACTAATACTAGCTTTTGCCTAGAAATTTGCCCGCTTGGATATTTTTGTACCGCTAGATTTTGATATCACTTCTTTGTCAATGATAATGTGGTGGAATTATGAAAAGTTATGTTCCGGCCATTTAAGTAATGTCAGAGAAAGGGCCGCTGATATCTAGGCAAAAGTTAGTATGCTAATAAATGAGCCTTCATATTAAGACCTACGTACGCTCGTAAAGTGGCTTGAATGCTTTTAGTTGTATCAACAAAAATTTCGCAGTGCACTAAACCAAATCACTTAGTCAAACTTTTTGCAACGATTACGAATTTACGAATTAAGCCATTATTATAAAGCTATCTCTGAATTTATATCAACATATTATGCATGCTGATATATTGTAATTTAATTTGAGGTCTAATGCCAGCTAAGAAAATAAACTAACAAATTCAACGAAAAGGAATATAAGAATGATGATTTGTGTCTTAAACTGCAACTCACACAAAAGTTAGGGGCGGAGACAAGGCAAGGTAAATTAGACTATGTTACATACAACGCCATAGTTGTACCAGCACACATCTGATGATTAGTGCTTATGTTGCATTCCACTGTTTGCCTTTCCTTGCCTAATCATTTATCTGTTGACACATACAGTATGAATAACGAGCTCCTCGTATCTCTTTGTGTTATGTTTGTGCCGAGGGTGCACAACCCACACTCTATTTTTGTGATCTTGCTCTCTATGGTAATAAACCCAGATGGCTGGTACAAAATGCCTTTGATAGCAAATAAAAAAATAAAGAGTTGAATATAATAAGATAATATAAAGAATACTAATGATCTTAACTAACCCATGTGCATTGTAGATAATTATAAGAATATAAATGGACGATATCGTCCACTGCGGATGCTAAGAGTTAAGGCTGCACATCCACCAGAGATGTACTTACTACAAATAAGATCAGTAAACCAATAAACACGAGTCGAGTGGTCCGTTACATTACTCAACCATCACAATAACAACAGTGTTTGAATTCTATCGTTACTTGTGATGAAAAATGGATCCTGTATAATAAACAGAAACGCTCCAAGTGTGCAAGAAAAAATAACCAATTGCATCGCTGTGGTCAGTGAAGCCAGGAATATTGAGCAATCTAATTGATAACACTTATTTGCACACATATTCCTGGTTCTCTGGTGGGAACCCAGCCATAGTATCGGAAATATAATAAATCTTTGTGTAGCTATGTACTCTGTCACAGCTTGTGCGGCATATGAACTTTGGGTTTATGCCGTGTTCGAATTGATTGCCAATATCGTTATTTTCAATAATTTTGAATACATTTTTTTCTCCCACACTAAATGGGAGTGATTATTGTGATTGTTTGTGACTGTTTTTCAAATCGATAATAGCTAAAAATATTAGGAAATTACCATCTCATATCTGTACTGTGTTTACTGTATTAGCCAGATTGTCCACTGCTGAACACAGCCTCTCTCACTTAGTAGGGAATTTGCCATAATCCCCACGCTTGGCAGGTGTCGTGATGATTGCAGTGTAAGATAGCAGCTCCACAGAAGGCGCTGCTGCCCACCTTCCGGTATTTTACCCTTAGTCGCCTCTTACGACACCCACAGGTAGTAATAGGGGGGTGACATTCTAGCCGACAATTTATAATATTTCTCAGGTAGAAATTCTATCAAACTATTTGTCACTTCATGACATTTATGACTAAAATAATGTTATTTTCATTATCAACCGAGTTATATCAATGTAGTTGCTTTAAATTAAATTTAATAATAATAGCGTGTGACTGTGAATATGGTTTAAGTTGTGCACTACTTAAGTTCAATGAACTGAAGTACTACACAAGTGATTTAGTGGAGGAACAATGTGACAAATTATTGTCCTTTTAATATAGTGCATTATTTGTCAACAATAGGATAAATGTTTTAATGCACTGTTTCAAAGTTAATTCTTTGGATAAAAAAAATAATTGTCTCATGAACACCGAAATACAACTATTTTGGAGAAAATTTTATGTAATATGTTTAGTTATTTAGTATATAAGCTTATGTTTTCTAGTCTATTCTATCAATGGTTGATATTGTGTAAAAAATCTATAAATTGGCTCATTGTACTTCATACTCCTACCTACTTAATTTAGGGGCATTTAGGTTCCGAGTTATCTATAGTAATAACAAAGCAGTTTCTTCTCTAAACTCACTTTTTGAAGAACCTAATTTTAATAGTGTTTATATATGTGTTGGTGTCGATTTTGCACAAATTCCTAAATTTAAAATTCTTAAAACTATGTTAGTTCTTATTCTGTTTGCACTAAAATGTAATATTTAAAATGGCCATTCTAAAAATATGATTATATTATTAAATTTTAGGCACTATTGTATCAGTTCGAGCTAGCTAGCCAAGCTACATGACGACCAAATGAATAAAACTATTTTATTAAGGGGGTACCGAGCTTCTGGCGCTCAGCGATTTCAGGTATTCTATGCGCTCCGCGTATGTGTGCGTGAGTAAGGCACACAGTGACGCCGCGCGCCGCGCTGCCGCCGCGCCCCCTCTGCTGCCACCAACAAGATCAAGCAACTAAATAGCTATGCGCTGACCCGCCGCGACGAGCTGCGCCATTCGACTAGCTAGGGTGCTACTAATATTTATTTACAAAATAAAACAATACATTTCAAATACTTTTATTGAATATGTTCAGGTAAAAAACGTTTTTCCACATTTTTTATTTTTTATTTCTGACTTATCGGTACTTCAGTAGGTATACATAATTTACTCTTCCAAGTAAACGTAACCAATTTCCAATTGACTAGCTAGGGTGCTACTTATATATATATATACATAATAAAACGACTAGTTTTTATTTATATACTGTTACTGAATATATTCTTATTCACGTAAAAAACCTTTTTCCACGACATCGAGGTACGTCAGTAGGTACATATAATACAGAACGGGTATATAAATAGGGTAAAAATCCCAGTGATCGACCCTTTTCAAATTTACATTTTTCACTCAGAGTAGACGTACTAAATCGATTTCCGTAAAGTATATATATACATACGTAGGTATATTATGTGCGACCACGAATAATCACCAAGAATATCCGATGTTGGTATATTTTTGGACAGAGTAATTTACATCCCCTAGTAGGTTTTTGAGAGACACCTAATAAATCTACATTATAGTAATAGTACTTACGCAGCAATCTCGGCTATTTGCGTAGTAATGGGCACTTACTTGAAAAAATCAGCTAAATAAGAAATCGAAAGATATTTAGTAGTAGAAGAGAATAGTAGAAATCTTTACAAACTTTAAACCGAATTTTTTCAGTGATTGTTAGTGATGTGACATGATTTTCAATATTTAAATGCTTTATTCAAAGTCAAAGTCATTTATCGTACAAATTTTATATTGAAATATTCTACATTGTACTGCCACGGTCAGCAAACAAAAATTGTATGGAGCCACAGCGAGAAGAACGGGCAAGCATCGACGGCAACTTGGGGCCATTCTTTTAAACGTCTTTTAACAATGCGTTACATTTACTATATAATAAAATTCTTACAATATTTGTTTAAATTACGTGGGTGACAGGCGGTAGCTTGGCAGAGACGGATTTGTCCAGGCATTTTTATCGTTTAAGTAATCACAAACTGTGTAGTAGGATCTCTTAATTAATATATTTTTCACGTGTAACTTGAATTTCCCTTCTGTGAGCGTTGTAATATGTTTGGGAACTTTATTATAAAACCGTACACAATAACCTCAGAAGGATATTTTGTTTGTCTTTGTAAATCTAAAACCTGGCACCGATATTTGATCTTTATTCCTATAGTCTGTTTTTTTAACAAACGGGTACTGAACATTTTACTGCGTTGCTATTGGCTCACGTAAACAACATAAAGTCCGTTCCACATGAACGCTGTAGTTACATGTATAGTGCATTCAGTTGAGTCTTCGACTATTACCTGCGTAGAAAGTTCAACAGAAGAATGACGATATTTTTTAACATTACAAGAATTGAAGTAAATAAACTAAGTATGCAAATTTAAATCATAAAATAATGACGTAATTTTTTCTACACTACAGTTCATAAGTATTCAATATGAACGGCCCTTAACAATTTCAAAACAAGAACAAAGGCATTGACCAATGACGGCAATGACCCATCTCACTCTCTCAATATCGGAAATGTGCAAGAGACATACTCAGTACTCGTTTGTTAAAAAAAACAGACTATAGTGCTGTAATCGTGATTGTCACAGTTTAATTAAAACTCACTTTTTTTCTAACATACATAATATTTTCAAATATATACAGACTTGGGAAAGTAAAAAATATTAATATTTATTTAAAGATCCCTCAGAGATTCCCTAGGATTAATTTCATATTGTCTCGAATTGCATGCTTTTGTTAGATAAAGATTGTCTCTATCTCAGCAGCAGCTTCCCGCAGCAATACACCATACGACATAATACTGTGGAAGTACGCGAAATAAACTAGGCGAGAAGTAGCTACGTCTGTTAACTGTTTTATCTTACGAACTGCATATGCAGCCAAACTAAGACTTCCGGATTAATCATTCATATATGTGGATCACACTGTGAAGTTGGATCCATTTTGATTCCTAAGAAGACTGTCGTATTGTCAATAGCGAGTTTATTAGGGCCAAGCCTAATGTTTAGTTCAACATTAAGTAACATTTGGTAAAGAAAAATTTAAACATTTCGTCTTTTTTGAGTTTAAGAGAAGATTATTAGCGGCAAATCATTTACAGATCATAGATAACACATTATTCACATGAAATAGTTCATAAATTTTAAAGTTTTTGCAGAGAGGTTCGATTGAACTTCTGATAATGAAGTTGACTACACAGGTATTTGGTTAGTTATGGCAAGGAACATAAAAGTCAGAAAGAGAAAATAACTAAGTTTTTTTCCCGCTTTGTTTCAGGCATTAGAATCGCGGGAAGAATTGTTTTTTTTGTTTATTGCATCTAAAATATATTTTGGCTCACGAATTTCTGTCTAGCCTTGAATCAATATCAATAATTTCTGATAGCAGGCAATCGAAGTAAAATGTTTTTAATTTTTTTTTTCCATATTCTTCTCCCAGAATTCATCATCTCTTTTTATTTTCTCTATTTTTATATTTTTTTCAGTCCACACAACAAATAAACAAATTGCTTTCCTAGTGATGTGTAGCTGACCTTGCACCTGGTAAAACAAATCATGTTGTTTATTTATTGTCAAATTCAAATTCATTTATTCAATTTAGGCGTCTACGACGCTCTTATGAATGTCAATTACAAATTTTAATATTGAAATATTCTACATTGTACTGCCACGTTCAGCAAAATATATTTATAGAGCCACTGCGAGAAGAACGGGCCAGAAACTCGGGGCCATTCTTTTAAACATCTTGTAACAATGTGTTATATACAATATAATACGATTATTGCAATATTTGTTTATATTAAGTAGGTGACAGGTGATAGCTTGGCAGAGGCGGAACTTTCCAAGCATCTTTGTCGTTTAAGTAATCACGAACTTTGTAGTATGATTTCTTAATCAAAATATTTTTCACATGAAACTTGAATTTTCCTTCTGTGAGCATTGTAATATGATTAGGAATTTTATTATAAAACCGCACACAATTACCTAAAAAGGACCTTTTATTTGTCTTTGCTAGTCTAAAACCTGGTACTGCTATTTTATATTTATTCCTAGTGTTGTAACCGTGGTTGTCACTATTTAATTTAAATTTACTCAATTTTTTCCGAACATACATAATATTTTCAAATATATACAGACTCGGTAAAGGTAATATATCAATTTCTTTAAAAAGATCCCTTAGAGATTCCATAGGATCCATTTCATATCAAGTTTCCGTTTCTCTCCTGATTCCAGATTTCTGCTATTCCTTCTTCTACTGTTTTGTCTTTAGATGAATACGGACACTTGATTTCAATGATTTTATCATATATCAATCCATCTGGACTTGCCACCAAAAATGGCAGTTCAGAATCGATGAATAAGCCACATTTTTTTATACCATTGAAGTTAGCTTCTTTGTCGAGTTTGAGTACTTAAGCAAACTGTTGTAACGCAATATGTTCGTGTTCCTTGCCATAACGAATGGATTTTACGTGGCTTAATTCACCAGTCACATTTACAAGATTTTTTACTAGAGGTGCACATTTTATAAGGCCTCTGTTGCATACCTTTCCAAAAGTAGACGCAGTAAGGCGTAACTTTCTCTCTTGGTGCCATTCAATCGAATCTGCCTGCAAAATAGTTCTTTTTTTAAGTGACTGGCGATCATCATCAGAAAGATTAATTTTCTTCATAAGTTTTGATTTAGCAAAATCAAATTCAGCTTGTTCTAGATCTGGCTTTTGACAAGACTCGCCATAATATTTGCCATTGGTAGTGTTTGTACACTTTTTTGTCACAAAAGATTTTGATGATCTCCGTTTTTAAATCATCAATTCTTTTTTTATCGCGTTTAAATTCTAAGCGTCTAACAATAGGATTAGGACTTTGCATTAAAATCTTTTTGCAAATATACGATTATTTAGTGGTTAGCGGTGTATTTAGCGAACTGTATAAGTCTGTCGACTTGAATAATGAATTCGTTTACCGCCAACAAATTTCGCGATAACATTGTTTAATACTTCTACTATATTACTATTTACATCATATAAATAGTAGTCATAAGGCTTTTAGCATTGTTTACCAATCTGGACATGATTTTCATGATAGCAGCAAAAATATTACTAGACTTCATTTCAGCAACAAAATCTTTAATTCTGTTGGTTCATTTTGATCTATAATTTGGCAGAAATAAGGTTTGCATAGTTTGTGATTTCCGAAAACGTGATTTGGTGCATTCAATTACTTATTTGGGTGAAACTTGAATCTCTTGAATTTATATGTTGGCAACTCCTTTAACACATCTACGCAAGTGCAGTATATTTTTTCCAAGTACTTTGCGATATTTGCAGGTGTTTTTGGTTAATTCGTCTAGTTTCGTGCAAAAGTAACAGATGATTAGTGCATTCATTTTTTTCTACCAATAAGTTTCCATAAGGTTTTGCTTCTAATATGCTCTTATATGTACTGGAGTCCCAATTAACTTGGAGTAAATCAAGCCCTGATTTGGTAAGGAATGTTTAAACCCTTCAACTATTGCTACGGATTCCATTCCACTTGAGGATACTTCGTAATTTTGAAGTGGGGATTTTTTTGTTCTCTGACCGTGTACAAATCATACAATATTTGTTTTTAACTGCAATTTAAAGGACTTTTTTTGTTCTGTAACCAATAATTACCGCAGCAACCGCCAATGCGTTATATTTGTTTTTAAATGATCTTTTTGACCAACATCCATCAGCAACTACGGTAATCATAGGTACTCCGTCTGCATTAATATTACTCTTCTTTTGCTGCTTCTTCAATACATTTTTCTTTTGCCGTTTCCATAGTTCACAGACTCTTGCGTGACACTTGGCAAATGATCCAACATAGAAGGTATATCAAGTAAGGCTGACACTTGCTCTAGACCTGCGTATCTTACACCTATAGATATGAAACCACCTACCACATTTTCGGTGAGATCAAGTTCTTTGTTATTATTGGATTTTTCACAATTATTAAAACTTAATTTGGCGTTGCACATTTTGCAAACACACCCGTACTTTGATACAAACCCTGTTCTTTTTTCTCCGACTACTTTTAAATGATTAAAATTGCAACTAAATGGAGAGTCATGCTGCGAAATTTCCTGCAATTGTTCAAATAAATACATGAATACCACAACTCTATTTCCACTTATTCTTATCTCTTCTACTTTTTCTTCTGGTTTTATTATTATATAATCTTCTCTTGATCTGATTCACCAGGCAACTGATGCGTAGAAACCTAAAAATTAAACAAATTTTAATTAAATCAAAATATATTTCATTTTATTTATCTAAAAACAAGGTTAAGCATACCTTCGTTTATTTAAATTCATAATTGTGTAACCATAACCATACTTGAAATATACATTAAAACACAGAGAAAAACTATCTCAGAGCAAACAAAGTTACCACCAATCACCACTTTCGAAGTAAATATATGTAAGTATTATGCTTAATGTACACAGATAAATCATGAAACAATTTTACTAGGACACATAAAACCATCATGATCAATATCGAACTTACTTCAAGGCATTATTTCCTTTGTGTGAGTAATTCATGTTATCATCTATTTCTTCCTCCGCTGAAAGACAAAAATGTTGTGCCTGTGTATATGGTACCCAGTAATAAAACAGATATTTTAATTTATATATTACAACATTATATATCAACAAATAGTTTTTAAAGGAACTTTTTATTTATTATTTGATAATTTAATTCCATAACAAAAACTAACCAGTTTTTTTTATGGAATCACAATTCTGGAGTGTGGTAAATTTTACAATCCGTATCATCCAATACCCTGGAAATTCGGAAATATTTAGATGGTTTAGTAAATTAGCAATTGAAATCAAATTTATTATATTATTTCTTTAAACACGTCACGTTCAAGTACGTTCAAGTCATCGGTTCATCAGATGACTTGTAAACGTACCATTAGTTGACAGTTCACGAAGTATCATCTAATGATACCCTTTTTGAACAATAAAATAAATTAATTTATATATATAAAAGACCCGGCTGTAAAATAGACAATTTAAAAGTATAACTAAAAAGACCGAAGCGAAATTGTGAATAGCAGACATTTTTTTTAATTAATTTATTCTATTGACTTTTAGTGTCCCGGCACACTGTTTAAACAAAATCTGTGTACTTGAATTATATAAGTTGGATGAAATGTAGTAATGATTGATTGCTTGCCAAACAAAACGGACAAATATGGGCTACGAATATTTATAACTATTATTAATTTCAACTAACGCTGGCCATTTTTACGCAATCAACGACTTTTTTGAGCTATTCATTAATTGTAATTTCTTTTAATTTCCTTTATCTTGATGGCCTACTTAAAAGTAGGTCTATATTTAAAAATATAGTATAGGTTTGGTATTTCTTTTTTAAAAATGTATTTCTATTTCACGCCACAAAACCAACATTTATTTTTTTCTTATACCCATCTAAGTTCCTTGTGTCCCAAATACAAAAAAGTGTGAATTCTATTGTTGAAGTCAGTACATATCGTAGTGATTACAACGTATGGATTTAATATGTTCATTCACGTCTGGGAAGTCAGTTTTATATTTTGTCAAAGAGTTTTTAAAAGTTTTGTTTATTGTATATTTACTATACTTACCTAGGTACAGAACTAGGTACAGTTACCTAAGTAAAAAATATTTGTGTTCAAAATTTCCCGTCTGTAGTGGTATTTCTGTCAGCGTGTCATCACATAAATCAAAATATGTGCTTTGCTGTGAAATGCCAACATTTGGTACATTCACCCTATAAATAGAAAATTTTAAAGATTATGGGTAATCAATTAAATCTAATTAAATTATTAGATTTAATTGAGTACCCAAACTTGGAAGGTATAATATAATAATTGTATAAGTATTACATGTGATACAAACGAAGCATAGAATTTTCTTTCAAAATTTTCTGCCTGTAGTGATATTTGTTGCATCGCGTCATCACATGATTCAAATGTATTCCCTTACATTTTCCCTTTAAATAGAAAAAATAGTGGTAAAATTTGAATTCGTTTTAGTAGGTAAATATTGCTGAAATAAAGTAAATACTCGTTTTAAACTACCTACGCAGTTATAGGTATGTAGGTTGAGTATACTTACGAAGTAAGAGTATTCTCTATGTTTTCCATACTCTCGGCCTGGAGGAGTCTTGAAAGATAAATTTGATTGTGTTTGAAACATTTCAGTGTGATTTTAAAATAAATGCATATTGGGGTAAGTAAAATTAGGAACAAATATATGAACTTTACCTACTTTATTTCTTCATGGAAGCGATTTGCATTAATTTTTCGCCAACCTCTTCACTTCTTTGATTTGTTTACTTTGTTCCCCATAGTAAATAAACAAAATCGTTACGTAAACTCAAATATAGTTTTTAAAACCGTGCGTGAACTCAAGCGATACGTGTTCCCCGTCCGACGGCCGCAGCGGTACTGAAGCGGATAGGGAGGAAGCGTCGCGGCTCTGGCTAAAATGGACGGAACGTGCGTGAATTTAGGTATTTCCTTTGTATTATAAAAACGAATACCTATTTAGAAAATATAACGTGTATACGTTATAGAAAATTAATTGATCTTTTTATTAATCAAAGACTGATGGCTTTCCGTGAAATATTTACTCCGTACTAAGGGTTTATTTAGTTTTTTAGATATAACTTTGGATTTTTTTTCTATCGAGGAAATTTTAAGTAATTGTGTTTCTAAATTGTATGATTTATAGAATGAATCCTTAAATATTATATATATGAATTGCAGAACTCAAAATTAAGAAATAAAGATACAGCACGGGATCAAATGAACCACAATTACGTACTGCTGCCTCGGTGCAGGCTTAAACACAAAAGTCAACTCTAATGACTGTCATTTGCAAGCGTTATACATATTTGAATTTTAGGGAGAACTGCATAAGGGGTGCAATATTTTTTTGGCAAGTGTTCAACAGAATAAGAATTACCATATATGGCGCGGGTTCGAATCCAGCATATGACTAATAAATACTATTTGTAATAGTAATTTAATAATGTTTGTAGTCAAAGGCATGAAAAAAAAAACTCGTAATTTTGTAAAGAATTGCCGTAATTGAAATTATGGTATCGCAATCATTGTACGAATTTGGATTTTAGCATGAACAGAATAAGAACTACCTACCATAATTTAGAGAATTTCTATAAAATCAACACCATTGTATGGTAATATAAAATTTTAATTCAATAGTGGAACACAAATTACCACATAAGGCAATTTAGTAATTTTTTTAAAGATTTATGCATTCTGTCTTACCTGTAATGAATCAACTATATCAATTATTTTCATTTTTGTAACATGGGTTGTGATGAACATAAAAACCATAGTTTTTATTAGTTAGTGCATCCTTTATTGAATATTACGAATTTCGGCAATCATTAAAGTACTATTTAATTTTTATAGAAATATTGTCTAGTGAAGGGATTCACATAAGATGTAAGTTGATTAATTTCAAGATAGTATATATTATATTATCATGTTATTATAGTGCTTGTAAATAAATATTATGTATCATCTTTTGCTGTAATGTGCGATGTATGGGTCTATGTTTGCATGAGTAATAATAATGTAAAACATATTTTTAAATATTGAGTCTGCTTTGTCTTTTTTCTTTCTTTGTTTTTGTCTGACAAAGATTTTTATTAGGATTTTTTTTATTATTACACAATTAAAATTACATTGTATCAATGGGCAGCCACATCTATAAACAATCTTTATCAGACAGCATGTAACCACTTTTTATATTACGTAGTTCATCTCCTACTTCCAGGAATCGGAAACATCATATTTTAAACTAGTTTTGAATCAGAATCAGTATATATTATATTTGTGTGATTGGTTGATTGCTATTATTGGTCAATCAGATAGAGATGCAAGCGTATGACTGGGTTTGCAGGTTAGATGTCAAAACATTATTAGATAGGGATGAACTGTTAAAAATTATTAACATTTACACATGTGAGACCTTTTAGAAGATGTTACTTTAAAGTCATATGTGATTAAAATAATTATATTAAATGTACTTCACTAGACTGGCTTTGTTTGAGCTTATGTTTAGCATTCTGACCATACAAATGTTGTTTACTCAATGTGTCACTCACTCCAAGCAATACAACAAAAGGCATGGAGTGGTTACAGCACTTATTGAGGAGCCATCAGCACATTTGCAATCATTCACGCCATATGTGCATTTCTGGTTTTAACCAATTAACTAATTTAAACCTTTAATTTATGAGAACTAGTAACCAAATTATGTTTGAGGAAACCATTGTTTTGATTGAACCAGTTAGTGGAAGAATGATATGTTAACCGATATGATCCCAGTATATATGAACAAATTTTACAAAAACTGTTGCCTATGCCTGCCTACTTCCTTACTACAAACATACACAATATATACATAGACCCTTAGCTACTGTGATAAATGTTAATAAAATTGATTTGCTGTTATTAAGAGTAGTGATGTTTATTTCAATAGGATAGTTGTCAATCTAGAATTTAAGACAGCATTATTGAGCTTTCAATGTTTTAAATAAAAGTATCTTTGTCAAAGAATGCATTTTATTTTTTATTAATCCACCTACTTACTTTCCTCATGTTCATCAACTAGTATCTTATTGACTGATGAATAACTAGTAGATTGAACAACAATACCACAACAGATATCCGTGAGTAAGAACTCATTGACTAATCTATATTTTAGTACTTATTTATTATCACAGACACTTCAGTATAAAGCTTAGAATTAAGTTACTTGAGGTCCCCTTTCTTTTATTGTGGCTCTTGTCCTCTTCAAAAACTGTTCAGGCTTTACAATATTTGGATTATTATCCTCAGCATACTCATCCAACCTTTTTCTGAGTAACTCTTTCAATGTTTCTATGCTATCTGGATCTTTAAGTGCAGATATCCCAATAATATCTTCAAAAGAAATAACATTGTCTGGTCTTATTTCTTCTGGCAAAGAATGTAAAACTTTATCAATGTTGTGATAGGCTTCTTCTATTCTTTTAAAAGTGTCTACAGAGCCTTGTATGTCCATTTTATTGATTGCCAGTATAGCAGGTTTCTGGAGTAAGTCAGGATCATAAAGTTCCAATTCTTTGTTCAGAAGTAAAACAGTTTCAAGGCAAGATCTTTTAGGATGCTTTGGACTCAATTGGAATCCTTGAGCATCAGCTATGAATAAGAGTATTTTGGTTCTTTCAACATGTCTCAGAAACTTGTGTCCCAATCCCACATTGATATGGGCCCCTTCTATGAGTCCTGGGAGGTCTGCAATTGATATCTGTCTGAAGTCTGGATACATAATAATACCCTTGTTAGGTTTGATAGTTGTAAATGGATAGTTTGCAATCCTAGGTTTTGCTCTTGATATGGATTTTAGAAGTGAACTTTTTCCAGCATTAGGGAAGCCTACGAGACCTATATCGGCAATAAGTTTTAGATCCAATCTTACATGATAGGATTGACCGTAGTGTCCAAGGAACTGGTTTTGAGGATTACCTCCTGGGCCTCCTCTGGCAATTATTACAGTTTGATCCTCCTGATCAATAGAACCCAAGACCTTACCTTCTTCAGAGTGGATGGTGACGCCAAGGGGAACCTCCAATTTGATATCAGTGCCAGGTTTTCCGACTATTTGAACTTTTCGGCTATCTTCTCCATGTCCAGCACTTATCGTTTTACCCCGATACTTAGTAAGAACATTTCTTAGATTGGCGTTTTCCTTTCCCACACAATAAACGCATCCTCCTTGTCCCCCTAAACCTCCAAACTTTGGAAGTCCAGTCCCACCAGTGCCGCCTTTGACATGGAGTCTTACCGAATCAATGAACTTAGATCGAAGATAGCTACGTGGTTTCTTGAATTCCTTAGCAGCAAATAACGTTCTAAGTATTAAAACCATTTTGATTGCTCGTAAATCTTGCTTAGGAAAAGTATTATCACAAGCAAACACAACAGGTTAAAGGACCCGGCTCCCTTTTCTTTTTAAATAAATGATTTTTATTTTAGGTCCTTTTCCATTAGAATCATGCTGTTTTTAAACATTTTCCTGATCAACTTGGATCAACTGCTAGTTAGTAGTTTCTATTTAGGAATTGTTGACCCCGTTTTTAGGTTATTTCACTCCCTCCACCTTGTATATAAAAAAGTACTCACTACTCTGTGCCTGCCTCCACCGATGGGGGCCAATAATGCACGACCACAATAACGTACGACCAATATTGTACGGACAATAATGCACAGCCTGATAATTCTTGTACAAGGATTTTTAAAATTTGGTCGGCAAGATTTGTACTTTTGTAAAAAACGGTATGACTGCCGAATAAAATTAAAAAATAATTTCACAAACAAATATGTATTTCACGTAGAACGCCTTAGCTATATGTCATCTATTTAATCAATTAGTTATGTTGGTGGAAACAGCATCATAATAACCGTATGACTTGTTCATAACGTGGTGGTATATGTACAAGTCATAAGAATTAGTGATGGGCGATTATTACTGAATCTAATCGACTTAAGTCGATTGTTTTGTTCAGTCGATAAAAGTCGATAACAATCGACGTTAGTAATTGTTATCTACTAGCGGTGTGCGGCGGGTGGCAATGACTGATAAATTTTTTTTGCTACTAATTCGATTGTAGCGCAGCTCACTTACTATAAATTACTATACTCGTACGTTCTACTAAATTAGTGTTAACATAACATGGTGCGGTATACGTACGCTGCGCTGCAAATCAGTAGTTAAAAACCGTGCGGCTCTACTTACGCCTGCAGTTGATGTGTTTGCGATGTGCGTACAATTAGTAGTTCGTCGATTGTTATTCGAATAATCATGGTAAGGAACTACTAAATCGACAATCGAATGTGCAATAGCCTAATTTTCGATTCAGTCGATTGTTGGGCAATAATACGCACCAATAAAAGCCGACCAAATATTTCAAATCCATGTAAACGAATTATCAGGCCATGCATTATCGCCGTACAACATTGGTCATACATTAATTGCGGTCATGCGTTTCTTTGAACACTTGGGGCACGTTCCGAACCTTGGATAGAGCGCACTCGGAGCATATACCATATAATAATATTACGTGGAGTGCAACTTTTCATTCTAACGTCGTTCACAGCATGATACAATAATATACTACGTCTTAGACCATGGTTCACAGCATTAGAGTAGTGCGTACGGTCGGTCGTTAAAACCTTAACTGACATGACTGATATTTTGTTGATGATAGAATTATGCTTTCATTACGCACTCATTTGAATGATGCAGGTAACGGTAGTAAGTATGCTTTACAATTAATACCATAAAAGGTGTCTATTTTTGCTAATTCCCTTTCAAGAAGAAAACACAACAAATAACAAAGATTATCAATGACGATATTTGAGGTTATAAACAAACTTATCGTTCCGTATCTTATATATGAAGACACGGATGTTTGAGCGTGAAATTACTATGAGTCGATATCGTTATCGACAATGTTTCGGCTTCTACCGGAAGCCTTCTTCAGTTTTGAGTGTGGTACGTCCACCACAGTCGCGTCACGCTTCTTTCGCAACACCCGTGTCTTCATTTATAAGATATAAATATGAGCGTAAAGTTTTATAATATGGTATCGTTCCGTAATTTCGAGTAGGGTCAGAACGTAGCCTTGTTGTAGTAGTATAGTAATGTATTCTATATCTGATCTATGTTGTTAACTTGTTGTTGTGCTATTTACATTCGGTTATTTCGGTCATTCGTCGGCGTTTGTTGTTTTGATTTTCAATGTATATAAGGTTTAATTTACCGTGTTGATTACTTTTTAACGGGATTCAAGTAGATTTTCTCACATATTCCGCTATGCTAAGAGGAAAAGCAGTCCTTGTTTTTAAATGTACTTAGAGCACAATACGTACAACATAATATACATAAAATGTAGTACTAAACTCAGTTTTGGCTCGTACTTCCATTCATATGTGTTTTTTAGTACTTTATAATAAAATTACAATGAAAATCTTCGTAATTATTCTGCTGTTATGTGAGCGATTTTCTGCAATCACTTGTAGTTGGGGTGACCGGTCTCCGGTCTACCAAAAGTGCTTAAATTCTTGCATCCATGAAAATTGTTTTGAAGGTAAGAGTTAAGAGTAATAACTTAGTATTTGACGCAAAAAAAGGTCATAGAAAAGAAACGTAAAATGATATGAAAAGTATTTACAATTGTGCGATCACACATTTGACCAAAATACACAAATTACAAGAAATAATAACTTCTCTCAGAATCTGTAGAACTATCAATGATGCCTGAAGAATCAATAGAGGAACTCAAAGTTTATCAAGAAAATCAAACTGTGTTCCACTGTTGTCATTGCATAAATTGTACATTATATTATTTCTTTACTATGTATTTTTGTTGTTGCTTAATTATTAATATACTTCTTTTTGTATTAATAATGTATTAGAATATGTAACTAAATTACTAATTATGTACTATGGGATATATAATTACTATTACTACTATTTGAGTAACTTTGACACTATAAAACATGCCCCTAATTAATTATATTTTCATTCTGTGTATTCTATGTATATGTATATTTATTTACATGTAACTTAATCAAATATAAAAAAAAATAGATTTGATGTTTGTTTTATTGTAAATGCAATTGTTACCAAATTTATGTTAATTTTGATACAAAAACTTATATTATAGATATTATAAAAATTTCAGACATGCCCTGTACTATTATTTATTATTGTTATAATGATAACTTAACCCTAGACACCTAACCTTCAGACATACTCCTTTAGATCTAACTGTATGTCGATTCAACGAGCAATTTTAGAGCTTATAATTTTATTTAATAATTGTTTAATTTTGTTATTTTTTTTATTTATATACATAAAAAAAAGTATTACTTTAGTAAACAAAACAATTTATGTATGTTTTGCTACAGAAATATTTATTTTGAACAATTTAAATTATACAAATAAAATATTAACTTAAAAAAATAAAATTAAAAAAAAAAAACAACTGTAAGCAGCCTTTTTTTCTTTGACGAACATAAATTACAAGAGTCTTATCATTCAGAAAAAAATATAAGATCAATTATTTTGAAGTGCATTTTATGCAATAAACTACTTTTTTTTCACCAAAAATATAGTGTTGCATTTTGATCAATATGACTTTGTCATGCGCCTTTTTTATAGGAACAAAGACCACAATTTTTTTTTCTCACATTTGGGGCCTCGACAGGTTGAAGGTCATTTCTAGATAATTGACTGATCTTCAACTTGGCCTTTACCTTGCCCTTCATCAGTTTTTGCTCCTAGTATATGGGATCTCTTTGGCAGTGTCATTCTGCGTCGATGTAGTTCAGCCTAATTATCGCTATCTCAGAGTCGATTTACAAATTTCATCTTGTATCTGATTTGTAATGAATTGTTCAAATAAAAGCAGTGGATCCAGTATACCGTAAAGATAGGTTCTCTGGCAACACGCACAATATTTATTGCTGCTGCTCTGCTTGAAATTCGCCTCTGCTTGTTGCCCAAACATGACGGCTCCGACTTCGCGGATATTGCTTTGTGAGAAGGTCAATATACTGGAATTATTAAATGAGATTGCTGCCAATGGTGCTCCCACTCACTTTCTTCCAAACCAGATGAAGAACGATCTTGAGTACCTTCATGATTGGAAGGGTTGTCTTGAGTATCGCTTTCTGCATCATTCACTTCAACATTACCTTCTGTTTCACTGTCTTACTTACTTACTTGGTACTTGGTGTGCGGGCTCTTTTCCGCAATTTTGCCGCTATTGTGTGGAGTTTGGTGACTGTCATTATTCCAGCCATCCAATACTGGCCAGGAACGCAAGCAGCTCGCTGACGCCGGCGCAGGCCTCCCGGACGGACCCTGGCGTACCAAGGTGTTCTGCTCTATGGGACGCCACACTGTTGCACTCAATGAGTACATGTGCGGCCGTCTCCTCTGCCTCCATACAGCCTCTGCACAAGGGGCTGTCTGTGACACCTATAGTAAACAGGTGCTTGTTTAAATTACAGTGTCCAGTGACATTTCCAATTACCTGTCGTAATTTGTCTCTTTTAAGTTTGAGGAGCCTTCTTGAGTACCTAAAGTTTAACTCTGGGAAAGCTTGCCTCGATTGCCTATCAACAATATGTTGTTTCAGGGCTCGTAGAACTGCAGTACTGTCCAAGAGGATTCTGATATTATGACCATTTACCTTTCTACTGAGTAGCACAGTCAAAGCCTGGATGATACCCACACATTCAGCTTGGAATATGGAGTTGTGTACACCAAGGCCTGTTGCTATGTGTATGTTAAAAGCAGTTTTGAAGCAGTGATAGCTCAGTGGCTTTGGCTATGGACTGCCGCGCAGCAGGTCCATGGTTCGAATCCCGCCGCGGGCTTGAGCTTCACCGCATGGTGGAAGGCCATTTCTGCGAATGCCCGCCTGGCTAGCGACCACCCTCAAGTTGAAAATCTATCGCCAAGCACCTAACGGTGTGTTCCGGCAGCTGTCCTTGAGAGCCAGTCATTCTAGGTTAAGCCTGTTAACACCTTCGACCACATCATCACTTACCATCACGTGAGATTGTGGTCAAAGGCTTACCTATCACCAATAAAAAAAAAAAACTTCGGAGAAGCTGCTCCTGTGCCAGTAGTCATTTTGGAGCCATCTGTGTAAATTCTATATTCGTGAGTATGTGAACTATCACTAGGCTCTTCATGTGTTTGTATAGTGTAGCTCTTAGAGAAGTGGTACTGCTTGTTAACTTTGTCATAGAGAGATATGATCAGGCTATTGATGTTAGCAGTGTATTCCTCTATGATAATTGTGTGTGGTGTTTGTTGACTGAGATTCCAGAGATTTAATGATTTAAGTCTATATGCGGAAGCCGTTCCTTTTTGCTGTATATACAGCTGTAGCGGTGTTATGCGGAGGAGGGCTTCCATCGCAACAGTAGGCGTGGTTTTCATACACCAAGTGATGGCGACGCAGGCTAGTCTCTGGAATTTTTGCAGTTTGGCAATAGCAGTTTTTAGTGTGGTTGTTAGTGTGGTTTTCATACAGCCATGGGGTGATCTTGGGGCTAAGCCCCATGTTTTACGAATGTTTTTGCATTGCCAGAAAGTGACCCTGGCCTTGTTCAACTTATTCTCTAGGTGACTTGCCCAGTTCAATTTTCTGTCTAGTATGATGCCCAGATATTCGTTCCTACTCGTATATCCTATATATCGATAAGCGCTCCGGGACTTGCGCCACCTCGAGTCTTGACGAACCTGCTGGAGGGTCTCCGGCTTTTGGCTGTTGTCCCTTCTTCTTCTTCGACGGTTTGACCACGTTGAGGTACAAGGGTCCGGGTCCGTTAAGGCCGCCACGAGATCCTGCACCACCTCCCCCATACCCGAGGGAGTAGGGTTTATACCTTGATTTTTCGATTTCGTATGCTGGTATTGGTTTTTAGTATCCATACTTGTTTGTTAAATTATTCACCTTCCTGACTCCCCACCCTCCACGGAGCCCGCACCTGGGGATGTTAATTGTTAGCGCCAGGGCTATCAGTTAGGTATAGAGGGGTAGATCACGTTGCCCACGAGTCCGCACGACACAAAGGAGCCACATCAACCAGCTTGATTGACGCCCGTGCACCGCCGACTGTAGACCCCATTGATCTCCCCCTCTCGCCGTAACGGAAGCATAAGGCTGCCCGTCTGCTGAGAGACCAAGAGTGGATGTTTCACTGTCAGTTAACTCCCCCAATTCACCAACATCTTCCCTGCCCAAAAATTAACGCGAATGATTTTAATGAGACAGCAATCGTTGAGAATCCATAGTAAAACCTACAAAAAAGTATGATCTCTAGTTGTAAAAATTTACATACAAAACCTAACCATTCGTCGAAACGACGACTATATCAGTATTAATATTATAAATGCGAAAGTAACTCTGTGAAATTTGAAATTTGGTATGGAAATAGTTTGAGACCCGGGAAAAAACATAGGATAGTTTTTATCCAACTGCAAAAAGAGCACAAAAAGAGGTTAATGTTTTTGCGCGATAACCGCGTACGCGTGGGCGGAGCCGCGCCCGGAAGTTAGTTCGTAATATATCGAAAAACAAAGTACTCACGTGTCGGATGCCGTCGCTTCTCGAGAGCGCACGGCAAATACTGTGTTGACGAATGACGACACTAGAATTGGCGCGCGCGTCAAAAAGAAATAGCAATATTTCTGTGGTGTACTCGTCAATTCGACGAAGATTAGGTGTCTAGGGTTAAGCAGCTTAAAGCTGATATCATGTATATGATAAAAAACAGTGCACTTTAATTTTATAGTTCCAAATGTTTCTTTAGTCTATTTTTAAAACATATTTACTGCAGGGGCCTAATAACTGTGCCATTCATTGACTATCTACAGTTTGGCTAAAGGAGTTTTTTTTGTTAGCGATAGCACTTCAAAATTTGCAGCTTCAGAGAGAGTCTTCTTGTTGTCATTCTTTGTGTAGATGTGTGTCATGTTTGGGATACAATACCCATTGAAGATTTTGTATGTTTCAATTAGGTCTCCTTGTTGTCTTCGCTTTTCTAAAGTGGTCAAGTCCAGTTTCTTGAGATAAAGTTCATGTGGTATATCCTTCAACGATTGGACCATTTTGGTTGCATTGTGCTCTACTCCTTCAAGAAGATCAATATCTTTTTTAAAATACGAACTCCAAATCTGGAATGCATATTCTAGCAGAGTTCGTATATATGTTTTATAACCATGTTGTTCATCAATTATCACTATTCTTTGCCAACAATGATCTCAGTTTATAGGCAATTATTTTTCTCAGTTTTACACAATTTTTATGCTTACTACCCAAGGCTGCAGGTATTTATAAGAAATATCTATATTTTATTAATTACTACGTAGCATATTGTTATTAAAAATGAACTTTTCCCATAAAAGTGTGAAAGATTAATTTATAATTATTGAAATATATGGTATGCAAAGCCGTCCTTTGCACATTTTTGCTTCCCGACAGCAGGGCTGGTGCCGTTGCTGTCGCCGTACCAATGCTGTGCCGACAAGTGGAATATTGCCCAACACTTTAGTTTACATATAGTTGCCGGAGCATCTATAGAGCAGTTTGAGGGAGTACTGGCCTTGTTGTAATTGATATGGTAATAATGGCAACAAAATTTTGCTTTTAAAGAATCACAAGATCTACATCATAGCTTACAGTTGGCGATTAAATCAACAACAACCATGTTCCTCAGGAGTGGCGACAGGACACGAGCCACCACTCCCACGGTTGAACAGTCTAGGTTAAGACGTAAGTTGTAGCAACTCCGTGTCTATACAGTATACAGTGTTGTTTTTATATTGTTGAAGTTGGTCTTGTCGAAGTCTCCTTCAATACCTATCAAGGCACCCAAATACAAAATACCTTGTTTTGGATGTGGTGTCCTATCCTTGACACAACAACAGAATAGATAGGACCAGAAGGATTTCTCAGCAAAAACGTTTAAATAAGTAAGCAAAACTGCTACGACACAATAAAGAGCAATTCAGATCGCACACCGCTGAGTACCTAGCATTTACATTCACGTACAAGGCGGCTCTCCTTCTATCGCCTAGCTCATGTCTCTTCTGATGCGGTATGTGTGTAGGGTTGTAATCTTGTGGTCACATTCTATGCACAGCTACGTACCTATGTACATATAGTAACTATAATTAATAAACAGTTCCAGTAGTCATCACTGCAAGTATTGAAAGCATTGTCAAATAGTCTGCTTACCTGTTCTTTGCTTTCCAATGCTCTTGAACAGCCCCTTGCCAGGCCTAGCGCACTCCGCACTTTAGGTACAAAGCAACAAGTACTTCGGCGGGTCCGGACGGGCTTATCCCACGGCGAGTTGTGTGTTCCACGATACCGTTGCAGCCTCGCCCCTCCCTGAAATGCACATTTGCACGCTACCTGTGACGCTACTGCGTGTCTGGTCGTCATCCGCCTTGATTTTTTATTATTCTGTCTAGTTGCTCAGCAGGTTTGTTAAAGTGAAACCAAAATCAAACAGCATAGCATGCGGCTGAGTAAATATTGACAAGGATCTGTACCTCAATTCTTCTTAATTTTGAAAGTCTTCGGAAGGTTAGGATATAATTTCTACCGTTAGGAAATGTTCGTATTTGCCAGTTCTGTTAAAATGCTAAGAATAGGATTATATTTTGCTAAATATTACAAGCACTATCACTTAGCGAAAATCATATTTTACAAATTATTGGAGTACAAAATTTTATTCCCAAGTCGGGAACTGAACTGATATTCACAAGCACAAAATTTCGGCTAGAAATGCCAAGTCCAGGTGGCCGATGAGGTTTAGGGATCCGACGCGATATCGGAGGATGCGGGTTCGATTCCCGCCTTGGGCATAACATTTTGTACTCCAATAATTTGTAAAATATGATTTTCGATAAGCGATAGTAACATAAGATAGTAGATTATATTATTAAGAACATTAGATTTAGCTTTGTTGTTTTTATACAACCTTTACAATCCTTTGGCTAGTATCTCACCTGTTTGTGTTAGTGATTATTTAATGAGGGCGAAGGTGTTGAGCAGAGAAAAGGAGCTGTTTGGAACCATAACTTCTTTCACAAACTAGCTCTTAAAGATTATTGCCGAAACAGACCGTTAGGCGAATGAAGATAAAAAAATATATTTAACTAATTATATTTATCTCAAATATTTCATACAATCAATTTTTAATCTAACTTTGGATGTAGTAGGCAATAGGTCGGGAAGGGAGAGTAGCAATGGATTTGATACAATAAGATTAGCGTCTAGTGTTTTTGTTACGTCCGTAACTATCAGTACTTCAGTACTAATCAGTACTATCAGTACTAATATTATAAATGCGAAAGTAACTCTGTCTGTCTGTCTGTCTGTCTGTTACGCTATCACGCCAAAACTACTGGACCGATTTGAATGAAATTTGGTATGGAGATAGTTTGAGACCCGGGAAAAAACATAGGATAGTTTTTATCCGACTGAGCAAAAAGAGGTTAATGTTTTCGCGCGATAACCGACATACGCGCGGGCGGAGCCGCGCCCGGAAAGCTAGTAATATTATAAATGCGAAAGTAACTCTGTCTGTCTGTCTGTTACGCTTTCACGCCAAAACTACTGGACCGATTTGAATGAAATTTGGTATGGAAATAGTTTGAGACCCGGGAAAAAACATAGGACAGTTTTATCCACCTGCGCAAAAAGAGCTTAATGTTTTTGCGCGATAACCGACATGCGCGCGGGCGAGGCCGCGCCCGGAAAACTAGTTGTTCTATAAATAGCGGACCACCATAAGTTAAAAAAAAAACAAAAATTAATATTACGTGCGTTAGTCCATTACAATCTAGGTAGGTAACCTTTACTATGTTAACATGTCAGAATTTGTATATTTTTGAGATCCTTTCGATTGCGCTTGCAACAAATGATTGAATGTGTTCAGGTGCGCCGGAGATATGTTTTTTTTTTTTTTTTTTTATGCTGGATAGGTTAGCCTTTGACCACAATCTCACTTGATGGTAAGTGATGATGTGGTCGGAGATGTTGTTCAGGCTAACATAGAATTACTGGCTCTCAATGACAACTGCCGAAACACACCGTTAGGTGCTTGGCTACAGATTTTCTACTTGAGGGTGGTAGCTAGCCAGGCGGGCATTCGCAAAATGCCCTACCTACATATGCTATAACGACTGCTATCCTAAGATAACAACCGGGACCGACGCACATACTGGTATATGCAGGATCTACGCGGCCAAAATTATTTTTTTGCTTATTTGGTATAAATACAATGCTAATATCAAAAAAAACACTTATTCATACAAAAAATAATGTATTCATAAAAGTTTGGGAATATATGTGTATTGAATTATAAAAATGGTTTGAAGTACATAATATGATTGTTTATGTTTCTATATAACCTTCTTCATCTTTTTATTTTTGCATATAAATTGGGCAAATTGTGTTCCTTCATGCGGTCAAACATGTATTGTCGGGTCACAATCCTTACTCCTGAAGTCCTGATGCCTGTGAACCTAAAACAAACATACACTATGTAAAAAGTTGCTAACGAAAATCGCATTTTATTGCCATTATCTTTGACCTGTCAAAACTGAATTTATCCGGACGTTTCCGGAGATGTTTTTGGTACTAATTACAAGATAAATGTTCAAATAATAAAATACAATTAAAAACATAGCCCGATCTAACCCGATACACAATCATATACACTAGTAAAGAAAGAAATATTAAACAAAATCACGGTATGGACGGTGTATTTTTAGTCGTTAAAAAAAATGTTGTTTATCAGTTGATCATAACTTGATTAATGTAGTTTGTAAGTCTCTTACCTGTTCTATCAGAATCCATCACTTTCAATTCGTTAGATGAACTTGAGAACATATAAAATCCTTTGGAAGTTTAGCGTTTAGAAAAGCGACGAGAACAGATACGTACACTAGGTGAAACGGTCTAATTCCGACTGACGATACGTGGGCTGGGTGCTCGGTAGCAGGTAGATCGAGCATGGGTACTGTTCTAGGGGTTGTGCTCTGTTCGCAGAAACCGTTTTTATGAATGTTTTTGTTATTTCGATATTAGGACTTTTGGCCGCGTAGATTCTGCAAATACCAGTATGTGCGACGGCTTAACGTGCCCTCCGAAGCACGGAAGCACTCAGTAGTAATGTCATCAGCGGTCACCCATCCAACTCATGACCACGGCGGACGTTGCTTAACTTTGCTGATCGATTCAGAATGGTTAAGCAAACTTCGCTACGAGCGCTTCGAGATGTGGAAGGAACTAGGGATGTGCACGGTCTCGATTACTTTAGTGATCTAGCCAAGTAGCGTCTTGCACCTGCCCATGGCTTGATGGATGACTTATTGAATTCGTAACAGTACCCACTACAATTACTGGCCGGCGGCAAAGCCCCAGCGAGAACAAGCGGTGCGTTGTAATCTGAAGTAATTTAGTACTAGTCTTGGCTACTTAAAAACTTAGCCCTTTTAGTGCTAGAACGGGCTATAAGGTATTTTTATAATATAGCTTTTTATAAGGTAAACTACAAAATAAAAATGATTTGTGCATTAGCTTCAAGTAAAATTTCTGTGCAAATGATTACAGGTGGCAGAGCTTTTAATCACAAGACGCAGCAAGATACTTGGAGCTATCTGCTGCAGTGGAGCTGTCGAGATGAGTGCAGCTATAGTTGCATGTGGCAGACAGTCAAAAAGTTTGAGGAGGCGGGACAGGGGACGCCTAAGTTCCACGGAAAGGTAATATAATTTTTGCATTTATGATTTATTTAGGTTTAAAGAAAAAAAAAATTCATTACTAAGATTTGGAGAAATAGTAAATTTTTGAGTTTTAAAAGTGATCTTTTATTTATTAATGGAACCATTAGAAAATTAAAAACCTTCACAAAGGTGTTTGTTATGTTTTATGCAGGCTTTTAATAATAAAACACCAATTTATCTCCAGACATATAATTCTCTTGCTTTTCACAAATGACAACTGTTTTTCAATCAATATGTAAGGTAATCAGTAATAACTTTTTGTACAGCTACCCTATCTTTCATATATTTAATATATTATGTATCAATACATAACAGTGTTTATTCTCCAAAACAAATTTAAGTGTTAACATATATTAACATATAGGTAGTACAAGATTTTGGCCAACAAAAATATAACCAACAATAATATATTAAAAAAAAAGAAACGGCTTGAAAAATAAAACAAACCATTGTATACAGTCTTTTTTTTGTTGTTAATTTTACATTGACAAGTGAAAATGAGAACTTCATCAATGTAGTAGAAGCCAATAACTTACGCATTATACTCAAAGTTAAATGGGACTACTTGACAAGCACCAGCTTTCGAATATGAAAAAAACATCATAGTCGGTACACCCTGTAAAGAGTTATGAGCTAACACACACACAAAAAAAATATATAGTCAAATTGAAAACCTCCTTTTATGAAGTCGGTAAAAAGTATATTTGTATTGATTGTTTCAGTGGCCCTTCACAAGATTGTTGGGTGTGCAGGAGCCTGCCTCAGTGTTCTCCTCGCTGCTGAACTTGGCTGCAAACGCACACATGTACATTAAGATACGGAGGGAGTTTCCCATGAGAAGCTCGGCGTTGGCCATGTTCTGGCACGTGTTTGCTTTTGTAAGTTTAATACATATTACATAATACCTACCTTTATTATTATATTATCCCTCCCCTCCAGGGGTGGGCCAGAATTGCACCCCCCTATAGCGCGTGGGAGTCGTAAGAAGTGACAAAGGGAAAAATACCGGCTAGTGGAAGCTGCACCTTCTAAAAAACTGCAATCTTAAATTGTGATTCATCCTCAAGACGTCCGCGTAGCGTGGGGATTATGGCAAACTCTCTAATGGTAAAGGCCTTTGTTCAGTTGTGGACGTCATGGGTGCTGAGTGATCTTGATATTATCCTTAAATTTGATTACAAGCGTGCTATGCGAAAATCACAATTACAAATTATTAGAATACCTTTTTTTGTACCGGTTGCGAATCGAACCTGCTTCCTCCAATTTGGCGCTGGATGTCTAAACCACTCGGCCACCGCTACATACTCGTTCGAGCCGAAACTTTGTGCTATAATTGTATAACTTAAACCGTCATAGGGGACGATGCGCGGTCATCAACCAGACTACTAGACTTCACCTGATCTAAAGAAGTGCTTTTTCATATAACTCTGGCAATTATGTCGAATCACTAAAAAATGATTGTTCTTTAATAATTTGTAAATGTGTTATATTCCGTTGTACCCCGGTTTACATATGTCTGATTATTTGTAGGTTTGCATGAATGCATGGGTTTGGTCAACGATATTCCACACGAGAGACAAACCATTCACGGAGTTCATGGACTATGCATGCGCCTTGTCTATGGTGATGGGGTTGTTCGTCACAGCTGTTGTACGGTAACTACATTACATAGGGTTGTCTCCTTGTGGCAATTATATTGCGCCAGTTATTTATTCAACTTCCTATTAAAATTATAGAACCTAAAGTTAATGTGAAAGTTTTATATCACTGAACTTCAATACGTCTGAACTAATTTCGTTGAAACGACATCAACCGTCATGCGTCAATGTGACAGCTGTCACATATAAATCTGGTTATATTTTCGTTTTCCTATTGTACTTTCAGCTTCAAAGGGGATAACGTGGTGAAAATGCTCTTTAAAGTTATTGACATTTCTGTTATCAGTGCCAAAATTCTTTTTACTCTGCAATCAATGCCCTTAAGGGAATTTTGCTCCTAAGCGTCCCAAAATCCTTTATAAATTTGTCATTTACGGGGGATTGTGGGAGTTATAAGAGTTAACTAGGAGACTATTGTAACTCATCTATATTTTTTATTCCGATTTAAAAAACTGTTACTCGAGTTAGCACCATACAGCCTATACCACGTGGGTGAAGGTGCGTTCGGAAGCTTGTTGATACTAATATTACAAATGCAAAAGTGGTTGTGTGCAAAGGCACTACCTCCGGAAAGGTATAAATTGATTTTTATCAATTTCATTGGTGCGTAAATTTGACATGATTGTTTAAAAATTAGGTGTTTTGTAAATGTCAGAGGGGAGTCAGAAGAGCTGCTGTCGAGATTTCAAGATGGGGGGTCCAAGATGGCCGCCGTGCAAAGAGCTTCGACCACTCTGAAGTGAGGCCAGAGGTATAAAAGTACTAGCAAGTCGGTAAATGATTCGCCGTGTTTCAGAATATTCCACAAGAGACGGAAGTTGACCACGCTGCTGCTGGCGGCGCCGCTGCTCTACTTCGTGATGCACGTGCAGTATCTGTACGATGGACGGATAGACTACGACCATAACATGCTGGTCAATGTCTTCTTTGGTAATTATTTTTAATGATATGAAGTGACGAGACTTGCATATTCGTCCGCGTTATCGTATATGAAACTTACCTTACTGTGTCTACGTGTTTACATGAAGTATGCACGCAGCTGCTTCGAGGCAGAATATCTGACAGTGCGGTGGTATACACCACGACGGAGTCTTGCTGAAGTGCCCTACCTCTACATGGAACTATTATTCCATAGCTTCTGTTAGGAGATAACAACTCCGTTCCTTAACAACTTCTTTTCGTGATTTGTAGTTTGTATGGTGGTAGGGCGTTTTGCAAATGCCCGCCTGACTAGCTACCATCCTCAAGTAGGAAATCTGTTGCCAAGCACCTAAAGGTATGTTCTGACAGTAGTCCTTGAAAGTCAGTAATTGTAGGTTAGCCTGAACAACATCTTCGACCATATCATCACTTAGCATCAGGTGAGATAGTGGTTAGAGGCATAATATTATGTCGTATTTTGTTCCACAAACAACATTGAAAGCATAAGCTGTGCGCTTGAATTAATCAGTTTTTAGTTAAGAATTTTTAGCTTTCACATCAGGCACTCGAGCTTTATTCGTTACAATCACATAAAAAAAAATCAAATCTGATTAAACACAATCACGCAAAAACAGACCGATGTTTTAAAAAACCTCAAAACTCGGCACGCCGCTTCTTACGAAAAAATTTGAGTCGAACGCCTCAGTCGAGCTCTCTGCAGAACTGACCTTCAAATTGACAAAAGGTGACCGGCAGCCGCGCCTTGCTGCGCACATCGACAAATCGATCACGTCCTCGCTCGATAACATGCATAACAAGATTCGCGTCCGCGCGAATATGAACACTATACGCCCCGAGATGGGCTTCAAAATCGATTGCATAGTTTACCTTAGTTTACCGAACAATGTGTTCAAGTCGCGAAAGTCTTTAAGTTACTAGTATTTAGGAATCTCTAATTGAATGTTCCAGGAGTGTTGGGTTCAGTGTTGTGGTTGGCATGGGCTTGCCACCAGTACGTGGGGGGGCGGAGATACGCGAAGAGCATGATCGCGTTCACGTTGTTGTCGGGCGCGGTGCTCTCCCTCGAGCTGCTGGACTTTCCGCCGCTGAGGCGCGCGTGGGACGCGCACGCGCTCTGGCACCTCACAACCGCGCCGCTGCCGCTGCTCTTTTACAGGTACCTCACTGACACAATGCTGTTGTGTCCCATAATATCCATATCTCTAGTTCTACACTTCTCATCATAACACCCCACCTCCCATAATGGCCACTCCCATAGGCCGAGCTTCGTGGGATCACACAGGTGGTCATTTTGAATCCACCATCTTGGATTTATGACACCTGGCATGGATGGTCTCGTAACCATTACATTAGTTCTAACACCTACCAACACCTCATGTTAAGTGAAAACAAGCTTGTCCCCTGCCTGACCGTAAGCGTGATGCCTGACCATTACAGTTGCAGTGTCAACTTTCTTGATCTACTTGACTTTGCACTGTGCTCGTCACTCCGAGACGTTAGTCTTGTCTCGTTCGTCCAATAATTTCAATTGCTTCAGAGCCCTTCACGTCTAAACACAGTAATGCACACTACTGCTTCGAGGCCGAATATGTAACACTTTGGTGGTACGCAAACCCACTAAGACGGGCTCTTATAAAGACATATCATCTGGTAACATCTATGCCAGTTGCCCCAATGTGTGCTTTTGTAACACGAGTAAATATATTACTTGTATTTGATACCCTCCACCCACTACACTAGAGTGGGCATCTAGTGTAAGAGTAGACTCTTGAACCAGTGCAAGAGTCCAGTGGGTTTACAGGCCACCGCCCTTTCGCTCTATCCGAATGTAGTAACATAGAAAATCTTTATGGAAAAGTTATCTTAAATGTGATATGGTTTCTGTTCTTTGCAGATTCGTGATAGACGACCTGCGATTCCTACAGTCCGGCCAGTACGAAAAGTTCGGCTTGAAGCTCACGTGAAGTCTCCTTACTCGTGATAATGTGCAACACATAAGTACATGTAAGTGATTTTATTGTGACCAACACCTAACTGTGCATTTCTCTATTCGAGATGGGATATTTGAAGCATCTTCTGTTAACTGGTTTTTGTCATCTAGTCAACAACAAACAACTTATAATTAGAAGAAATATGACTAAGATGTTTAAGTTAAGTTTTATAATGAGAATTAAACAATGATTGTTAAAATACTGTGTTTTATTGGACATCCACAAATCACTTTAAATTTAACAACACATCACGAAACATCACAAGACACAAAATTCATCAAATCAACCTTCAAGAATCAGTTCCTTCCACTGCTGACCGCATTGTATCGCTAACTTTCGTTTTTTCAGCCACGACAAACCTTTAGTGGACAGCAGTCTGCCACTTTTTGTGGTGATAAAATGAGGTTTGATGCCATTGCTATCAGGATTATTAGTGTTACGTATGCCATAGTTTGGACTATCACTTTGGATATTACCAGGATAATTTAGTCGATTAACAATCTCATTAGGCCTTTGTCTTGAATAAGTTGTACGATTTCCAGGGTGAACTGATTTACTTCCGGAGTACTTTGGGTTGTTTCCTCCGCGATTAGGACTGTTTTTAGATTGTCCCACTTGGCTTGACTTTAAGGCATTGCCTGGCATCCTCAGTGGCACTTGTCTGACGGGCACTATCGCAGTCCTAGCTTCGTAATTCTGGTAGTACACTGGTCTTCCATTTCTAGGAGTCTCTGTTGCGGCTCTATATGTATCTGTGGAATATATTTTGCCTTTATTTTCGTGAAACATAAGCTTTTCGTCCCAATATCGTCTGTACTCTTGCTCCATGTATGGTGAATTCCGAATATTTTTCTCCGGGCTTCTAGTTCTGGACCTTCTTTGTTGAACTTGTTTCGAGTGAAACACTTTGGAATGAGGACGACTTCTAACAGCAACTTTTTTATGTTTAGGAGCAACAACTTTCTGGCTGTAAATCGTTTGATAATCGTCGGAATCGCTTTCTGATTCTGTTGGAACTTCTTTGACCACTTCCTCTTTCTTTCTACGTCTCTGTCTAGGTTTGAAGATTTTCAGCATTTTCTTGAATATACCGCTCTTTTCCCTTTTCTGTAACATAATATTTGTAACATTTAGGTACGTTTTTTATCAGCAATTACGAGTACAAGTTGTTATTTTTATGTGTTAATGACGGAATTCGCACGAGGCTCACCTGATGTTATGCGGTAACTTCTGCCTTTAACAGATGCATTTCGTCACTATTGACGAACTGTACTGCATCTATCACCCTGAGATATGCAGGTGTTAAGTCTCACGTGCATGTATTTTCAAAATAACTTACTGACTCTGAAGGACTACTGTTGGAACACACTTTGAAGTGCTTGGCCACAGATTTTCTACTTGAGGTTAGTAGCCAGGCAGGCAAGCATTCGCAAAATGTCCTTTCACCATGAGGTGAAGCTCAAGCAGGCGATGGGGATCTAGTCATAGACCGGCGGCACGATAGCCCCATAGTTCCCGCTCTGATATATTTGCTTCTAGTGATGAATTACTAATAATTACCGTATCATCCGCCCTAATAGATTCCTTGACATTATGGACAACATCGTCAGTTTCAGTTTCACTGCTTTCAGATGGTTCAATTTCTTTATTAACAATAGTAGCATCACTTTGTTCTTCTGATTCGAGATCGTGAGAGATTTGTTCCGTTTCTATGTCCCTCTCAGCCGTTTCCGTAGTAGAAATATCTTTCGGGGCTTTTTGAGCATATCTGTACACTTTTTTTACTACTTGGCGATTTTTTATAAAAGGCTCCGACTCGTCGCTAGCTTCGTTAGAAGCTGGCGTGCTATCAGCAGTTTCTGTATTTTTTGTGTTTGAACTATCCAGAGGCTTTGGATTCCTAAATATTTCTGAAATAGCAGCAGCCACATGTTTTGATTCCTCATCATTTTCCACTTTAAATGTTTGAATAGGACCTTTAACATTTGATTTCAGTTTAGTGTATTTGCCGACTGTTTTGTCTTTTGCTGGTGGTACATCTACATCTAATGCTATAGATTTGTATATTTCCTGTATCAAGTGTTCGGTTTCTTTACTGCGTTCCTGAGTTTGTTCGGTATTCGTAGCAGCACTCGCAGCACGTTTAGTGTTGCCTGACTTACTAGCAGTAACTTGAGTGTTCCTGAAGCAACTGGTGCACATTGGTTTTTGAGGTTGTATAAGTAGTGGATAATGCTGCATTAGTCTGCCCGCCTGCATGCCAGGAAAGGTGCAGGCGGGCAGATTGTTGTTGTTAGGTAATTGCCGCGAGCATGAAGCTATATATGGGTCTATACTATAAGGACTGAAAGTATAGCTCTGCATCAGTTGGGAAGCTTCAAACATATTAGATTGTGAGGGACCGTTTTGCACAACTGCATCTTTTTTCACTAAGTCTGGAGATTTCCCTAACTTGGCACTGGTTTTTACTTCAGTCAGAACTGTTTGTAGTATATTCTTGATTTGGTTGAGTGTGGTCTCTGTTTTGTCTTCTGGAGGATTTTCTTCACGTACTGTTCTCATGTGACTGCAAGTGCTATTATCGTTTGCAGTCGGCAAGCAAACAGATTCGTTATTCGTTTTGCCAGTAGTCGGGGACTCATGTTTCGTATTTTTTGTGAATTGTTTTTTATAAACTGGGCTAAAGTCGATACAACACACTTTTGTAGGGTCTAGTTCTCGTTGTTGGTGTGGCGGACTTATGGTTACTCGCTTTGCTGCCATTGTGTTCAAAATTTGAGCTCTTTTGTTGTGTGACTTATTTGGAGCCTTTTTGCGGTAATAATCTTCTACGGGGGATGTTGAGCAATAATTAACTACCTTTGTAGGTGGAATCATGGGCCTCGGCCGTACATCTTGGGGCCAAAACTTTGCAACTGCCGATTTTGTCTCTTTTCTCTTTTGTACTTCAAAATCATTTCTAATTTTTACAGATTTCTCCTTAACTGGTACTAGATCGTAAAAATTTGAGTCGTAATATGTATCTCTTCTGTAATTTTCAACTGTATCATATTTCGGATATACATGCATCTTGCTGCGATGATTCATGTGGTTATCTATATTCTGAAACTGCCCATGACAGCAGGAACATAAATCAGGTTCGTTCGAAGAATTTTGGGAGTATGTCGGGATGTTGTCATCTCTGCAGACGGGAGTTGAAAAGTCACTAACATTTGAAAACGCGTCTACAACCGGCACAGCTTTGTACTGCCTCCGAGCAATTTCTTCTAAATACGTAGCACCCAGATGCACATTCTTGACTGCTGATTTCGTGTACAGCTTAGAAGTTGCATCGTCTGACAAATTAAGGGAATTACAGAATGGTGTGTTAGTGTTGGCTTGTGCACAGTAAATCAACTGAGTTTTACATCTCTTCTTTTTCCTCGAAAAGAATTTACGGCGACATTCGCACGGGTTGCGGTGACTCTCCGTGTTTATAGGGTTAGAGACAGTTTCGGGTAGATATGGACACTTCCGGCTCGACACGCTCGGGCACAGAAAAGAAACTGTTGATCTCTGGTGTCTCGAAGACGTGTCCGGCCAGTCGATGTGTGCAGTTACACTGGGATCCTGACAAAATCCTTCATTACATATCACTTCTTCATTCGTTTGCTCATCACATCTGGCGTTGCACGTTGGACAAGCTGTACAAATAGCGGTATGGACTACAGAAGTGATTTGATTAGACTTGGTTTCCTTGTTCTCGTTGTTTTTGGCTTCTTCAAGCTCCTTCTGCAGTTGGAAGATTTTTTGTTGTAAATCAGTAACGTCGATAGGGATGCACGATATTATTTTCACTTCAGTCTGTGATGGACTATTGCCTGAAATGTACGCATATTGAATGAATGTACATATTCTAGAATTACAATATGGTGCAAACAAAATATGATTACAAGCACTACCGCGTGCTAAGCGAAAATCGTATTTTACAAATTATTGGAGCACAAAATGTTATGTCCCAGGCGGGAATTGAACCCGCGTTCTCCGATTTCGGGTTCGATATTTCGTGCTCCAATTATTTATTTCTCCAAAGTGTTTCTTTAACCGTCGTAAGAGCGGTGCGCGGCCATTATAGTCTATTTTTTTTTTAACACGAACGCTGAAGTTACATGTAGGTATATTCAGTTGAGTCTTCAACTACCTGCGCGTGGAAAAATATTGCTTGTAACGAATCAGTACTAAAGTTGCAATTTTAGAATAAGGGTAAGCAAAACAAATAACGTTTGCCGACGTATCACTGTGAGCTCAACCTAATTGAACTCGTCTGGTCTCAAGTGAAGGGCTGTGGCGGGAAATAACAAAAGTTATAAAATTTATGAAGTCTTAACTCTATTATTACAAGCAGTAGCTAAAGTGGATATAATATAAAGATAAAAACGGTGGTCATGTCTAGATCATGTGATAACCAAGTTAGGAACAAAAATGTCGACAATCATGTACAAAATATGTTAGAGCAATTTATTATTGACGTATCTGCAGAAAGTTTATCAGAAGGATGACAATAATGTTTAAGATTACAAGAATTGTAGAAGATTTATTTGATGTGTTCCATGTTCTAGTACATAATAAAATACTATTAAAATATTGTTGTATATCATAAACGAGAACAGAACATTTTGTTACGAATATACTAAGTATGCAAATTTAAATCATAAAATAATAACGTAATTTTTTCTACAGGAAATTTTAGAAGTATTCTTTATGAACGGGCCTTAACAATTTCAAAACAAGAACAAAGGCATTGACCAATGACCCATCTCACACTGTCAATATCGAAAATGTGCGAGAGACATACTCAGTACTCGTTTGTTTAAAAAAACAGACTATAGACTTCATCTGATCTGAAAGAACATCGAGATAATACGTTACTCTAGAGAAGACATTTGAGATAAAAGTCGCTGCCATTTTTGCTAATTTTGAACTTAAGTGCGCTTCATCGCTTTACGAGACCGGACTGCAGTCTAGAACTAATTATATCGTCTAACCAAACGATCCAAACACGCAGCGCCACAACGCTTGTAGGCTAATGTTTCGAAGAAAAAAGTTCGCTTGCAGCTAATTGCATCATATAACCAAACTAGTCAAACATGCAGCGCTAGACTACTTCTGATGTATGGTTTCTCAATATCAAAGACTATCAGCACACAGAACGGACATGGTTTTTGTACCTACGAAACTGTGAAGAGTATATTAGTTAAAAAATATTAAAAAAAAAGTATAACTGCGTTTTGTTCATTAACTGCGCTATTCAGTTTTTAAAAGTAAAGGTTCAATTGGCTTTTTACTAGAATCAAAGTGTTACTAACTTTTTTTATATCTAGATTATATTTATATCGTAATATAAAATCTGGATTAAAAAAATCAAATCGTATTTTTCATACACATTTAAGTACATATTATATTTTTAATTAAGGTTTTTTAAATATACCTATTTTATTCAATCCGAATTTAACGTATTTATTTATGTTAAGAGAATACTTACGAGTAATTGACATATGTAATAAAGGAGAATGCCCATTTCACTAGGAGACTTAGGTCCCCTGAAAAAAGTTTAGTGTCCTGATTATTGATTTTTTCATTTGTTAATAAAAACGTCTACTTTTAGGATCAGTAGCCATTTTTCATACTTTTACCCTGGTTTAAGAGTAATTTAATTTTTAAGTTATAAAAATTATCAATCAACTAAATATTGAGACTACAATACTTTTTAGACAAATTGATTGGTACCATAAGTATCAAAATCCGCAACCTGATAATTTAGGAGATAGTATCAACAACTTTATTCTGGTCCTTAATAATTATTCAGATCTAATATTAATGCCAAATCCTCTTCTAATTCATTGCTTTTTTTCTACACAATATAACAATAAATATGCTCCCCGTTTTAAGATTTTGCCTGTTTGTATTGATAAGATCCTAATGCGAATCTACTGAAATCATTTACATTTTAATCTAGGAAATCTGTCCAGATGTGGAGCAGTTCGATCAGTGTTTTTTTTTAAATGGCACCAAATAACTTCAGATTAGTAGTATGCAGTATTTCATCTCATCTGAAGATTATCCAGACACTCGGAACTCTCAAAAGCAACCGGCCTAGCGTGTAATAATGGATGTAATGTATTTAACAGGCTACAAGCTATTATACAATCAACCATATGCATTGAAGCTCTATTGAAGTAATTCCTGTCGATTAGATTTCAATAGTAAGGATCAATTAACACTTCGCCAAGAAAGAAGGAGGGTCGTTCTATTACGAGCCTGAGTAGTCATTTTTCATTTCACAAATGTCACGCTTGTTATTTCAATAAACCGAGAATAGCCCAATTGCAACAAAGCGATTACAATGGTTAGAGTATAATATCTCAGTCACTAATGCACAAATTGAGTTCATATTATTTAATACGGATTTCGCTAAATTAAGCAGTGGGATAAATAGGCATATTCAACTTGATGCTATTTAGGAATAGAATAGACATTTCAAAAGAAACGATTATTTTCTTTCACGCTTTCAGCCCGACATTGACTTGACACTCTTGACAGTAACACGTAAACATCAGTAGTGTTGCCTGTTCACATTGTTAAATCCGGTATACCATCACCGATGCCTTTATATGTGGCTGCTATAATTCGTTATTTTATTATATGTTATACTCGCTGAATTCTAACATTCACCTTGCTACTAGCCCGGCGGCACACCTAACAGTAAGCCATTGTAGAAGAATCTGTTTACTTAACAATAGTATTGCATACTAGGCTCCTATAAATATACATCTTGAAGCGGTCGTAGCGGAGTTTGATTAGCCGTTCTTAATCGATCAGTTAAGTTAAAAAACATCAATAGTACCGATAGTATTTTATATAAGTAAGTAAACTTACGGTATGGATTGTTTCTACGCTGTCGATAGATATTCAATGAAAGGCAAAACTAACCATATGTAAAAAAAACTAAATAAATAGGAATGAATTCAATTATAGCTATGTCTTTTTAATCGATCTAAGATTCTGGAAAAATGGGAACTTCAATAACTGACAATTCGAAGTTGGCAATATAGAAGTGCCAGTAGCCAATAAATTAAAAAAAAATGTAGTGCATATTATCTTGGTTGCTAGTGTTGAAATAACAGGAAATAAATAATTTATAAAAATAGTACTCTTTAAGAAAAATTTTAATGCTAGGGTGAAAAAAAATACCCTGTTAATGAGAGAAGAGTAAAAAATATGTCACGATTTTAGCATAATATTTAAATAGGACACTCCGCCATTTAGTGGACCTGCATTTGAACATTGCCCTTTATGAGAGGAATAATCAAGTGCTTTAGCACTTGATCAAGTCGCTTTTCAAATATTTAATCCAAATTTTTCCAGCCAATTGGGAGTTATGATGATAAACAGACACGTCAAACTTTTTTCGTCGTGAGTAATAACTAGGTAATTGACTC